>OZ005654.1:141547817-142180942 GCA_963930645.1 Salticus scenicus
AGAAAGTACATTTTGAAATTTCCATGATGTGTGATGCTTTTTATATGTTTCTAAAATTCCAAAACGCTTGTTAATGAATTTTGTATACTGACTTTTAGAGACTTAATAATTCACACATAATCTTTTATGTCTTCTAAAATTAAATATTTATGAATCACTTTTTTTTATGTAATTTTATATTGTATTTTTGCTCCACTATTTTTTTGTGAAACATTTCGTACCCTCTCCCTTGATCGTTATATTTGAGAATTTATCCGTTGTAACAATACAATACTTTTACATTTGAGTTTATCAAGCAAAAAGGATGTTTTATTTAGAAATTAATGTACTCAACATCAATAGTTTATTTACTGGTCTACGCAAAAATATTCGGATATGTACTTATTGGATATTTATTTATTTATTTATTTATTTTTTTCAGCATTTTGTGCCAAATAAAATTTGAACTGTGCTCAAGCATTAGTAATTCTTTTCGGGAAATTACTGGACATATATTTTTTACTGGGGTTTTAAGTTTTCAAAATTTTCTACATACAAGGTACATTTAGAATGATATGTTAACTGGTATTCACAAGTTTTCTAATATATTAACATTTTCTAGAATTAAATTTACTTGTTTATTTATTTATTTATTTTGTATTTATTTAAGCATTTTGTACCAAACAAAATTTGAACTCAGCTCATGTATTAGTAAATGTATTATCGCTCACTTTAAGGGGATAAGGCACGTTGAAATTAATTATTTTTGTTTAACATTCTATTCCTTCTCAAATCAAATACTGCCAATAATTCATTTTTATGCATGTAGCCTGTTTTAAATGACAAAAATGCAATTTCTGAAATTAGAAAGCTATTTTTATGTAAAAAATAATACAAAACCATACCCAATTTCAATATGCTGTATACTAATTCTAAGTTAGTTTAAAGCATATTTTTATTTATTTATTTATCAAATTGTAAAAAAAAAAAAAAAAAAAAAAAATAGTGTAAAATAGTGATTTTACACTATATCTACCAATAAGTATTCGGACACTTTCGAATTTAGACGATTTGACAAATATATCTAGAAAAGTTCTTCCAGAAGCATCTTGACACTTTGGTAGTGTAAAGAACATGTATATTATTTCAACATATATTCAACTCATATATTTCAACAAAAGTTGTGTCCTGAAAATGAAAGGGGGACCAGTAAAAAAATAAACAAAAAACAAAATGTTTGGCATCATCCTGTAAAAATTAATGCTTTAAATGTAAGCAAGTGATTATGAGATTTTTTTTTTTTTTCATTATTTGTATCAATTTTTATAAGGTACCATATATATTCACGGAGATAAAACTTTTTTTTTTTTTTTTAATTACAAAATTTTTTTTAATCATAACACGCAGGGTATAAGACGCAGTGCAAAGCTATTTTTTAGGAAATTTCGCGTACTGTATTAGACAAAGCATACTGCAATCAGAATATAAAATATTAACTATATTATGAAATGTGAGCATTTTTACTAAATAATTTTTAATTACGCATGCGCTAACTTAAAAAAAAAAAAAAAAAAAAAAAAAAAAAAAAATTGCACAATTTAATAGCTAAAAATTGTGAACAACTTATATGAAAACCCCAAATAAATATCGTGTAAATTCAAAAAGTTATGAGAGATAGAATAAACAGAATTTCAGTTATTCTTAAAAAAAAAAAAAAAAAAATGATCAGGGTTTTTATCAATATTTATTTTCAGTCAGCGAACACTCTATTACCATTGAACAATGGTTGAATAAAAATCAAAATTTAAGTAAAACCCTAATAGTTTAGCTTTTATTTTGAGGGAACTGAATTTCTGTTCATTCTATCTTTCATAACTTTTCGAATTTACCTTATATTTGATTGGGATTTTCATATAAGTGGCTCAATACTTCTGGCTATTAAGTTATACAAATGAATTTTTTTACAAGCTAGCGCATGCGTAGTTAAAAAGTATTTTGTAAAAATGCTCGTATATCGTAATATATTGGTTTTTGCTTTATGATTCCAGTTTGCTGTGTCTAATGCAGTATGCCAGATTTTCTAAATATATCTTTACACTGGTTCTAATACCCAACATGTTATAATTAAAAAGAGAGTTTTTTTTTTTTTTTAAACCATTATATCTCTATTACAGCTAATGAAAAAAAAATGCAATTACATGCTACAGCAAAAACACATTTAATTCATTGCTCTTTACAGGAGGATCAAAATATTTTGTTTTTTGTTTAATTTTTTACTAGCCGCCTTTTCCTCTTCAGGACACAACTTTTGCTGAAATATATATGCGGTATAACATGTTCTTTACACTACCAAAATTTCAAGATGATTCAAATAGAACTTTTCTAGATATTTGACAAAATGTTTAAATTCGAATGTGTCCAAATACTTATTGGTAGATTGTGTACAACAATTCTTTGATTTCAAAATGAATGTCCACTTTTGTGACAAATACGCTGGTTAACATTTACGCAAATTTTTAAAAGAACCGGAAAAAAAAAAAAAAAAAAGAGTTAGCCAGGAGTAACTATTAAGTAAATAATAAATAACTAATTATTACCATAATAAATAACTAATTATTACTAAAGTTCGGAACCCAAGAAATATAAATTTAAAGTTTAAAATTTTGTAAAAAAAAACTTTTAAATAATGTTTATAGATTAGTAGAATGACACTACTTTAAATACATTACCTAGTTTAGTACGTTCTATAATAACTACCCAAATATTTTTAATTACTTCGTTTTTGATAATTTTCATCATTCCGCGTCCCCTTAAAAAGGTTTCAAATTATGTTATTCAATAGGGATGAAATATTTACAAATATAAATAATATAGTGTTTATAATGTGACGTTTAATTTCATTTAGAAAATGTTGATGAAATTCAAAAATTATTTTTTGAAATGAAAAGGCGAATAGACCGAAGAATTAGAGTCATATATATATATATATATATAAATAATAGGTATCGTAATAAAATTTAATCTTAAAATTTAGCAATTAATAGAACTAAAACAATAACAGCACACTAAAATATAGAACTGAAGTTAACATAGAGGAAAGAATTACACAAAAAGTTGCGATATAGATTAAGAACCAATAAGTTACGATAGTAACTTGAAATACTTATGCCGACCTGAATGATAATAAAAAAGGACCATTAAACTTATGAGAGAGAAAACAAATAATAAATCACAGAATTAATTGGATATAAATGCTTAAAATTAGAAGCATACGTATCAAGGGGCGCATACTTCATAAAGCTGTGAAAGCTGCAATGATTTCGTAAAACGATATTGCTAATCATAGCAATTTATATCATTTCACGCCCCGATCGAAGCAGCAAGAACCATAAAGAATGAGAAATAAGTGAAATATTAAATTAAAACAAAAATTAAATAAAGATTAATTAAAAATTAATGGAAACCAAAGTGATATCATGAACAAAGCAGAGTAACCACATGTATAACAGTTAACACCAACTGGAGAAAAGGATGATGCCAAAACCTAAATTGAAGTAAAATAAAAGCTCGACAGATATCGATTAATCGAATATACTTCAGAGCATTTTCATTAAAGATAAAATACACTGAGTAAATATTAAATGATAATGTTAAAATAGATTTTAAAGTTAATTAAAATTAAAACTAGTAGAGTTAAATTAAATCATACCAAAAACATTAATAATTAAATCATTTAAGTTAAGGACTGAAGAATGAAGGCATAAGACATCAGAGTGCAAGCGCCATCTTTCGGTTAGCTATAAAAATATATTTAATTTATTTGAAAGAGCTTAAGATATCCCCCATTTTTTAAGGGATTGAAAGACAATTTATTTCAATATATATATATATATATATATATATTTTCTTGAATATTATATTTAAAAAAAAATACAAATGAACTAAAAAGATTAAAATTTCGCAATTATTCAAGTAATGTTCCCAAATCTGTATGTATTTTAATTTGTTATATTGTTAAAATAATTGTATCCATTTACATAATTCTTATTTTTAGTAATTACGTATAGCATTATATTTTATTACTCCAAAAATTTATTTTATTTTGATAATTTTAATTTTGAAATAAATATATGGTATTAATTTTTCCCTTACCAATTTTTAATAAAGATTAAAAAGCGTCTGTTAATTAAAATGCTTTTATTTGTATCAATAATTGATATATAATAATATCTTTTTAATTTATAATAATAACTAAAGCGGATTAAGAAAACTCTAAATTAGCTAAAAGCTCAAGATATCACAATCGGGATGACATTAATTGTTTGCTTAATAAATTACTGTTTTAAATACCAATCCGTGTAACCTTAATAGTTAATTTAAATAAAACTTTTAATTAGAAATATGAGTTACACTATGGCAAAAGAGATATTATTATGCAAACATGTATTTAAACTTATTACTTTCCACAACAATTTTCATTTCATAAAATAAAATAAAGTGATTTTAATTTTCGGAAAGTAATAATTTTACTATAATCAGTGTTTAACGGCCCTCTTCACTTACCGCCGCCGGAAGCATGAGCCAATGTTATTCTATGGGGAAATTTTCTTTACCAATAACTTATTAACTAATACATATTTTTAAATTTTGTTTTTACATTCTGAAGATTTCCAACTGTTAAATTGACGGACATTTTTTGAAAATGTATTTTTTTAATTTTTTATATTATATTTTGAAATTGCAAAATGAAAAATGAAAAAAAATTCACCTATTGAAAATTCGTATTTTGCAGCTTCAAAATAAAATATTAAAAATTAATAAAATATTTTTTTTTTAAAAAAAGGTCCGTCAATTTAACAGTTGGGAATTTTCTGAATGTGAAAACAAAATTTAAAAATATGTATTAGTTAATAATTTATTTGTAAAGAAATATTCCCCATAGAATAACATTAACTTCTGGCTAAACGGCTTCCATTCTATTCTATTATTTATTCCATTATTCCATTCCTATTATATCTTCCATTATCCTATTCATTTCTATTTAACGGCTTCCGGCGGCGGTGAGTGAAGAGGCCCTTAAATATATGACTTAAGCATGACATTATTTAATAATATAATCTTTTTTTAATATCAACTATGAAAGAATAATTATTATTTTTAATTACATTTTGAGAGCTAACCCTCCTCCCTCCCCGCTAGAGGGCGCATTTCCTATCCCCCTTTTCCTATATCTTTTTAAGTTACCATAGTATTTTAGAGTTTTTTGTTGCCTTTTATTTTTTTTTTTTTATTTAAATTTTTGTAGCCAAATCGTGCTTTTTAAATTTTTGGCTTTTTGGCGACCAGGGAACCAAATTTTTAATAACTGTGTTTACAAACTTTAACTTGCAATCTAATCCAATCTTTATTTTAACCTGTCACTACGTATAGAGCAGGCGCATGTTTATAAACAAGCGACGCTATTCTACAACTTTTACGCATGTAGGCAAAATATCTGCCTCTCCATTGGTGCTTTATCCCCCTTTTGCCTACAATTCTAAAGAACGTGAGGAAACATCTGTCCCAGTGACGTTACGTGCGCCTGCTCTATAGGACTTCATCTTCACTAATTACTTAAGTGATTATAGCAATTTTATTAAACCAATTATTTGGCGCCTTTTTATTTGACAATTCCAGTTTTTCCGGTTTTTTGTGAATATCTCGGCCTCTAATTGTTCAATTTTATTATGCTTTATACCGTTGAATAGGTTTTTGCTTGCCCCACCCTCTGAGCTAACTCCCTTTTCCCCCCGCCAGAGGGCGCATTCCCTATTCTTTAATGTCTATATCTCTTATTCCAAATGTTGGTTCTTCGCGTCTCCGGTGGCCTTTTGTTTAATTAAACTAAATTTTATTAACCACGTCGTACTTTTTCTCTTTTGGCTTTTTGGCGACCGGTGAACCAACATTTTTATAATTGCTGTTTATTAAAAATTTTTATCTTGCCACTTATATTAATCATTCTTTTAGCGTGTATTTATGCCAAGGACCTTGTCTTCTCCAATTACTTAAGTGCTATAAGCATTTATTTACTTATTTTATTTTATTTTATTTTATTTATTTATTTATTTTTTATTAACCATTTATTTGGCGCCTTTTATTTTAACATTTCCAGTTTTTTCGGTTTTATGTCGTTTTTTCAGCCCCTAATTGTTCAATTTCAAATTGCTTTATACCGTTGAATAGGTTTTTGCTTGCTCCACCCTCTGAGCTAACTCCCTTTTTTCCCCGACAGAGGGCGCTTCCCCTATTCTTTAAATTCTATATCTCTTAATCCAAATGTTGGTTTTCGCGTCTCCGGTTGCCTTTTGTTTAATTTAACCAAATTTTATTAACCATGTCGTTTTTTTTTTTTTTTCATTTTCGGCTTTTTGGCGACCGGAGAACCAAAATTTTTATAGTTTTTTTTTTTTTTTTTTTTTCTTTTCTTTCCTGGCTATTCGGCAACCTGGGCGCCAATTTTCCAAAACACCCCCTATTTTTTTTTTTTTTTTTTTTTTTTTAATTAATTAATTTATTTTATTAAATTTTCATTGCTCCGCTGAATAGATCTTGGCCAGCCCCTTCCTTTCAGCACTGTCCCCTTCCACCCATGTTTTTTTTTTTTTTTTTGACAGCTGGTTCACCTTTTTTCCTTTCCCTTCCCCCTTCCCAGGGTACTTTTCATTTAAATTATTCACTTATAAAAATTATTTACTTATAAAAAAATTTTATTTATTTATTTATTTATTTATTTATTTTTTATTATTTATTTATTTACTTATTTATTATTTATTTATTTTTTTTTTCATTAAACACCTTTTTTTTTTTTTTTTAGCTTTGACGTTCTGCGTCTGGTGCGCGTGTGCGTGACTGGGAAAGCCCTCCCATGTTTTTTCTGGTACACCTTCACTAGATTTAAAAAAAAAAAAAAAAAAAAAAAAAAAGCTTTGATTAATTGCTAATCAGCACCATTCTCCAGTATTATAAAACAACAGCTTTTATCAAAGCTAAATAACATCATGTCGGACATAGACAGCGATGACCACCAGGAGAAAGACGACGGTGACTTTTCAGACGTCTCCACAACCAGTGCCTCTTCCGATCAAACCACGAAATCTTGCATCACAACGAGATCCTGCACCTCAACGAATTCAAAAAATAAAAACAAAACAAAACTTAAAGCTAAAGACTTTACCAAGGAATCCGACAAGCCAAAAGTTGTTTATGAGGACTTCACCCAGTACAATACAATAAAAAATGTAGTCATAGTTGCAATGGACTTGATCTCTAAAACTCAACCTGGGAAAAGTCTTACTAAAGCATTGAACAAAGCGTTCATCAGAATCAAACTCCTAAACAAGGCAACCAAAACAAAAGCCAATACAGACAGCCAAACATCAACAGGACTAACAACATCACAGACAACACAGACTACGCCATCAAAGACAGTAACCTCAACAGAAACACAAACCTCAACAGAAACACAAACCTCAACTCTACCACCCCCACTCCCCCCAAGATCAACCGAACTTACAAAGCCGAAGCATCAAACAGACAACCTGCAGTATATCAACTCCCCTTCAGTTAATCTCAAGCTAGACCTCCAACCCGAATTCACTCTCTTAAACAATAGACTGCAAGAAATCAAAGACCTTCAAAACAACTTAAATGATGCCCTATACAGACAAGAAACATATCTAAAAGAAAACATAAAGCCAAATACATCAGTTCTATCAAATGAAGAAAACTCACGCGAAAACCCACACGAGGACCACCTACCATCCACATCAACGACCACACAAAACACTCCAACCTACATGCAGAAACTTCTGAGCCCAACCTCTCCACGCAACATCCCTAGCCAACAACAAAGAACACAAAACATCTTCACACAAGCCCAGGGAGCAAGACAACAATCAAGAAGAATAATACATGTCACATCACAATCACAACAGGACAGTGGAAGGCAAGTGATGGACATTCTGAGGACTTACCATGTGTCAACACAGGCACAAATTGCTTTCACGAAAATTTTCCGTTCTGCAGTGGATGTGCATTGCAAAACTGAAACGGATGCAAAGACCTTAACACAAGAACTTAACACCAATCCAGAAATTGCAAGCCGTCTTAAAGTCTCAGAGAAACTCTGCCCTCCTATGAGAATCCTCCTCATGGGAGTCCCGGCAGACATAGAAGCGGAACAACTCCAACAAAGACTTCACGACATCACAGGCACTCACAACAAAGAATCTGCCATACAAATTTTAAGAAAGCAACACTCAAAAATTCCCAACACAAACAACTGGATCCTGCACATGCCCACACCACTGGCAGAGGCCTTTCTGGCATTACAATCAGTGCAGCTGGGTCTCTTCAAATGCTTCCTGAGACCCTACACAGAGATCGGCAGGTGCTCCAATTGTCAAGCCCTCAACCACACGGTGCACACCTGCACAAATAATGTGTATTGCTCGCACTTTGTCATAAAAATGAC
Organism: Salticus scenicus; assembly: GCA_963930645.1. Classification (NCBI taxonomy): domain Eukaryota; kingdom Metazoa; phylum Arthropoda; class Arachnida; order Araneae; family Salticidae; genus Salticus; species Salticus scenicus. Next base: position 141,556,312 of record OZ005654.1, read on the forward strand.
AAATGCAACCTCAGGCCCAGCTGTATTAACTGCCAGAGGGAAAACAGCAATAGACGAAAGCAAGGTCTACAGGCCCTTCCTTCCAAACACCCTGCCTACTCCCTGTCTTGCCCCATATTGGAAGATATGTACTCCAGAAAAAGAGACTTTCTGAACAAGAAGTACCCAATCACCACAAACCCACCGACCGCACCACAACCAGAAAATACAAGACAGCAAACAACTAACAAGAACACCCGGATACAACCAAACAATAGCAACAAACGCACAGGCTCCTCCAGAGGCAGGCGGCAAAATCGCTCCACCTCCAGAAGACCTCCGCCAAACACCACCAACACACAGGAACAAAGTCTCTACCAAACAACTCCTGCAAAGACCCAACAGCCACAACAATACGAAACACAGCAATACAACCAACGCCAAAACGCAAGATCCCGCTCCCGTCCAAACAAGCAGGGTTCTGCTTCGTGTAACCCTCCCAACTGGCCGTATCCATACATGTATGGCCCTCCTCAAATGCAGTTTACTGGCCCAAGATTTTTCGACTATGAGCCCCAAGTGGATCGTGAGGAGATGTATTTTCAACCACCACCCTCAGCTTACTACACCCAAAGAGATCAAGCAAGAGGGTAAGTCTCTCTAACTTCTTAACTTCTCATTGCCTTAGCTCTAGCCTCCGTAATCTCCTCTTGAGTCCACCCCTTAAATTTACTCAAAATTAAAAAGAAAAACAAAAAGAAAGTTCTCTCCTCGTCTCTCCAAGATGCAGCTTCCTCAACTATTCAACCCAGGCCCAATTTCAACAGTCTCCGCTTCCTGCAGATCAACCTTAACGGGTGTAAGGCGGCGAACTCGGCAGCACAAACCTTCATGGAAAAGAGTTCCTACGACTTCGGGCTGCTGCAGGACGCTTACTGCACCGTTGGGGGAGATCTGTATGGCTTCCCTACCTCCTGGCCTAGATTCAGCTCCAAACAGAACACTGCCCACATTGTCATAAACACAAAAAATCTCAACTACACCCACCTATACACAGGGGAGCACTGTGTCTTCATTACACTCACCACAAGGGAGGGTGAGTTGATCCTTGGCAGCGCATACGCAGCCCCGTCAGCAGATTTTGAGTCATGCCTGGAGGAATGGCAACACTTAATATCACAGAAAACACTTTTCATCTGCGGCTGTGATCTCAATGCTAACTCCCCACTGTGGTGTTCTCCACGTGAGGATGTAAGAGGTCGCAGCCTCATAGAATTCATAGCCTCGCACAACTTAAACTTAGCCAACATTGAAAACTCACATCCAACATTCGAAAAGGACGGAGCCAAGGGTTGGCCGGATTTTACCTTGGTCAATCCAAAAACCACTGCAAGAATCTCAGCTTGGTCAGTCCTGGACATACACAATAGCACAGACCACAATTACATAACATACACACTAGAAACAAAACCGGTAGTCACATACTCCAAAAGATTTGCAACAAAAAATAAAAACTTTAATAAGTTCAATTCACTAATCAAAACACCCTTAACAAACTTAAGTCAAGACTTACACACAGTTAAAAACACTATACAATTAGAACAACTCACAGTAAAACTAATACAAACACTCCACTCTGTAGCCACCTCCTCTTTCAGGTTCAAAAAATGCGGTCGGCAATTCACCTACAACTTCTGGTCTCCCCAACTACGCTCCATGCGCAACAAATTGACAGCACTAAAACGCCAACAAAGATTCTTAGACCCCGCGATTATACCCCAACATAAACAAAAAATCAAACAACTTTCGGCACTCTTCAAAAAACAACTTAACACGGCAAAACACGACGCATGGAGAAAATTCTGCTCAACACAAACAAAAGTCTTCGGCACAGCACAAAAATTCTATAGCAACAAGTTTTTCACACCAACGGAGCTGAAGCTAGAGCGTCCTCCAGCTCTTTCCTCTAAACGCAATAACCTAGAACACATCACAACGACACTCTTTGCACCGAGTAAATATCCTAATTACCAGGTGCCCACCTTCTCAACTCCCTCGGATGTCCCCTTCACGGAGGCTGAAGTCAAAGCCACTCTTTTCAGCTTCAACGTTAAAAAGGCTCCTGGCCCAGACAATCTGGACTTTCTAATTCTAAGACACACTTACAACACAGTACCACACATATTACGCGACTGGGCCAACCTATGCCTGGAGCATAGTTACTTTTCAGAAATCCTTCGAAGAGGCGAGGTGGTGTACTTCCTAAAGCAAGGGAAGCTTCCCTCTGACCCCGCTTCATATCGACCGATCTGCTTGCTGCCAACTTTAGGCAAACTATTAGAAAAACTGGTCGTTACCAGATTGAACCACCATCTGGAGTCCAACAACCTTCTCAATCCAAACCAATTCGGGTTCAGAGAGGGCAGATCATGTGAACAAGCATTACAGGCTATTAAAAGCTCCTGCGCCTCTAACTCAAAGTCCTTGGAATATACCACCTTAGTCTCACTCGACATCAAAGGAGCCTTCGATAACGTAGAGTGGCCCCACATCCTACAGGCATTACACAAACTCAACTGCCCGAGTAACCTGGCGGGGGTCATCAGCTCTTACCTCTCAAAAAGAAAAATCATAGTCAACTGGGGTAACGGCTCTACAGAGTTCCCCCAAACTAAGGGGTGCCCTCAGGGCTCATGCCTGGGACCTATTTTATGGAACATAATTGCCAACTCGATACTGGTCCGCATGAATTCTGAGGGCCACACCACTTTCGCATATGCTGATGACTTCTCAGTCATTCTTTCGGGAAGGATCAGGAAAGACCTGGAGAACCAGGCCAAGGAGGCCCTCCCTCTCTTTAGCAAACTCTTAAAAGACTTAGATCTATGCCTCTCCCCCTCAAAAACCCAAGCGCTAACTTTAGGCTTCCCCAAATTACTTCAAAGATCTCCCGTGGTGAGAATAGACGGCGTCAGTGTCCATCATGTACCCCACCTAAAACTTCTTGGCCTGACCATCGACAGGAAACTTAGCTGGACCGCCCACCTGCACGAACTAAAACTGAAACTTATGACAATTTACCACAACTCCATAAAACTAGCAGGAAGGTGGTGGGACATCTCCACCTCCTTCCTGAAAACATGGTATTTAACAATTGTGGACAAAATCCTAACATATGGTGCAGGTATTTGGGGTGGTTACCTGTCGAAGCAAAATCAGGCCAAATTAGACTCCATCCAACGTCCCTTCCTCCTCCAAATTTCGAGAGGTTACAGGACGATCTCTACTGACGCCCTCACTGTCATTACGGGAATCCCTCATGCCCACCTACAACTATTTATCAATTACTTAAAAACCAACATCCTCCAACTACACGATCTGCCAATAACTAATTCTATCTTCCCCAACACCCCACTGCAACTTCATATCCGTAGCTGGGACTTGCACCCGGCAGAGGACGCAGCATCCTTCGTAGTAAACACTGAAAAAAATAGCTTTGATCCCTCAGTCCCTGTGGCGGTGTACACGGATGGCTCAAAGACGGACTCTGGCGTAGCAGCAGCGCTCTGCGTCATGGACAACGGACTTGAGGCTCATCGGTGGGCATGCAGGCTTGAGAATTTTAACACCGTTTTCCAAGCGGAACTTTTTGCGATTCAAAAGGCCCTTGATTGGGCAGAAGGCAACCCGCAGCTGTCACTAATAAACATCTACAGCGACAGCCTCTCGAGCCTGCAGGCCATCACTAGCCACAAGACTAAACACCCCCAAGTCTTAGACATAAAACGTAAAATCGCCAAATTAAAACACTTAATTTCCCTGGCACACGTTTCTGCCCATAGAGGCGTCGTCGGCAATGAACTTGCGGACTCATTGGCGAAGGCTGCAACTGAAGAGGAGGATATTCTTCACTCTCTTCCAGCACCCCCATCCTACGTAAAAAGTAAATTGAAGGTACTACTGCACCAAAATTGGCAAACACTGTGGGATGAATCCTCAAAAGGGAGACATACCCACAACCTAATCCCAATAGTCTCAAATGTCTCCTGGAACATTTCTCCTCCGGTTGCGGCTTTTTTGACTGGCCACGGGCCTTTCCCCTCCTACCTGCATAAATTTCATTGCCGTCGGTCGTCCCTATGTCCTTGTGGCGAGGAGGGCGCTCCTAATCACTATTATTACTCTTGCCCCCTAACTGCTCCCTATCATCTTAGAAACCCATCTCCTAGACCCCATAATTGGCTAGAAAATATTCTCACGCGTAAACCCCTATTATTTAAACTATATAAAATTTATTTCCTATTAAATGAAATTTCAAACTTAACAGATTAATCTTTCCCACTTCCCTTGAGCTTGGTCAATTTGGAAAACAACAAAAGCTGTTCAATCACATCAAGAGTCAGTCCTGCACATCTGGCCCTCTGTCGCGAAGGGTTTTACCCGGCAAGAGGCTGACATGACCTACACCTATTCTACAATGATCATCTCCATTCCTCTCGGACTTCAACATAACATTACAGCATGTCAGCATGCCTTCTGTCGCGAGGAGCCGGCTAGGCTCGGCATGCCGACCAACAAAAGACTATATAAATTGAACTTGTTTCACATCGCCCATTGTCGCGAGTAGGCTCTGCCTGGCGATGATTCTTGTAATTTTTTTTTTTTATTTTTTTTTTGTCTTTCAATAAATATCTTGGCGCAGCCCACGTGAACTTAGTTCTGGAAGCGCTCAACACCGCTCTTCGAGCGGTGAGCGGGAGCTGCGCCCTGTTCAATACCTGTTCAATTACATTTTGAGACAACAATATACAATAAAAACACTTCAAATATTAAAATAACACCCAAAACATTAAATCATATGTTTCGAGCCAATTTAAGCTCCTTCTCGATAGATGAGATATCAAAATGTAAAACTTTAAAAGAGATTAAGGGTACTTTTTTTTTTTTTTTTTTTTTTTTTTTAAGTGCAGTTTAAAAGCAGTTTTTTTTTTTTTTTAACTGCAGTTAAGTGCCTGCACTGCGCATCCTCATTTAGTGGCGAAAATTGAAGCTTAGAATATAAACCCTCCAAGAAATTTTTGGCTGCTCTGCATGAAAATGGGACCGAACACAATTCCTGCAAACTCTTAAGTAAAATGACTTCCTGAATCCGAATAGGACGCCCATTTTGTTCCATCACCCACTGTTTTTTTTTTTTTTTTTTTTGAGGACCCGAAACTATTTTTATCACTGTTCAGTAATTTTATGGCTATGAATTTGATTTTGAGGGACAGAAAAGATTATTTTAACTGTTAAATATCTTATGAGGGACTACAGATGTGAAAAATTCTAAAACATGAACATTTGTAGCAAGGAGAAAATTTGGGGGGAGGGATTTGCCACTGAAATTAGGAATTACATTTAACGTGTTTAATTAATCTATTGTTATTATTATTTATTATGCATTATACTTTTCTTGTTTTTAAGTGTTTAAAAAATCGTTTTCAACTTCCAGATCAAATTCATGTCCATAAAAATACCGAGCAGTGATAAAAACTGGAAGAGGGTGTGGCGTCACGAGAAAACGGGTGGTGATTGGGTAAAATGGAGGTGATATTCGAAGTCAGAAAGTCATTTTACATAGGAATCAGTAGGAATGGTATCAGGGCTTGAAATTTTTATTTATTTATTTTATTTTATTTTATTTATTTATTTCTATTTATTTATTTATTTATTTTATTTTATTTTATTTTATTTATTTATTTTATTTATTTATTTTATTTTATTTATTTATTTATTTATTTATTTTATTTATTTATTTATTTATTTATTTATTTATTTATTTATTTATTTGCAGCGCCGTGTAATTTGAACAGTTTAAAGAAATAATTTTAACTCCATCAAAATCAAGAAGGTTTGTACAGTATGTTGAACTATTTTAGAACGAATACCACAGGTTTTATTATTATTGTTGTTATTTTTATGTGTGTATACCGCACTTATTTAAAATTTGTCCTCTTAAGCTGCTTCAACGTTTTGCATTTAAATGTTCTTTCTGATAAAGGGACCTAAATAGGCCGGAAACGTATAATTTTATGCTTTGTGTATTATTCTATGTTTTAATGTTTTAAATGTTTTCATTGAAATATTTGTGTCAATTTTATTGTCATTATTATTATTATTATTATTATTATTATTATTATTATTATTATTATTATTATTTTAAAGAAATTACGAGACGTTCTGATTTATAAGTACTTTAAGTGAAATTATTTGTTATTTTGATCATTGCTAATGTTTTCTGTTCACGATTTACCGTCTCTGGCAACCAAATCTCATGTCATTCTATGGGGAAAATATTTTTATAGAATCATCTATTACGTAGTGTTTTTTTTTTTTTTTTTTTTTTTTAATTCCGTCTTTATAACCGATAAATTAGTACTTTTTTCCAAAAACTTTTTCTATATAAATAAATTTGCAATATTTATTTTGGAGCTAATATGCACTGAGATCAGTTTCCACATTTTGTAGCTTCAAAATAAACTATTAAATAATAATAATAATAATAATTTTTAGAAAACACGAACAATTTAATGTTTTTGTAATGTAAAAACTTTTTTTTAATGCATTAGGTAATGAGAAATTTTATATAAGCAAATTCCTCCACAGAATATCATAAAGTTTGACTGTCAGGGAATATAAGTGTGGCGTCATTTTAAACATTTATTTCCCAAAAACACGAATATGTGAAAAATAACAAATATCATAAAGGTTTATAATTAAAAAAAAAAATAATAATAATGATAATAATACATAATATATTCATTAATATAAGTATATATTGACAAACTTTAAGAAGTACCAACGTGAACTTTAAACCTAATTCAAATTCAAATTCCTTTAAATTAAGGTTTGAAGCTGCGTTCCAATTTAATTAGCTGCATAATACTTACGAGCCAAGAGCTCTGATATACGGAGTATCTTGCTTCTGTGCTCCAACATATTTGCCCATGGCAGTTTCTGAAATGAATATATAAAGCTTAATTAAAATTAAAGCCTAAATTAATATAAGCAAACAAAATTTTTTCTTTGTATACTTTAATAAGAAATATGTTTTAGACGTAGCAAAATGTTTTCAAGTTTTATGCATATTTGAAAGCATACAACGAAAAAAGATTAGAAATGCAAAAAGTTTAATGAATCAAAATTTGTTATTAAATATGTTTATTTATTACTATGAAGGAAAATCTATTTTAATTACATCATATATTACGGCATTTTGAATACTTGGGATTATTTACAACAATAATCTTACCATACAAGCAATAATAATTAAAAATCCTTTTTTTTCTTTCTTCTTCCTTTTTATTAACACTTTCCAACAAAGTTGAAAAGTTTATGACTTCGGTTTGCCTGTTTGACTGTCCGCGATTTAACTCCCGATAATATTTATGGAAGTTCATGACATTAATATGTGTTATTCAAGTTCACTGAGGAATGTTCTCCATTGAAAATGGTGTAAATACCTCCACTGGTTTGTGTACAGGAACACCTTAAAGAATTCCAAAGCATTGCGTTCTACACTGAGGAAAAAAATATACCGCCTTCATCTAGAATAAATAAGTGATCATTTTATAAATCTTAACTAGAAATATAGATTTCCGAGCTATGCGCATAAGGCACGCCAAAAAACTGAATAGACGAAAAATGATCTAGGATTTCTAGTCTACACATTTCTAGATGGTGAAATAATATTCTGAATCTTTTGTATGGCGAGAAATTCTCACTTGATTTTCTAGAATTGGGTAATACACCAAGATTACAGTTGCTGAAACCCGCCTCTTGTATTCGCATTTATTTTCCGAGATTTTGAAATAACCTTGTCCTCGAGAATATACTCAAACGCTCTAGAATTATAATAGGGGTTTCTAGAATCCGCTTTCAATAGAGACTAAAATTTATAAGGATATCACGGAACTATTTTTTCTAGAGCTACAATTTAGAGTCTAGATGTCAGTTACAGAATTTTTTCTCTGTGTATGAAAAATATATCTATAAACCATATTTTAACAACTTTATTTTGCAAAAGCCAAAATGAAGTTCACATTTATTATACATATGCATCAAAATGCTTTCTATATATCATTATATAATTGGTATTAAGATTCCCAAAGCCATATTAAAATAATCAGTTACATTAACGGCTATTATTGAAAATTGCTGGAATTGCATTTTCAATATCATTAAGCATTTTCAACACTTTTTAACAATGTTTAAGAGTAATTATGATTTGATTTAGTCTATCTACCTGTCTGTCCATCTCTAGCGTCCGTACATATTTTCAGAATTTGTTAAAAATGATATATATTATTCAAGTTTAATAAGTTCCTTAATTTAAAATGGTATAAATAGTCCAATTGGTTAGTGTACAGGGATAAACAAAATAATGTCAATGCATTGCGGTACATGAGTGGCATTTTTATAAATCATATTTAAATAACTTTGCACTACACAAATCATAATGAAATGGACATTTGTTATTCATATGCTAAAATAATGTTTTATGTAGAACAGGGTATGTTTAGCGTTATAATTTACAGGGATGAGATAAAATATTCAGATATATCAAGAGCTACAACTGGAAATTGCTTGATAGGACTTTGTTTGTGTTAAGCATTTTTGACATTTTCCGACAATGTTTAAGAGTGACTATATACTGATTTATTCTAGCTATCTGTCTCTCCATTGTATGATCAACGTAGACAAACTGCATTAAAGGTCAAAGGATTCATTCACTATGTGTAGTTGGAAAATGTTAAATGTTACTCTCCGAACCGCGTAATTTTTCTTTCTTGATTTTAGATTTACACTCTAATAATATTATTTGCTACATTATTATCGATCTTTACTATACTTCACTTTAGTAACTTTCCATGTATGATACCCAATTTAAAAAATTATACAAATATTGTTCTGTCTTCCATTTAAAATGCTTATTCGATATAATTTTAAATCATATATGAAATAGAAAAATCATACATTTTATCGATATCGTGGTTATTCTTGCTATTTTTTAGTGTTAAAAGAACCCACAAAATAATTATTTATAAGTTTTTAAGAACATAAGATCAGAAAAGAGTAAAAAAAAAAAAAAAAAAAAAAAGAAAGAAAGAAAGAAAGAAAAGAATAAAAAAGGGGGAGGATTAGAATTTACCAATTTTTACTGTCATTACAATAGAAATGTATATAAGGATAAAATATAATTTTCAAAAACCAATATAACGGTCACACTGTGAGGTATAGCAAAGTTAGCTACAATTAAAATTCGCACTTTACGAGTAGAACATGAATCCGAAGAATTTAGGATTCGGCTGATCAATAGAGTTAGTTCCTATGATAAATGACAAATGAAATTGTAATCTGCGATATGTTAATTTTATAAAGTATTTTGGAAAGTGATTGATATAAAAGGCGAAGGAAGATTGCTTTTGGAGTTAGTGAGTTGGAGGGGAGTTAGTAGAAGGTTAGTTGGAAGTAAGTGAGTGGGAAGTTGGTTGTTAGCGGCTATAGCCGGAGATAGTAATTCGAGTAGTATCGTGGTGTCAGGGAATCCTCCCACGTACGAAAGATTACTGAGCCGCGAGAGTGAATGAAGTTAAATAAAGTAGTTGAGATTAATTGTGAGTATCTATTGATAGTTAAAAGTATTTAAGAAGGCTGCCCAACTAAGTTTACAAGTTATTAAATATAATTAAAGTCCAACGCCCACCTTTTTATTTAAGCTCAAAATAAAAGCTCATTTATTTTATAAATCTGACTTTGTCTTCACTTCATAATTTACTTAAGTATTTCAGTTTCAGCTTCAATTTTAAGTTAAAGGATGGCGACGACATTTAGGTCGTCACAAAACAGATCCCGTAAAAAGAAGCGTTTTTAAAACATACAGTATTTATATAATTTTTATTTAAGATTTGCAAGGAGATTTATGCCTAGAGATTTAAATTATTTTCATAAATCTATTTACAGTACTGTGCGCCATAAGAAAATGAATGTTTTTAACAAGCACTAACTAAAAAAAAAAAATACCGTTTTCAAATGTTTTCAGTAATATTTTTTTTTTTACTTGAGAATACCCCTATCTACATAGAAATTAAAAAAAATCTTGAAAAGAAAGGCAAGCACACAAAGATTTTTTTAAGGTATTTATAATTTATTTTAAAATTTTAATATAGAAATATGTACATATTACAGTAAAATGTTAACTCAAGTCTGAGATTTATTTATTTATTTATTTGATAAAATTGTCTTTTAATTACTGAACATTATAACAAAATCCAAGCAATGTTTTTTTTCACATTAATTACATGATTATATTTTACAAGGAAGTTGTTTACAAAAATTATGAGATTGAAGGATATGTTATTTGAAATTACTTAGTAGGCTATAACCTACTATAAGTTTTAAAGATATGTAATCAAATGTTGTAGTCACAAAAACTTTTTATTTTTCGTTCAAGCTTCCGAGTACACGATGACACACTAAACCACAATAATAAACAATATTTTAAAATTACGAACATGTGTTTGATTAGGATCATAAACACACGGATTATGTAACTGATAACAAATAATTTTTGTTTAACAGTTTTCACCTAATTTCACAAGAAAATATCTGAAAACTGCGAAACAATTTTGTTACTTCCTCTTTGAAATTTCCATCTAAATACATTATTCGAGCACGCTTGAGTGCAATCGCAAGTAGCCTAGAATCAAGTTTTAATAATTTAACAATCATATAAATCAATAATAAGTGCAATGGATAAATAAGATTTTTGTAGCAAATCCATGTATTGTTGATTATGATGAAAAGATAAATTGATTGATAATGTTTATTGAAGTTCAAATTACGTTGTGCGCAAACAGAATTGAAGTTTTTATTTATTTATTTACTTATTTTTTAATTTAAATAAAAGATGTAAATTTCTATTTATTTTCGATGAAAATCATTCATAAAGTTTTTAGATATTTTGCATTTAATTTGATGAATGCAAAAATTTATAATCCGAGCTATGGAACATGAATATTTATCATATAACTTCAATGTTGTTCAATGTTAGATATATAAATATTTCATGTACATTCAAGTAGTACAGATATAACTAATATTATTTATCTTCTCTAGAATATGATACAATCTTTTGCTAAAAGCGTTCACAACCTGATAATGAATTTTGTGATTTATAAATCAAAATGAGTTAAAGAAGAACTTAATGTGACACTGTTTTATGGAACGCATTTTGTTTTTATTGAGGGAGGAAAAATGGAATGAAAAATATTCAAAAAAAAAATAAGCTCTATTCTGTTCAAAAAACTTTTATGAACTGGCGTAAAGCAGTAGTAAACGCATTATTTATTTAAAAATATAAAGGCAACACGTTTCGAAGATAATAATGTTTCTCCTTTAGGTGCTAGAAACTATCTTACATTTGTCGAAGTAGAAGAAAGACAATTATATATCTTAAGAAACCAATATTTGATTCAACTGCGTAGAGGCTTTAATCCTTTGAAAAAAGGCAAATTCTTTCAAACCGCACTAAATTAAATATATATAGCGTGGTTTTAAAAGTAGTTTTCCTCTCAATTTTTGTTTATCTAAATTATCCGAAAACATTTATGCGCGTATGGTTAGAAATTGTTTCACAGATATGTTTAAAAAAATAAATACTTTTAGCATTTTATTGAAGGTTGGTTTGGTTTGTGGTTTCCATATTTAGGCTGAATAGAATTGAATTTTCATCTGAGGATCTTTTAAGAAAATATGACTCATGCTCAAAACATATAACAAAATTCACTTCTATCAGGCAAAATAAGTAGGCACGAGTGTAATACAAAAAAGGCAATGTTAAAAAAAGTGTGTTTTAGAGACAAATATTTTAACAAAAAGATTGGAAAGGAAAGATATATATGTTTTTATTTTTATAAATAACTTCCTCAAATATTCATGAAATGCCTTTAAACTGATGTATTTTTATTCCAGTTCAGTATGGAATGTTCCCTATTGAAAATGGTAATAAATACCGCCAACTGTTTGTGCACAGGAATACCCAAAAAAATTCTAAAGCATTGTAATCTATGAGAGATATATTTCTATACATCATATTTTAATACCATTATTTTTTAAAAAATTGTAATGAAATTGATATTTATTATTCATGTGCACAATGAAATGTTTTCTCTATATAATGTAGTATGGTTAGGACTAAGATTTACAAGGCTGCATAAAACTTTTCAGATACATTAAGTGCTATATTTGAAAATTGATACTTATTAATCATTTTTAACACTTTCTAACAATGTTTAGTAGAAATCATGATTTGAATTAGCCTATATGTCTGTTTTTCTGTCCGTTTGACTATCTGTCTGCGTATCTGTCCGTCTGCCCGACTCTGCTTCCGAAAATATTTTCAGAATTTCTTCGACATGATCTATGTTATTCAAGTTCATTATAGAATGTTTGTGATTTAAAATTGTATAAATAATACTACTATTCTGAGTGCAGAGACAAACAAAAGAAGGTTAATGACATTTCGTTTTATGAGAAGCATCTTTATAAATTAAATTTAAAATAACTTTGTACCACACAAATCATAAAAAAATAAAACTTATTATTCATATGCTTTAAAAAAAAAAAAAAAAAAAAAAAAGGCTAAAAAAGGCTAATTTGTATTAACAGCCCTCATCGTTTCAAAGTAGCTAAGTAATTGATTTAAATAGCATGCTAATTGTGGTATAAAGAAGTGTGCCACGTTTAATTTGAGATTAACAAAAAGGTAAGCACTCATCACAAAAATTTAGTAATAGACACACAAACAGTGTTATATTTGAAATAAGAATGAAAAATCAAGCAGTACGCATTCATTATTAACAATTTCCCACTGTACGTGCACGTTGTATCGTACAACTTTCGAGGGTATTTACCTATATTATAACAAAAGGAACATACAGAAGGGCAGAAACACAGAAACATAAACTAATTGATTATTTAATCACTCTTAAACATTGTTGGAATGTGTCAAAAACTCTTAACACAAAGGGAAATGCAGCCCTTAATGTATTTGAATTTTTTAGTGTATCACTGTAAATCTGAACCTTCAGAATATCATATTATGTACAAAACTTTATTTTAGCTTATTAACAATAAATGTCAATTTCTTTATGATTTTTGCAGTAGAAAGTTATTTAAATAAGATTTATAGAAATATCTCTCCTAAAACGCAATGCATTGGCATTTTTTTGGGTGTCCCTGTATACAAACCAGTTGTACACGGTCTATTAATGTCAGTTTAAATAGGGAACATTCCATAGTGAATTTTAATAACGTGTATCATTTTAAAGACATTCTGAAAACATTTACGGACACTGAAAGGGGGACAGATAGACAGACGGGCTTTCGGACAGAAAAATACGTTAATCCAAATCATATTCACACTAAAAAATTGTTTGAAAGTGTTAAAACGCTTAATATAACCGAAAATGCAATTCAGCAAACTTTAATTAATAGCCCTTAATCTAATAGCCCTTAATATTTTTGAAGGGCCTGTAAAAGATGTTAAACATCTATATTTTATAAAAAGCATTATTTTGTACATATTAATAAGTTGTTTCAGTTTCATTAATATTTGTGCAATATAAAGGTATTAAAATATTGGTTTACAGAAATACCTTCATAGAACGCAATGATTTGGAATACTTTCGGGTGTCCCTGTATACAAAAAATTGTTGGCATTTGCTTCATTTTCAATGGAAAATATTCTATACTCTACTTGAATGATATATTTCGACTTCATTAATATTTGTGTAAAGTAAAGGCATCAAAATGTGATTTATAGAAATATCTCTCATGGAACTCAATGCTTTGGAAAACTTTTGGGTGTCCATGTACACAAACAATAGTGGTATTCACTCTATTTTCAATGAGGAACATCAGTGAGCTTGAATAACATGTATTATTTTCAAGAAATTCCATGAATATTTACGGGAGTTAGATGATCAGACAGATAGACGGAGAGACAGACAAACCGAAGTCACTAACACTTTACAACTTTATGAGAAAGTGTTTAAAAAAAAAAAAAAAAAAAAAAAAAAAAAAAACTTTTATCAAAGCATGTTTTGAAGTTGATTTATCTAGCGCTGATGAAGCTAGCAGTGCGTATGTGCGTATGCTTTTAAGCTAACAGTGCATTTGATGTAAATTTTTCTTTTGGTGTTTGTCACTCATTTAAAGCTGTTAATAAACATTAACATAATATTACATATTTGAAATAATATTCATGATATTTTTCCAACAATGTTTGCTGAAAAAATAATGTGCCATGATATTGAATACTTTAAGCAGTGTTTCGAAAATTTATTTATTTTCCTGTCATGCGATCAATGATATTGTATTTATCGTATTTTGTGTCTGAAAATAAATGGTCTATTTTTGATACAGCCTTTTACATTTTTTTTTTCTTTTTACACGTAAGGAGATTTATTACAGGTACTGGACGATACCTGGTCTACTTGTTACTTTTTTTTTATTCATAAAAACATTTCGCTTTAAAAACATTTTCAAATTTCAAGAAATTTTACAACAAAATTATTTTATTGTCGTAAAATCCCAAGGATAATCAATATAAGACTAATCTGTGAGATGGTGGTTGTAGAATTGCCGGTGATATAAGAATATAACAACCAAAATTGTTTTGCCAGGTATTTGTTTATGTAGACTATTTTAGTCTTTTATAATTTATATCTTCCCGTAAATTTTCTTTTTATTTGTTGAATGTAGAAATAGAAATATCACTGCAAGCGTTTTAAAAAGTATAAAATTTTTTGAAAGAGAAAAATATTATTAAATGAGTTTTTAAATTTACTAGTTGAATGAGAGTGGGTCATTTTTTTGTCACACTAGAGCTCGCAATGCGGAAAGATTTTCAAATAAAATCATATAAAGTTATGAATTTTTCGCCTGTAAATTATGTTTTCCAATGAAATGTGGCTTTATAAATAAATCATTGTAGGGTAGGTGTTCCAGTGATTGGCATGCTCCAGTAATTGACATTTATCCAAAAATAATTAATAAATAAGAAAAATAATAAAATCATATATTTTACATATAAGAATTTTAACATTTTTGTCAAACACTGGAACATAGGGTGCTAATAACTGGTAAAATGAATAACTAGCAATGTCAAACGCTGGAACATAGAGGGCCAATTACTAATAAAATGAAAAACTGGCAGTGTCAATTACTGGAACACTGAGTGGACGTCAAATAAAAATTCATAAAAAAAAAATAATTGTTATCAAATGTATATATTTTAACATATACACCCCGCGACAAAAAGATAGGAACAAAGGGTTTTTTCTTTGATTTTTCATAAAATAGCGTTATCTAAATTGTGCTTATCATTTATTATTATTATAAAATAACAATATTACTGGACTAAGTTTTGTTTTAAGACTAATTTAGAAAAATTTTAAGACTAAATTTTTCTAATTTAAGACTACACAGCGCGACAAAAAGATAGGAACAAAGGGTGTTTTTTTAAATTTTTGAATATGATTATTTTGAATATGGATATTTTGAATATGATTCAAATATTTAATATGTTTTTGATATGATAATATTTTGTTATGATAATAAATAATCAGCACAATTTAGATAATGTTATTTTATGAAAAATTTAAAAAAATCCTTTGTTCCTATCTTTTTGTCGCGGAGTGTAGTCTTAAATTAGAAAAATTTTAGTCTTAAAACTTTTCTAAATTAGTCTTAAAACAAAAATTAGTCCAGGAATAGTGTTATTTTATAATAATAATAAATGATAAGCACAATTTAGATAACGTTATTTTATGAAAAATCAAAGAAAAAAACCCTTTGTTCCTATCTTTTTGTCGCGGGGTGTATGTGGTTCTGAATGCCTTTCATACCATATGTACTAACTTAAGATTTCAAAAAATATTTTCTGATGACTGGAACATTAAAAACATCAGATATTGCTCTAAAAGTGTCAATCACTGGTGCACTTACCCTAAATGAAGTAGCTGCACAAAACAAGAGAATAAATTAATTTTAAAAATATTTATTATACAAAAAATACTTAAAATTTTTTTTAGCATATTAAATATTCATGTGCCATTGAAATCTGCAGCATGTTTAACGAAAATTCATGATTAGACAGCCCCACTCCACTAATCTTCCTGTCTTTTTTCTTTACATTCTGAGGATTACTGCAACGCATGTTAAATGTTTTGTAACGTTAATACGCATGAGAGTAATGTAATTTAATGAAAGTTAATGTTAAAATTTCCTCCATTTTTTTTTTTTTTTTTTTTTTTTTTTTTTAATTATAACTAACTTTTTAGGGAAGACATTTATAAAATGGAAGGAACACACAGATAAATTATGAGAAATCATAATTATCAAAACGACATATTTTAGATTATAAAGTATAATCCGAGAAAACGTGTACACTTGCAATTTTTTTTTTTTTTTTTTTTTTTTAAATCGGATTAATTTTTTTTTTACATCCATCTGTTAACTTATCACCGTATTTCAAGGTAACGAGTTGTTCCGCTCTAAAAATTATTCAGAAATTATGTTACTGTGTATCATATGATTCATAAAATAAAATGTGTGGTTTTTCTAATCTATTTGTTGATCTTAACACAATAAACAAATGCACTCAGATAACTACACTAATTAATTCTTACTTTATACTATATAACTTTCAATAGAATTTAATCTGTTAATAAGTTATTAAGAGATAACAGAGAAGTAAACCTGACTCGGAAGATTAATATATTAAAATATTCTGTTTTTGATGTTTAAATTACATTTAACCAAGGTCACAGTTAATGCAGTTATTAATATTTAACCACTTAATTGATAAATAACATACTTTTTAAACATATTTGAATTTAAATAAATAAATAATCCCGTTATCAAAGTAATGAAAGTGAATTTGAGTTGAATGAGGTAGAACTAATATCTAGAACAAATGCAAATGTATAAAGAAATGTTCAGTATTTCGGAAAAATCCAACTAAGTCAAACTGGAACCTAGTGAAGACCCTTCTTTGGGAGTCCATCGCACTTACAACGGAAGTATGAATCAATAAAATTTATATTGACACCAAACTGATCTTAAATTAAAGAGTATGGTTGAAAACATAGGGCAGAAAGCAAAATTTGAGCAACAAAGTCCCCCCCTCCCCCCCCCGTCGCCTCACCCATGGGTCAAAATATGACCTAAAAGTTTTAGCTGTTTCTATAAAAACCAAGAAAACACAAGCCGTAGCAAGAGAAAAGTGTGCAGTACTAGCGTATTTAGCTCGTGACGAGGAGGTGCTGAGATCGAGGCCCGGCAAGTGCGTTTTGTATTTTAATTTTTTATTTGAAATGATTTTTTTTTTTTCATTTTTCATTTTTAATTAAACTAAATTATTAAGAGAAATATTTTTTATATAAGGAAAGTTTTTTTTCAGTACGGACAATTTAATAATTTTTTACCATTTATTATTATTATTATTATTATTATTATTATAAAGAAATAAATAATTTAAGAGGAAATACTCTTATATTACATTTAGATAAAATTTCGTTAATGATTTGTGCTAGTGTTTTATGAAATTTTCTAATTATAATTTTTATCAACGTCTTTAATAGCAAGTGTTTCATGCAATGTTTTGCATTAAGAATCCTTAATGAACTTTTCGAATTCGCATTTAGCTTTTATTTCAGTTATTTTATTAAAAAACTGTCAACATAGGTGGTGTCAGAGGAACTGACAATAAAATTGAGCGCAAAGACAAATTTTCTCAAAATCATTTCAATAATTTATAATTAGTTTACAGCCCAAAAATTTCAAAATTTGGGTAAATATGATTTTTAGAAATATAGTAATCTCGACGAAAAGTCAAATATTTAATGGAATGTTCGTGATAAATAATATTTGACGGTGAACAAACTGTAATACAATTAATTGAGATCGGTCTTCTTATACTTCTTGTTCTCAATTTGAAAAATGCTTATGCTTTCACTAATTTTCTACTTTTAATTACAGTCAAAATAAATTAAAAACTACATTTGTTACTTTCAACATGATTTTCTTTCATAAATAAAAACTTGAAATAAAAAATTAAAATACAAAACGCCATCCTGAGACTCGAACGTACACTGTAAAAAAAAAATCAGGAACGTTCCTGGGAAATTTAGGGCAGCTAATGTGCCTAATTTTTACCAGTAACCTTCCTGGAATTAACCGGGAACCTTTCTGAAAAATTCGGAAACACTCCCTCTAAAAGTCAGTAACCTTACTGGAATTAACAAGGAACCTTACTGAAAAATTCAGAAGCATTCCCTCTAAAAGTCAGTAACCTTCCTGGAATTAACCCGGAACTTTTCTGAAGAATACATAATTTTTTTTCACTTAAAGTCAGTAACATTCCTGATAAAAAATCAGGATGACTATATATTTCAGAGATGTAGCTGAAGAATCATTTTGATTTTGACCAATACATAGTTCACAATTTAGTTAGCTTAAAAGTTTTGCAAGGTAATTTTTGTTTATTTCACAAACGTTTTAAAATATAACACACACACACACACACACACATATATAGTTCATAAATGCAATATTTATCTTAAAATTTTGTACAGACTAGTTTGATGGTAAAATTAAATATGTTTAACTATTATCGTATTTTTCTTTCCCCTTATAGAATAGATATTTAAAAAAAGGAACTTAATATACGTTGTTTTGTATTAAAATTTTATCAAGTCAAATATTTTGAAAATTCATTAAATATATTAAAATTCTGAAAGAACATGCTAGTCTTTCAGCCTCTCTCCATGTGACAAGACAAAATTATGTTGTGGGCCACCCTTCGCCATGGCAGAAAATGGTTGCCCCTCCTTTACTGTGACTGAAAAATATTGTGAACTCCCTCTCAGAAGGCTTATAATATTTTACCACTTCCCCCTCTGCACATAGATCGAAATCCATAACAACATTTGGGATTATAAAGAAATATAATTTTGTTATCTATGTAATGATCACCGAATATAAAAGTTGTACATTTTTGCTTTAATTTTTTTTTTTTTTTTTTTTTTTTACAGAAAATCAGTGCTTGTATATGACAGGTATTGGGAATACAAAGGTGAAGACATTGTTTTTATAAAACAAGATTAAAATAATTAACAATCAAACGTTCCTTAATACTCAGTTCAAAAGTGTATGATGAACATTTTGGTGTTTCTGTAATTACAGAAAAAATCATTTGTATTCCCAATGCCTTGAAACTATAACACATTTAAGATAAAAAGCCACTCTAGAAGCATTAACAGAATATGAATTAAAATTTTTCCTTTTCACATTTTTTTTTTTCTTTTAATATGTTAAAAATCTAATACCATTTTTTTCAAATTTTTTAACTTTACTCAGCTTTTGCCTGAATTAGATAAAGTATAAGAAACAATTTGATCCTTAAAAGTGCTTTTACCCCCCCTTATTTTTAATAGTCAAATGAGTTTAAAGCTAAGTCTTCCAGTGCATAATAACACACTTTCAGTTTTTTCCAACATTCAGACCAATTCATTACCAATTTATATATATATATATATATAAAATTTTTATTTTTTTTATTACCTTTTTATTTATTTATTTATTTTTTTTTTTTATTTATTTATTTATTTATTTATTTTTTTTTTTGGGGGGGGGGGGGGGGGGTATTGAGAAATTATCGCAGTTTAAAAATCAAAAATTTTGCATTTTTAAAATGATACATTAAAATTTCAATAATTTGTATGATATGCAAAATTGTTAACAGTTTTGTAAAATATGTTGTAGTGATTTGACTAGATATGCCGTTAAGTTGTTGGCAGCAAAAGAAAAGAGAAAAAAAAATCATATCCATCAGATACACCAATATCAATCGCAAACATGAATAAAATACATAAAAGAAAAAAAAAAAAAACAGAATTTAAAGGAGAAAGTAGTAACATTAAATCAAATTCTTTCCAAAACAAAAGAATTCTCTCTCGGACTGTGTAATGTAGTTATTGAAAAAAGTAATGATATTTGTCAGATAAGGCATGAGTAACAAAATGTTAAACAAGTGTTCACTTTGTAACCTATTTCAGTACAATGTAGCATATAAAATTTCCTTAATTGGTATGGGAAAAATCTCAAAGTTCTACTATGTTTTTGAAGAAGCTGCAAGTGTCTTCAGAAAGCCATCACTTTTTTATTTATTATTTTTTTTTTTTAAATCAACACTAATTAAAAAAAAAAAAAAAAAAAAAACATTAACACAAAATCTTTAATGTGTTAAGGTGGTTCTGGAAGTATACATGCCTAAGTACATATTTATTTTTAAATGTTATAGATTTTTAGGGCTTTGACACACATTTGGCATACTGTTTTTTCTTTTTTTGATAGAACAAATTCTTGGGGGGGGGGGAGGGAGGGGGGGAAGACAAACCATTAACGCCTAGGGTTGCATTTTTGCAACACTTAAAATGTTTAAAATTTATTATAATTAATAACAGTAGTGTTATTGAAAATTTTATGTTACAGAATAATTTTTAAAGTTGTATTTGAAAAGGAATTCTCCCAGTAAATAATGATTAATAGGCTACTTTTGTACACATCCCTGATTTCATTTAGATACTATATGCACCCAATTGTCAGATTATATCATAATGGCTTGAAATATGGGTTAAAAAAAAGAAAAAAAAACTTAATTCTAGTAATGATATGGTGAAACTTTATTCCACTTAGTTAGGATATTAAGATACAAAGAAAACATTCAAATAATTTTTATTTACAGTTTAAAATAGATAATATGAGCAAGATACCAACATTATTCAGAGCAAAATGTCTATCATCAAATTTATTCATACAATCTTCTTTACAATGATACATGTGTTTATTTTACATACTTGTCAACAAAAATCACAAAAAACATTCAGTGTAGAAAATACGATATACAAATATATAAAATAAATGGATTATATATAAAAATACTGCCATCTCAATAACCTTTTTTAAAATAATAATCCAATAAGAAACTACCATAGCAGTTCAATCAGGCAAGAAAATATAATGAAATTAAAGACATTCAATTATGTTTTGAACGATATACGAAGATATCAAAATAACGGAATATGCATAAAATATTGCTCATTCTGTAATAAACTAATCACGCACTGATTAATTTTAAGTAAAGCAGCTTCTCTAGTATATTATCCAACAGTTGTTAATATAAAATCAAAGCACATGCGACACACGTGAAAAAAGTTACGAACGATACGAAGCCAAGATGGCGATCCACCGATATCAAAGATGTTGCCACGCAAAAGAAACACGTACTTACTGAATTCAGGAAATTTTTCGCCCGAAAACTTATTTTTCCCAGGAATCTAAAAGAAACCCGTGAAAACCAGGAACGTTGCTTGAAATAATGCGTAACGTTACGGAATTTTCTTACAGTGTACTACCTGCTACTCCCTAGTGAAACATGCTACTACTGCACCACCTTTTCGTACTACGGTTTGTGTTTTGTTGGTTTTTATAGAAACAGATAAAACTTCTAGGGTCATATCTTGATACATGGGGGTTGTTAAGCAAATTTTGCACTCTATCTCATGTATTTGACCATAGTTTAAGAATTTTATTTATTTATGCTTCCCTTTTTAGCTAATTAATTTTTAAAACCAAAAATGAGCATTGAATTAAGTTTTATATTTGATTTCGGGGCCCATTTAATCAAGGGTCCTCGAGGCATTTGCTTCACATGTTTCTGTCTTAGTAAGGCATGTAACATAGGTCTCGTAATTGATGTATTTCTCGTATGAGTAGTCGACGTCCTCCTACATCAGAGAGCCACATGACAGGGCATATTGTCAAACGCGGCATCTTTCCCTAAATCTATTTAATTAAAAAATGTCAATATTTTTCATATAAATTTTTGTTAGCAGAAAGCTCCTTTGTTTTTAAGACAGGAGGGGGATGCACAGTATTGTTTGGGAACAAAGTTTGGTCCCAAATCTATCTGTGAGTTTGATCGTTGGGGATGCCTTAGGCATTTATGTTTAAAATTTACCAACTCCAGTTCAGTCATGTATTAAAAATTTAAAAGTAAATAAGGTTTGTGAACGTGAACATCAGAATTACTCATACTTTCTAATATCTGATGAAAATTCATGTAGCAGCCTTATTCCAATGTGAAAAACGCTGCTGCATAATATAGAATTTCATAATATTTTCAAATTTTATGAATACAATTATTTTACAATCTCAGCTTTATAAAAACTAAATTTCTTGAACTACAATATTTTATAAAAGTTTAAAAAATATACTTATTTATAACTGTAAAATTTTAATATTGCTTCACATCTGTGAAACGATAAGCAATTCTTATGGTGTTGAAAATATACAAATAAACAAAAACATCACAGAAAATGTTTCCTTTTAATAATCTTAACTAGCTAAAGCGCTTTACAGAAAAAAAAATAGAATTATTCTTATTATATTCTCATTTCTTATTCTTATTATATTATTAATATTTTCATTAGTTTTTTTTTTCCTCATCAATCTTCAAACAGTGTTTAAGAGTCATTATGAAATAATAACAATAAAGGGTATATATATATATATAATCCTTTTGATAATGAAAATAAAGAATAAGAACTAAGAATAGTCAGTCAAATAATTCACCAAATAAACATATACGGGCCAAACAAAGTAACAAGATTTGTTAAATTGATTTAATTATTAAGTTTAATAATAGTACCAACTTTAATTTATTAGACAACAATACCTACTGAAAATTGAAATAGGTCCGTGTAATTAGATTCTGAAGAAAAGAAGGTTGACTTTGGGATAATATTTTAAGGTGAAAAAAAAGAACTATGTAATGAAATGAACCTATTAATTTTGAGATGAGTAAAAGAATTTCGGAATAAAACAGAACAAGACTGAATTTAGGCTTAAAATCTCAAAATGCTACAAGACGTGTTCAAGTGCTATCCTCACAACATTGAGCAAAGAATTGTAGGTTTTCTGTAATTGATATGAATTTTAGCAAAATATCAATTGATAGCACGAACCTACAATAAAAAAGAACACTGAAATGAGTTAAATAATGACAAATTATTTATATATATATATCGTTAAGCTTATTTTAAGTTGTTAAACTAAATAGTCTTTAAGATAATTTTTAAGTAAAAATAACTTTAATTGTATATAGATATTTAATTCATCTTATATAATTAGAGATTATTTATAAAATTAGTGATAATTTTTTAAACGGTCCAATAAATTTCCCTTAAACAATTTATTGATATACGTTAGTAAATATTGCTTTGATTAACACTATTATTGCTATATAAAAATATATAACACGAAATAAAAAAAAAAATTTAAATATTTTTTTTTCAATAATAAAACTGGGAAAAAAAATATTTAAAGGTCAATATTTTTGGTTTAAGAAATTTTATACAATATAATCTAATATAGTAAAATAATAACCGATTTTTTAAACAATTGTTTCAGTAAAATAACTAATCCAAAAAGCGCTCTTGTTAGAAATTTACTGAACAGTCGTCTGGTTCTTACTGAACAATTCAACAAGTAAAATAAAAAAATATCTGCTTGAAAAAATTAATTAACACAGTCTTTTCATTATATCGATAGCCTATTCAAAATTGAATGCGTTACGTTTTTTAATGAGATGGTAGGTCGAAAATGTTATCATTATCCCTCCAGGAAATAATGTTTAATGCCTGGAAACCAAACTTTAAAATTACAGAAGTCAAACAATCGAAAACTAATGCATTATGAGTGTACAGTACAGCTTCGTCTTATACTCCAGTTTCATTAATATTACATATAATTTTATTAATGATACAGTCGGTAACAAAAGTGTCCGAACACTAGCGAAAATTCCTATATAAAAAAAAAAGTACACTTAATACTGTTTTGTTAAATAAATCCTTGTCGAATCCTGTTCTTAGTCAGTCTACGAACAGGATTTGACAAGGATTTATTTAACAAAGCTGTATTAAGCGTACATTTTTTATATAGGAATTTTTGCTAGTGTTCGGACACTTTTATTACCGACTGTATAATAGTGTGTAAAAACTCTGTTTGCTTTTATTCTTTTTCTTTTTTTATCTATAGAAATATCAGTAGTATGTTAAGAGAGGTGTTAAAAAATATGCCAAGATTTTATAATAGTTTCTGAACTATCAAACAAAGATATCGACAATTCAATAATCAAACTTAATTTAATTCCCCCCCCCCCCAATATATTTTTTTTTTTTTTTGTGATCATGTTTTAACAATAATAAATAAAATTTACATTAATACTAATGAATAGCAGTTTGTTTTTGTCATTTCTTATTCATTATAGTAAAAATTCATTATTTTACTTTTCTTTTGGAGCATTCAATATCTACCCTCGCTGCCAGCCAAAACCCATGTAAATCTGTGGAAAAAGTGTTTATAGAGTTATTCCTTACGTATTATATATTTACGCCTTTAAAATTATATTTTTTGAATACAAGAAGAGATAAATTTAAAAGAAAGCGGAATTTAAAAGAATGTATTGAACTAGTTAGTTGTAAAACGCCTTAGGCGTCCTTTGAAAAATAATAATTCTAACAATGTTGCATATTATGACAGTTCACAACATATTTTCGCCCCTAAGGCATTCTGTAAGCTATTTTAACATCATTAAAATTATAATTTCAAAGCATACAATTATTATGCTTATCAATGTACAAGAATATTCATATAGCTTAGTCTACTTATAATAGATTATAATATTCTATTTTGATCATCAGGAGGTACTATGAAACACTTAAAAATATCTTTAAAATAATTCTCTCACATAAACCCAAAATATATCATAATATATCAAAAAATATATCATATTCTTTCATTATAACACAATTAATTAAATTTTCTCTTTTAAGGGGCGATATAAGCTACATTAAAATTACGATACATTTTAACATTGTTATATATTTATAATTTAACTTCATTCAACAATAATGAATATTCCAGTAAACGAAATATTGCTTATCCAGAATAGATTATAAATTCCCATTTTGTACTCCAGAGAACTTTGTGAAATACTTAAAAATATTATTAAAATCAGTTATTTACCAAAATACCCAATATATTTTAATATCACAGAAATCACTCATTTCAGCACATTTAATAAAAATTTCATAGTTAGTGGGTGCTGTAAGCTATTTTAACATAATTATAATCTTAATTCCACTTTATAAATTGATTATACTTAATGATATATTCGAAACATTATTTATTGATAATCGATTATTAATCCTTGTTCGACCCTGTCAGTCAGCAACCCAGTATTTTATAACCACATTTCTTGTGACCACGAAAGTGTTTGCGCAAGAGCGAACTTAGCGAGTCCATTGCTAACCATTGCTAACATAGGGGTGATTTGAGAGAAAATAAACGATAAGGGGACACCGAATAACTGGATGCTTATTAAATCCCAACTGTCGGTCAATTTGGCACCCCTCCAAGTGTTTAGACTCGTCCTTACGAAACATGGTTACACTATATTTTGACTATTCGTACATGCTATTACTTGCAGTTTCGTTTTATACAATAATTACACTTAATCATGTGGGCATGTAAAATTACAATATTAAGATTAATCCCAGCTGTCAATTTGGCACCCCTCCAAGTGTTTAGACTCGTCCTCACTGCTAGTCTTAGGAAGCGTGGTTACACTATATTTTGACTATTCGTACATGCTATTACTTGCAGTTTCGTTTTATACAATAATTACACTTAATCATGTGGGCATGTAAAATTACAATATTAAAATTAATCCCAGCTGTCAATTTGGCACCCCTCCAAGTGTTTAGACTCGTCCTCACTGCTAGTCTTAGGAAGCGTGGTTACACTATATTTTGACTATTCGTACATGCTATTACTTGCAGTTTCGTTTTATACAATAATTACACTTAATCATGTGGGCATGTAAAATTACATTATTAAGATTAATCCCAGCTGTCAATTTGGCACCCCTCCAAGTGTTTAGACTCGTCCTCACTGCTAGTCTTAGGAAGCGTGGTTACACTATATTTTGACTATTCGTACATGCTATTACTTGCAGTTTCGTTTTATACAATAATTACACTTAATCATGTGGGCATGTAAAATTACAATATTAAAATTAATCCCAGCTGTCAATTTGGCACCCCTCCAAGTGTTTAGACTCGTCCTCGCTGCTAGTCTTAGGAAGCGTGGTTACACTATATTTTGACTATTCGTACATGCTATTACTTGCAGTTTCGTTTTATACAATCATTACACTCAATCATGAGGGAATGTAAAATTACAATATTAAAATTTAATTTTACATGTTACGCCACATTAAAATTTATGCTATGCTAGCGCAATCTTACAGAGTTACAAAGTCAGTCAGCCAGTCAAGTCGGTGATGACCCTAAACATATATTTTAATGGTGAGTAATTCTATAAACAAATTTCCCCATAGAACAGGGATGGTCATCCTTTTTATACATACCACCCACTTTTGTATGATCTATTAGTAGTAAAATTTCCTATCCGTCCACCGATTCCACAAAAACTATGATTTAAAAAGTAGTTAAATACTTTATTTTACAAAATTTAGAATAAAAAAAAAAAGAGTTTAAAACAAGTTAAAGCATTTCGAAATAAAGCATTTTTTTAATTTCAATGTTTTTAAAAATACAATAAAATGTAAAATGCTTCAGTATCAAACAAAATTCCTACTGCCCACCATAAAAGCAGGAATGCCCAATAGTGGGCGGTAGGGACCCAGCTGACTACCCCTGCCGTTGAATATGGACTTTTATAGCTGTCGGCGAGCTCTCTGCAGCTTCGCCGCATTAATGACTTTTTTTTTTTTTTTCCCTCGGAGAAGGATCGTTCTCAGTTATTTCGACAGAATACAGTTGTTGCGTGATTATTCATTTTATAGAGTTTTATTTACAAAGTTTTATTTATTCTATACTACATAATTATATATATATATACTGAAATGAAGAAAACGGTGTAATAACTTTTCAATAATCATATGCAGATTAATATGTAATACAGATTTAATGCATTATTAAATTTTTAATCGATAATTTTTTTTTTTTAACCCTTTGATTTTTTTCAGTTTTATTGATAATCGTCGTTCATTTTTATTTAAATGTTAGTTTTAACAGAAATTTATCTGTATTAATTTTTTCAGAAATAAAGGGTCTTTACCTATAAAAAAATTACCATTTACAAGTTTGAATCGTTAAAATAACCGTAACAAAGGAATGCTTCTTATAAATAAAATTGTACTTTTAAAAAATTAAAGAACACACTTTTATTGAAATGTGAACTAAAAAGTACAAAATATCTATCTTTATAGTATTAAAATGAAGTGTAAGAGAAAATCGTGTGAGTGACACACCACAATATTTACATACTTTTAAATTTTTAATAAAATAAGTTAGAATTAAACAAAAACAATTTTTAAAAAATCTCTCCTGACTGGGCTAGAACGTTAGACTTTTAGTTTCGTAGCCCGGAGCTTTCCCTCACAGCCACAGCGTTCACTTAAGGAAAGACTTTTTTTACAATATACATTTTTGGTTTGCTCCCAGAGCGGTTACAAACATACATACAAATATACATACAGGGTGAAGCTAATAAAAGCGTGTTAAAGAAAACAATCTTTACACTTTAATCAGAATTTATAAGACAAGAAGCAACTAAACTCAATTCATCGTTGAAGATGTTTGATTAAATTGTTTTCTTTTTAATCTGCTAATGTTTTTTTCTCTTTATCGATTTTTCCGTTTCATAAATCATTGTATTTCGGTTTCCCAATGACATATTGCATTTCATTCAATGAATACATGTCACAATATTATAATATCGTCAATTCATGTCATAGTTTGATAAAAAAAATATGTTAAAAGAAAACTGTTAGTTAAACGACATGCTTATGAAAATCCATTTTTTAAATAGATTGAAATTACCGAAATGGGATTTTATGAAAAAAACAACATTCATATGTAATAATCTTTCAACATAAAATGTGATATATATTAATATTTTTTGTTGCTCATGATTGTCTTGCTTAACCGTCTTTCTAATATTTTATTAATTTATTTCAGCAATAATACATTTTATTTATCGCCTGAGTGATTTTGAAAATTGTCATTTATTATACACGTGACTAAACAGACCGTAAAAAAAAAAAAAAAAAAAAAAATTAGAATCTCTTTCTACGAGATCATGTCCACTATAAAACAAACATACGCTTTACAAAAAAAAAAAAAATAAATAAATAAATAAATAAATAAATAAATAAATAAAATAAGCAAATAGTTTTACCAATAGTTTTAGCAATTGTTTCAGAATTACAATTTTTAATAAGCATTTTAATAAATCAACTAAATAGAAAAAAAACTTAAAAAAATAAAATAAAATAAAATATCTATCTATCTATCTATCTATCTATATATATATATATAAATGGCTAAGAGATTTTTGAGTCTGTTTGTCTGTGTGTTGAAGCTAATTAAACCGACGGATTCAGAAAAAATACCCCTTTCACTTGGTACCTTATTTGCAACGAAATTTTGATTAGATTTTTTAAAATTAATTAAAATGTGAAAATAATAACCTGGTAAAAGCTTTAAAAATGGACATTTAAATTTTTAAATGTTGCCAAAAAAAAAGCTGCTTTTTCTTTTAACTTAAAATGAAATATGCTTTCACGCGAAAGAAAAAATAAATAAATATTAAATTTGCTCTTGCACATGAAAAAATGAAAATGGAGTAAAAAAAAAAAAATAATAAAATAGATAAATAATAATAATAATAATAATATACCTCAATTTTAGATTCCCCCCCCCCCCCCTCTTTTGTTTAAATAGTATATATTTGGCACGGATGAATCGCGCTTGGCATGAAAGCTAATTCAGCATTACATTAAAGAGCTTAACTTATTGCTAATCCTGGTAATTTTTAAAATTTTGATGCAGAAATAAGTCGGACATTTTTCGCCCTCCACTTTCGTAAAAGCCACTTTAAGCCAAGTAGCGCATAAAAAATATAAATAAATTATAAAATATTGAAAAACAGAAAAGGAAGGGAAAGGAAAACGAAAAGAAAGAGAGACACACACACAAAAAATTATAATATCATAAATTATGTATTTTTGTCTAAAGTGACGATAAAAATTCAAAAGTCGCCAAGGGGAGCTACATTAAGGCTGTACATATTTCATCAGGTTTACATATTTCATTATTTCATTATTTCATAATTCATTTTTCTATGTACCAACTACTATTAACTAACTCAATTACTATTATAACCACAGAAATTAATTGTCTCATGCGATAGACGTAGCCGATCATAGCACATTGTAATATTATATTTGGTGTGAAATTGTTGTCATTTTATGGTTGATCGAATAAATCAAATAAATAAAGGAAATAACGTGAAAGAAAATATTACGTACACCACGTATAGTGTTGCTCATATGTAACTGGGATTAAAACATAAAATGGCTACTTCATTTTTTTCGATACTGTCCGTTTCGAAACTATCATCCGATAAGCATCCAAATGGAAGTCCGCTGGTAAGCTATTGCCGCAGGCAATAGGGACAGACACCCGAGAGTCTGCGAACGAGTGGGTCCATGCCGAAGGCAGCGGCGAACCAAAGCGGGCTTTAAAGCAATTTCATGATTTCTTTAAATTTTATTTGTTTTTGTAAAGCGATATAGAAAAGAGTTTCCTTTAAATATAGTGACCGGCGAAGCGAGAAAAGCCTTCGTTGATTCACTACCTTTATTAATTTCATGAATTAAAAAACGGTTTCTGTAACAAACTTTGATCTACTGGCACGCAGGCAGCA
Organism: Salticus scenicus; assembly: GCA_963930645.1. NCBI lineage: Eukaryota > Metazoa > Arthropoda > Arachnida > Araneae > Salticidae > Salticus > Salticus scenicus. The sequence goes on from OZ005654.1 coordinate 141,586,258, forward strand.
TCCGGCCGAGTTTTGTAAATTTCGAGTTTGATTTTTACGGTTCGTTCCTGAATTTCTAGTATATATATAAAGGCAGATTGTGTTAAAGTAAAATAAGGTAAAGGCCGAAATACTAATCTGCAAAAATACTGGTGATAAAAAAGGTATTGTTACCTTCAATTTTACTTTGTTTCAAATAACTTAAAATAATCCGAAGAATTTTGGAAGAAGAAAAATTGCAGGTAATAAATACCTGTTTATCTGCAGATTTTGTTCCATAATAATATTCCAAACTGCAGTTTTTCTGCAGACTTCATGTTCCAAATACCTTCAGATTACCTTTAATTTTTAGTTTTTCTGCATTATTATTATTATTATTATTATTATTATTATTATTATTTTAACTGGGGGCATTGTAAGTCTTGTAAAAAGAAAATAATTTTCTTAACGTTTTGACTACAAATCTGAATATATACTATGTTATACTCTATCTACCATATAAGCATTTGGACACTTTCGAAGACGAAAAATTCTTGAATTATCTTGAAACTTTGGAAGTATGAAGAACATGTTATGTATTTCAGCAAAATTTTTGTCAGAAATAGGAAAAAGGGACCAGTAAAAAATTAAACAAAAGTCAAAATGTTTAGGACCATACTGTAAAATGTAACGCTTGGAATGCGATTTTGCGGCAGCATGTGATTTTGAGGAGTCTTCTAATTATCTGTATAATATTTTTATAATATTACCACATATATTTATTTAAATATAATGATTTCTTTAAAAGGTTGAAAAAAACCCAACACTTTTTTAATTATAATACGTTGGGTATTAGACCCAGTGCAAACCATTTATAAGAAATTTGGCGTACTACATTAGACACAGCAAACTGCAATCAGAGTGCAAAAATTTTAAATATCTTACGAAATATGAGCATTTTTACTAAATAGTTTTTAACTGCGCATGTGCTATTTTTTTCAAAATTTCATTTGCATAATTTAATAGCCAAAAGTATTGAGCAACTTATATGAAAAACCCATTCAAATATCGTGTAAATTCATAAAGTTATAAGAGATAGAATGAACAGAATTTTAGTTCCTCTCCAAATAAAAGCTGAACTATAAAGGGTTTCACTCACATTTTTATTTTAATTCAATCAATGCCTAATGGCAATACAGTTTTCGCTGATTATAAATAAACTTTGATAAAACCCACTATCATTTTCCTTTTTATTTATTTATTTATTTATTTTTTTTTTTGAAAGAGAACTGAAATTCTGTTCATTCTATCAATGTTCATTTTGAATTTCACGATGTTTGTTTGAGGCTTTCGTGTAAGTAGCTCAGTACATTTGTCTATTAAATTATGTAAACGAAATTTCATTAAAGCTTGTGCATGCATTGTTAAAAGTTATTTGGTAAAAATGTTCATATTTCGTAAGATATTTAACATTTTTGAATTTTGATTGCAACATTTTGTGCCTCATGTAATATGCGAAGTTTCTTAAAAATGGTTTTGCTCTGGGTCTTATACTCTACGTGTTATAATTTTAAAAGCAAGTTTGGCAAGTTTTTTTTTTTTTTTTTTTTTTTTTTTTTTTAAGAAATCGTTCCATTTCCATGAATATATGTGGTAGCTTCAATAAAATTTATACAAATAATAAGAACATACCTCAAAATCATATGCTATCGCAAAAATGCATTTCAAGCACCTCTTTTTACAGGGTGGTCGAAAACATTTTTACTTTTGTTTAACTTTTTCTAGTCCTCTTTTCGTCTTCCGGACAAAACTTTCGCTGAAATATATGAGGTATAACACGTTCTTTATAGGTCCAATTCCTCAAGAATTTTTCTAGATATTTCACAGAACATCTAAATTCGAATGTGTCTTAATTCTCATTGGTAGATAGTGTATAGTTGCTATCATTACTGTTTATTATTATTATTATTATTATTATTATTATTATTACTTTATTGAACATATTTTTGTCATTGAATTTAATACAACATAATCTCCAATGTTAATGCACATTAGAATTATAAAAAAAATAATGAAATTTCCATTTTTTAATTACCCTTCTTTAACTCTGTATAATTTTATTATAACGTTTTTGAATTAATGACGGACTAAAATATGTTTATAGATTACATTAAAAATATCTATGGGAACAAAAAAATATTTTTAATTTTGAAATATAATTTTGAAATAAAATTAAATTAATTCAGTTACTTGCAGAAAGAAAAGAATATTTATCTTCAATTCTGAAATTTTATCTTACATCTCTTGATTTTTAACACTGTTAAGGCTACACATCAGTGAGATCTCATCTTTCTTCTTATTCATGTAATCCTATGGAAATTTTGTTGCTTCGTGTTATCAATATATCTCATTAAAAAAGGAAATTTTTGGAATTCGGTTTTTTGAATATTACTCTTTGAACATGTCGCATTTTAGCTTAGGGAGCAATTTTTTGAATAAAATAAATTTAAATATTTTATTTCATTAAGCAAATTTAAGACTAAATGTCAATTTCGAAAAGAAATATTAAATATAATTATTACTATTATTATTTTTTTTTCAATATTACTCTTTGAGATAACACCCGACATGTCCATAGAATGTAATAAAAATAAATAAATAAATAAATAATAAAAACAAAATTTGAAAAACTTTATTTTTGAAAGAGATATTCTACGAAACAGCACAAATTACATTCACATGAAAAGGATAGAAGGGGAATCTAACTGATAAATAGGCTTAAATTTCAATTAAATCTGAAATTAAAAAACAACTGTCAGGTCAAATAACCCATACTTACCACACAAAATATCCAAAGAGCATAAGGTTATGTATGGCACCACATCAAAAGACTTGCTTCCGATTTCTCGCTTTAGTACTTCTGCAAGGAATCTCGCGTGGTTGTCTATAACTGGCAAGAAATCATCGAGTATTCTAAAGTGGAATGCAGGAGTCAACAGCTTCCTCCTTTTCCTCCACTTATTGCCAGAGCTTTAAAAATAAAAGTACATTTGAAAAAATTGGATAGATAAATTAAAAAAAGTTTCTGCATGAGTTTAAATAATTGTAATCTATTTTATTTTCACCATTGATAAACATTGATAATCCTCCCATAAAATTCAATAGATTTTACAAATTCATAATTCTAAAACAAATTACGCTAAATGATACTACAAGGTATTTATTTACCAGCCATTTTTCAGTGACTCTTCTACCAATACGTTCATATAGTAAGATTTTTTTAATTAATCAATTGTGAAAACATGCTACAGAAGTTTACTTTAAGAATATAGTGGTGGAAAATTTGCGGTAAAAGCGATTAGACAGATATCCTGCATTGGTAAATCTGATCCTCTGAAAACACCTCCATTGGAAGTATTAATTATATTTTTACCTAAGAAAGAAAAAAACAACTTTTTTAATGTTTAAGCTTATAATAATAATTAATGAGAAAAGTATTTTTTTAATTATATTAGTGACAGAATTTTGAAATAGAATGATGAAATAGAATAATGTTTTGTGATAAATAAAAAATATTCATAATATACAGGGTAAGTCAAAATGAATATAGAGATTACAAACGGCTATAACTATTTAATGAAAAAGAATGTATTGATAAGATAAACACAGAATGTAGACGGAACTTCAAAATTTTGTATACATATGTCATAGATGTTCTATGTGGCTTCCCTTGGTCACACGGACAACATCTAGACAGTAGTCCATTTCACTCCATACATTCTGAAGCATTTGTTCAGTCACCGACGCAAGCGCATTACAAATGCGTACTTTGAGTTCTTCAATTGTTTTGGGAATGGGAAGCACATACACCCTGTCTTTCACATAAACCCATAGATAAAAATCGCAGGGTTATAACGTACGCATTTGTAATGCGCTTGCGTCGGTGACTCCAGACATGGTAATTTTTTTGGTGTAATAAAACACCAATAATTTTGTGTGTCCCCTACATCAAAATTATAGGTGTTTCATTACACCAGAAATTTCATTACACCTTTTTTGGTGTAAAGTAGTTGCCACCATTTTTGGTATACAGTTACACAAAAAGTTTTTACAGTGTAGAAGTTAACTTTGGCCAGTTAAAACAAAGATTCGTTTCCTGACGAGATTTGTCATTCTACTGTAAATTTATTTCAACATACTATTTATGTATCTTGTAATTTACAGTAATAGTCTCTCTCGTCCGAGGAATTCTATAAAAAATGCTTGGCACACTTTTAAAAACATTCAACTTTACTGCCAGAAATTCTGTGTAATTTGCGAAAAAAAGTCGTAAATTACGGAAAAATTACTTTGATAAAAAGTATTTTTCTGTAGTTACAGAGAATTTCTGGCAGTAAGTTGCATTTTTTTAACAGTGTAGTTCTACTATAACTAGGCAAAAAGTTTTTTTTTTCATTGCGTAAAACATCTTATAACTTACTTAGAAAGCATTATTTCAGGTTATTATTATTATTATTTTCAATGAAACGAGACTGACATTTTTTTTAAAACCAGTTATCTCAAATCTTTATGTATCTTCTTCCCTAACAACACACTTACATCCACAGTACATTCTGAAGTTGTCCACTGACGTCGTTTTCATCCTGAGGATGTCATTTGGAGTAGATGTGCTGTTAGTGCTATATTACTTCAGACATGTTGAATAGTTAGATATTTTTCTTTGCTTTTTTAATTTCAATTAAACACAATGAGAAAAAAGAAAATTAGAGAACGTTTTCAAACAGTTAAAATTTTTTATCGAAAGACACTCTAAGTGTGAACACAAATATTAGAGGAATCGGGTTATCTTAAATTTTACTTTAAAAATTGATGCTATGAGGCTAGTCAATCCTAGGCTTTATACAATATTCTCTGTGTTTAATATAAATTGTTTACTGCCTAGCTCCATTGCGACGTAAAACACACTCAGCCTCGACCTTTTTAATAATGACAGTTTCAAAATTAGACTGATGAGTTTAATTACCAAATTGAATGTTTCATCTATATATTTTGCTATACTAATATTAGAATATATCTTTGGAAAAGTTAGACTTGTTATGAATTATAAATCGCAAAAGCACAAGCAATAAGACGACTAAAAGTATCCAGCACTGGAATTGTAGTTTCGTAATAAAAACAAAGCAATTCGTAATTATTATTTTTTTTTAGGCTTTGAAATTTTATTCAATAACTTTATTTTTCTTCATTGCATATTTTACATACTTCGATTTATTCCAAAGTTTTATATTCTGATTTTTTAATGATTTTTTTTTTTCTTGTGTCATTTTTATTAATGTTGTGGTACTTTCACACTTAACGCGTGATGGATTACTAAATTGTGTTACTAAATCATATATATATATATATATATATTTTTTTTTTCTCATTTTTAATTTAAATCTATTTTAACGCTTTATGTAATAATTCACCCGTGTATTCAATATTAATCTTTAATAACCATAGAATTTTTCTCCATCAATAAAAAATAAAAAATAAAAAGAAATGTAAAAGAAAACCCAAGCAAAATCTCATGATATCTTTTCGTCTTATAAAGAATAACACATGGCTCATTTTATTTATGTTCCTCTTAAATCATAGTTTTACTTCGAACGCAATTTTATTCAGTTAGTCAAAATTATCCTTGAACAGAATTAAATTATAGCTACATTTTATGTATCTGTCCGTTGTGGTTTCTCATACCGAAAATTTGGCGAAATTCAAGGGTTATTACTTTTTGGCAATCCTGCTCTGTGTATTCAAAATTATTAGTTTGAATAGAGCATAACGTATCTTAAAAAAAAATATACAATTTTATTCAGTTAGTCAAAATTATCCTTGAACAGAATTAAATTATAGCTACATTTTATGTATCTGTCCGTTGTGGTTTCTCATACCGAAAATTTGGCGAAATTCAAGGGTTATTACTTTTTGGCAATCCTGCTCTGTGTATTCAAAATTATTAGTTTGAATAGAGCATAACGTATCTTAAAAAAAAATATACATATGTGTTCTTGCTAGCTAAGAAATTAAATACCAATATTTAATGATAATTTGAATTATTTGGTTGGAACTTTATCATTCTTCTCTGATCGCTCCTGCTTAGAACATCTACGAATGTAGTTCTCAAAGATTTATCCGTTAAGGGCACCTTCTCTTCTTAGTTTATGCTGCAAGTTAATTAAAAACTCTGTGCACATTTTTGTGTCAATCTTTATTGACTTCTAGATTTTGCCTTTTTTAACACCGCTTGATCGAATCTTGGGTATTCTAATGGAAGAATTGTAAATTTTGTGACTAGCGGCGATCAACGCAAGAAAAGAAAAACTTTTTCACTTTACGATAATTTAAAACTTCATTACTTACATTCTGTCTACCTTCAAAAGATTCTCTACATACCTGTACTGTCTACATGGAACTCCTTCACATAACTCGTGCCTTTTTTGTTGCGGTATGAATATTTGGGCTTAATTGTTTAGACAAGACTCACATGTTTTCGTTTCCATACACATTACTGTGTTTGTTTAGAAAAGATTTATTTATCATCATTCAACACTTTATTAGTTTTTTATCGTTCTTTGTTGTATATGATGAAACTTCCCATGGAAAAAGATTACACTTCGTGGAGGATTACAAATGTGATGGTAAGTCTATAGACCATATTTAAGAGTGACTCCCAGACCATTATCAATAATTCAGCCGCAGTGTAATGTTAATTCACACAGTATTAAACTCATCTTCAATCTCGACCCATGTAATAAGAAAGTTCTTTCAATCTTGTTCTGTGTTGGATACAACTGTTAATATTGTACAATGAAAATTCACTATAATGCAAACATATTAATCTAGTATATAGCTCTATCTAAGATTATGATTTCCGTTAGTATCTCCGTTTTTTAGCATTTTTAACACTTTCCAACAATGTCAAAGTGTGATTATTTTCATTAGTGTTTCTGTTGTGTAACGTTTTTATTAACCCTTTTCAACAATGTTTAAAAGCTATTCTGGTTTTCATTAGTATCTCTTTTGTTTAGCGTTTCTAAAACTTTCCAAAAATGCTTAAGTGTGATAGAGATTTCCTTTAGTGTGTTTCTGTTGTTTAACATTTTTAACATTTAAGAATGATTCTGATTTCCATCAGTGTTTGTTTTGTTTACCGTGTTTAACATCTTTCCAACAATGTTTAAAAGCGACTGTAATTTCCGTTACACTCTCCAACAATGTTTAACAGTGATTCCGATTTCCGTTAATGTCTCTTTTCTTTAGCATTTTTAACACTTTCCAGCAATATTTAAGTGCAATGTGATTTTCATTAGTGTTTACGTTGATTTACGTTTTTAACACTTTCCAATAATGTTTAAAAGTAATTAAGCTTTCCGTTAACGTTTCTGTTGTTTAGATTTTTTAACACTTTTGTGAGTAGTATTCCTTTATATTTAAAATCTAAATATGTTATTATAGAACTGCTGTTTTACAATAATATACAAGAAAGCAGTAAAGCAATATATTTTATAGCTTTTCTTTTTAAAAGTAAAACAATATATTTTTTACTAAAAAAGCAAAATAATTATTAATAGAAAAGCATATTTATTAATAAAAAAGCAAAAGTATTTTAGGGTGTTATTACTGAGGTAAAATACATGTTAAGATTAAACGATAACAAACGATGATGTATTGGATAAGTGCAATTAGGAAGAAATTATAGTGTATTTCTGCGGCATGATTTTTTTCAATGCCTTATTATTATTCTTTGAATTTACTGTTGCTCTTTTCATAAAAAAAGAAATTATTACATAAAAAAAAAAAAAGAAAAAAAAAAGGTCCCAATTTAGATTATAGCTGATATTTGTATGGATAAACTGATTATTACATAATACTCGGCTAATCCAGTTTGTGTTCAAATCACTTAAAAAAGGGTAATATTATGCCTTGCTTTTTTAAAATTCAATACTAGAGCTGTTTTTTTGTTATGGAGGGGAAAGAAAAAAAAAGCAAAATCATAATTAATTTCTACTATATTAAAAATCGAATTATGCTATTGAAATATATTAGAAAGAGAATAATCTTAAAAAATTTAAACATTCACCTTTAATTTCAAAATACAAAATAACTGTTTCGGGTCGAAATAACTGAACAATATTTTTCATCATGCAAAAAAAAAAGTAAAAAATATATATAAAAAAATAAAAAATATGTGCTAGTGCAACATAAAAACGCCAATGCTCTTGTTAACATCATTTATGTGATAAAGGATCATGCATAATTGTTTCTACCCAAAGCAATTTTTAAGAACTTTTTCAATTTATAGTGTTTACTTCCAAAACTTATCTGCCATCATTTACTTTCAGTATTTCGAGTCATTTTATTTTAATATTAAAATGATGTAGAAGAAAATTTTACAATGTCCTGCATGTATTTTCTTCTTCTTCTTCTTCCCTTTTATAAATTAATAAGCATGAATTTATTGGAAATATATTTCAATAATACAATTAATGCAGGAATTTTAGCGTACTATCTGAATTCATGAAAAACTGAACAAGATATTTTTTAAAAGGAGAAGATTATGACAATTATCAGATTTTGATAGCTTTTATTTAGGCCAGTGTCAAGCTAAGGAATTAAGTATTATTTTTTAAATAAATAAAAATGTAAATTAGAAGATATGTTAGATATCCTTTTCTCACCAAAGAGGAAAAAAGAAGTAATCTCGATAGCATTATCAACTGTGTTATAAAGTTCATGGCCAACTTTTGAGGAAGTACTTCTTTGTTTACAAATATAGTCTGTTGGGTATTTTAAAGTAATTTCAAAACCATTTTTGTTTATTATTTTTTCCGTATAGATTATTATTTTATTAAACCATACGTTTTGTAGATAAATATTTTAAAAGAATGATTAAAATAAAAATATAGATATATATTTCTCCTTTAGTAATTTTTGTGATTTCGATTTTTTTTCAAGAAATATATACTTCTTTAGAAAATTATGTAATACTTTTATGTAAACCTTATAGTACAATGCTTTTTACTTTGGTCATGGATATTGGTCAACAAGTACTAGAGTTTTAAGAGCAAGTGAGAAGAATGTTTTTAATTTTTCTATAATTTAAGGTATTCTTATTTAATTTGTTTTCCTGTATCTATTACTTAATTTTAAACTAACCAACCAGTCAACTTACAGAATCTTAATATTTAAAAATATAATCCAGTATATTTTATCACCAGCTATCTTTAGTGTTTTATTCATCTATATATTAATAGGCAAGCATAAAATTTGTAGTCCCTTTCTAACATATTAATTATGGGAGTAGAGGGTTTAAAATGGTATCATTCGAAAGGTATGGTTAGCCGGAAGGTGCGAATACAAATATTATTTTCTTACAATATCAAGAAGGTATTTAAAAAAACATTTATTTTTTATGCATTTTCCCCCATTTTTCCCTTTTATACACGTATTCCTTTACATTAAAAAATACCTAAAAGTAGAGAGTTGTTAAATCTGGCAATTTCATAAAGCTCAAACAAAACCATTGACACAGTAATTTGTTTAATGTAGCATCACTATACGCAAGCGAAGTGATGACGTCACTGTCTGTCCATGGAGCCATGAAAAAGATTTCCTATGTTAATCGTCCATTGGATATTTTATAAAAAAATATTAAAAAATAACGGAAATTATCTGCCGATTTTAATTCTGATATTTGGGTATAGTTATATATAAGTTACTGTCTACATGTGTTTGATTGAGTTATTTTTTCTGTAAAATTGATGAAATTTAAACTTAAAATCACAAAACTCCAGAAAAAAATGGCAAACTTCCAGTTTCGAATGTAAACATAAACATTTCATTTCAAAGGGTGATATTTACACAATAAATATTCAACTAATACACTAAATAAAAGGAAATGGATTTGTTACTTACTGCATGTATAAGTCGACGATACGAAAAAAATTCCGATTTCCGTTTTTTGCTGAATTTACATGTTTTGAGCTTTCTTTACGTTTCAATTAACCCCTTAACCTACGATTTAGATTCGAATATGTTGGGCCGAAATCGTATACAAGCTCGCGCAGCGTTCGAGTAATTCGCACGACTTGTGTAACATGCTGATTGGGCCAATCGTAAAATTGACGGGCATCGCCAGTGGTAGGACGATCGCGGTTTGCAGATAGCACAGACAAGGCTCGTGATGTATTTCTATTATCTCTTCGTATCGTGATCAGTGTCAAGTTGTTCTTGGTCACATTCACACGTCGAAATTTACGTTCGTAAATTCTAGAAAAGCAACCCCAGAAGATGTTCTCAAGAAAGAGATTTCGTGATGAAAGCAGTGAGAATTGTGCTGATAATTTTGCTAACGAAAGTGACAGTAGTGACGGTATATGTCGAGTTCGGAGAAAGTGTAGGCGATTAGTTATTGATGATACATCCGATGACGATCAACTACCAGAGTCCTGGCCTTGGAAGGAAATAAGAAATAGTCCAAAAATCTAGGACTATACGATGACTCCTGGCCATATAGAGGGAGCCTTATGTCAATTAGGAGGAAGTGGAGGAGAATTTGATATATTTAATCTAATATTTGATGACATATTTTGGAACAATATTGTGACCGAAACTAACCAGTATGCAGATCAAATACGAGAATATCCACATAGAACACGAAAAATCGACGACGCTTGGTTTCCTGTAGACTCTACCGAAATGAAAAGATATTTCGCCTTGACCATTATAATGTCACAGGTAAAAAAGCCAAGAATCCAAATGAATTGGTCGAAGAGGGCTGTTATCGAAACGCCCATATTTAGAAAATCAATGCCTTTGAAGAGATATCTACAAATTACAAGGTTTTTGCATTTCTCAAACAATAATCTGGTTGCCAATACCAATAAAATGAGCAAGATTAAACCTGTTATTAATTTTTTGAACCAAAAATTTAAAGAAGTGTATATAATGAAAAAAGATATTTCTATTGATGAATCGCTTAGGAAATTCAGGGGGCGTCTATCGTATAAGCAATTCGATCCATCCAAAAGGGCATGGTTTGGCGTCAAAATTTATAAATTATGTGAGTCTGAGTCAGGCTATTGTTATCAATTTAAAATTTATACCGGCAACGATAAAATAAACTGTGATGACAGCGCTTCGGAATGTGTTGTCAAAGACCTTGCTGAGTCAGTGCTGCACAGGGGTCACACTTTATACATGGACAATTGGTATTCTTCCCCAAAATTATTTATGACGTTATCACATAAATATAAAACAAATGTAATTGGCACAGTACGTTCGAATAGGAAGAATATGCCAAAAGATTTGTGCAGTGTAAAATTAAAAAGGGGGGAATACATAATAAGAAGCTGCAACCGAATACTCGCTATAAAATGGAAAGATAAGCGAGATGTATATATGATGTTGACAAAACATGAAGCAGTCGAAATTATTTCACAAAAATCCAAGCACACCCTAAAACCGAGTTGTATTGCAGAGTACAACCACGGAATGAACGGAATTGATCTCCAAGATCAAATATTGGCATGTTTTCCAGTAATGCGGAAATACATGAAAGGATACAAAAAAATTTTTTTTTATCTGTTTCATATTGGTCTTTTTAACTCCTACATTTTATGGAAATACCTGAATGATGGAAAGAAACAATGCTATGTCGACTATAGGATCAATATAGCCGAATCTCTATTAAAGAATATGCCAAAACCGATTTATAGAGAACGAGGCGTATCATCTGTCGGAGATGCGCCAGACAGACTGTACGCGAAGGACTGGGCTCATTTTCCAAAGCACATTGATCCAACACCCTCTAAATCAAGACCGTCAAAACGTTGTACAGTTTGTCACAAAAATAAAAAACGTAAGGAAACAACATGGGAGTGTAAAAAGTGTAAAGTTCCGTTACATGTACCAGAATGTTTTGAACTATATCATACCGTTACAGATTACTAATTTTGGATTTTTGTATAAATAAATATTTTGTAATAAACAATTTGTAATAAACAATTATTGCATCAGACTGTAATTGCGTATCAAATATTCCACGTAATATTCACTTCTGGCCCGACCATCGTACGCGGGCTATGCCCGTAATATTCACTTCTGGCCCGATCACCGTGCGTGGGCTATGCCCGTAATATTCACTTCTCGCCCGATCACCGTACACGGGCTATGCCCGTAATATTCACTTCTGGCCCGACCATCGTACGCGGGCTATGCCCGTCATTATAGGTTAAGGGGTTAACTGAAATTGGCTACTTATTTTTTTAAAAAGTGTCTTTGTTGCTAGCTTTTGTGGGTAGAAGAAGCAAGTAGAAGATAGATTAAAAACTTTTGATTTCCGGTTTTCGATGAATTTACACGTTTTGAGATTTCCTTGCATTTTAATTAAGTGAAATTGACTACTTATTTTTATTTTTTAAAAAGTGGATTTATTATTCTTTCCTCTGCATATATAAGTAGAAAATATAAGAGTCAGAAAAGTTTTAGATTTTCGGTTTTCGATAAAGTTACACGTTTTGAAATTTCCCGAACTCAATTCGACCATTTTTGAAAAATATCTTTTTTTTTTTTTTTTTTTTTTTTTTTTTTTTTTTTGTTCAAACACTGTACTTTATGAACCAATCGAATTAATTTAACAGAATTTGATACTTGGTTGGGCCTTGGTTTGACATGGTACCTATTAGCTTCTGGCCTGTATCACACAACAAGGGGCGTTTTCACGTTGCGATTTTCTCTCATTTCAGGAAAGGCTAACATCTACAGAGAGAAATAGTTATATTAAGTAAAACTCTGCTGATTTAGTTAGATTGAATATCGGCAAACAATTGCCGCAGCTGTGTTGCAATTGCATTCAGTTTAGGGCAAGGCAATAACTTTGCTTTGCCTCGCTTTGCAAAAAAAAATGGTCGAGTTTCGACCACTGGGCGATACTAGTTTATATAAATAAACAAATAAAAAAGAAACAAGAAATACTTTATTAGTGAATATGAATTGTTATAAAGTGAATTTTTTTCCGTAATAAAAAATGATAATATGAAAGTTTCCATTAAATAATCTATGTAGCTGTTTTAATAGTTTATTAATGTAAATGTAAATGACCAGTTTCTAGCTATTGTTGTGCCCCAATAAAAACTTAACAACGATCTATCTAATATAATAGCCACGATCTACCGCTTACGCAATGAAATTCAACAAAACTTATGTAATACTCAATGCATAAAATAGTACATGATGTCATGTTTTAAAATGTATATTAAAGCTACAGTATTATATATATACAGGGTGATTATAATTAAAGTTACGATTTCAGAACGCTATAATTTTAAAACTACCCATCAGAGCGTTTTGATATTTTACCAGAGCAAGCGTGAGGCAATGAAAGTTTGTTTGGGGGAGGAAAAAAGTAGTTCCAACATGTTTCTATAGATGGCGCTGTCAGGGTAATGTCAGGTGAAACGCCTAAATGGACTCATTAAGAGGGGACAATACCTAATCTCGCCGGCAGCCTTCGCCCATGTTATTCTATGGGAAAATTTGTTGCGACAAATACACATTACCTAATGAATATTTTCTTATTCTGTTTTCGCAGTCAGAAAATTCATAACCGTTAAATGAGTACTCATTTTTGAAAAATTCATTTTTTTTAAATTTTTACACTGTAATTTTGAGTTCAAAAATGCGATTTTTCACAAAATGCATTTTTCTCATTTTCTAGTCGCAAAATGAAATACTAAAATTTTAAAAAATCAATTTTTGGAAAAGAAGTACTAATTTAACGCTTATGAATTTTCTAAATATGAAAACAGAATTGAAAAATATTCATTAGGTAATGAGTAATTATGTGAACAAATTTTCCCATAGAATAACATGGGCGAAGGCTGCCGGCGATATTAGGTATTGTCCGCTCTTAAACACAGGAATCTTGTTAGAATCATAAAGGAATAGCTGGATACAATACACTTCAAGGGTTTACTACAATTTTTTTTTATCAAAAAGACAAGAATACGTGTTTAAAGCGGAAACAGTCATAGTGAAAAGAGAAAAAGAAGAGCTTCACGAAACAAATACTTTACGGATTATTAACGGCACATTTTCGAACTATTTTTTTTTTTTTTTTCTTTTGCCAAACAAAATTTCATTGCCTCATGATTACTGTGGTAAAATATCAAATCGTTCTGATGGGTAGTTTTAAAATAATAGCGTTTTGAACTCGTAACTTTAATTATAATCACCCTGTATATATAAAAAATAGCACGATTGAAAATGCAGTAATTGTTATTGCTAATTTTTTAATTATACTGTAAAATATACAAAGTTTTATTCATCCACTTTTGTTACTGTTTGTTTATTTTGGTTTTTGATATTATCCCACATATGATGCAGTACTAATTAGTAGGCTTTAACTAACCGAAATAAATAGTAAGAATAATCAAAGCAACTACATTTGCTGAAAGAAAAATCGGAACTATTTCAAAAAATATATAGATTTAAAAAAAAAAGAAAGAAAGAAAGAAAATTAATACATACCTGGTGATGAGACCTTGTTTAAACCACGGCGCTAAGAAATCATACACAAATGTTTTGTCTAAAAGAGCATTGCTACTTAATACAACCTGAAACAAAAATAAATAAATAAATGCATATTTATATAAATTAATTAAAAGTCAAATTAATTGCACATTACTACCTTTATAATTATTTTTCTTTGTTTTTTAATTGTCAAATCAAATCTCTTTGTAATTACATTTAATTAATTAATTAGTTTTGAAATTATAGATCCAGAACTTTAGAATACACTTCTTATTAAAAATCTGCGAAATTTTGATAATTAATAATTCACAAAAAGAGGAAGATAGAAGCAAACTTATTATATTTTTTCTTATATCAAAAGTCGTTAATTGAAAATTTTCATGAATACCAAAATATAAAGGAAAAAAAAAGCATAATAATAAAATTTAAAACTATAAAAAATAAAATTGTGAATTTTGAATACGTTAATGATAAAGATGCCTTTAATTTTTAATTTCAATTTTAAGTGACTAATTTCATTTTATTTATTCATTTTAAAACGTGTTTTCAGAGAGAGGTACAATTATATAAAGAATTATCTAATAGTGAAGATGCAAAGAACTTTGATGAAATATATTACTAATGAAATACAGTTTGGTTCCGAAGTTTATATTATTTATTGATTTAATGACCAACGACTAGAGTTAATTATTGCGATGTTATCGGTTTTAAATCACATATAAAATTCTCATGTTTAACTGTATGATAAAGATAAAAGTAATCGCAATGAATTTTACACCACTGCTCGTCTATTCCGAATGTAAAAAAGAAAAATCGTACTGTACAGTGCATGGTAATAGAATATCTATAGCTTCATGGTACAGTGATAAAGAAGAAGAATTGATGGATTGGGAATTTTCTATATTTAGTTACTTCTCGCAAAAAATTTAACATGAAAACTTTTACTCAAGCTTCTAATGTTTAAAATTAAATCAGATAAGTTTAATTTTCGTATTCCTAGTTTTATTTACGGTGTTGTATTTTAAATTAATAACTTAGACTAGTCGCAAAGGCAGCATTTTTCCGTTATGTGTACAACTGTATTTCTGTAAAATATTTATCCGATTTTAATTGTTGACATATTTTCTATTTTTTTTCTTTTTTGCTGTATTACATTGTATACTGTAAAAAAAAAAAAAAAAAAAATGTGCTCATTTTTACGGCAGAATGTGCTGGACTCACTTTTGCTCGCACATTCTTCTGTTAATCAGAATAATTTACAGCAGTTACATCAATAAAAAAGAGAGATTCTTTTATAGCTGTTTCTCCAGTAAATTATTCTATATTTAACAGCAAAATATGATGGCACCTATTTTTGATGGCACCCATAAAATATTGTAAATTGTTACAGTAATGGTAAATAAATTTTCTCATTGAACACAATATCATACTCTCTCTCTCTCTCTCTCTGTGTGTGTGTACATATATAAGGACCTTTTTGGCTATCTCCATACAGGTAGTTAGAAAATGTCCGTATCACGGAAAAGCTCATTTAACTGATTTACTATTGAAATATCGTAAAATTTAAATCTTTATTCTAATAAGCGAATCAGACAATATGATGAATAAATGTTTTATTATCATGCACTATTTTTAGCCACTCGTATGGAGATAGTCCAAAAATTCATTCATAAGACGCAGCTGATATATATATATATATAAGCAAACAGAAGCTAATGAAAGAATAAATTGTGCAAGCTCAATAGACTCATCTTTTAACTCTAATAAATATATTTTTTCTTTTTCTTTTTTTTTTTTTTTTTTTTTTTACAAATTTTGTTGATGTGTATTTTTATAAGCCAACCTTCCAGAATAATTCATACTACTATTTCTCGAAAGATTTTTTGCCTCATTTAACACAGAATTATCGTTGGAACTAAAGAAATTATTTTTTAGGAATAGAAACATGAAACCATCAGAAGGTAAGTAACACTGCATAACTTATAAAGGCTCTTATTATTATTATTATTTAAAAAATGCGAAAATTTTCAAATTACAGTAACAATATTAGTTTATTATATTATAAAATCAAATAAAAATGTTTTGGAATTCAGTAAACAAAGTACTTTTATTATTATTATTATTATTATTATTATTATTAAATAAGAAGAAGCTAAATTCTATTTTCAATAAGTAACCAACTTTTTTTTTTCTTTTTTTTTTTTTCTTTTTTTTTTTTTTTTTTTTTAGACACTCAGTATTGGTCGACCCAATAAACACCACTATTTATTTAAAGCAATCTGTGTGTTATTTAATCGACAAATCAAATCGACAATCAATGTGCTATTTAATAATTATTTTTTTTAATTATAGCAGAAAATGTAATTTGTTCTTTAATTGAGACTTAAAAATTATTATCATTCAATTGGATTTCTTCTTTATAAAATATATTATGATATTTTTTCTAATATTTTCATATTCTGAGGTATACTAATACTCATGTAATACTTGAAAAAAATTATTTTATTTTGTCTAAATTTTCGCTATTGATCAATTTATTGGTTACCTATCTTTTAGTTTAAAGTTTACAATGAGTTAAAATATAAATATAAATTTAAACCTTACATTTCTGATAATCTTTAATGCTACAGCATGGTAAATAAAGTTAATCATGGATTGAACTATGAAAAATATTTTATGCTTCAATTATTATTTATAGTTTTAAACATTTTAGTTAAAGTATTTACTGATTGAACTATGAAAAATATGTTATGCTTTAATTTATAGTTTTAAACATTTCAGGTAAAATAATAATTTACTGCATTCCTATTTTTATATTAATAATAATAATAATAATAATTACAAAAAAAAAAAAAAAATAAAAATAAAGTCAAATCAAATTTTCTGCTTAACTTGATTTCATATATAATTTATATCACTATTTTACAGCATCACATGCCTTTCATCATGAAAAATAATTCATTGAAGCTTCGCACAAGAAAGGTTTTAAACAGTAGATGCTAAAGGAGTATGCAAAATCGCAGAATATTATTGCGAGCAGCGCCATCTGTCGACTGATATGCTTCCGATTTGGCTCAACAATTTTGTAATAACCATCTCAAATATGCTGTGGGATAAAAAAAAATATATAAATATATCACACTTGCACATCTTTCTTTTCCCTTTCTGCAACCGCTCCTCAAAATTTAAGATTGAGCTAAATATTCAAAACAAAAACAGTAATTAGGAAAATTGTAATTTTGAAAGCATTTCAAAATGGCAAGAATAAGGCAATTAACGATACCAAAAAAAAAAAAAAAAAAAGTGTTAATTTTAGAATGGAAAGCAAAATATACTTTAATGCGCGAGATTGTAAAATAATTAAATGTTAGCGAATCATTCGTGAGATTTCTTTTTTTAGCAAGATATAAAATTTCCTGGCTGTTTCGCTTTAGGCGGCCACGTTGCTAATCCAAACGAGATGATTGCAAGTTAAAAACTAAAAGTTTAAAAATTCGATTTGTATCATTATCAGAATTTAGAAAATATTAAAAAAAAAAAAAAAATAAATAAAAATAAAAAAAATGTTTAGAAATATAATTTCTTCAGAAACAGTGCAAGGTCTACAAGGAAAAAAATAAAGAAAAAGGCCATTATTAAGGAAAAGAATTTAAAACAACAAGACTTAAGTAGACCAAAATATTTAAAAAGTTGTCTGTTAATTACTGGATTGAACTGGTGTTCTGTGATGAGTCAAATTTAATTTATTTAGAATTGACGGATAGAAGCTAGTAGGAAGACAAACAGGTGACTTAATTAATGAAAATTGTCTCCTAAAACAGAGACACATTCTCCATACATTATGGTACCGTGATGCATAAATTTTGGAGGGCAAATTTTCATGCTCAAGAGATCAATTAACTCGAAATAAAACACGGTCATTATAAAAGTGGTACGTGACCGATTATTTTGGAAGTATCTCAGACTTTTCCACAATCATTATATCAAGATGAAAATGAACGTTTATTTGATTCAAATTGTTAAAATTACCTATCTATTTCCAAGAGAATCTATAATTCTGTAAGTAACCACAGCTTTTTTTACTTTAAACTAAACCTCATAAAAAATATCGTAGATTTTTTTTTTTTTTTTTACCAGACCAGGAAATAGTCCTAAACTCATTCCGCTAGAAAATGTTTTGTCTTAAAGGAGGAGAGGAGGATTCGAAATTTTTAGCCTACAAATTCGCAAGAACTAGAAAAAATATTTATGATATTTAGCACAGTGAAATTTCTAAGGTTTATGTTAAAAAGCTGTATAATACTACGCCATTGTAAATTAAAGTAGTAATTACATATAAATGCGGAATCATCCGATTCAGAATTACATATTTTTATTTAATATTTGCTTAGATCTAACAAATAAATAGTTTTATTTTATATATTAAAATGTAACACCTTTACTTCATGTAATTGTTTGTTTATTATTGTTTATTGATAACAAATATATTCTTCGACCACATTTCATGAAACCATGGAAGCATCTACGCAAGTGCTAACTCAACGAGTCCAATGCTAAAATAGGGGTGACAGTCATCTGACTTAGAGAAAATGAGCAATAACAGAGCGCGGAATTACTGGATGTTTTCCAAATATCAAACTGTCGGTCACGCTGGCATCCCTCCAACATTTTGGACGCTTCCTCACTGCTAGTTTTAGGATATGTGGCCGCACTGTACATCAGATTTGTATGCTTGACTTATAGTCCGCTTGTAAATCTTCGTCAGATAACGACAGACAGTACACGACAGAATTACAATACGAAGAATTGGAAAAAAAAAAACACCCAGGGACAGCGCAGGAATCGAACCCGCTCTCCTAACTTCATGTAAAAAATCGTAATAGTACACAAAGTATGTGTTTGTTATATTACCTTTAGAAAGAATATAAATTTTTATTAAGTACATCGTAGAGTGTAATAAAGTGAATTACTAAATCAAAAACGTACATAGGTATAATTTTATCTGTTTGGTATTATGCAAACATTACAGTTTTATTTGTTATACTCATTAGTGTTGAAGTTATTACAAACAAATAAGATATACGACAATTTTTCTGCAATGCGGCAATTTTTTATTTTATTTATTTACATTTATTTTTTGGGATTCCACTCTTAGAATTTCGAGCATTTATTCGTTGAAGAAGTTGTGGTATAACCTTGCCGGGGAAAATTATAACATAACTGCGTGACTTCTTGACCGATATGCAAATTCAATCAGCATTCCCTTTTTATAATGGTGATCTAACATATTAAGATTTTAAATTTGTAATTATAACGAACAAAAGCTGATATATAATTTTTAAAAATGGAATAAATTGCAGCATAGCAGCCTTTGAGCGATATTCACCAAAAGTTGCTACTCACCAAATCATTTCAAAGTGTAACTAAATGTATTTTTTTCTGAAATTATGTACTTTTGTTTTTGAGCTATTACCATCAAAATTTTTGGTAACATACACACAGACAGACGGACATTTCCTAATAATGATCAAGTCGTCTTAAAGACATTTCAAAACGTGTAAAGCTAAAGAAAACCTGAAGTCGAAAACTTTTACGAATCCAATATTTTCTTCTATAAATATAGACAAAAGTAAAATCCATCTTTATTATAAGGGCTAATGTAACACTCAATCACGATAACGCGTAGGTGTGATGAACATCTACTGCTTGGAACTTCCAAACCAGGAAAACATATGCGAATAAGATTATAACTTTGATTTACAATAATAATGAAGATAAGATGTAAATTTCTTAAACACGAAGATTTTCCATGTCTCAAGAAACATAGTGATAATACTATTTTATTTTATTATTTTTATTTTTAAGAAATACTTTTAGTCGTGCACAAGAGAAAATTCTTGTAGAAATTTGCATATCTTTTTTTTTAAATATGTGTTAAAGTAAAAAGCTGACATTTTATGCATATAATCACTCATGATATGCATCTCTTAGAAATGCAATGATCTTTTCTTTTATGCATCTTTAAAAAGGCAAAATAATTGCGATTCAAAAGATTGTCTGGTGTTTATTTCCGTTTCTTTTTATATAAATAAAAGAAGTTTGTTGAAGAAAATATTTCAGACACAAAAAATATTACAGGCGGAAAAATATTTTTCTAATGACGAACTGGTTTATTTTATTTCATTTTTATTTATTTTTTCTTTAACTGTGTTTTGTGAGAATTATAGAAACACTGAATTATTTCAGTTGTTTAGAGGATAAATCCGTATAAAAAATCGATTGTAATTTGAAAGTTTTTCAAAATTTAAGCTTATTGTAAAGAAAACTCCTAAGTGTAAAAGTGTAAAAACATAATATTCGATTAAAAAAAAAAAAAAAAAAAAAAAAAAAAGTTCGACGTTTAAATCTGCGTTGCATTTATTAACGAACTACATTACCTTTTATTCCCAAGTTGTAGTTGTATGAACACAATAATATAACCCTTTCCGACCCAGGTTGTACGATTGTGCGGGTTAGACATCCACGACGTCCACTTATATTTTTGCATCTGGAACAGTCGTAGGTAATAAAATCAGGAAATGAACGATTGAGCTAATTAGCAGAAAGTGTAAAGTATAGCAATAATAGATAAAGATATTGACAGGTGAGACATTAATGATGATTTGATGAGGATAGCTGCGAATAATCCAGGCACGTATCTACGTAACTGCTTCGTATGTAAGAAGTCATTGTACAAACAACAAGATATCTTCAGTCATAGTCAATCTGTTAAAGACAGAACCAAATATATCAGTCTATTCCTATGCATAATTAGGACTATGCTCTTTTAAAATGAAAGAATGAAAATCACTGAACTTGAGTGAATTTTCTATCAACAAATGTCGGTTATAGTCCATATTTTTCTTTCAGTTTGCAAAAACAGAAGAATGTAATGTTTTAAGAGAAGGGGGGGGGGGGGGTTCGGGTCGGAAAAGAATAATAAATCTTCAGCTGTCATAGTCAAGTCTAAAATGCGTATAAAAACCTTCGTTTCTAGAAAACTCAATAACATGAATCTTTTTTATTGATATTATAGCATAACATCATCGATAATGCTTTAAACTTTGTTAAACTTTTAAGAAAAAGTCTAAAACCTTAAAAAAACAGCTATAGTATCATATCGTCGCCTGTTAATTTTCCGTTTGATCATTTTCTATTACTTTATTTTCATCATTAAAAACATTTCCTTTTCTCTTAATTAAAACATTATATATGTATAAATTTTCCCAGAAATTTAATTTTCTTTTAACACATAATAATGAATAATGAAAATGGTGATTTTAAATAAGTAATAGAAAGTTGTATTATTTTTTGTTTGGATGATAATACTGATTATTTGACGAATATATTAACAAGTGTGACAACCGTGTCAGTGTCGATAGATGAAGGTACTGACAGTTGAGGCTATGGCAATAATAGATGAAGATATTGACAGGTGAGACAATAATGATGATTTGATGATCATAGCCGCGAATAATCCAGGCACGTATCTATGTAACTGCTTCGTATGTAAGAAGTCATTGTACAAACAACAAGATATCTTCAGTCATAGAGTCAATCTGTTAAAGACAGAACCAAATATATCAGCCTATTTCTCTGCATAATTAGGACTATGCTCTTTTAAAATGAAACAATGAAAATCACTCAACTTGACTGAATTTTAAATCATTTGTCTAGAAGAAACGTGCCCTCTCATCTTAAGTTAAATTTAGTAAATTAAATGAATTAACTCAATGCACTCAAACTTGAGTTATTTATTGTATTTGAGTATCTTATTCATTTTATCAATGATTTTAATACAAATGATTTTAATACAAATGATTTTAATAAATTGGATCACTTTACAATGGCGTTGCCCGTTGCACTTGCGGGCTACTAAAGAATCGCGTTGCAGCGAGAGCAATGTTGCCACTTACAAATAGTTGAATGAGCAGAAATAATTCTTGTATAGATAAATATGGATAACTTAAGTTTTTTTAAACGAAAAGCTACTAATTAGCTCAAAGAATTGCTTTTTTAACTCCAGTCGATTTAAAAACTACTTGATATGGGGAATTAAATAATTATTTTAAAACAGTACACGGTCACCATACATTTATTTTTCTCATTAGCTTTTTTATCATGAATGTTCAGGATAAAAGCACCTCAATAAAATAATAAAAACAAAATTATTCTTTATTTCTAGGAAATCTTGGCAAACACGCTATAAGTTATATCTTAACACATTTCAATTGAAAGACCATAATCATAAAACTCCTACTTGACATGGCGAATTAACTTGTTTATTTTAAGTGAGTAGGAACAATTTAAATAAAAAAAACAAAATGATTTTCAAGTACTTTTTTTTTTTCTTTTTTTGGGGGGAATCATTTAAATAAAACAACAAAAATGTTTATAGAGGTTTTTTTCCCCCTTATAAATTTCAATTTTAAAATAGTTAATACGTATAAAAGTAACCAAATGAATAATATTGTAATAAATGAAAGTTACCTGAGTTGCATTTATTCATGTTATTTTACAGAAATATATGTAGAAAATTCCTACTTTAAAGTAAAGGAAAAAAAAAATAATTATAATAAAGATCTATTTTACATATTCTTTTCCACTTTATTTATACTTTGACATCTTAAAAAGTTAAAATGTAGCACATTTTAATAAATGAACTTAGATATCATCATACGAATTACACAAATGATCAAAATCTTAAATATTTCATTTAGTTTTTTTTGCGATAGATAAAATATTATAAAGATACACCTCTCTTTATTAGACATAACCCATGTTGGAAAAATATAAAAACTTCATATTAAAGCACATATAGTTATAAATATCTTTATAGGGGCAAGATAATATTTCTCTATACTTTATTGTTATCGTGATGTTTAACTTTTAAACGATTACATAAAATATTTTATTAAAAAGTTTATTTCTAAATATCATATAAACAGTCCCTCCCCCCCCCCCCCCAACATATGTTTCTACTGGGATCTGTAGCCGATAAATGCAACCCTATTTATTATAATGCTTTAAAGTAAAACATATTTTATATTATGTGACACTCATTTGTGTAGAATATTTAGAAATATATTTATATACACTTTTTACGACTTACCTCAACAGTTTCGGGTTTAAAAAAGAGTACTACAGGTTTCACACCAAACCAAAAGCGTAGAAGTCTTGCTTTATCGAATATATGAGTAACGCCACATAATGCTTGAAACGAAACTGAAAGAAAATGTTTAATAGTTTTAAATATTTGAAAAAAGTTTAAGTCATTTAAAGTTATATAAAAATATAAGAATAGAATAATTGTAATAAAAATTGAGACAACAATAACATAAATGCAATAATAATAATAATAATAATAATAATAATAATAAGTGATGATTTGTAGAATAGTTTAAAAATTAATATTGTATACGATAAATATAATCAGTTTTAAACATCTGGCGTATGAAATAGATTGAAACATTTTGACTGTTTCAAACTTATCCGCAATTGACTGCTGTCGTTAAAGTTTCATTTTGTAGTTTAAAAAACGCTTTCATATATATATGTATTATCCATTTGATAATAATACAAAAGAATGAGAACGAAGAATAGTCAGTCAAATAAATCACCACAGAAACATACACAGGCCAAACAAAGTAACTAGTTATCTTAAATTGATTTAATTTTAAGCTTATATTAAATACTTTAATTCATTAGACTACAATACCTAATGAAATATAATATAGGACAGTGTATTGTGATGCTGAAGAAAACAAGGATTACTTTAGGAAAGTATTTTAAGGGGAAATAATAGAACTTTTATTAATGAAAAGAACTTTTTTATTTTGAGATGAGAAAAAGAATTTTGGCCCAAAGCAAAATAAGATTGAATTTTAACTGAAAAACTCAAAATGCTGTAAGACGTTTTCAAATGCTATCCCCATAGCATTGAGCAAAGAAATGCAGGTTTTCTGTATTTGATAAGTATTTTAGCAAAATATCAAATGATAGCACGAACCTACAAGAAAAAAAATACCTTGAAATGAAATAAAGACAGAAATATATATCAGTTGCGTCTCGTGAATAGCATTTTGGTCCATCTCCATACAGGTGACTAGAAATTATGCATTATAACAGAATATTTATTCTCCTCATTGTCTGGTTCATTTATTAGAATAAACCATTTAAATTTGACAATAGTTTAATAATAAATCTGTTGAATTAATTTTTCATGATACAGACTGTTTCTAACCACCCGTGTGGAGATAGCCCAAAATGTCATTCAGGAAATACCACTTACATGTATATGTATATATAGAGAGATGTGTAGCGAAATATTATGCACAATGAGAAAATTTATTTACTATCACTGTAAAATTTACGCTAATTTATACAGTTTTATGTACTGGCAAAAATGTGTGCCATCATATTCTACTGTTAAATAGAATAATTTACTGGAGTGGAGGAACATCTGTAAAAAAGTTTCTCTTTACCGATCTTTTTGCAATAAATATACGCGTAATATTTTACAGTGTACAATATAACATAGCAAAATAATAGAAAATATTTCAACAATTAATTAAATGGATGTGAAACTATTAATTACAACAGAATAAATTACTTTAAATTTAACTTTTAGAATAATTTCTCATGAATATTAATCGTATTCATTAATATACACTTATTTTTAAGATATTTGAACAAATTTTGGTTTGATGGGCTGAAAATGTTTATTTGCTATTTAAATATTGATATCCAGTATATGTGAAATTAGTTACTTTACAAAATATGTGCAATGTGATAAATTCAAGACGTTACAATTAACGTATTAAACATAATTACATCAAAATAAGTTACTTTAAATTTGAACTTTTACTGTAATTTTTCATGATCATAAATCATAATAATGTTCATAAATCCAAACCCAGGATAACTTAAATACATTACGTCTATTGGGGGGGATTGCAAGTAAATACAGTTTAAGTTCTATAAGCTGCATTAAACAAGACGGAATGATCATTTTATTTTATATGCATAAAAGCATATTTTGTGTAGATTGTGATATGGAAATCATTCATCATTCATTTGCAGGGCTACCCAAAGTAATTGGATACACTGAGGCTACACTTTGAAATTGCTTGAATTGTAATTCTTTTTGTGTTAGAAGTTTTTCAAGTAAGACTGACTTTAAGTACACAATATTGTTTATAGTGCATACTAATTATAGACGATATACAGGGATACCGAAAATTAAACTAAACGTTTTATTCTATTGAATGTAATTGATGGAAATGCTTTGCTACATTTTACTATGTCGTCGAACACTGCTCAGGAAGCAATATTATTTTTTCAAACGCGTGCTGTAAATATACTGTATTGTTTTTATTTACAGCTCTGATTTTTCGTATAATATCCCGTTTTGAGGTTCCCTGATTACGAAAGTCTAATTTTTAGTGACAAATATCTGCAGAAAATTCAAATCTGGTATTTTGAAGTCCGTATTAGATTATCACTTAAAAATTTGATCCAGATTGGCAAATTTGAAGGCAAATTAATAACAGCTTTTTTTTTTTTTTATTGTATGCACTATAATTGAATAGGGGCTACCCCCCCCCCCCCCTTCACACAGAATTATATGCTAAATAAAACTGTTCCTAAACCCATTTTAGATTCTTTTAAAAGTGCATTGAACTTTGTTATCTTGCGCTATTGGTCTTAAAACTTAATATGCAATCTATCTTTATAGTATTGAAATGCAGGATGAGAGAAAGTCGTGTGAGTGATACACAAGATTATTTAATGTGTGAAGAAATTATTACCTGGATTAGTTATTAGAATAAAACAGTTATGTATTTCAGCAACTAAATGCCAATTTTATTAAGCATCTGAGGAATTAGTTTCATTTTTGTTTGTAAAAAAAGGAATATTGGAAAAAGGCCAAAAATGTAAAAAAAAAAAAAAATGCTTTTAGTAATTTAACTTACAAAAAGAGTTTATGCACGAATCCTGCAACTATCCATAACTTCAACAACACTTTTTTTAAAATTTATGTATTCTTTAGTAATTGTTTTTTAATAGCAAGTACGACTTCAAATCTTATGTAAAAAAATAATAGTAATGTTTCAAAACATGCTTTTTTTTTTTTTTTTTTAATTACCCTGAAGAACTGACAGAAACTTAAATATAGAGAATAAAATGATGTACAATTTCTATAAAATGATGTGCGATTCAAAAATCGACAGCTCATTTTGAAAATAACTTTCACTCAACAAGCTTAGCAACCAAAAAATCGGAACAATTTTCGAAAATTATCACGCATATTCTAAATGCCATAGGTTATCGTGTACCACGACATGTAAATTATACTTTACTGACATCAACAGTTGCTCTTATTTTCATGTAACAACTTCCGATGCTCAAATACAAGTTTCCGGGTAAGGAATGCTCCCAATAATTATGATTAAGTGTGGAGAAGCACTCGCACGAGGAAAGGTTGAGGATGATTTCAGACTTTGCCTGAAGGTATGTAAGCAACTCGCAGTAGCAGAAAATTCTCACGCAATATTTTTCATACTTTGTTTGTAATCGTACATTGTTAATTTTTTCTACGTTCAATAGAAGGAGATATTGGATTCCTAAAAACTTTAAAGTTTCGATTTTTGATGGACTTACATATTTTGAGATGACCACAACATGATTTGACCATTTTAAGAAAACTTTTGTCTGTATGCGTGTTACTAAAATGATGTGGACGTTGTATTACACTAAATAATGAACTGAATTAAATATAAACCATTGCCATTCCGTTTCTTCATAATTTTTATCTGGTAATATGGGACAAAATTTCGAATAAATGTGACCAATGAGAATTATTTTTAATCAATCGATGTGGAAGGAAGAGAAATTATTTATAACTAGCAAACCCGTGCGAAATTTTCGCTCTTTATATCTTTTATTTATTTACCTTTAAAATTTGAAACGCATAAATATTAAACCAATTTTACCACCTAATTTAAATTTTGATTTACCAGAAGCAAAATTATTATTAGAACCAAATTAATATTGTGCAATAGTGAAACCAGAATCATCCAAAAAAAAGTTTCAAAATAAAATTCATGGTTGACAACCCAGTTTTCATACTTCCACAGGCAGTACAGTTTTAGCATAGGACCTCCAAGACTCTTTTTAAATTTTTGTCGGCATATTGGCGATGATATTTTATTTATTTGTTTTGGAATAATTTTTTGCTTAAAAAAACTAATTCCTATTCTGTTTATACTCTTTATAATTGCATTTTTTAGTCAATTTATAATAAAAATTCATATTTTGTATATATCTTTAAAGTATTGCTAGGTTTAAAATGACGCTTGGAATGATTATGAAAAAGCAACTTTTGACAACACATTTTTTTCCATAAAATGGTCTCATAAGACAAATGTCATATTTTCTGATTAGATCATTAAGCTGAGACCGCGTGCTTAAATATTGTCCATTTACAAATAATATTTTTTTAATCCTTGCGTTTATTAATAATTACATCACTATCGTACCGTTTCGACAAAACGTAATCGTAATTGGTCCACGCTAGAGAAATATTATATAGATAGTGATAGTCAACTAAGATTTTTTTTCGTTTTGTAAATTTAAGAGCATTATCCTCCTCATCTTTCCCTGGAGGCGAAAGTAATCTCAGATTATTGTGAATTTTCATTACGAGTATTTTTCAAAAATATCCTCAATACCTTTACTGAATTCCTAATCCTCTGGATTTTTTTTAATACAATTATTTCCTTAAAGTTACAGTCATCGTATTAAATCACAAAAATCTTTTATTACAGAAAGTTATTTCTGCTATTAAAAAATACTGATATTCAAATATCCGGAAGGTTGGCAACTCTGCCTTTAAAATAAATGATTAAACCATAGATTTCTAATAATTTAAAAAGTTTTTTTTTTTTCATTTTTAGCACACACACACACAAAAAAAAAAGATCTGTAGAGCAGAAAATTACCTTTCTTTGGACATTTAGTGTTATACATACTTCTATGAAATAAAAACCATCTACATACATCTTGAAAAGTAACTTTTATAAATAATAATTTTAATAAATAATTTGTGTTGCAAGGATTTGCATACGAAAATATAAAAGAGAACTTTGTAATGTTCGCAACATATTAGTTGATATGAGTTTTAAAAAGTACAAAAAGCAAAAAAAGATTCCAGAAAAGGTTTTACAGGCTGTTAGAAAGTAAATTTTTCTTCTATTTCCTTCAACTAGAATGATATTCATTTAACATTGAAACTTATATAAGAGTAAATATTTACATTATGAACATTGAGAATGTTTAGTTTCAATCTTAAAATACACTTTTAAAACAAGATGAACATTAAAATTTTGAAATTATTGAAAATTTCCTCGTATTTTTTTTATTCTGAGTTTCAATTTAGAACTGCTATAAATATGCCTTTCTTTTTTATTAATGAAATTTTAATATGTCCTTATGAGGCACTGCATGTTATTGAAATCTAAAAAGTAAAACAAAATATTCTATAAAACTAACACAAGAAATTTTAAACTAATTCATTCGCTATATAATGAAGTCCAAACAAAATTCTTTATATAATAATTTATTTATAATATAGAACATCTAAATTGTAGATCTGCTCATATCTAATGTATTTTTTAAGATATAGTTGTGAAAAGTATATATTAATATTAATGGAAGCATTAAAAATCTAATGAAAGAGGAAACAAAAATACATTAAGATCTTTTCTTTTATATTAGTACTAATGATTTCTTTTAAATTGAAATTTTGTATCATATCCAAGATGTTGTAAATATGAAACATGGGTGAAGCAATATACGTTGTACAATACATTCAATTATCTTTTAATCAAGTCATCAAATCAGACATATAGACATATAAAGTACCTAGTTTCTAAAACAATCTCACAAATAATGTTATTAAACAAGTAAATTCAATTCTAAGTCACGAATTAGTTTTATGAAAAAAAAAAAAAAAAAAAAAAAAAAAAAGTCAAAAATACGTGTCCTACTTTATAACTGGCTTTTATAGAAGAAAATATATATAAAAGTACTATAATAAAATGATAATAATGATAAAATATTACTATTCATTAGATCTATAGAGCTACATGCTCCTTTCTATGAAGACAACAAGAATTTAGCTATATAAATTACTATAATAAAAGGTTTCAATTACCTATAATTATGCATTACGTCTATGCGTTGTTTATATCCTCTATCCTATTCAGCACAGGTTGAAATTAAGTGTCAATCTTCATCACAAACAAAGAATTGAGAAGTCTGACGCATTTGATAAACGCTGAATACGATAGAAAATCTTGCGATCGCTGTCAGATGAAGTGACTGAAGAGTATTATATTAGATTATTGAGAAGAAATTTTAAACCAAGTAATAACATAAATTGTGTTATCATTTAGTTTAAATTTTATAAAAACTTGAAATACCGTAAATTAAAAAATAAAGTTAAAAAAAGTTTTATAAAAAATTTTTAATTAGGCAACTATTTAAAAAAAAATTTGAATTCTAGCAGATTTCTTTATCTGTTTTTTCAGCCAGTTCTTCTCATTTGTTCATGTCATAACCATGAACATTGTTTAAACCAGGTAAACCTTATAAAAAATCAGTTTAGGACGTCTTTAGGCAATAAGTGGATGATTTCATAAACATAATTTCATTATCTCATTGACCCATAACTAAACACGGGGAAAATCTTCAACGTCTGGAATGACAAAGAGAACTAGTATGTTGTGGCCACCACAAGACCTTCTTCTACATTTTCCTATACAAATTCACGCAGTAACAATTAAAAAAAAAAAAAAAAAAAAAAAAAAATTGCTATTTTTTTCAAAATTTTTTTAATTATTATCACAGATTTATAGTTCAACCATTCGTTTTAAAGGTATTGACGAGACCTTTCAAAGATACCCATCTTGAAAATTTACTCCCCTCGAGGGGAGATTCCTCCCCCTTCCCAGGAGAGTGGCGGGGCTCCTACACATACAAAAAAATTTTCCCAGTTGACTATCTCTATTTTAAATAATTCTTGTAAATTTCCTAATGATTACTAAAAAATAAATCTCTTTATGCACATTTATAAAAAATTTTGTCCTATATCACCAAGTTAAAAATTTAGAAAAAGCGGAATGGCAACGCAACCTGTAAGACAATTTTTACCAAAAGTTGATAGGCACTAATTTATGTCAAGGTGCAACTACATACCAATTTGTATGAAATTCTGTGCAGTAATTCCAGAGATACAGTTGCCACAAAATCTTGTCACACACACAGACTGACAGACAGACAGACATTTTCTAAAAAGGGTCAAATCGTGTTCTACAGCTCTCAAAACGTGTAAATCCATCAAAAACCCGAGGTCGAAAATTTTTACGAATCCAATACTTTCTTCTATTGAATATAGAAGAAAGTAAAAATTTAATAACAAACAGCTGTTTCGGTAGCATTTAGCGTGCCGTCTTTAGCGCTTAAGAATTGAAGATGGTACGCTAAATGTTATCAAAATATCTGTCTGTTACTCAATTTTTTTCCTTGGCCACTCAAAACGTTGAATATTTTTCTTGTGTTTAGTTATCTAGCATCAAGTCTCTTTTTAATACTCAATGACCCATCTTTGTAAGATTTGAATTGTACACACTCTTCATGCGTGGTATTTTGGAGAAGTAACGATGCATATGCAAGGACATAACTGGAAATTTTGTGACATTGATTATTTTTACGTGTAAAAATGCAAAACATTTAAAGCTGAACTATAATTTATAAAATGTGTGATAGTTACTTATATATTAATAATATATTGGTGTGTTGCATCTAACTTTTAAATCAAATGTCATTTGTTTTGTTTTTTTAAATAATGCTTGGGTATACATCAATAGTATACAGGGAAAAAGTTCTGTATCTAGGACATATGCCGTAACTTTATACTATTAAAAAAAAAAAAAAAAAAAAAAAAAAAAAAACTTTGATTTCTGTTTTTTTTTTTTTTTTTTTTTTTTTGTTATTATGTCTGAACATGTTACGTTATTAATGTGATATGAACCATTAAAACCTCTATTTACATTTATTTGTAATAACAATAGGAACAAGTAAAAAAAAAAAAAAAAAAAAGCCTTAATATTTTCATTGTTTCCACCACCACCAAATAAAAAATAAAATAAACACAATAATGACCTGTGTTATTACAACGAATGAAAAAAAAAAAAAAAAAAAATTCATCAAGAAAATAGCACAGATTAAAGCGAAATGTGTTTTTCTGTGAACATCTTGTCATTATCAATTTAAAACAAGTCCTTCCGGCTAATTCGGAAGGGAAAGTTGATTTCTTTTTCCTTATCAATTATGTACTAATGGAATTGGTAGAAATATTGAAGTAGGCTATGGAGTTTTAAGCAAATCTGTTTATAAATACCTTTTCACATGAATTTAAAATTTTCAAGTGGACGCCGCTTGGAAACGAGATGGGGGGCCAAGTTAACAAATAAATCAAATGCATTTGTGAGATAAGACTACTGTACAAATTTAGTTCGAATTAATTCAGAATCTCAAAAATCAAGTGGTCCCGCTTAACTTAAAATATCTGCCACTTTATTAAAAATGGAGGATAAACTTCATTAATAAACTTCATTGAGACCCTTATGTGGCCTGTATTTACATCAAAATTCAAGCAAATCTTGCTTTAAGTATGCTTTTTACAACGTCGGTTTGGAATTTTCAAGTGGCTGCCACTTGAAAACAAAAAGTCGGAGCAACTGGGTTAACGAATCTGTTCACTGTCCAAATTTGGTTCGATTTGGAGTATTATTTCGGGAGTTATCGTGATGACAAAATTTTCATTATAGATAGGTAGATTAGATAGATCGATAGGTAAACGAAGTGATTGCAATAGGTCGATTTCTTTTTCCTTATCAATTATGTATTAATGGAATTGGTAGAAATATTGAAGTAGGCTATGCACTTATGGAGTTTTAAGCAAATCGGTTCATAAATACCTTTATATGTGAATTTAAAAATTTCAAGTGGCCGGCGCTTGGAAACGAGATGGTGGGCCAAGTTAACAAATAAATCAAATGCATTTGTGAGATAAGTCTATTGCACAAATTTAGTTCGAATTAATTCAGAATCTCAAAAATCATCGTGTTGAAAAATTAAGTAGATCAAAATGGCAGAGAAAGTTGTTCAGTGAACTAATCTGAGATATTGTTGCAAGTTTGTAAATAATTCTATTTTTATTTTATTTTATTTATTTATTTATTTATATTTATTATTATTATTTTGTAAATTCTTTCAAAGAGGCTTAGTATGTTGATAAATTGTTAATTTTCTGCATTTCTAGTTTGTTTTAAAGTAAAAACAGCCTGATTTTCCCTTTAAAACGCATTAAAAAGCTTCAATAAGGCAAGCATTTCTTTTGGAGCCAAATTTGGCGATTTTTTCCCTTGGCGACTTTTTTGGCGACTTTTGGCGAGAAAATTATAACTATCGATCTATCAAAGATTGACGCTGTAACTTGATTTGGAGTATTATTTCAGAAGTTGTAATGATTTTAAATTTTCAAGTGCTAGCGTGATATCAAGTGGTCCCGCTTAACTTAAGATAAATGTCACTTTATAAAAAATGACACATATTTTTCATTAAACTTCATTGAGACCCTTATATGGTCTATATTTACATCAAATTTCAAACAAATTCAGAATACGCTTTTTACAATTTGAATTTGAAATTTTCAAGTGGTCTCCACTTGAAAACAAAATGGCGGAGCAACTTGGTTAACAAAACTCATCTAAGATATTTATAAGATAAGTCAAGACACTGTCTCAAATTTGGTTCAATTTAGAGTATTATTTTGCAAATTATAGTGCTTTTAAATTTTCAAGTGGTAGCGTGATTTCAAGTGGGTCCCGCTTAACTTAAAATATCTGCCACTTTATTAAAAATGACGGATGCATTTCATTAATAAACTTCATTGAGACTCTTATGTGGTCTATATTTACATCAAATTTCAAACAAATTCGGAATACGCTTTTTACAATATGAATTTGAAATTTTCAAGTGGTCTCCACTTGAAAACAAAATGGCGGAGCAACTTGATTAATAAACTCATCTAAGATAAGATAAGTTAAGTCACTGCCTAAATTTGGTTCGATTTGGAGTATTATTTCGGAAGTTATAGTGATTTTAAATTTTCAAGTGGTAGTCTGATTTCAAGTGGTCCCGCTTAATTTAAAATATCTGCCACTTTATTAAAAATGGTGAATAAACTTCATTGAGACCCTTATGTGGCCTGTATTTACATCAAAATTCAAGCAAATCTTGCTTTAAGTAGGCTTTTCACAATGTCGGCTTGAAATTTTCAAGTGGCTGCCACTTGAAAACAAAAAGTCGGAGCAACTTGGTTAACGAACTCATTTAAGATATTTATAAGATCAGTTCACTGTCCAAATTTGGTTCGATTTGGAGTATTATTTCGGGAGTTATTGTGATGACAAAATTTTCATTATATATATATAGATAGATAGATAGATAGATAGATAGATAAACGAACTTACAATGTTTCAATGATATATGATTTTTACGTTTCTGGAACCTTTTATGCTATCAGTGAAAATGTATGGTGATAAAGAATGGCTTGGTGACAACATTCAGTATTATACAGCAATTTTCAGGATTAAATAATAATAATAATAATAATAAAAACGGATACAGGTTGTTTTTTAGATATCACTGTTTCAACATATTAATTTTCAAAACATCTGTAAAATATTTTAAAGTATTTCATAAATTACTTTTAAATACTTTTAAATACTCATGGGTATTTCTAAGGCGCATGATAGTGTTAGTCACATAAAAAGATGCAGTTTTCCTTTTTTTTTTTTTTTTTTTTTTTACGATTACTATTATTATACTGAAACATTTTTGATATTTTTACAGCAGTTTTTGTAATTAAACAGAATAATAATTACTGTTAGAAAATATTATTGGAAGAGAAAATATCCCTGTGTTCCACTCATGCACTGTTAAAAAATAACGGCAGTTAAAAGGGTGCCAGAAAATTTTGACAAAAAAGGGTGCCAGCACATTCTGATATTAAGAAACAAATAACTTAGAATAGAGCCATTATTAAAAGAATCCCTCTTTACAGATTTTTACGCTATAAATTACTCTATTTAACAGCAAAGTGTACTTTCATCCATTTTTGCCAACACATTTTACTGTAAAAGCTATCGTTATTTTTCACAGTGCATTATATTCACCGTAGGATTTTCGTAATATACAGGGTGTTTATACTTAAAGTTGTAATTTCATTAAATCTACCCATCAGAGCGATTTGATATTTCACCAGAGCAATCGTGAGGCAATGAAATTTTGTTTAAAGGAGAAAAAAAAAGTAGTTCCAACATGTTCCTATAGATGGTGCTCTCAGGATAATGTCACGGCAAATGCCTGAATGGACTCATTAAACACAGAAATGTTGTTATCAACCAGTGTTGCCAGATTTGGCAACTTTTTTATTCAATATTCACCAATAATTTTGAGAAGTGATATTTAATATACGTAATAAACTATTAATCTTCGAAGTGATTAGGCAAACGTTACAATTAAAAATTATTGGTGATTGATTATTCAATAAAATATCCGCCAGATCTGGCAACACTGTCAGCAACACAATGAAATAGCAAGAAATATTAGGCTTCCAGGGTTTACTACATTTTTTTTTTTTTTTTTTTTTTAGCAAAAAGGCAAGAATACGTGTTTACAGCGGAAATAGTCATAGTGAAAAGAGAAAAAGAGAAACTTCATGAAACAAATACTTTACAGATAATTAACGGCACATTTTCTAACTATTTTTTTTTTCTTTTGCCAAACAAAATTTCATTGCCTCACGATTGCTCTGGTAAAATATCAAATCGTTCTGATGGGTAGTTTTAAAATAATAGCGTTTTGAACTCGTAACTTTAATTATAATCGCCCTGTATTATGTTAAAAAATAAACTCTTCTGCTGTTTTTAAATATTATCTGCATTTTCTCACACTTAAACCAGATGACTAAACTCTCCAATTAAAACAATTTGTTTTAAATAACAAAACTGCGATGCAATTAAGGGTAAAAAAAAAAAAAAAAAAAAATCAAACCAGATATAAAACGCAATGAGACTTTATACTACCGGAAGTGGAAAACGCCCTTGGATTTCAAAAAAAATTTTTTTTTTCTTTCATTATCATGTCTTTCGAACAAGAACATCACACGGTATTAATCCGACACGAATCGTTTGCAACACCATTTACATTTTTTCGTAATTACAAAAACGCATAAAACATTTTAAAAAAGAGGCTTAATGTTTCTCCGAAACCCACAAAAAAACCCACAATAATGACTTTTATTTACACAACAAATGATAAAAAAGAAAAAAAAAAAAAAAGTGTTGACCAAGAAAATGGCACAAGTTAAAGTGAAACGTGTTCTTCTGAGCACAGCTTGGCATCATAAATTGAAGACAGTCTTATGGAAAAAGTATGCTATTAAAGAACGGCTTGATGACAACATTCAGGGTTTTTGCAGGAAGTTCAAAATGTCGGTCATTAAGAAAGAGATTGTTTAAGACAAGGAAACAATTACTTGTGCATGCAAATATTTTAAATAAAGAAATGAATTTGAATGATGTGCTTGGTCATGAGAAATTCGTAAGTATAGTAGGGTAATAAATCCCGCGACTAACGAAAATAAAATGTTTTATGGCATTTAAATATACCTTTTTAGTGTTCACGGATGTTGACTAATGTTCATTACATGTCAGTAGGTGCATTTTAATGTGTACCTTTTATTCCTTTGTGTAAATATTGCAACAATACTAGTGTTTTATTTAAAAAAAAAAAAAAAAATCTGTGTTTTACTAATAAGTTTAGTTTTCCTAAAAAACTAATAAATTCAAGTCTATTAATTTAAATTCATTAAATTAATATTAGCGGAACTTTTTTTTTTCTAAT
This sequence comes from Salticus scenicus, assembly GCA_963930645.1. Lineage (NCBI taxonomy): Eukaryota > Metazoa > Arthropoda > Arachnida > Araneae > Salticidae > Salticus > Salticus scenicus. The sequence continues at coordinate 141,622,867 of OZ005654.1, forward strand.
ATTATAGCTATTTTAAATATATGTGTAAATTCCGTGCATTATTTCTATTTCTATTAATATTACATCTCAGTATTACATATAAATTGACATCTTAAATAAAATTTATGAGAATTCAAATTAACTTTAAAATTTTTAATTCTTTAATAGACGTTTATATTAACAATTTGCAATACATATTAACAATTTGCAATATATATTAACAATTTGCAATATATTTCTTCATTATGTGTGTAGAATTCGTTAGCTGATTGGGACAAATTATTATTAAAATTCTAAATAATATCACTATTTTTAAATTTCCGTCAACAAATGGTTAATTTTAACTCTCACTTCTCTAAAAAAATACAATAAACTATCATTTCTCGCTTTCCCTTTTTATTAATAACTTTTTAATAACATTACTTATTTTATTTATAAAATATATTTCATTTATAAATATTTATTTATAAACTTTATTAATACATTTTTTAACAATATTATTATTTTTTTAATTTATGTTTTTAATTTATGTTTTTATTTTAGTGCACATTGAATCAAAAAAAAAAATATTTCCGTGAAAATTTTTAGAATATCATTAAGGAATATTAAGTTGTGTTTAGTTATACAACCTAATTTTAAAATATCAAAGTTTAATTTTCATTAAAATGTCTACTTTAATTGTAAACTTTGAAACTATTTAAAATGTTATATAGTAGAAATTATTCACTTAAAGCGATAAAACATGAATCATTTATTACAGTTTATACACTGCTTGACAATTGCTAAGAAACAACTGATTTGTGCACCGACAGCCGACCAATAACTGTAAAATTAAATGCAGAGGGCGTTGTTGAGCAGGATCTCTTATCTGTATAAAAGGCAATGCACACAAGCTCGTCATTCATTCAGAATTTCACTGTGTTAGGTGTTTGACCAAAATAGCACCGCAGGTTGTTGAACTTACATCTATAAAATTCAGTGTAATGTTGCAATAATTAAGTGCTAAATGTCTGCAAGACATCATTTGAGTGCTTACGATCGTGGACGAGCAGTTGGACGGCTGTAAGCAGGTCAAAGTGTCACTATTGTGGCCACGACAATGAGGGTGGCAAAAAGTGTCATCTCGCGTTAAAAAAAAGGCCGCTGAGGGTGAAAATGCTATGCGAAAGCATGTCGGTGGTTGTGAAGGATCACCACACCGCAAGAGAATCGATATATATACCTAGTGGCGAAAAGGAACAGAAATGCTACTCCTAGTCAGATAGCTGCAGACCTTGCAGTCGCTACCGGTACACATATTTCTGCCAGATCCATGTCACATCGATTAAATAAAGCTAGTTTGTATGCACGGAAGCCTGTTCGATGAATTCCGCTTCAACCACGCCATCGTCCAGAAATATTACGTTGGTGTAAGAAACATATTGGTTGGGGTCACAAACAGTGATCGAGAGTGATGTTCTCCTACGAGTCCCGAGTATGAGAAGTGATTCTAGCCACCAGTTACTGTGGAGAGAGAGGGGAACACGTTTTGCACAACAGTATGTTCGTGAACGTGATCGGTATGGCCCAGGCGTGCTGGTGTGCGCAGGCATTATGCACGATGTCAGAACACCGATTCCCTTCTTTGAGCGAGGTAGCGTTTCATCAAAGCGATATTTCAGAGAGATGTTTCTCGATGTTCAGAGAGATATTTCTGGATCATGTTCGTCTTTGTAGGGGTGCGGTAGGTTCAGACTCTCTGTTTATGGAAGACAATGCGCGCCCACACAAGAGCGCTGAGGTATGAAACACATTAGAAAGTGAAGTTATTAACCGTAGGCAATGGCCTGCGTACTCTCCGGACCTAAATCCTATTGAGCATGCCTGGAGTGCTTTTGGCAGGCGTGTTTCACAAAAACTCGCTCGAACAGCACAAGAGCTGAAAATCACCTTGAGAGAGGAGGGGGACAATATTCCCCAAGAACTTCTCAATAATTTAGTAGACAACATAAATAACAGATGCAAAACGTGCATTAGTGTCCGAGGAAATCCCACATCTTACTGAGATACTCATATCTGTTTCATTCTGGCAAGGAGACCCATTTTTCGTGGCTCTTTGAAAATGCTCCAAGGAGCATCTTTTTAATTTTTAATTTTCTTACTTTTCAATGAGGCGATATCTGTACCATTTTGCATGATAATAAATGCACACTGTCTCTATTAAATATGTACTTAGTTCCATTTCTTCAATCAATGTCTATTATTAATTATTCCGAAAAATGTGACTGTTTCTTAGCAATTGTCAAGCAGTGTACAAAGTAAATGAAACAATTTAAAGGAGCAAAGTATGTGTAAAATAGAATAAAACCCACTTATGAAAAGCTTTTTTATGTACTAGTTCAGTACAGTGCTTGATTTTTCCCCTAAAATAATTTTCACGGAAACCTGGGAAGAAATAAAGCGTTAACTTCTTGATAATAATAATAATAATAATAATAATAATAATAATATTATTATTTTCTGAAAAGTGTACCTTTAAATAATATTTTTCAATATATATATATATATATATATATATATATATATATATATATAAATCTATTTCATTATTGGCGCACGCGGGTATTCCATTTATTAAAACATGAGAACATTCATATTTGATTTTACTATACCTAGATATATAGATGTATATTTTTTTTTAAATTTTATTGATAAATTTGGCATTTAAGCATATGATTCTATTGCACTCTATAATTTTCTTAGATTATATAATCTATACGCATGTACACTTTCTCCTCAATTCTATAGACAAATTACATAAATGAGCATTATTTTGAAGTCTTCATAAAAATCTCATAACTCTAAGTATCTATACATGATGTTAAACTTTATGTCACGAAGTAACTATCAGTCAACTGTAATTTTTTAAACATTTTGATAGCTGCCGGAAACACGGCATTATTTTACTTCTTTTTTTTTTCTTTCTTTTTTCGAAATGGGCTTTACAATTTAAGAAAAACTCTTTAATTACAGAGTACATTTTGATGTCTGTTTCTCTGAGAAAAATCGACTGTCATGATAAATTTTGAACATTTTGAAGTCCGTATCTTACACCTCGTTATATCTGTATATTTGCATCATATCATTAAAATTAATACACAATATATTAATCATTAAAATAACTTCAAAATTAAATATGAAATCTCTTGCAATTAGATTACGAAGATTACTATTTAAAAGTGTTGGCAAATGTAAGAAGTGTTTACATGTTGATCACTTAAAAAAAAAAAAAAAAAAACTTGTAGATTTTCAGTTGTTTAAAGGTTATATATAAGTTATTATTTTACAATGAAACTATAATTTTAAAACAAATTACATATAAATATATATGTATATTTAATTTAAAATGTTGTTAATAAAATTTTTTATTGTTGTATTTTTTTTCCTTTTAGGTAATAAATTTTTATTATATTTTATTAATTCAAAATTTAAACCGAGACTTTTTTCAGTGCACTGGATGCGTATAACTAATGATGGAGATGAAAATTAAAGTATCTCTAAATATAAAAAATGAAGTTACTGTCGCTGGCATCATTTTTTTTTTTTTTGGTCTGCGCCAGCATCTCCTCGCGGAGGGCAAAGTCCTCCGAATCGTGAGAGGTATTAACGTGTGCCGACCACTCCAAGATAGACATTTCAGGAAAATGGAAATTTCTAACATTTTAATTAACCAGATTATTCCTTTAAAACATCATGTTTATAAAGGTACTCTATTTAATATCTTTCAAATAATTTCTGTTAATACGTTCTTTTCCACAATGACGTCATTTTCCACAGGGAAATTAAACTGTTATCAATGGTGTAAAAATAAATAAATAAATAAAATAAAAATAAAACAAAGTAACTGTCATTTTTGTTATTGGTAACGAGGAAATTTATCTTCTACAAATAAAAAGCGTTATCTTAGATATTTTTAATCAAAAAAAAAAAAAAAAAGAATTTAGAATTACAACCAATCATCTACAGACAATTTTTTTTTTCTACTTTAGAAAACTGGATTTTCTACTGACAATCTATGTTTTTTTTTTTTTTTTTTTTTTTTTTTTTCCCACTAATGAAATATCTAATGTCTGCACTCTTTAATATTAAGTTTTTTATTTAAATTAGGACAATATGTAATACTCTCTATATATTTCTAATGTACAGCTAGGTAATAATTTTACACATTCGAAAATATCTGAAAAGAAAAATAGTTTAATATTATCACTTTAATTTCAAAAAAATCTCCTACAGCTTCAATTTTTAATTCTCTCCTGCCTACTTCTTAAAATAACGAAGGATAAAATGTATTCGCTTCTTTGTAATAGTTTTAGGTGATGAATTTCTTTTCTTCCAATAACTGGAAATATGAAATGCATCATAGAAATGTTTAATTCTGTAATGGTAAAACATATTAATGCGAAATTAGAAGATTCTGTCATTTAAAAATGAGTTTGAATTTGACTATATATACTTTTTATGACAATATATATCTAAAATACTTCTAAGTATATTTTTAAATAAAAAAAAAAAAAATACACTTTAAAGTTAAAAAGAAATGCAGTCAGTTATACAGATATTATTTAACGTATTTTTCCCCGTCTCTTTCAAAATATTTTGGTATTAGAAATATTAAAAAAAAAAAAAAAAAAGAAAAAAAAAAGAAAAAGAATATATTTTTTTATTTGACATTCCTATGAAATAGTGTTATGAGTGCTTACAAGGAAGATAATTTAAAAAAAGAAAAAATAATCCAAATCGTAAGCAATGCAATTTTGGATACCGAATTTCTAAGTCTAAATTCAGTTACATTTTTCAAAAACTTGTTATAATACAGATGTAAATATAAAAAATATCATCAAATTAAACTCTTGCTTATAATGTATAACAGAAAGAGTCTAGTTCTCAAAAAGATCAAAACATTTAGAAACTAGATTTTTATTTATTTATTTATTTTTTAACAAGCAATACCCAAATATTCATCGCCAAATAATAACAAAAATTTAAAAGTTGAAAAAGGGATCATATACTACAGTTGTAAAGATATTGTCGAGATATTACTAATTTCTAAAAAAAAAAAAAAAAAATCCTTATTTTTAGAATAATGTTTCATTTAATAAATAAATAAATAAATAAAAAGATAAGATAAGAAAAAAGAAAAGAAATTTCTAATATGTTTTGAATTATTTTACAACAGGGCTGCCAACCTTTCAGATTAATTTATACTATCATTGCATTAAAAATACCTTCGGCTAATTTAATCATGGAATTTTTGCTAAAATATAAATCGAATATTTCTGCAAAACATCAAATGTATTCAAATATCCGGAGGTTTGGCAACTTTCGAATGTAATCTATGAATCTTAGTCATTGCAATCACTTATTAGAAAAAAAAAAAAAAAAAAAAGATTTTTACCGCATAGTATAGTATTCTTATTTTAACGCAATTTTGATAATTTTCCTCTTTAAAACGTTTATTCAAAGTACACTCATGTCTATAAATTAAGGATAATTCAGATTCACAGTGAAATCAAACTTTAATGCAAAAATTTCACCTGTAGAAATACCACACACATCTTTAAGAATAATATGCAAATTAGAGGAAGCCATCAGATGACGCCGATATGATGTTACAGTGACCAAAGTGTAAGAAGGCGGTAGATAAGCAATGGGAGCAAAGAAGGGAAATTTTTCACAAGCGTTCTGTGTGCCGCTCAGTGCCACAACCGAATGGTTATGACACAGGGGACGCATGCAGATAATTTTTTACGTGGTAGAATTATCGGCCGACTAGAATGTGGGCGTACTCAGATAGAAGTATCGGGGGAACTTAGAATCGCTTAAAGTGTCATATCTAGGCTTTGGCAACGATTCCAAAACGATGGAAATGCCAGTCGACGTTACAGTACTGGTCGGCCCCGAGTTACAATGATGAATGAGTACCGGTATTTGGCAGTAATTGCCAAAATAAGCAGATAAAGCTCAGAATCAGACCAGTCTCGTCAGCTGTCTGCAGCCACGAGTGCCACAGTTTCAAGGCAAACCGTGTATAGACATTTGGGAGATATTGGTCTATATGCTCGAAGGCATGTTAGATGTGTTCCACTCACGGCAATGCACTGTGCCAGCGGTTAACTTGGAGTAGAGAACATGCAATGTGGACAGCGGCACAGTGAGCTTGTGTGATGTTTTCCGATGAGTCCAGGTTTAGCTTGCAGTGTGATTTACGCCATGCTTTCATATGTAGAACGTCAGGTATCCGTTGCCACCAAAACAACATCATTGAACGACACCGTTACGGGCAGGAGTGCTCGTTTGGGGGGGGGGGGATCCTATTGGGCACCAGAACAGATGTGCATGTTCAAATCGGAAGAATGATAGGCCTAATTTATCGGGACATCATTCGGGAACAACATGTACGTTTGTTTAGGGGTGCCATGAGCCCAGAATTTGTGTTTATGGATGACAATGCACGTCTTCACCGTGCAGACGTTGTACACGGATGCCTACAATCTAAAACTATCACGCACATGGAATGGCCAGCATTCTCACCTGACTAGAATCCGATAGAGCATGTGTAGGACATGCTTTTCCGACGAATTGTAGTCCGTCAACCACCTCCTACATGTGTACTGGAACTTCGGAGAGCATTGCTTACTGAGCTGAGTAATCTTCCCCAAGATCAGATCAATAATTTAAAACTCAGAATTCCTAAGCGTTGTAAGGACTGTATTTCATCATCTGAGAGACATACAATGTATTAACCATCATACCAACCATGTAATGTTAAGTTTTTGTAAAGGAGATATTTTTTGTAATTGCTTCAGGGAGCAAAAATCGTAGTTTTTATAAACAGTATCCTACATAAACCACCTTTTTTTGGTTCTTGATCTTTTGTTTAATAAATGGACTTTATGAATAAGTCATGTTTGTTTTGCTTCTGAACCTTTATTTGCCTCAGCTAGCATTATCCGTAATTTATGGACATGGGTGTAATTTCTATGAAAAAAGGAGAATACAAAGATTGATTTAAACTTGAAGACGCACTGTCTCGATACTTGGATAATTATTTTATCCGTGAAAATTATTTAACAATGAAAATAAAGAAATCTCTGTAATGTATAATTGAAATTTATTGATGCACAGTTTTTAAGAAAGAAAAAAATCTTTGAGGTTTTAATGCTGTAATATTATTTCAAAAGAAATTACTGTTTTGAAATAGTGGTGACAAAATAATAAAACTTGCGTAAAAAATATAGGAGAGCTGAAAACACCAATAATTGCTTATTTAGCCCCTTTTAATATACTTTAAATGATATTGTTATGCAAAAATGTGAAAATATAAGATAATATATTTTACCTAATATATGTTTTAAACTAATATATGTTTTAAACTAATATATGTTATTTTAACCTAATATATGTTTTAAATTATGTTTTATGTAACAGGTGAAATCAGCGAACATCTCTTACGATATGGAAATCACATAGTAGTTTTAAAAGATTTTTGAAAAAAATAAATAAATAAATAAATAAATAAAATTTATTTATGCAGTTTGATTCTGTCTGAGGTATTGCAGGTTGCTGCATTATAACTGAATCGATTCTGCTAAATTTCTTTTTAGAGTTTACGAAAGTGGAAGAGATATCCCCTCCACGGAATGTTGAAATTGTAATTCATATCTCCAAATCACCTCTAGGGGTAAATCTAGTCAGATACCATTTGCTCACTTCTTAACTCTGAGTATAACGTAAAAAGTCCCTCAACACTCAAATTTACGAATTTTGATATTCAATATTTAATACGTATTTTTAAAAGAATGTATATATAAGCATATTTTATAGAAAAATAAGATTTTTACCTCATAAAGAAGGCCGTTTATTTCAACACAATTTTTCTTATTATTAATTTAAGTTAGCGATATTTCTTATTCCTTTTCTAAATAAACTTTTTATAAAAGAAGTAGTGAAATTCAATAGAGAATAATATTGTAAAATTGTAATTTTTATAGTAATTTTACATCACGACCGAAATAATGTCCGATAATAGTCGAATAATATGTTCTGAGTTTTTAACTTAATAAATAATAGATTTGCTTACATAAACCTAGCAAAAATGTTGAAAATAAAAATAAAGAAAAGGTATTTGATTGGCAGCAGGTAACATGCCTTTCTCTTCACGCTTCGATTATCACATGATTTAATGGATGCCTGTACATGAAGGTGTTGAAAGCCCAACTTCTAAAAATTAATGATTACTTGTCAACTAACGTGTCATAAACTTTAAAAAAAAAATGAAATATATAAGCTGTCAAAATAACTGCTTAAATCATGTAATATTCTTGTAACGATAATCTGTTTTAACCTATTTGAATAAAAAGACAACACAATATATGTTATATGAGTTTTAAGTTATTTAAAAATAAGCAACACAAAATAAAACTAAAAGAAAAAAATATATACTCTACGGTATAGGAAAAATAGTTATTTAATTTTAGCTATAATAGTCATGGTTTGTGGGTTTATTATTATTTATACCAACTTTATTATTATTTTTGCAGTTTTACGATGATTTAATGAAAAGAAAGTTTCTAATTATTATTATTATTATTTATTATTTTGTGTATTTCATATTTTTATGTTTTTAGATAACAAATTAAAGTTTTAAATGCTTTAAATCTTATATTATCCAAATTTTAGAACAAAATGGCTTCGTAAATATAAATTGTTCAATAAAAAGAATAGTTGGCGCATTTAGTCCAATCGGGTAATGGTACAGTATTTAACAAAGTAATAAAAAATTACTAAATAGGATGAAAAATTAGTTACACATATACTTAAGTAAAACGTCATGTAACGTCATTTTACGTACATGTACTAATGTAAACGTCATTTTACGTACATACATTGCCCAATGAACGACCCTTTTCTGAGAACATTACAGATATATGAAACGTTTACTGAATAAAAATCATTTTATACCAAGGATGAGTGATCCGACGTTATTTGTTACCACATTTTCCATACGGAAATCCTTGTGGTATTTTAACAGTATTTTTTAGCGATTGAATAAAACAATTAAAAATTAGTAGAAAAAATTAGTAGTAGCATAAAATTATCAAAATTCTCATTCCGTTTTTATCCTGGTTTTCTGGAATCGACTAGCTTTTAATTTCAAATTTGATAAACTATTTGTGTAATGTTATAACACTGTAAAAAATAATTTCTTAAAAATGAGCTAAATTGTCCCAAAATAGCTCCGAAACAATATATACTTAAATTTGAAAACCCATGTACTCAATTTTGAGTATATTGGCATGCTCAAAAATGGGGTTGACCACTAAGAATCCCAGTATCCCTATGTTTGACATGTCAATATACTCAAAAATGAGTACATGGGTTTTCAAATTTAAGTATATATTGTTTCGGAGCTATTTTGAGACAATTTAGCTCATTTTTAAGAAACAATTTTTAAAAGTGTAGTACTGAGTTCTCTACCTACATTTCTTTAACATGATTGTAATTAATTTATCTTTTTATTAAAAGTAAATTAAAATAAATATTTAAATACAAAGTCTCCAGTTCTTATCCGTTCAATTTTTTCAATGTAAGACATTCTCATATTTTAAAAACTTTAGTCTAAAGATAAATTATATGAATTTATTTTAATAGATTAAAATTAATAGACCTCGTATTTAAATCAATTATGAATCTAATTGAAAAGTACTCATGCCTTTATATAGAATTATGATTAATTAAATCTTTTATATAATTACTTTAAATATAACTACAATTAATTAAACATAATTATGTATTTTTTAAAATAAAATGTAACATTTTAATACCTGTTCTGTAGCAGAAATTCAAATAATTTTCAATTTAATATATAGATAACTAGTTTTGAAAATTATTTAAATAAATTATTAAATAAATAAATTATTAAATACATTAATAATTAAATAATTATTTAAATTTAATTATTAATTAGATTAAATATTTATGTTATTCTGAAACGGTGTGTAAAAAAAATTTATAATCGTGGATTTATCTCTCTCTCTCAATATATATATATATATATATATATATTAACCTTAATTACTTAGCAATTAATAGATAAATGTCAAAACCAACACAACAAAAATAAAACTGATTGTAACGCATTGCTAAAACTAGCACAAAAACGTTGCGATGCATGCTAAGATCCAATAAGAGGCAAAAACAATATAAATTACTTACACCCACTTGAGTAAAAAAGGATCATTAAACATAATGACGGAGAAAATAAATAAAGGACCACACAAATAATAATTGGAGTAAATATATATGTATAAGTTGGAATTTTTAAAATGTACTATGGACAGAGATTTACATAAAATAATAATAATCTAAATATTTTTTCTTTCTCTTACCCATAAGGTAGAGAAAGTATTGTTTTTGGATCAAATTTTCGAACGCGATATTTTGTTATATTTACACGTTTTGAGGTCCCCTGAATACGAAAATCATGTTTTTAGCAAATGGTCTGTGTATGTGTGTGTGTATGTGTGTGTCTCTGTGTGTGTCTGTCTCTTATCAGCATATCTCAAAAGCAAATTATAGCAGAAAGTTCAAACTTGGTATTCTAAATGTGGATCATATAAGGATGCTATAGTAAGCTTTTCGTTAAGATCAAGCAAATGGTTCGTGTACAGTGACAATCAAGAGAATTCTAATACGTCTATGGGGGAAATTGCAGGTAAGTAGAGTTTAACGCTATAGACTGCACTAAACCAAATGAAACGAATACATATTTTTTGTAATAGAGATAGTTAACTGGGAAAAAAAAATTGTGTATGTAGGAGCCTCGCCTCCCCCCCTGGGGGGGCGGAAGTCCCCCCTCGAGGGGAGTAAGTTTTCATGATGCGTATCTTTCAAAAGAGCTTGCCAATACCTTTAAAACGAATGGTTGAACCATCGATCTGCGATAATTTAAAACAAAGTTAGAAAAAAAACTTAGAAAAAAAATCGTATTTTTTTTTTTTTAATATTGAGAATAAAATGGACTTTTTTTGGATATTTGGTGTTATACTACTTCTCTAATATGGAAATCGTCTGCATTATCATAAATGATATATTTTTTAAATAATAATTTCAATAAATTATTCTTTAAAAACAGAATTTTTTTTATTAATCGAATTAAATTCTATATAAATGTAGGTGCATTAATAAAACGGAGGGGTTGAGGGGGGCGGTAGCCCCCTTCTCACAGAACTAATTATCATATAAAACTCTTCAGAAGCCTAATATGAATTGTTTAACACAGGTTTACATAACAGTACTCGTTATCTTACCTTTTAATCTTAAAGTAATTAATCGTATTTATAGTATTAAATTTCAGGGTAAGAGAAAGTCGTGTGAGTGACACACCAGATTATTTCATTTGAAATATACGTTAAAATTTAATTATATATATAATATTGTAATATATATATATATATATATATATATATTACAAACAAATAAAAAAAAAAAAACTCTTTTATATCAAAGTATTTTTGATATAAAATAATTAAGAAAAAAGCATGTCAATAGATGTTGTTGGGCATTTAATTATTGCACATTGATTGAGTTCAAAAATGTATATAAATAAGTATTTCTTACCAACTTTTATGCTCTCATCAAAATTGAATAAAAGGAATTGAGGTCCGAGATATGCGATATGCCTACCGATTAATTAACTCTAAAAGCATAATTTGTTTTTGACACATGTTAAAACCATTGACATCCACTCACACAAGTTTATACTTGATATCTTTTGAATTGAATGGATCATTAAGTAAAAAATAAGAAATAAGAAAAAAGAAATGCGACTATTTTCTTATTTTTCTCTGTTTTATTTTATTTTATTTATTTATTTGTTTATTTTTTATTAAACATTAGCTCATTGCAGATCAAAACACTAAATGAATACAAGTTTTTTTTTTTTTTTTTTTTCCCGGTTAACCAAATTTTTTCTTTGCTATTTAGATTTTAGAAAAAATGCGATTTTTATCTTTAACTTTTAAATATGTTGGCAACAATATATTTTTAGTGCTAGAGGCCTATTTCAGTCGGTACAGTTGTCGAATTTTTATAATACACTCTTAATTAGTGCTAGAGGCCTATTTACGGCGGTTTATTGAATGGGGATTTATTGAATGAAGTCCCCCCAAGGCACAACTTTGACATGAGTCCCCCCCAAGGTACAACTTTGACATGAGTCCCCCCAAGGCCCAGCGTTGTCGAATTTTTATACGTCACTCTTAATAGTGCTAAGGGCCTATTTCAGTCGGTTTATTGAATGGGGATTTATTGAATGAAGTCCCCTCAAGGCACAACTTTGACATGAGTCCTCCCCAGGGCCAACTTTGACATGAGTCCCCCCCAAGGTACAACTTTGACATGAGTCCCCCCCCAGGCCCAGCGTTGTCGAATTTTTATACGTCACTCTTAATAGTGCTAAGGGCCTATTTCAGTCGGTTTATTAAATGGGGATTTATTGAATGAAGTCCCCCCAAGGCACAACTTTGACATGAGTCCCCCCTCAGGCACAACTTTGACATGAGTCCCCCCCAAGGTACAACTTTGACATGAGTCCCCCCCAGACCCAGCGATGTCGAATTTTTATACGTCACTCTTAATAGTGCTAAGGACCTATTTCAGTCGGTTTATTGAATGGGGATTTATTGAATGAAGTCCCCCCAAGGCACAACTTTGACATGAGTCCCCCCCAAGGTACAACTTTGACATGAGTCCCCCCCAAGGCCCAACTTTGACATGAGTGTCCCCCCAGACCCAGCTTTGACATGAGTCCCCCCCCAAGGCCCAACTTTGACATGAGTCCCCCCCAAGGTACAACTTTGACATGAGGCCCCCCCAAGGCACACCTTTGACATGAGTCCCCCCAAGGCACACCTCCCCCTCATTGGGAAAAAGAGAAAAAACGTTGTTTTGCGGCTATAAGACAGTTTGGACTTCCAACGTTATTTGTTACAATATCTGCAGCTGAAACACATTGGTTTGATTTAATGAAAACTTTATCATGAAATTTAGATCGTCACGAATTAACTAAAGAAGAATTTGTCGATATTAACAAGTTTAGCAGTAGGCCTCTGGCACTAAATTAAAATCTGTCAATGTCAGATTTTCATGTTTTAAATAATGAAATAATGTCGTGTCTGTATAATTTATTTAATTACTTATCTCTGTCTTACTGTGAACTTTTACATTAACAAGCTGTCTTTCCCCGCTTTGCTGGTCACTAATGAACCATATTTTGTAATAATGAATCTCATTTATTATTATTATTATTATTATTATTCCTATAGTACTTATTAATAAGCCTCAAGAATGTGAAAATTTATTATTTGGTACAAATTATTATTATTGTTATTGTTGTTGTTATTAGTTGAAATAATTCATTTCTGAAATATAATTTTCAAATGGCAACACTCTTAAGAAAGAAAAATATGTTGGTCTATGAAAAGAGTTCTGTTATGTGTTTCTGTTATGCAGACGAATATACTGTTTATATGTAATATGCAAAAGCCTTCTGATATTATAGTATAATTTGGAGTTAAAGTTACTATTTCTTACTAATTATCATATTGCTAGTATATAAAAGTTCCAGAAAATCATATTAAAACGTAACAGTTTTAGCTATAAAAATGCGTGTTTCCCATCGAATGACTTCTAAGAAATGACCTCATTTTCAAACATAATAGTACTTCATTTGGTAAAGTTTCTCAAAGTAACGTCATTCAAAAATGTATGAAAATAATTTTTAATCAAATTTTAGAATATTATATTATGTCACTATGTCAGTTTATACGCCATTTTGACGTACTCACAGTAAAATATTTAAAATATATCCATAGAATTTTGACAAATGCGTAATTTTAATTTAATTTTTAATTTAATTTTATCTAATATAATTTAATTATTTTTATTTATTTTTTTACACCTTTTTTTTTATTATTATTTTTAGTCTTTAAAAACCTCTATTTAGGGAGAATGTATAGATTAGAAGTCACCTACATATGAAATTTTAAGTTTCTAGCTGCAATAATGATATAGAAATCATATAAACATATGATTTTCAAGAGAGTTTTTCCTCATCCACCCCACCACCTCCTTCCACCTTTCATGCTTTAGAAATGTCAAATATCCACAGAACTTCAACCCTTGCCATAAGCAGCAACTGTGTGAAGTAACAACTGTGGAAATCGTTCAGTATTTTGGGAAGAGATATAAGACATACATACCCCCCCCTACACAAAATAACTTTTATTTATATTAAAATATAAATTTTTCATGATTATTTGAGGGGGGAAAAAAATATATATATATATATATGTATGTATGTATGCAGATAAGTATTTACATTAACAATCTCAAATTATAAGTGACTGTTAAATATAAACTGTCTTGTAATAACATTAATAGGAAACTGATTTTACAATTTTAAATGCTTAAGGAAGAATATGTGGTTGCAGTCAAAACAATTTTAAAACAATGTGTTGACTGCTGTCTGAAATAAATTGTAATTTGCTGCAATTAAATAAATGGGTGATGTTGTTATTCATTTTCAGATTTCACTGATGTAAGACAAGAAGCAACTTATCGTCATTTCTTAAACCTTATGCTTTCCGAACCCAAATATCCCTCTTTAGACTGATTTCTTAACGAGATGACCTTGGTCTTAATCAGATTCTGGAATCAACCACATACCTTTCGAAATAACTTTCGCTTACCGAAGTCATTGTCCCTTCTCAATTATATTAAACAAGAAAATCACGCGAAGCCGATCAAGGTCGAATGGAAGTGAACTCATAGTCACAGATGAAGGATGGACTACCCCCTCTGACCTAAGGAAATCTCCGATGCAATTGTATCAATCTCTCCATTTTCTGTAACATTTAAAAGCAGCTGAGCATAACCAAATCTTACGAAAGATGGAGATTTAAGGTGTTTGATTTCCCAATTTTTCTGTTGATAAAAATACTCCCAGATTAACCGAAGAAGTAATATAGTTCAAGGTTTTTGTTCAAAGCCTTCATTAATTTTGTAATAAACTCCCATTTAAGAAATATAGCCCCTTTTGAGAAATTCCGCGGAACAAGTGGTCATAAATATGAAAATACGATTTATGCAATCAGGGACGAACATATTACCGGTTACATGAACATGAGGTATTTGAAAATCTTACAAATCATAACGTATGATGTTCTAAATGTCGTAAGATATTTTGGTACATTGCCTACCTTAATTTTACAATCGAATATGTGTCACATGTTTTTTAAGGTGTAATTTTTCTTAAAATAAAATGTTATTTGAGAAGAAGGTAACTTTATCCTTTAAAACAAACTTTGTAATTGTGTATAAAATTTTTACGTTTTAACGTAATAAAAAGTGATTAGGGTAGCATATATTACTTTGTTAAATAAATTACCTTTAATGATATTTGTGGTTATTTTATTATTTAATTTTCATTCATAGCCATTTGTTTTGCAGTGATGTTACATATATAATTTCCAACACAATGTTATGCCTCAGTACACAATACTATCACTTAAGAAGGAAAAAAAAAAAAACTATTACAGAAGCAAATGCCTGATATTAAAGGCATTTTAAAAACGTAATTTATGTAATTTTTTTAACGTGAAAAATTTCTTCATGCTTCCTCTTCCTTATAAGAAGAAATTGATGTCTTAACAAAAGAAAAGAACAAAAGTAAAATGATGAAGAGAACTAACAAATCCTCAATAACCTATTTATCAATCAAAAACTAACGTATATTGATTTAAAAAAAAATCATATTACAATTAATCTAGTAATTTGTTTTTGTATATTTGTTAAAGAAAATTATTCTCGGATCATAATTCGGATCATAATTATATATCCGAATATCGGATCATAATTCTTTAAATTATTAGATTGAAAAAAAGAAACAATAATACGTCGCTTAATTTTACATTAATTATAAATAAGTGTTTAATTTTTTTCATATCTCTATTGGGACTTAACAAAAACTATACTTATATATTGGTATTTATTATTTTATATACACTTTGTTAAAAAATTAAATTTACTGACATAAAAAAAAAAAAAAAAAAAATGTATAATTTTGTTTCAATGAACTTATAGAAAATCAGGTGCAATGTATTTTGACCAATCGTTTATTTTAATTATTCGTTATTGATAAAGCCAATTAAGCTTGTGGCACAAATGTACTTATTAAGTTTGTCTTATACAATAACTCCTAATAAAAATAGCTTAAACATGGCTTTTTTTCTTCTTCTAATTTTCTTGCGTTACATAAAAGCATTATTAAATTATTCCTAAATATTCAGTAATTCATTCATTTATATTAAAATAAAGTTGATATTAAATTACATTATAGAGAAAGAAAACTATTACATATAAAATATTATAAATTCCTGTCTCATAATAGAGAATTTATTATCGGCAATATCTCTGAAATACATTTCAATAATTTAAAGATAAGTATTTTGCCGATTTAAATATACAAAAGTAAATAATTTTTTTCAAATTTTTCAAACGTATATAGATTTTAAAGAAAACACATCATGTTAGGGAAAAAGAATCGGAATATGATGTTAACTAAGGACAGAAATGATACTAATTCTAGCATACACAAATTTCCAAAATTTCAACAAAATTTTAATAATTTTTAAAATGAAAGGAAAAGAAACTTTTGTGCATTGCAAGCTCCAACACTTATAACAACAATGCTAATAAAGCTCTACTGGATATTCTAAAACAAATTTACAAATGTACTTGCAAAGTTGATAATTTACACTGTCTTAAAAATAGCTTTCAATTAATTCATTACATAAAATCGCTCGATTCAATAGACAATATTATGACTTTTGACTTTCAAGATCTTTTCAATAATATTGAGTTATCAGATCTTAGTAATATCATTTACAGTCTTTTTCAAGAATATAAAGCTCAAATTAATCTTCCTTACAATTTTAAAGCAGAAAAATTTAAAACTCTTCTTAACTTTGTTATCCATAATAATTATATCTTCCACAACAACGCTATCTATTTGCAACAATTAGGCATCCCACAAGGAGGTTGTAGCTCCAGTATTTTGGCAGATCTCTATCTTTATTATTATGAAAAGCAAATTTGCAATGATGATGTTCGATTTTATCGTTACATCGATGATATTATTGTATTTTATCTCAACAAGAACTCACAAAATGGCTTTTCCTTCAATTATCCACCTAATTTAAAGCTAACTCAAAATACTCTGACTAATCAATCAATTAACTTTTTAGATCTAAAAATAATCATCGATGGTAATAAACTTTACACAGATATCTATGACAAACGGCAAGATTTTTGTTTTAATGTCAACTTATTTACACATTTTAATTCATGTCTGCATCTTTCGGTATTTAGAAACATCATCATTAACCATTTATTTCGAATTAATAATTTATGCTCTGCAAAGTTTAAAAACAAGAATATTAATAAACTGATCACAGCCACTGCTAAAATGGGTTTTCCTAAAAACTTTGTATTTTCTATTTTATATCCTTAACCATGTCTCTGTTAGTACAAAAAAAAAAAAAAAAAAAAAAAAAAAAAAAAAGCTGTGTACACTCTTGTGTATATCAACAAAAAAATTATAAAATAATAAAAGACAATAAAAAAGGTGGCGGTTGGGTGGGCAGATGTTTGATTACGGAGGTGGGGTGGTGTTGTAAGGCTGGATGGTTGGGTGGGTTTGTGAAATTAAATAAAAAAAAAAAAAAAAAAAAAAAAAGTAGAAGGCTTGTTGCATTTGCTTTGTATTACTATGCAAACTTTCATTTTCCAATAAAATTTCAGATTTTTCCTTTTTGAGTTGTCAACTATATTTAATGTTCTAATTATACTGTTAAACACAATGTGATCAATCGGTGAATTTCATTGTGGCTTCGTGGCTTCATTGTTGTTCATCTGCTTTGAAATTTTGCATTTTTAAATCCATATGGTTCCTGTTCTGGTTGTGGCAGGCTGGGGGAGTGTTGCCGGCGTAAAACTAGTGTTGTAACCCCACAGGCAAGTCACAAGTCTTGCCGCCTGCCTCCTTCTTCCTATCTTGTGTTTCTTGGGTTGTTTTTTCATTAATTTTGATAAGTTTATGGTTTTAAGTTAAGATTTGTTGTTTTACTTTATTGATTCGTTTGTTTTTGCAGACTGTTAATTAATAGATCTGGTTTCTTTACATTAATGTATTTCATCCACTGATGATTTTTTTTTTTTTTTTTTTTTTTTTTTTTTTATCTTATTGGTCATTGGTGTTTCAGTGATCTTGTATCTGTTGCTTGGCTTCTAATATGCTTAATAGATCATCTTTATTATATTTACATTTAAAATTAAACCTGCTGCAATTGCGCATAAATTTTGAATGTATTTTGTGTTTAATAAAACTTATTGCTTTGTCATTTAAATTATCTAATATATGAATTTCATATATTTAGATTTGTCTTAAATTGGCATTAACACTATTTTTTGTATTATACACTTTGTATAAAGCTGCATTTGCGCTCTTACAATTTGTATTATTTCTGTAATTTCTGTAATTTTTTCAATATGTTATTTACTGATTTAAAATTTATATTATATTATGATTCTTGTAGTGTTGTGAAGTTTTGCGACAGTATTTTGTCACTGGCCCTGGATCATTATTAACTAACTGTATAGTTGGCAACTTACGTTAATAATTTACTCTTTATTTATTTATTTATTTTATTTTACTTTTTTTAAATTAATGTTGTGTATGTGTAGTCGAATATTTCATTATAATTATTATATAGCATTTTGTGCCTGACATTTTGTGAATTGTGATGGTTAGTTTTTCTTACTTTACTTTAAAAAAAATGGGCGGAATTTAATTTTTAATTGGAACCAAATCAATAGATTCAGTCAAAGGAGGTTTAGTGTAAATATGTACAGATTATTTATTATTATTATTATTATTATTTTTTTTTTTTTTTAGTTCTCTCCACTTTTCATTAATCCAGATACTTATTATTCAAGAATCAATTTAATTTAGTAATTGAATTTGGTATAGCCCACTTTCGATAAAACTAATGTAAATACATACTTGCCTTGTGATTTTTAATATACAAAAACATTTTTTCTCTATGACTCTGTTTAGTAAATTTTTAGATCCTGGCAAAAAATACTTAGCTTCACAGCAGTATTGTGCCCGGTACAAGGATATTTATAGGGATATCCTTGGATCGACATCCAGTTACCTATTATCTCCTCCTCCTTTACTTCAGTTTAGAACATGCGGTTCTAATAGATGTAAAACTTGCCCTATGGCCTCTCACACACAATTGAATAATAATCACTCTTTGGTTCCATTTTGTCAGGCATACAATGTTATTTATAAAATCAATTGTGGTCATTGTAAACTTAGTTATATTGGTGAAACTTCAACTCCTCTTCATCTACGCATTAATCAGCATCGATCAGATTCTAAAAACCTTTCAGCTGCATCTTCTAAGTCAACTATAGAATTACAACACTTTAAATCACATAATTTTAATTCATGTACTATAGAGATTGTAAAAATTCAGAAAAATAAAAGTGAGCGTCTATTTCTTGAATCAAAATTTATGCAATACTATAATACAATTTATCCATATGGCCTAAATTCCGAATACTTTAGTAAAACTATTAAAGCATTTTCTAACATCAACCCTCTACATGATTATTCGACTATTTATGCACAACTTAATCACAAAATTAACAATAAAACTTCTAGAACTAAACGAGGTAGTAAAAAAACAGATTTAATCTTTTCTAAAAGTGCCATTATTAAACTCATTTCAGATCTACAGACTAATTACTTATCTAACTATAACTGGTTCATTATTCGAAAATTTATTTTTGCAATTAAAAAGAAATACTTAGTAAACTTTCTGAATGTCTTTCAAAGCCAATCCTATAATAAACATTTTTCAGACATTTTTTATGATATTATAATGTACAAAATCAAACAATTTAATTTAAAACTTAATAAAAAGCCCAACAAATTTAAAACAAATACTCAATTAATTGTGAATTTTACAAATCAAATATTGAACAGTATTAACATTACGTCTATCATTAATGACAAAGAATGTTTGTTTCCGATTAAAGATTTAAATCTATCTCGTACCTTCAAATATCCTCTTCCTCTTGGCAGAAAGATATTCAATTATAATTCTGTATCTAAGTCTACCTCTTTTACTAACACTGTAACCTGTAAATGCAATGATCCTTCTTTCTCAAAATTTATTGACAGAGACCATGGACACATTATCACGGGTAATCTCAATATTATTGATAATTATCAATTAAAAAAATTCATGAAATTTGGCACCAAATTTAGACTTCCAGTTAAAACTAGCATTCCACAAATCTTTCAACAGTTTTCTTATGACCTAGATTTATTTATTTATAAAATATCTATTACTCATAATAAACCTATTGCCTACTTCACTCAATGGAAAGTTTTAGTGTTACAAAAAATCAAAAATGCATTATTTATCAATTCTTCAAATCTGGTGTTATTTAAAAAATCTGTACTTCTTAACTCAATCAAATCACTACAGGATGACTTTGTGATCACTTATGTTGACAAATCACCTAATAATTATGCCATTATTTGTAAATCCTACTATCTCTCTATTTTAAACTCATCAATCAATAATAGTAACATCTTCAGTTTAACTAATAATAACATTATTATTAATAACCGAAAAATACATAATTACTATAAACTACTTCAACTTCCCTTCAATAACTTTAATTATCCTTATATAGTTCTCATACCTAAGTTTCACAAATCTCCAATTAAATTTCGCACTGTCACTGTTGGGTGTAACACTTATAACAACAATGCTAATAAAGCTCTACTGGATATTCTAAAACAAATTTACAAATGTACTTGCAAAGTTGATAATTTACACTGTCTTAAAAATAGCTTTCAATTAATTCATTACATAAAATCGCTCGATTCAATAGACAATATTATGACTTTTGACTTTCAAGATCTTTTCAATAATATTGAGTTATCAGATCTTAGTAATATCATTTACAGTCTTTTTCAAGAATATAAAGCTCAAATTAATCTTCCTTACAATTTTAAAGCAGAAAAATTTAAAACTCTTCTTAACTTTGTTATCCATAATAATTATATCTTCCACAACAACGCTATCTATTTGCAACAATTAGGCATCCCACAAGGAGGTTGTAGCTCCAGTATTTTGGCAGATCTCTATCTTTATTATTATGAAAAGCAAATTTGCAATGATGATGTTCGATTTTATCGTTACATCGATGATATTATTGTATTTTATCTCAACAAGAACTCACAAAATGGCTTTTCCTTCAATTATCCACCTAATTTAAAGCTAACTCAAAATACTCTGACTAATCAATCAATTAACTTTTTAGATCTAAAAATAATCATCGATGGTAATAAACTTTACACAGATATCTATGACAAACGGCAAGATTTTTGTTTTAATGTCAACTTATTTACACATTTTAATTCATGTCTGCATCTTTCGGTATTTAGAAACATCATCATTAACCATTTATTTCGAATTAATAATTTATGCTCTGCAAAGTTTAAAAACAAGAATATTAATAAACTGATCACAGCCACTGCTAAAATGGGTTTTCCTAAAAACTTTGTATTTTCTATTTTATATCCTTAACCATGTCTCTGTTAGTACAAAAAAAAAAAAAAAAAAAAAAAAAAAGCTGTGTACACTCTTGTGTATATCAACAAAAAAATTATAAAATAATAAAAGACAATAAAAAAGGTGGCGGTTGGGTGGGCAGATGTTTGATTACGGAGGTGGGGTGGTGTTGTAAGGCTGGATGGTTGGGTGGGTTTGTGAAATTAAATAAAAAAAAAAAAAAAAAAAAGTAGAAGGCTTGTTGCATTTGCTTTGTATTACTATGCAAACTTTCATTTTCCAATAAAATTTCAGATTTTTCCTTTTTGAGTTGTCAACTATATTTAATGTTCTAATTATACTGTTAAACACAATGTGATCAATCGGTGAATTTCATTGTGGCTTCGTGGCTTCATTGTTGTTCATCTGCTTTGAAATTTTGCATTTTTAAATCCATATGGTTCCTGTTCTGGTTGTGGCAGGCTGGGGGAGTGTTGCCGGCGTAAAACTAGTGTTGTAACCCCACAGGCAAGTCACAAGTCTTGCCGCCTACCTCCTTCTTCCTATCTTGTGTTTCTTGGGTTGTTTTTTCATTAATTTTGATAAGTTTATGGTTTTAAGTTAAGATTTGTTGTTTTACTTTATTGATTCGTTTGTTTTTGCAGACTGTTAATTAATAGATCTGGTTTCTTTACATTAATGTATTTCATCCACTGATGATTTTTTTTTTTTTTTTTTTATTTATCTTATTGGTCATTGGTGTTTCAGTGATCTTGTATCTGTTGCTTGGCTTCTAATATGCTTAATAGATCATCTTTATTATATATATATATATATATATATATATATATTCAAATCAAAAACTAAAAGAAAACAAAGATCAGTTTTGTTTATTTTTTAGTAAGATCCTTCTAAATTACGACAAAAAGTTAAAAATATCTAAAACTATCTAAATATTATAATAAGAATACCTGAGACCAGAAATTTTTTATTTCTATAATCTAAATAAAAATAATTTCCTCAAATTTTTAGAATTTGAGTTAAAAATAAATGTTACTCTTAGTAACATTTATTTTTTCAGACGAAATAAAGATTACAGAGAATACTCAGAGAATTTTTATAGAATTGATGTAATAACGAAAGAAAAAAAAAAGTCCATTTTACATATTACAATTTGTTTCAAAAGAACAACTGTTATTCTTAAGGGAACGCGATATCTACCCTTGACGACAAACAAACACCAGACTACTCTACAAGGAAATTTGCTGATAGAATTAATAATTAGTTCACACATATAGAAAATTCACAACTATTAAATTAGTTCTTCTTTTCAAAAAATCTATTTTTTTTTAAGTATTCAATATTTTGTTGCTAAAAATTTTAAAAATGCATTGTTCATTCTACACAATTTCTTTTCCTTTTAATCCAATATAAAATATTTACAAAGGATTTTTGATGCATTATATTCTATAAGAGATTATCACTTTTTAATACATACTTTCTAAACACATAAAAATTTTTTATACCTGTACACTGTACAACACAACTAAATTATTTTACATTATTAACATTAATGTATATATATATATTGAGTAAAGTATGATTATCTTAATTTCTGAGTTTTCAGGGCCCTAAAATGTTATCCATATAGAAAAGGAGATATAAATAGAAATTGATCGATAAAAAATTCACTTTATAAAGATTTTAGATACCACAAGGTGCGTATGCAAATTTCATTTAAAAGTGTATAAAGTTTGTTCACAGTGATATTTATTTCAAAGAGAACTTACACGATAGCACAATTATTAGTTTAGCAATTGTTTACAAAGCAAGATTTTCATGGTGGAAAAATAAGTTTCTGATTTGCTATTTAATAACGAGATTATGCTATTTCACTTCTATAATTCAAATAATAAATTATAGTGTTTTATAAATGATTATATTTAATACATATTTTGATAGTTACTTTTGATCTGCATGATTTATATTAATTAATACAATGTCTAAATGTACAAAGATTTTCGCCTAGCATAGATACATCGGATGGGTAATTTTGTCCTCATTAATTTTCTTAAAAAAAAAAAAAAAAAAAAAAAAAAGAAAAAAAGTATTGTGTATTATATTGAAAAGTTTGAAAAGTTGAAGCCAATTACGAATAAAAATTAACTAATAAAAGTAGTTTGCCAGATAGTTTTATCTGTTAACCAAAATAAGGACAAATTTGCTGATTATTGTAATATATATTTGGTTCGTTAAAAATGCCATTTATTAAAAAATTTCGGAAAAAAATATAACAAGGTGTCTATACTAGCCCTTAGTCCCCGAGCGGTTCTGTGCTCAAAGCTGATAGACGTGAGGTCCCGGGTTCGAACTCAGGTCACGCTCGTCGGCCTAGCCGTTTGGAGTTTTCCATGGTTTTCTCCGAAATTTGTGTAAACATGGGCTAGTATCCCTTACAAAGACCCCCATGGAGGGCACTCACCCACAATCCTGGGATCATAGATCAGTCAATCGGCCTTAATCCCCACAACCAACCAACCAATCTATACTAGCTCCTCTCTTCTTTATGTATTTTAAATACTTTAAGATACTTTTTAAGAGAATTAAATTAACCTTATCATACTTATTCATAACATATTGTATTCATATGTCGAAAATATTTAAGTTCATTGCATCACTAAGCCGAGAGTAAGCTCATAATTTATGAATGATGTCGAATTTTTGTTCGCCTTTAAAAAAAAAAAAAAAAAAAAAATAGATGGTGAATGCTGATTACCTAGGTCAATGGGTTAAATTGTATATTGTTTATCTAATCATGAGTTGTAGAAACGTCATTTATTTCTGTGATTCATCTCATTTAATAGCTGTGTTTTTACAGGGATTAAGAGCAGAAAATTGATTATCATTAGTGCATTTAATTCTATTATTTAGAGTTTTATCTTTTCTCGTAACAAGAACTGATTCTATGCGTCATTAATTTTAAGAGTAGAATTGGAAAATTCACGTGCGTAAAAACCCCAGAGCATGATGTTTAAAATTAAAATATAGGTTGACAAATTATTAATACGCATTTAATCTTCAAATGCCCTAAAAAGACGTAAACACGTGGTGCTTTATAATACAAATGTATAATACTTGAAAATTCAGGCAATTATTTATTTACAGCAATTATCATCACTTCCGTAAACGTGTCTTAAAAAGTTTACATATTTTTCAATAAACCGTTTATATATTTTTTTTCATTTTTTTTTTTCATAAAAAGTTTATATATTTTTTTTCATTTTTATATATTTTTTCAATAAACCTTCAAATTTTTGTTTATAAACAGAAAATAATAATAATATTAATAATGCGCACTCACCCCCTTAGAAAGAGAAATGAAACATTTTATACGCATAACAATTTGTTTGACATAGCTAATAACGATTAAAAATAATAGTAATAAAGTGTAGTACGAATAAATTATAATAAAATCACAATATTTAAATAAATTGAAACAAAATATAGTTATTTTTATACAGTTCTACGAAATTCTGTTTACAAATGAAAAAAAAAAAAAAAAAAAAAAAAGAAAAGCTTATTTAGTTATGAAAAAAGTGTAAAACATTGATGATTCAAGAATATATATATATATATATATATATATATATATATATATATATATATATACATATGTTAGTTATTTAAGAAGATCATCTCATTAAAGAAATTAATAAGGAATTAAGAATTTGGTATATTAATATATTCAAAGGAGACTTAGCGCTGGATTATTAATACCAAGAAAAACTTCAACGTCTAGAACGCCAAAGAGAAAAACTTTGGAAAGTAGACAGCTTTTTTGATAACATTTAGCATGCAGTCATCAGTGCATAAAGAAATGAGTGAGAAGTGATTTTATACATATAGGAAAGGATGGATGTTTGGGTTTTACGTCGCACTAGTGCTGCGCAGATGGGCAATTGGCGACGGTCTGGGACACACCCCCAGAGGTGGTCCGGAGACATGCCATCACAATTTTGATCCTCCACGGAAGGGATGGCTCTCCCGCTTCGGTGACCCCCCAGATACATATAGGAAAGGAATCGAATTCTTATCAACCAAATCAGAATTTGATTTTAAAATAATATATATCACATATTTATACACATTTTAAAATATTTTTCAATAGAATATTCAAGAGCCTTTATTTTCCATTAAACTAATCACTGAAACGTGTGGATATACACATGAGCATTACTTCATTTGTATTCTACGATATCATGAAAATGCTCATCATCTACGTGCTCCATGTCTCTTCACGAAGACTTGCTCCATCGGCACAAGAAAGCCTAAGGTTATGTTACATAATATCTTTTACTCTCAGGCAAATGGGGCTGTTTCACTTTCACCTGTGTTCTCGCCCCAAGATCAAATCTGGGGCAGGTATCGGAAGTGGCTTCTTGAGCAATACGAGTGGTAATCGCTTCCTCCTGCTATGAAATGGAACACAAATTCCAAGTGAAGAGAACCCCAGGGTGAAAGAAATGAAGGATAACAGGGGTTTGGAGAAAGTAACTTTTCTAAAGGTTGAAAGATGAGCGGTTTCGAAAGTAAAGGCAGTGTGGCAGTAAAAACATAATCTTACGTAAATGATGAAATAAGTTACTAAGTTGAATTTAGTTTTACCTGGACCAATTGCGGTTGTGTTATAACTTAATGTTAATGAATGATGTATTCAATTTAATTTATATATATAGTAAAAAAAAAAAAAAAGACGGGTAATGAAAATTGTGTCGTTCAACTAAATTATTTTTTTGTAATAGTGTATTAAGTAAATTTATTAGATATGTTTCATATTGCTGTATTAAACTAGCTTATATTTGCTAATTTAAATAATTATTTATTAATTAGCTTTTCTTTTATTAATTTAAGTTTTTTCATCCATACATCTTTTTTTCTCACCGCTATGAAAATACATGCATTTAACTATTTGAAAAATAATTTTAATTTATATATAAAGTCAAAAAAAAAAAAAAAAAAAAAAAAAAAAAAAGACAAGTGTTAAAAATTATGGCATTTAACTAAAATATTCTTTTTAAATAATATATAGTATTAAGTAAACTTATTATATACATTTCATATTGTTGTATTAAAGAAACTTCTTTTTTCTAATTCGTGTAGTTATTTTTTAATTCACTTATGTTTCCATATATTAAGTTATTCATCCATACACACACACACACACACACACACACACATATATATATATATATATATGTGTGTGTGTGTGTGTATAGCATCGCTTTTTTTTTTCACCTCCATATATATATATATATATATATATATATATATATATATACAACGTTTAATTATTTCATAAACTATATGTTAATATAATTTGAATCAGAAATTGAATGATTTAATTGAATGATTCACGTACACCCAATAAACAAACTTTATTAATGTGTTAGTAAAAGTACTGCAAGAAATTTAGAATCTGTTTAATGAAATATGTGTTTAATATAGTGCTATTGTATATTTACGAATGATATAAGTAGTAAAAAAAAGTCATTATTATTATTATTATTTTATTCCATAATAAAATTTTAGCAGTTTTTTCACTATTTGTAATGGAAGAAAAATTAATTAAATAATATAAAAAATAAATTTTATTTAAATACCGAATAGATCATTATATAAAAAATAAATAAATAAGTAAGTGAATAAACTGAAAATATCATTTTTTTATTAAAGCAAAATCTATTGATTGAAAAATAATTGAACATTTGTTTACATTTATTCAAAGGTGAGTTTTAAAAAGTTGAATAAAAATAAGTAGGAATTAAAAAAACTACATTAAAAAAATATTCTCGTCAAAATTAAAATATATTGATAGGAATTACATTTAGAATTATTACATTATTTAAAGCATTTGTTGAATCATTTATATTTTGTAATAATT
Organism: Salticus scenicus; assembly: GCA_963930645.1. Taxonomy (NCBI): domain Eukaryota; kingdom Metazoa; phylum Arthropoda; class Arachnida; order Araneae; family Salticidae; genus Salticus; species Salticus scenicus. Next base: position 141,650,524 of record OZ005654.1, read on the forward strand.
CATACATTTCTTTTATTATTATTATTATTAAATAAATTGAATGTTTTTTGAAAAATCAAAAAGTGAAAGATAAAATTTTGTGTTTAAAATTATTTGAAATGAGTGTATTCTGTCAATTGAACCTTTTAAAATCAAAATATAAAAGAATTTAAAAATCATCAGTAAAATTTTAATAATTAAATTATAATAATAATAACTTTTAAATAAATAATAATAAAAAATTACAAAGTGTATGTGAAATAACCAATTTTCAAATTTTAATTGCAATCAGTTTAAAAGCAAGATAAAAATTCTGCATAAGTGTAATTCTGCATAAGCGTAAATTGTCCAGAAGAATAGTAAAATCAAAAGTAAAATCATATAAAATTTATCTTCTCATTTCTTCAATAAACAAAACTATTACAATAATCTGAATAACATTCAATATTAATAAAAAAGCACCACAAAACTGGCGTTGTAAAAAATATTACTTACAAACTTTGAATAAACACCATAAAATGCAATAAACCCGCAACAATTGTTTCGGGTCGAAAAAACACACGACCCTTCATCAAGGAAATAAAGTTCATTTGGTGCGTTGCCGCTTTGACTGCAGCACTCGTGCTTCCTTTATTCGCCTGATGAAGGGTCGTGTGTTTTTTCGTCCCGAAACAATTGTTGCGAGTTTATTGCATTTTATGGTGTTTATTCAAAGTTTGTAAGTAATACATTCAATATTATTTAGTTAAAATTTACTTTTCAATTAAACATTACATAATATATATAGTTTTCGGAATCCTATATTATGTAACATGAGATAAAAATTAAAAATTAAATAGGAATTTCAAATAAACCATTTATAACGTATTAACAAAGGTCTCATAACTTGCGAAAAATGATGCTTTTCAACTGATCGCAGATTTTTTAGTTCTTATTAAAATGCATAAAAATTTTTGTATGATCCATAAAGCTTGTGTCAGCTTTAAAACCTTATAAAATTAATTATCTTAATTAATTGCTACAATAAAATGTAACAAATTATTAATTTAGTAAAATTTTTCAGTGTTATTTTCCAATCCGTAAAATAAATTAACTTAGAATTTGCATATTAACATGCAACTTACATTCAAACACTTTTACAGTATATTAAGTAATTCCATTATTTTTGGTGATTCATTAATTAGAAGTTTATTATTATTATTATTATTATTATTATTATTATTATTATTTTGTATTTTTAATACCTCCCAATAAAGCTGAAAAGCGTTTATGATTATAGTTTGTCTGTATCACTGTTTGCGCTTTAACTCATTTAAATATTCATGGAAAACTTTTTGAGATATGTTATCCAAGTTCTTTAAGGGTTATTCAAGTTATTTGTTATTCAAGTTCCCTAAAAAAACTAGAGTAAATACTACCACTTGTTACTGTACAGAGAACTCCGAAAGAATTTCAAAGCATTGCGTTCTGTGAGAGATATTTCTTTATCCCACATTTTAACAGTTTTATTTTGTACAAACTATAACGAAATTGGCATTTATTAAATTCTACACTGAGAAAAAGTTCTCTAACTGACATCTAGAATCTAAGTTGTGGCTCTAGAAAATATAGTTCCATGTCATCCTTATAAATTCTAGTCCCCTTGGAAAGCGAGTTCTAGAAGCCCCTATTAGAATTCTAGAGCGTTTGCCTATATTCTCGAGGGCAAAGTTATTTAAAAATCTCTGCAAATAAGGGAGACTATAAGAGGTGGGTTTCAGCAACTATAATCTTGGTTTACTACCAAATTCTAGAAAATCAAGCGAGAATTTCTTGCAATAGAAATGATTCAGAATATTTAGAGTATTCAGAATATTGTTTCACTATCTAGAAATGTGTACACTATAAATTCTCGATCATTTCGTCTATTCAGTTTATTGGCATGCCTTACGCGCATAGCTCGGAAATCTATGTTTCTAGTTAAGGGATTTAAAAAATGCCACTTATTCATTCTAGAGGAAGGCGGTATATTTTTTTTTTCAGTGTATGTCAATTAATTAGACATAATAATCACTAACCAATAACTTTTAAATCACTATATGATATGACTCACAAAATTTTAAAGGTTTACGTTTAACACAACAAAAAATAATTATTATTCACATGCAAAATATATATATATATATATATATATATATATATATATATATATTGAATATAGTATGATTAGTATTAATATTTACAGGGTCACACAAAAGTATTGGAATATTTTAAAGGAAATAATTGGAAATTGCTGCAACTGAATTTAGTTTTCAATGTGCGTTTTCAACACTTATTTCCAACACTATTTAATAATGATTATAATTTGCAGTAGCCTGTTTGTCATTCTGTTCGTCTGACTGTCTGTCTATCTATCCGCTTCTAGTTTCCGTAAATATTTTCTAAATTTCTTTAAAATGATACATGATATTCAAGTTCAATATGGCATACTACCTATTTAAAGTACACCTGTATAAATTGTACATCTGGTTTGCGTACAGGGACACGCAAAAAAATGGCAATGTATTGTGTTTTATATGAGGCATTTTTATAAATCACATTTAAATAACATTGTAATGCACAAATAATGATGAATTCAAATGATTAAGAATTGTTTTCCATAATATGTTTAGAGTTACGATTTACAAGGTTACACTAAAACATTTAGATGAATAAAAAGCTTCAACTGAAAATTGCTGAAATTGCATTTTCGTTTGTAAAAAGTGTCTCTAACACTTTCCAAATATGTTAAAAAGTGATTATAAATTCAGCTAGTCTATCTGTCTCTCATTGTGTGATCACGTAGGCAAAGTACGTTGAAGGTTAAGCGATGCTACGAGCGCGTACAATTGGAAAGTGTTAATTATCTATGGAAACCGCATAACTTTTCGTTCTTATTTAAATTTGCATTCAATTATCAAATAATTTAATAACTGATATTTCTGTATAGTAACTTCAATACAGAGAATATTGATTTTTTATGTATTTTTTAATATAATTAATTAAAAATGTATAAACTATCAATTTTATACTTTCTTAAAAATTAAAACAAGTCTTTAATGTTGTAAAAATCACCAATTTTTCTATAAATTTAATAAACATCAAAAGACATGTGATCAATTTAACTCAGTTTTCACTTGCACTAAAACATTTCAAAAATCATAAGATCTTTTAAAATTTTTAATTATGTATTTCTTTTTTTACGACATACTAAATTAAATACTTTATTTTTTTTTTTTAACTAATAAATGCTGTGTCGGATTGTTTAAAATGCTATTTAAATATTTTCACTGTACCAGAAGATTATTATATAATAAAATGTATTATAGCGTTTTAGATCACTATATGATATGACTCACAGAATTTTAAAGATTTACGCTTAACATGTAAATACTAAGCGGTTACATGGATTTCAAACACTTAATATATATATATATCCCCCCTCTTTTTTTTTTTTTTTACGACGTACTAAATTAAATATATATATATATATATTCTGAAACTAATAAATGCTGTATCGGATTGTTTCAAATATTATTTAAATATTTTCTTCACTTTACCAGAAGATAATAAAATGCATTATAGCGTTTTAGATCACTATATAATATTAGTCATCGAATTTTAAAGGTTTACGCTTAACATAACTAAAAGTAAATAGTAAGCGGTTACATGGATTTCAAACACTAAAAATATTAATAAACTTAATAATAATAATAAATAAATAAATAAAATATACCGTAAAATCCCGAAAGTAACCCCCCCCCCCATCGAATATAACCCCCTCCCTTTTCTCGCTGAAAGTGAAATGTCTCCGTTATCCTGAAAGTACCCCCCCCCCTTTCTTTTTTCTCCATCCAACAAAGCTACATCCAATCTTCGGGCGCACTTACGGTACGTCGGTATTGCAAGCTAAGTTTGGCATTAAATTAAGTTTTAATATTTATATATTATATCTAATTTAACTAATTTTTCATAAAGTGTCGGATTCACGTTATCAATAGAATCATTACGCAGTTTTTTTTTTTTTTTTTAAACCTTTAATGTAAGAAATGATAACCTTTAATATTTCTTTTTAAGCAAGTACCGTAAAATCCCGATAATACCCCCTCCATCGAATATATCCTCCCCTCCGTTTTCTTCATTTTTTTTTTTTTTTTGATAATTTTTTTAAAGAATCTTGATTATAACCTCCCCCCCCACACACACACCTGAAATTTATCCGTTTTGCTTTTCAAAAAGGGGGGGGGGGTTACTTTCGGGATTTTACGGTATATAAAAAGTAAAACCATATTTAACTTCTCTCTCTCTCTCTCTCTCTCTTTTTTTTTTTTTTTTTTTTTTTTTTTTTTTAACGACGTACTGAAAAAGTTTATTCTGTTTCTAATAAATGCTGTGTCGGATTGTTTAAAATATTATTTAAATATTTTCGTTGTATTAGAAGATTATCTTATATAAATAAAGCAAAGAGTTTGTCGGAGGAACATATCCGGGTGGACCATTCCTATTTTTGATTGGTCGAGATTTAACTACTCTGGTGATGAAAGTCGGCATTTTTTTTTTTAAGTAAATCTGATGATTTTTTTTTAAAGACTAGGGGGCTCTGCCTCCTGTTCGCTCCGCTCACCAACCCCCGAGGAAAGCTTTGCCTCCCCCCGACACACTTCACATATTAACCCCGGCGGCGCTCTGCATTTCGCTGAATAGGAATTGCTGATATTCGCTTCTTTACCTTTCACTGAATAGGAAAATTAATACCGCATTAAAAAAAAAAAAAAAATGGAAATACCCATATTCAATGTCCAATTGAAATACATAAATATTTAATACCATTTTTACTTTCTGAACACTATAGTGGGAAAAATATTGTAATCTTGTCAAAAATCCGAATTTGATATTTTGATGTTTCTATACGTTTCGTTTCGAGGTCACCTGAGTCCGTTTTCACTATTTTTACGACGATGTATGTATGTATGTCTGTGAGTGAACAAGCTAGCGTCTAAACGCTTGGTTCGAATAAGTTGAAAGTTGGTACGTATACTGTAAGTCATCATAGTACGAATCCTATTGATTTTGGTGAATCTAGTACTTATAGTTTTTTTTACAGGAACACAAAGAAAAATTCGTTATCATTATGGCCTATGAGACAAAATTTTTAAAAGTGTGATAAAAGCCTTATTCAATTGAGCTGAAAATTTATATGGATATTATAAATCACTGTTGCACTAACTATAAGCACTTTAGTGAATCTAGCATTTATAGGTTTTTACAGGGACACAACGAAAAATTCTTTATCATTAGGATCTATGGGCTCAAAGTTCAGTAGCGTTAAATAAAACATCGTGTAATATATGGAGAAAAATACTCAAACACTCTATTATGGTTTTCTCTATTTTGTTTGTTTAACAACTCCTCTTTCTTTACTTTATCTACAAAACTGTTAATTACTCAATATTCGGAAAGTCGAGTGGAGTCACTCCAGATTTTTTATTATGAAATAATGTGCTAAGGATCAGTAATTTTTTTTTTTTTTCGGAAAAGAAAGAAATGGACTCTTCCCACCTGACTTCAGAGATCACATGATAAGTGAAAAACAAACAACAGACCAAGTCTTCTATATCTATAGCGATTTCTGAAATAACATATTTTCTATTCTTATTTTTGATCAATCGTATTTAATCTGTATTATGTTTTTTTATAATCATCATTTTTAATCCATTTTATATCATTCATCATCTTTTGTTTGCTGTATACATTTGCAGTCATCATTTAGTTTATATTTGTTACTGATGTTCATGGAGAACATGTTAAATACTCTGATTTTCGGTATTTAAATCATTGACAGTGCAACATCGTACGGTGTAAAGCCATTTAGACCAGTAACTAAGTTAATTAATTTGTTGTAACACCTTTATGCAATTAAATTTAATTGAAAACATTTTAAAATTTCAAATTATAATCCGTAAATATTCTACAAGTACAAGCTATTATTTATTGCTAGATCAGTTAATGTAACAGTTACACTACAACATACAAACATCGATTCTTACAGGTGAAAATAAATAAACACATAAAGTGTTTTTTTAAAATTATTAAATTTACAAATACAATTATTCTACTGTTTACAAATGCAGAATATTACTTTTATTTTATTTTACAGTAAATATTAGCATTTTTGTTCTTAAGAACAATATTTAATTGAATTCGATTATTTGTTTTCCCCTATCACATGACTGAGCAGACGACGCTGGGAAGAGTCCATTCGTAACATCTAGCTCATTTTATATTACAGATACACCATGTGAACTTCTTAGGGACATTTAAGTTTTTGTCACTATTTGGCGGTGGATTTTTTGGTAGAATTGCTTGTTAAAAAAAAAAAAAAAAAAAAAAAAAAAAAAAGAACCTTTAAATTAAATTAGAATAACCCTTTTAAAAAATTAGAACCTATTTTTTCTAATGCCCGTACTTTTTATTATTGAATTTCTTTAGTTAATTTATGGCAGTATGTACTCTCTGCATGTATTTATTGAACTGTTAGGTAATAATTTTAGACATTCGAAAATATCGAAAAGAGAAAAAGTTTATTGTTATTATTATCATTTTAATTTGGAAAAACCTCCTGCAGCTTCAATTATTAATTCTCTTCGGTACTTTTCCATTTTGCCGGTGAAGCGATAAAGTTGCCAAGAATGATATAACCGACGCCAAACATTAGGCACGTAAGACAGAGTAATTGTTTCAAAACATTTCGAATATTAATAAGAAAAAAATTAAAGAAACTTATTTTACGTTTAATTATTTTATTTTATTTTATATTTTTAAGAATTAAATTTTTTGAAGCTTTGCTTAAAGCTTGATTTTAAAAGTGAGTGTTGTCCCATAAAAAATATAACATTTATTTTGTCAAATATAAATAAAATTTAAATTTGAAAAAGAAAAAAAAAATCTAAGTTACAAATTTACTTTTAATCCATAAATGTATTGTCGTTGCCAATAAAGTTTGCTTGGCGAGAATTTCGCCGGCCAAAGAAAAAGTACCTTCTCTCCCATCTACTCTTTACATTAACGAAAAATAAAATCTATAAAAATTTTAGGTGATTTTTTTTTTGCAAAAATTAGAAGTATGAAATGTATCATGGAAATGTCTAATTCTGTAATGTTAAAAATTATCAATGCTAAATAAGAAGATTTTTCGTTTATAATTGAGTTTGAATTTAAATCTAAATAATTTTGTATACCAAAATCTATCCAAAGTATTTTATAAAACGTTTTCAAATAAAAATAATAAATACACTTTAATGGTAAAGAGAAACGCGGTTAGTTATACAGACACGACATTATTTTGTTACTCCTCCCCCCACACACACACACAAAAAAAAAAAAAAAAAGAAGAAGAAATAAATAAATAAACATAAATATTGCCAGTAATAAAATTAATTATCTAAAAGTAGAAACAAACAAACAAAAAAAAAATGGTTGCGGAATTTATTTTATTTTTTTACATCAGTGATAACATTTTTATTTCCCTGTGGAGATTGACGTCATTGTGGAAAATGATGTAATAAGAGAAACTAATTCTTTAATGGCAAATAGAGTACCTTTATAAATCCAATGTTTTTATTTAATAACTTCCTTAATTAAAATAATACAGATTTCTAACTACCTGAAATGTCTTCCTTGAAGTATTCGGAACACATTGACACCTCCCATGATGCAGAGCATTTTGCCCTCCGCGAGAAGATGCTGTCGCAGACAAAAAAATTGACGCCATCTACAGAAACTTTTTTTTTAATATATAGAGATACTTACTGCATAGATATTATTATTTTTAAAGAAGCTTTAAAAACTGTTCATTTTTTGTGAGAACACTCTATACATCTAGTTATTAACGATAATAAGTTGCAAAGTTTTCTTTTAATTAATTAAAATATTAAAATAAATATTAGCTATAAATTAATTGTTGCCAAAAAAATAAATAAGTAAATAAGAGTTCATTTTCTTTGGACATAAAAATAAATACATTTGATTAAACGTGAACATTATAGAGCATTTCCTCGTGACGTCTGGTGGTTGGCAAAAAAGCGCGCTCGACTTTCCCTCGCCCCGCCCACCATTGATTTTCCGTTGGTAGTAATCAAGTAATCGCCATCGCTATGCTTTTCCCAAGCCTTTTTGCCAACCACTCATAAAAGTTGAGATGTTTGCTTACAAACAAGGAACTGCCCTATAGATGTAACATCTGAAGAAGTAAGAAATTTTCAATATGATCTCTGCATTATTTTCTAACAAATCGTGACCAGCACTGTTCTAAAGGGAGTCCGTAAACCAGGACCCACAGGTGGAATTTCCCAAATCCTTTAATGAAAATGTTTATAAAATATTAAGTATCATTTTTCTATGTGCTTAAAATTTTAAATTAATTTTTTTGCTTACTTTATTAAAAAAAAAAAAAAAATAGAGAAAAAATTCTTTCTTCTAGCCTCCGAAACGCATGTAAACCCATAGGGCAAAAGTCTTATACAATAAAGTTCAGCACTTGCATTTAACGTTATAGTTGTTGACTGCAATAGATTTTATTAAATTGGGTGTTTACAGATCTGCAGTAATGAAATGTAATATTAAATCACTTGAAGGACTATTTAAAAAACTCATCTATCAAATGAAAAGTACTTTTTTTTAAATTAATTATTTATGAGTATATCAATCCATGACATATTAATGTCAGATGCATTATGTGAAAGTAATTTATTTGAAGGAGGAAATAATTTACTTTTATGAGTATTGTTGCTGTGTGTGCTTATTTAATTGAACGTTATTGTTCAAAATGAAGGTAATAAAGGTTTTAATGACAACGAAATTGTTGCTCAGTATTAAAAAAAAAAAAAAAAAAAAAGAAAGAAAAAGAAAAACGGCCAATTTAACAGAATAAAACTATCAGCTGGTTTGTTAGGGTAAAAAAAAAAAAACTGTATTTAAAAGAAGAAAAGCCTTTTTTTTTTTTTTTTTTTTTTTTTTTTTTTTTACGAACTTTAATTTTCAATTAGTAAAAAACCGTGTTTTTAACAGAAAAGAACTATATCTTTACAATCTTTATTTATTTATTTATTTATTTTTTTTTAAGTAAAAAAAAAGTAGTTTTCACTTTTCCTTTGTAAATTTTAGCAAAAACTATTCCTTGACAACTTGCCTTGGTGGGTTTTGTTCTTATAATCTCCTGATTCGTAGTCAGATTCTTCACTTCTGCAACCACGGTGTTGAAAGACTGGAGTGATAAATCCTGTTACAATTATACATGAGTGATACTGATTGTACAAAATTTATTATTCGTTTAAAAGATTGTTAGACAAGCAGTTTTTTTTTCCTGCTAAAGATATTGCCTAGTACTGTTTAAAAAAATAGTTTAAAAAAACTTCCACAATCTTAAGTACTCAACAGTGCCAGGGCTGTTGAGTATTTGAGATTGAGGTAATAGGACAAAAATAGGGAAAAAAAAAACTTTTTCCTATGGATTTGCAGTCTTGTTTTGCATAATGATTATCTTCTTTTGTGAGAACTATAGTAACAATATCATTTTTTGAAACATACATATATATAGTACATAGTTTTGCGTTGTAGATTTTAATGCCGATTATCTACTCTGAATGAGATGGCTTCTGAGAGATGAATGGCTTACTTAGGAGGTCTTTCTAAGAGTTCTGGATAAAACCTCAGAAAGAACCGATCATCTATATCAATGAGAATGACTTTGCTCCGAACCGGGCAACTTCTGTCTGTCAGCTATGAAGGCAGAATCTCTCTGTTACTGGGGAAAGGAGGGGGGGGGGAGTTGCGGGAATTATATCGAAAGTAGAGTGAGGACATAAAATTGTTATTATTATTAAACTACTTCACTTCAAATTTCACTTACAAGTTCACGTCATGTAAGGAATGATATATGTGATTTTTCTTCATGCTCAGTTAATTACAATTTAGAGTTTAGATAAAAGTACTAGGGGGCTCTGCCCCCTGCTCGCTCCGCTCACCAACCCCCGACTCAATTTACTTATTAACACATGCACAGCTCTTCCTGCCTATTCGCTGTTTTATTTCACTGAAAAGGAATATTAATAGTGCATATTACAAGACAAAAGCAGAAAATTACTATGGAAATCCTCATATTCAATGTCAAATTGAAATATATAATATTTACATATATTTTTTAATAGAAAGAAAATCATAATATATAGACCATTTTGCATTACAGCTTTAGTGTATGACCCTTTTTATTTATTTTTTACAACTTTAGATCCGGACCGCGCTACTCCTTCGTAACTGGAAGCTTGCGGATTTAGTTCTCGAGCCGGTCAAAGACCGTCGTGTACACTAATGGTGGCTGGTGAACGTAAAATATGTCGTGGCCGCAGTATCCTCCATGTTCCTATCAAAATTATACCTCTGGGGGCCACTGAAGCGGGGAACCATCCCCTTCGTGTAGGACCATAATTGTGGTGGCATGTATCCGGAACATCTGTAGGGGTGCGTCCCAGACTGTCGCCAATTATCCATAGCGCAGTAATGGTGCGACGTGAAACACAACCTACCTAATTATCTACCTACCTACAATCATGGATCATATTTTAATTTTTCCATGTAAGAAAATTAATTTTCTAAAAGTAGAGAAAATAAATTGATATTTATTTTCATTCTTTTTTACATCCATGTTTTCGGGCCGCGGTATATTAGTCTGTAAAGCGCCGAGCACGTGATTGGAAGATTGCCGATTCGATACCTGAGCCGGCCAAAGACCGTCGTGTACACTAATCGTGGCTGGTGCATATAAAATCTGTCGTGACCGCAAAGTCCACCATGTTCCTACCCACACTATACCTCTGAAGATCATCAAAGCGGGATGGGAGGGGGATCCCTTCCGGGAAGGATCAAAATTGTGATGGCATGTGACCGGAACATCTCTAGGGGTTCGTCCCAGACCGTCGCCAATTACCCGTAGTGCAGTACTGGTGCGACGTTAAATCGAACCTACCTACCTACCTACGCACAACCATGGATCATATTTTAATTTTCCTGTGTAAAATGACTTCATGACAGAAGAACAACGTCACTGGGAGAAACTTTCTTGAAAATGGCAAATAGAGTACCTTCATAAACTTGTCGTTTTTAGTTAATAACTTCTTTAATTAAAATGATAGAAATTTCTAAGCAACTGAAATGTCTGCCTTGGATTATTCGGAACACATTGATACCTCTCATGACGCGAAGGACCCTGCCCTCCGCTAGAAGATGCTGTCGCAGACAAAAAAAAATTTGACGCCAGTGACAGTAACCTTTTTTTTAATATATAGAGAAAATGTATGTACTAAATAAAATACACTGTCTATCAATAAGCATTTGGACACTTTCGAATTAAGACGTTTAGTCAAATATCTAAAAATACTCTTTAGGAATCCTCTTGAAAGTTGACAGTATGAAGAAAGGGTAATACCGCACATATTTCAGCAAAAGTTTTGTCCTGAAGACGAAAAGAAGACCAGTAAATAATTAAACAAAAGTCAAAACGTTTTGGATCACTCTGTAAAAAGTAATGCTTGAAATGCGTTTTGGCTATAGCATGTGATTATGAGGATTCTTGTAATTATATGTATAAATTTTTATGATACTACCACATATATTTATGGAGATATAATGATTTCTTTAAAAAATGGAAATGAAAAATTACCAGTTTTTAAATTATAGCACGTAAGATATTTAACCCAGTAAAAAGCCATTTTTAGGAACGTTGACAAAATTATATTAGATACAATCAACTGCCAGCAGAATGCAAAAAATTTAAATATCTTACGAAATATGAGCAATTTTACTAAGTAATTTTTAATTACGAATACGCAAGATTTAGCGAAATTTCATTTGAATAATTTAATAGCCAAAAGTATTGAGCTACTTATATGAAAACATCAAACAAATATCGTGTAAATTCAAAAAATTATGAGAGTTAGTATGAAAAGAATTTAACTTCCTTTCAAAATAAAAGCTAAACTATATGAGGTTTTACTCACATTTTTATTTCTATCCAATGAATGACCAATGATATTACATTGTTTACATTGGTCTCTCACTGTGGGTCCCAAACCGTGTGGTTATAGGGAGTTTTGTTTCCACAGGAGGAAAAAATTGTCTACAGTCCTGCTAAAGCAGAAGACGGTAGTTTAATTTATGAATAGGAGATACATCGAAAGTTATACTTAAGACTGTTTTGAGGAAAGCTTAAAATGATAAAAAAATAAAATAAAATAAAAAATAATAAAATAATAAAATGAAAATAAAATGAAAATAAATAAATAAAAATAATAATAATGGGTCAATCCATTTTAAATCGGCAAATTTTCAAAAAAGTTGCTGCATCACCATTTTTGATTTTGATAAAAATTTGCATGTGCATTCCCCACGATTCTTAGACCTCAAAAAAAGAAAAAATATATAATTACTCTTTGATGTATAGGCTATTTTTGTCGTTTCCAACACCAAAAATTGGGTATTTTAATACTTTGCCTTATAAGCTATAACTTTTTTTTCTATCAAAGCTATAGAGCTCAAATATAGCTCATTCGAAAGCTAATAAAAAGATCTTTTTCTATATGGTGCCAATAAATTTTTGATTAAAAAAAAAAGCTCACCTTTTTAAAGTCAAAATGTGTGATGCAAAATTAATTTTTCACCACTTTAAAAAATTAAACAATTAAGGTAGGGCTTGGAATAACAAGCCCTCTTTTTTTTCTTACATACATATGTATAGTTACTTAATAAAAAAAAAATTGGATTGTTACTCTGCTCCCTTCACAAGATATGACCCCCTGAAGTTGGGCATTTTCTAAAAAATCCAGTTTTCAATGCTAAAAAGAGTCATGTGGGGAGTAGGTATATTTTTTTTTTACTAGTCTGATTTTAAGTAATTCTTACCAGCTTTCAAACAAACAAAAGACCGCTTTGTTATTGAAAGGCATTTGGCAGTTTTAGGGGGTCTGAATTTTCAAATAATTCATTGAAACAATGCAATTTCTCCATGTCGTTTTTTTTTTTTTTTTTTTTTTTTTTGTGAATTTGTTATTTATTATGCACTTTTCTTATTTAATGGTTTTAGGTTAACCTTACAAATGTTAGTTTAACATATTCTTACCTCTCCTCATTTGTGAACATGTATTTGCCAGCTACAACAGGAATGGGCAACACACATGAGCAGTTATTTATAGGCAAACAGTGCTTACTAGTGGTTGGCACTGTGCCAATGACAAAGTTGCTTGCATATTCATTATCATCATCAATTTCAGCCTTTATTAATCCACTGCAGGATAAAGACCTCCCCTAGCTGATTCCAAACTGCCTTCTTTTCTGCAATTCTTTTCCATTCTGCTCTTCCAAACTTCACAATTTCATCTCTCCAACAACACAGTGGTCTCTTCCTATGTCTTGGTATCCAAAATAGGACTTTAGTGGTTTATCTATCATCATTTCTTCTCGCAAGGTGCCCAGCACAGCTTCATTTTATTGGAAAAAATTTCGACCAATATAGGGCAAGACAAAAGGTTTCCATGATGATATCACATGCGATTGCTCAATAGTTCAGTTGTATTTTTAACTGTGAAAGGAGTAGATTTCTAGGCCAAAACACGTGGATCCTATATTTTCCTTCAACATCATATACTTTATTTTCAACATAGAGCATTTAGGGTTATTCATAATTTATTTACTCTTTATATGCAGAAAGACAAACTAATATTTAAGAATTTTTAAAAGTAATTTCCTGTTTTATCTTTAACAAGAAATGTGTTTTACCAAAATATTTCGTAAATATGTATATATCTTGACCTTGAAAAAAAAAGAAATACGCCATACATCAAAATTTAGTAGATTTTACAGCAGAAACACAGCCTAGCAATCTACTCCTTTCAGAGTTAAAGAAACAACTGAGCTATTGAGCAATTACACGTGATATCATCATGCAAATCTTTTGTCTTACCCTATATTGGCCGAAATGCTTTCCAATAAAATAGAGCTGGGCTGGGCACCTTGCGAGAAGAAATGATGATACATGGACCACTAAAGCCCTATTCTGGATTCCAAGACATAGGAAGAGACCACTGTGTTGTTGGAGAGATGAAATTGTGAAGTTCGGAAGAGCAGAATGGAAACGAATTGCAGAAAAGAAGACAGTTTGTAATCAGCTAGGAGAGGTCTTCATCCTGCAGTGGATTAATAAAGGCTGAAATTGATGATGATGATGAATATGCAAGCAACTTTGTCATTGGCACAGTGCCAACCACTACTAGGCATTGTTTGCCTATAAAGAACTGCTCATGTGTGTTGCCCATTCCTATTGTAGCTGGCAAATACATGTCACAAATGAGGAGAGGTAGGATTGTGTTAAATAACTATTTGTAAGGTTAACCTAAAACCATCAAATAAGAAAAGTGCATAATAAATAACATATTTACAAAAAAAGTACATGGAAAAATTGCATTGCTCCAATAAGTTATTTGAACATTCAGACCCCCTAAAACTGCCAAATGTCTTCGAATAACAAAGCAATCTTTTTTCTGTTTGAAAGCTGATAAAAAGTACTTAAAATCAGACTAGTAAAAAAAAAAAAAAAATACCTGCTCCCCCACATGACTTTTTTTAGCATTGAAAATTGGATTTTTTAGAAAATGCCCAACTTCAGGGGGTCATATCTTGTGAAGGGGGCAGAGTAACAAGCCAATTTTTTTTATACATTAAGTAACCATACATATGTATGTTAAAAAAAAAAAAAAACAGGGTTTGTTATTCCAAGCCCTACATAAAATTTTTAATTTTCAAATGTGGTAAAAAATTAATTTTGCGTCACACATTTTGACTTTAAAAAGGTGAGCTTTTTTTTTAAATCAAAAATTTATTGACATTATATAGAAAAGTTCTTTTTATTAGCTTTCGAATGAGCTATGGTTGAACTTTATAGCTTTGATAGAAAAAAAGTTATAGCTCATAAGGCAAAGCATTAAAATACCCAATTTTTGCTGTTGGTAACCACAAAAATAGCCTATATATCGCATAATATTTTTTTTTTTTAAATATAAAATATAGTCTTTTGAGGTCTAGGAGACATGATGAATGCACATGCGAATTGTTATCAAAATCAAAAATGGTAAAGCGCACCTCGTTTGCTGATTTAAAATGGAATGACCCTAATTACATTTAGACAGATTACATATCATTAGCAGAGAAAAGTAAGTCAATGATATAGCAATGTTCGATGACTGTAAATATTGATTACACCCCCCTTATTTTCTTTTTTGGTTTGAGAGGGACTGAAATTTCGTTTATTCTGTGGCTCATAATATTTCGAATTTACGCGATATTTATTTAGGAATTTCATATAAGTAGTTCAATACTACTGGCTTATTATTATTATTATTATTATTATTATTATGCAAATGAAATTTCCCTAAATCTTGCGCATGCGTAGTTAAAAATCATTTAGTAAAACTGCTCATATTTCGTAAGATATTTAGAATTTTTGCATACTGATTGCAGTAGGTTATGCCTAATATAGTATGCCAAGTTTCCTAAAAATGGCTTTGTACTGGGTCTAATACCCTTTGTGTTATAATTACAAAAGTGTCAATTGTTTTTCCAATTTTGTAAAGAAATCGTTATATCTCCACGAATAGCCTCATAAAAATTTATACAAATAAGTAAAAGAATTCTCATAATGACATATTACAGCGAAATACATTTCAAGCATAACTCTTTACAGGGTGATCCGAAACATTTTGAAATTAAAAATTTTTTTACTGGTCCCATTTCTTCTTCAGGACAAAACATTTATTGAAATATATGAGGTATATATTCCCAAAATTTTATGACGTTTTCTGAAGAACTTTTCTAGATATTTAACAAAACGTCTAAATTCGAAAGTGTCCAAGTACTTATTAATAGATAGTGTATAATGGAATACACATTTTTTTTTTTTTTTTAATTTTTTTTTCTTAAAAATTTTTTTTTGACATATTTTGATTCAATTTCTATTTCTTTCATCTCCGTGTTTAATTTTTTTTCATTTTTTTTTTTATTAATATTTTCCAGCAAAGTTGAAAAGTGTTTATGATTTTGGTTTGTCTGTTCGTCCGTTTGTATACCCACACTTTAAACCTTAATGGAATTTCTTGAAACTGATATATGTTATTCACATTTACTGTCGGATGTTATCTATTGAAAATGGAGTCAACATCACCACGGGTTTATGTGCAGAGATAAATCACAATTTAATGATTTTATTTTTTACAGTTAATAATGAAATTAACATTTATATATGATATGCACAGAAAAATTCTTTCTATGGAACATAGTAATAATAAGCATTAAGATTTACAGGGCTACGCAAAATCCGTTACATTAAAGGCTATAACTGGAAAATGCTGGATTTTCATTTTCTTTTGCACTAGCCTTTTTTAACACTTTCTCTCGATGTTTAAGCATAGTTACGGTTTGAATTCGCCTATCTATCGTTTGTCGACCTCTAGCGTCCATATATATTTCGAAAATGCCATAAAATGAAATATGTTATTCAAATTCACTATGGAATATTTCCTTTTAAAACGATACAAATAACATAATTAGTTTTTGTACAGGAACAGCCAATTTCAAGACGATGCGTTATGTTTTATGAGAGGCATTTAAAAAAATCCAATTTAAATAACTTCGCACTGCACAAATCATAATGTAATGGGCATCTATTAGTCATATATATTTTAAAGAATAGGGTATGTTTAGCGTTAAGATTTACTGAGATACACTCAAATATTTAAATCCATCAAGGGCTGCATCTGAAAATTGCTGTAATTCCAATTCCATTTGTGCTAGGCGTTTTCAACATTTTAAAATAATGTTTACGAGTGATTTTGAATTCAGATACTTTATTTGTTTGTCCATTGTGTGACCATATAAGCAAAATACAGAAGGTCGTTCATACTTATGGAAACGACTTTAATAATTGAGTTTTACGTGTAAATGCCGTAATTTTGTGTCGGATTTCTTCTATCTGATAGCTCTTGACAATAGCTCTAGCTAGAATTTTCCATGAAAGTAAACTTTTTCTTAGTACTATAATGTCATTTTTATCCCAATTCCCCTTGTACCGTTTTCCAAAGTCCGTTGAATGTTCTTGGACGCCTTTTCCTAAAGCTCATTTTAATAAACCAAAAGCACAAAAGTCATTGGAGAAATATCAGGGGATTTTACAAGTATTTCATAAAATGGGATACATTTTATTCCTGTTTCTCATTCTTTCTTTGCTCAATAAGTGATTGTTTATTTAGACGGGTAACTAGAGGCTTAGTCCATATACGAAGCTCAGCTTTATCCATATAAGGCTGGAATTCGTTCTAAAATAGTCTGCTGACAGTACAGAGGATTAATTCCGTTTTTTTTTTCAGACATTTTTTAAATTTTTTATTTCCCGTTGTAACAAAATTCAACAGACACTTTTCTGTTCACTGACGAAGCCATTTCGTACGGTCATTCCTGTCAAATGAACAATAGAAAATTGATCTTTTCTATCCAATTCACTTAAATATGCCCATGCCTTATCGAGAGTTACTTCAAATTTCTGTTTTTCAGCAGATAGGTGTTCTTCATTTATTTTTTTACAATTTGTTTTTCTTTCAGCAATATGATTTGGCAAAAGTAGATGAACTTCAGGTTTAAACATCTTTTTTAACTTCAGATCTTTATGAATGATTTTACTTACAGTGCCAGAAGACATATTTAGTTTCCATTCAAGGACCTTTGTGTCGGTGGATCTTATTTTAGGATCAGATGATGATCCTTTTTGATATTTGCCTACATTCAGTCTGAGGATGAAATTTCGTGGTCATGTTTTCATTCTTACTTTCATTTGGACGATTTTTTCCTTTTGAATTTATTAAATACCTTTCTTAAAGATGTAAAAAAAGCGACTTTAAACAGCTTTATAATTTGTTGATACGGATATTTCTTCTCAGAAAGTGCAGTTACGTAGTCTTCGAGCCGCATCTGTGAATTTTAGAAACTATTTTAAAATACGTCTTTTATTTTCACATTCATGCCAAAAGATAAAAGTAGCAGACGATTATTCTAAAATTTTCAAATTTTTATCTCAAACTGCAAAAGAGAAAAAGAAATTATAAAATCGTTTCCATAAAGTGTGAACGACCTTCTGTACATTGAAATTAAACGATGCAGCAAGTATATATGAAAGTGTTAACAAACTATGCGTTCCGCATGATTTTTCGTTCTTATTTTACAATGTTACGCATAAAAAGGGAATAAAACTTAACCTTAAATTCCCTCTAAGATTTTCAAGATGATGTAACTTTTACTATGTTGATGTAATTATGTTCGTTTGCATAAATAAATATTAAAGAATGTATATTTAGTTTTTTCTATACGTTTTTATTTTCTTATATATTTCGATGTTTACAAATGCACTTTAACGTATATTTTCTATTAAAGATATCATAAATCTAAATCTCTATTTTTATTGTTATGAAAATGAATTTGCGACTACTAAAACAAGTTTTCAATAGTGCATTTTTCCTGACATAATTTTTTTTTTTATCTTTTATCTATTTTTTCCTTTATACAAAATATGATACATGAATTAGATAAACAAGTGTGAAATTTTTTCAGTCTCATTATATTATTTTCTTTATACTTTAAAAACAAACTATGTTATGTGTTTTAATTGTTTCTCGCACTATATATTTAAGAGTTTAATAAATTTTGTCTCATTATTTTGATAAATATGGGGAATGTGAAAGAGAAAAATGTCTCATGGAGAATCATTTGATGAACAGAGTAATATATATATATATATATAAGTAAAAGATATATATATATATAAGATATATATATATTACTTATATATATATATATAAGTAAAAGAAATAGGTATTTTTTATTATTAAAAACTAATGCATTTTGAGATTTGAATTAATTTTAGCTGTAATTTAACATAATTAGGCGGATATAAAAATTCTTCGATATAGTATAAGTACTGCTTATGATTAAATCCGGGGGGCGGATCCCTCAATATAAACAAACGAGAAAAAAATAATAAGCAAATATATTTTTTTTTTTTTTTCAAAATATAATATATATTCCCCACTAAAAATAAAATTTAAAGCCTGGATATGCTTTTAAAATATATTTGTTAAAGTATATGCTTTAACATATGAGTAGAATTTCAACTAAATGTAAAATATTTAAGAAGTGACATAAAAACTTTAAAATAAAATATGTTGCCCTATTTTTGTTTGTTTATTTTATTTTAATAGTTTTTTAAAGTCGGTTTTTTAAATGAGTTATTGTTACTATGTTTTCTTAAACTGTATGTAGAATATCTCGTAAAGATCTGAAGTGAAAAAAGATGTTAAAAACCTAAATTTCATTTGTCCTTGCCATGTCATAAAAGTTTAAGAAAACAAATTGTTGAAAAACATTTCAAAATCATCTGAGAAGAAACTTGTGGTGATATTCGATTAGAAGGCACGGGTATGTTTCAGTGAATAAAGTACATAAATAAATAAAATAAAAGTAATTTTCTCTGCTCAACTGACATAAACGCGTGTACGAAATGACTTCTTCAGTGCACAGAAGTTTTCCTTAAATAATTCATGATAATTACAGTATTTTGGTATGATTATGAATTAAAAAGGAAAAGAAAAAAATCTGAAGTAAAATTAAAATTAATTATTTCTGTTATCGGTAGGATATTTTAAAACGAATTTTTGAGCAAGCGATTCCATCTTTGTACGGAAGGACATTTTATAAAGTTTCCTATGGACAAAACTGCAACTTATGCGTATATGTTATTTGCCGCTTATTTATTTGAGAAAGAATCAGGGATGTGAATACAGTGTATCCTATTTAATGAAATACCTGTAAAATCACCTATGCTTCTCCAATAGAGTTTTGCGATTTCAATTTATTAAAAAGGAGCCTTAAAACAATGACATCCATGAACACAGAACGGGACTTGGAAAACTACCAAAAAGGAGAGGGTATGATAGTAATACTCTGGAAAATAAATCTGGGTAAGAGCAGAAAATTTTTGTTTTCTAAAACTACAAAAATTTACTATTAAATTACATCACAATTTGCTAAAGACGCATTTTTTCTATAACCAATCATGAGATTTTTATCTGGTGGCTATATATATTTGCATACAGAGAAATCAGAATGAAATCAGGATTGGGAAGTACTAAGTAAGAGCGTGAGACATAGCTTCATTGCTGAAAGGCAGCGTCGTTACGTACTGTAAGGTGGACACTTGTTCGACGCTGTATGGTCGAATACGACAATTTTGTTCAGTGTGAGATTTTTTTTTTTTTTTTTTTTTTTTTTTTTTTAATATGCCCTACGGAAAGTATCTGTCATGTAAGAATATTTTCTGTATTGTTTTGCTACGAAAAATGTATGCCAAAGTACATTTTCTATAGCATAGTACGTATATTTTCTGACAACATTGCAAGTAGAAATTTTCCGTAATATAATATATATATATATATTTTTTTTTTTTTTCAGCGTAAAAAGACGTTTACTCCCACAAAGAAGAAAAAAAAAAGAACTATTGTGGAGAACCAGGAGTATCAGAAAGAAATTGATGAAAGAAGTAAGGTATTTAAAAATAAAAATTATCTATCAACTACGATGGAAAACCATGGAAATCAGACATAAAGAAATCGACACAAAAACAAGGCATTTATTAACAAAAATTATCTATCTATTAATTATCTACTAATTATTTATAATTACTCCGTTTCCATAAAGTATCAATGATCTCTTGTATACTATATTTTTATATATAGAATACTTCTTTTTTCCAAGAATAAAGGGAAATTTTATTTTTAACATTGTAAATAACTATAAACATTTATTTTTTTTTTCTACTTGATTAAATAATTAAAAAAAAAATGGACCCGTAAAAAATTTTTAACTTTTGATTTTCAATGAATGTGCATGTTTTGAGATGCCCTCAACATGGTTCGGCCGTTTTTAGAAAACAACCATCTGTTTATCTGCGTCCGTGAGACAAAAGTTTATGCCAAATGCTCGAGAACTAATGTGAACAGAATTTCATAAAAGGTAATAATTAGTTTTACCTAAGTATGCATATATATATATATATATAATTACAGTGTGTCCTAAAAGTTCCAGTACTGACGCTGATGTATTTTTTATTTACAAAGCAACAATCAAACCTTAGAACGATTATTTTTACGCTAATGTTAAAAGGTACATTTAAAGTAACGGAGGAAAAAATACAGAACTTACATTTATAATAAATGTTCAAAATGTCCACCCTTTTCTAGGAGGCAAAGCTGAACTCATTTGCGCATGTTTTTAGAAACGCATTTTAACATGCTGGGAGTGATTTCTTGTATCCTTTGAGTAATGGCAATTTTTAAATCATGTATTGTTTGGGAATTATCTGTAAAAACTTTATTCTTTGAAATCCAAAGTTCTTAAAGCCTTATGTGTTGATCCACGAGATGCGCCCATTTCTTGTGCCAAACACCTAACGGATTTTTGCAATATTCTTCGTTGAGTGCCTTCCAGAAAGGCTGGTATAACAACTTTAGGTCTTCCACACCTGTGCTTGTTTCCACAGAACCTGTATTACGAAACTGTCGAACGAGCTGATATAGCGTATTTTTACTCGGTATTGCATCATTTGGATATTTATATCGCCAAACGTCTTTGCATCTTTCATACGATTTACATTCACAATAAGCCTAAAGCAGCGCAATTCTTTGAATGCGTGATAAACTCATTTCACTATGAAGAATTAAATAACATAAAACTTTATTCTCGCACAACTTAAGCGAGAAAAGCAGCAAACGATAAAAATTAAAGAATTCATGCAATAATAAGCAGACGATAAAATTTAATATTTAGAAAAAAATCATGGAAAATGAGTTCTTTAAGTTAGAGTACTGGAACTTTTAGGACACACTTCGTACTTCGTTTAATTTTAAGGCAACTTGTCTGGGCCCCATGACTGCGATTTTCAATTTATTCCATTAGTCAGTTCGCATTTCCTTTAAAAATTCTTTCATTTGTTTTCCTATCTAAAGTGTTTATAATCCCTTTAAATATAAAAAATGAAGTAATTATATATAGGGGAGACCAGGCCACAGTGCACCACATTTACACTTTTAATTTGTTTTCCCCAAAAGTAAAAAAAGCAAGGTACTTGAAAAATTTAGCAAACATTATTTAAACCTTTCTTGACATGTCCTAATTTTTTTATAACAATACTTCTAATATATTACGAATAAAAAAATAATTTGTGTGCACTCACAAAGTGGACCACTGTGCCCTATCACCGGGGCAACACACAATCCACAATCTGGGTTGGTCCACAATCTGGGGTACAGTGGACCAACCTGTATTTTTCGTGTTCAATTAATATAAATTACTCTTTTTTTTTCTAAAATTAGTTTCTTATGCAATTCTAGTCTAAATAACATAAATCGAACATTTTTACGAAATAAAATTACTAAAATTCAAAGGAAATCAAAATAAATAAGAAATCAAATTAGAGGAAGAAACTTATATCAGATTTCCTTTGTCTTGTATGTGCCATCACTAAAAACAATAAGATATATTTTTAATTTGTTTATTAATGTTATATAGTTATAAAAATTATGAAATATATAGTTAAACATTATATTACTATTCAAACACTTTTATTAATTATTTTGAGATATTAATACTTTACATTATATTTGTGAGATAAGTTTAACTGAAATTATTCTACTTTTATCTTTTACATGCTATTTCTAAAAACAACAACAATAAATTTATGTAACCTACTATTTATTATATCACACAATCATTTTATTTATTCTTTTAAATATTAAACAATTCAAATAGTAATTAAATTTAGATATTCATAATTATTATACTACTATTCAACTATTTTCCTTTTCAGAAATTTATTTTATTATAACATTAAGATTATTATTCTTTTTATTAATTATTTTGAGTCACATTATATTTGTATATATACATTTAACTAAAATAAATAAGGTATTAAATATAATTTGGACTTTTCGGCACACTGGAAGGCGGTCCACTGTGCCCCATGTCCAGACAAAACAAATAATAATATTAAAATTATATATGGACTATAAATATGCTAATATTTTTTATAAATTTTAAAACAACAATATCTTACCTTTTCTTAACAACTATCCAATACTTGTAGTCAATAGTTCAGTCCTCATAAAATTTAAAAAAACTTCAAACTTGAAAAATCGCTTTGAGCAGCTCAAAACATAAAAATTGTATAAAATGGCTACCTTAGCATTTACCATGTGGTTTTTTAGATGCATACAAGTAGTACCATGCTGTCATCTATGAGTCTCAATATAAACTAAAAGAGTTAAATATTAAGAGATTTAAATAGGGGTGGACCACTGTGCCCCTAGGTCCACTGTGCCGCAGTCTCCCCTATTCATGTTCTATCTATCATTTACTGAACATGTTAACATAAAAAAAGTCCTCGTTTTTTTTCTTCTTTTTTTTTTTTATTTACGTGACAGTGTTTTTCCTTAGAAGTCGCATTTATCAAACATTGGTGTAAGAAAAAAAATAAGTAAAGTAAAAATAAATTCAAGACTTTTTTTATCAGCTTGATTCATACTAAACGATATGAAAGGTTATAATGAAGTGTTGCTATCTAAATTTCATGCTTTAATTAATTAAAAAAATCTAATTGTCGTGTCGAAAAAACAACCCTGGATTCAAACCCTGGATTGCAACCCTGGATTCAGAAAATTCGCCCCTTTCATTTGGTACCAAATTTGTAACGATAGGACTGACATTTCTAATTTATTTTGTGTATTACGCAAAAGTTATTGCCACCTAAAATTTATACTTTTTTTTTCTTTAATCTAATTCTCGTATCGAAAAACTGTTCACACCTATGTTTTCAGAAAAATTGCCCCTTTCACTTAGTTCTGAATTTGTAACGATAGGTCAGGTATTCTAATTTATTTTCCCCTTTTTCCATTTTTATCCCGGATTCCAGAGAAAGTTTATGACACATAAAGTAAGCTGATAAAAAGTCTTTAAAAAAATGAAAAAAAAAATCACTAATAGGTTTCTCTAAAGTAAACAACAACAAAAAAAAAATGTTGAGAAACCATTATTGAAGACACTTAAGCTGATGGTAAATTGTCCGTTATTATAATTGTCTGCTATTAACGTGCGCAGTTTTTTCTTTTGTACGTATGCGTAACCTTGGTGATCCATTTGAATAATATGAACTCAAAGCGGAGACTCTTTATGTAAAAAAGGATTAAGATAGAAATCTAAAAGCTTTAGAAAAGAAATGACAGTTGAAATGACTTCGGTAATCTCAAGTTGAATGTCAAATGGAAATCATTTATGTATGTCATATGTGGTTGCATTTATTTATTTATTTTTTACAATAAATACCTTTTTACTTTCCGAAGTTATACATATAAAGAAAGTAGTGTAATTATGAAAAATTCGACCTTGATATATTGGTACATTTATACATTTTGAGGTCTTCTAAATTCATCTTATCTAATTTTACGGTAATGTATGTATGTATGTATGTATGTATGTATTTGTATGTATCTGAGTGAAGGTGATAACGTATAAACACTTTGATCGATTGAACTGAAAGTTGATACGTATGTTATTGGTCATTGTAGTACAAACTGTAAAGATTTTGATGAAACACTTATCTTTTTTTTTTTTCGGTGGGAGTATCATTATGGCCCATGGGGTTAAATTATTTAAAGTACTATAGAGTCTAAATGCCTTATTCCATTGAGCTGAAAATTTTTACAAATATTTTAGATTTGCGCGAACTGCCATGATTTTGGTGAATCTGGCAATTACAGTTTATATGTATATATATATATATATATATATATATATATATATATATATATATAGAGAGAGAGAGAGAGAGAGAGAGATTAGATAAATAGATAGATGAGTCATCCCACGTCAAATCAACATAACTAAAAACCTGGCCCCCTCAGATTTTTATGAAATTGGGCTCATTTATTTGTTCTACTGAGATATGAATGCATACCAATTAATAAGTCCCTACCTCTTTTAGTTTTTCATATACAGGGCTGCAAAAATGGGTAAAATATGAAAATTTCCGAAATTCTTCTACTACAAATATACCCATATTTTCTTTCATTATTAACTTAGAGAAACAAACATAGTATCAATAGAAAGCTTATAATACAGGCTTTCAAATGATATATCACATGTATATATTTTTTAAATTTTTCATATAAAAGTCAAACATTTTGTCATTTGACCTTCAATATCTCAAAAAGTACATATTTAATTTCCTTTTAAAAATTATATGCTATTTTTACTTTTATTATCTATAATTATTGTAAATTTCAACATGAGACGGCCAAGGGATGCTGAATTATAAATTAAAATGCAACCTTCCATCAGTATTTTCATAATATCATAACGTAAGATTTACGTATATTTTGTTCCCTAATTAACTTAGAGATATAAAATTGGTATCATTAGAAAGCTTATAATATAGGCTTTTAAATGATATATGATGATATATCACGTGTATATATTTTTAAAATTTTTCATTTTAAGGTCAAACATTTTGACCTTTGACTTTCCATACCTCAAAAAGTGCATATTTATTTATTTATTTTTTTTTTTAATTATTTGTTATTCTTCCGTTTATTATCTATAATTACTGTAAGTTTTCACATGGTAAGGCCATGGGATACAGAATTATAAATTAAGATGGAACACTGCCAGTATTTCCATATTAACATAACGTACGTTTTTCAAAAAAAATAATCGTCCCATGTTGAAACTTACAGTAATATACATAATAAACGTAATAATAACATATAATTTTTAAACTAAATTCATACTTTTTTGAGATATTGAAGTTTAAAGGTCAAATAGCTTGGCCTTAAAATGGAAAATTTTAAAAATATATACATGCGATATATCATTTGAAAGCCTGTATTATATGCTTTATAATGTTACAAATTTTATATCTCTAAGTTAATTAAAGAATAAAATATGCGTAAACCTTGCGTTATGATATTATGAAAATACTGATGGAAGGTTGCATTTTAATTTATAACTCAGCATCCCATGGCCGTCCCATGTTGAATTTTACAATAATTATAGATAATAAAAGTAAAAATAACATATAATTTTTAAAAGGAAATTAAATATGTACTTTTTGAGATATTGAAGGTCAAAGTTCAAAATGTTTGACTTTAACATGAACATTTTTAAAAATATATACATGTGATATATTATTTGAAAGCAGCCTGTATAATTAGCTTTCTAATACCAATCTTTTGTCTTGTAGTAAATTAGGAAAGAAAATATGGGTACATTTGTAGTAAAAGAATTTCGGAAATTTCAATTTTTTTTAACCCAGTTTTGCAGCCCTGTATGTCAAAAACTAAAAGAGGTAGGGACTAATTAATTGGTATACATTAATTTATCAATAGGATAAATAAATGAACCCAATTTCATAAAAATCTTAAGGGGTCAGGTTCAAAATGCTTTTTTTTTTTTTTTTTTTTGTGTGTGTGTGTGTGTGTGTTGATTTGACATAGAATGACTCATATATATATATATATATATACATATATATAGACAGATAGATAAAGAGAGAGAGGGAGGATGACAAATTCGTTATCATTGTGGCATATGGGCTCAGATAAGTGCGATAGCGTCTACACACGTTATTCGAATGACCGGAAACTTTAAATACGTATTGCAGGATACCGTGACATAAACTTTATAGATTTTGGTGAATCTACTAGCACACTTATTGTTTTTTTTCTATAAGGACAAATTCTGTATAATTTTGTCCTATGGGCACAAATTACTTGAAAGGCAATACCATTGAATTAAACGCTAAATTAGCGTTAAATTATTTAGGGAAAAATACTGAAAAGCTCTATTAATTATTATTTTCTCTTTTATATTTAACGACTTCTCTTACTTTAACTTACTTAAAGAAAAATTAATTATTTAATGTTGTGTCTGTGGTTTTTTCTGAAACTAGAGTGAATACAGGCATTGGTACCTTAAAAACACTCCAAAAGAGAGCACTCCCTTCAGGCGTAAGATCTCGCGTAATCAAGAACTTTAACACATATATTGGTGACAAATTTTACTTTTAAAACTGTATTTGTAAATAGCCCCTTTTTTTTCCTCTTTGATATTGGTAAATATCAAAGCGAATTAAGTGAACAATGAGTCCAAGAAAATTAAATCAGTGAATTTAAAGTTAGTTAAAACGTTTCATTGTAAATAATGTAAACATTTTCTTGTGTAGAATTGCACGAAAATTTAAGGAGAGACATAAAGTTGAAAAAAAAAATTAAACAGATTTATTTAAACTTCTGTAGTACTATCATAGACTCCCTGTTTTTTAAGCAGATTGATAAAAAAATATAGCTTTTTTCCCCCTTTTCTTTTTTGCAGAAAAATGTTCTCTGTGGGAACCTCACAGCTCTTACTTTGCGAACGTTCTACGAAAACCGTTTCATACGTCTCATCTTCCTGAGATGACACGTTATTTTGCATTTATATGATTTTATTTTTTAAATAAACTATACCCTTTTGATAATCGATCGAAAAATGAAAAAAAAAAAAAAAATGACGCATACTGATAATATTTTGTAATCCAATACGAATTGGTTGCCACTATTTAAAGTTAACAGTTGTTAAGTTTCTAGTAGTATTTTTCTAATGTAAAAAAATACCAAATACACAAAAATTCCAAGTTAATTAACGAGTTAAATAGTACAACAGTAAATTTATAACAATGTACAACCGCACTTTTAAATAAAGTTTTTTGCTTATATGGGTATAATTTATACTACGGAAAGCAATCTACAGTTCTCGCAAAAAGGTTTTGGTGCACATAAATTTATTGAAACTGTACTTATGTTTCAGCTTTTTTTTATAAATAATAACTAACGCGTACTACACTAACGATGGTATATATATTAGCACTAAAGTAATTTTCGCACACTTAATATTATTTATATTTTTATATATGTTCTCCTTTCTGATACAGCTGTAAGAGTAGCAGAGATGTTCTCCTTCCAAAGCTTATGTGAGCTGAAGATTTTGGGTTCGAACCCATGTGTTTTGCTCATTGATGTTAGCGGTTGGGTGTTTTGCGTGGTTTTCTACGAACCTTATGTTGATATGGACTATGCTACTTTAGAATAGTTCCCAAGAATGCCATTTCAGCTAGGTATGAAATCTTTGTGTAGTCGGTTGTCTTATTTTTTTAATTCGCTATGTAAACTCTGCTTTATTTGTCTTTACATGCTTATCTAGTTTCTCTTACCAGAAAATTTTTAGGTGTCTACTTCGTTCAGTTCATTTTCTGTCTTCTGATCACATTATCTCCAAAATATACATATAATACGTGTAATAGTGAGTAATGGAAGTTGTGTGGTTGTTTCAGACCAGATTTTTTCCTCCTATGCAGTCCTTCATAAATAGTTTTATTTACCAGGTGTATAAACTTAAATCCGCTGTTTGCGTATAAATGGCGCTAGTGAGTGTATTAACAGCGGACATTTAAATGTCTTATTGTTTTTGTATTAGTTTGACGTCTGTTCAGATAAATCAGTGCAAATCGTTAGTGATTTCATATAAAAACATTAATTTTTCTTCGTGTAAACATGTCTCGTTTTGTACCAAAAAAAGAGCATATGCGGGAAGCTCTGCTTTTCTGCTTCAATTTGAAGAAATCAGCTGCCGAATCGCATAGAATGCTTGTGGAAGCTTATGGTGACAGTGCTTTGTCAGAAACAACTTGCAGAGACTGGTTTCGTCGGTTCAAAAATGGCTATTTTGACTGAAATGACAAAGAGCGTGAAAATCGGCCCCGAAAGTTTGACGACCATGAATTACAGGCTCTTTTGGACGAAGATGATACCCAATCGCAAAAAATGCTTGCCGAGAAGTTAGGTGTCACTCAACCAGCCATTTCTATCCGTCTACATGCCATGGGAAAGGCCTTATTATCAACAAAGACATAACAAACTGATTTTTCTTCATGATAACGCGCCAGCACACACGTCAAAATTGGTCCAAAATTATCTCAAAACACTTAACTGGGAGGTGTTACCCCATCCCGCTTAATTCACCAGACGTGGCTCCTTCTGATTATCACCTGTTTTCATCAATGGGTCATGCACTCGCCGAACAGCACTTCGTTTCTTACGAAGACGTTCGAAAATGGCTGGACGAGTGGTTTGCCTCAAAAGATAAGGAATTCTTTTGGCGTGGAATTCACCGATTGCCCGAAAGATGGGAAAAATGTATAGTTAGCGAGGGAAACTATTTTGAATAAAATTTTGTTTTGCTTTATATAAAAAATAAATGTGTTTTTATTACTAAAAAACAGCGGATTTAAGCTTATACACCTGGTATAACTGCGGATCCAATGTTAAATTCCTTCCGTTTCATTTGGAAAGTGCAGAGATTATAAACAATTAACAATTTTTGTATGGCAGATACGTTTTCTGGGACTACAACTGACAAATGTCTTCCTTTGTAATCTCCAGAAGAAAACTTCGACTTTTGAAAAATTCTGTAAACCATCTGAACACATTGGCACGAGATGGAGCTTCTTTTCCATATGACAATTATAGACTTTGAAACCATTCTTCATGTTGTAACCCCATTAAAAAATCATAAAAAATCACAGTGCATTAATGCTC
Organism: Salticus scenicus; assembly: GCA_963930645.1. Taxonomy (NCBI): domain Eukaryota; kingdom Metazoa; phylum Arthropoda; class Arachnida; order Araneae; family Salticidae; genus Salticus; species Salticus scenicus. The sequence goes on from OZ005654.1 coordinate 141,680,343, forward strand.
TCACGTCAACATCACTTTCCTTTCTTTCAAAATTTATTCCGCAACAACCATATTGAAATTGTTGCCACAAATTATGGTCTGCCAAACAATAGTTCAAATTTACGTATTTAACCAATAATTTAAAACCTATCGTCTGCCCCTTTCTCAAACGTTTCTGAGTTACCCTTGTATTAATTATATACTTTTAAGATTGAAATTTATATACTCATTTTATTAAGAGCGTAGATGTGATCGATATTGTAAGTCTGTTTTCAAATATCAAAACTGTAAATAATGAGTTAAAAATTAATTAATACTATTTTTTGTAATCTTTCTTTAAAATTTCACTCTTATTTATATTTAAGAGAATTATTGCTTTATAATTCTTTACACATACTCTCTGATACACAATGGAATTTCTCTTTTTTAATCTAATAGAAATTTCCGCCAATAGACCGTAAAGTATTTTAAAAGATAAAAAGTTGCATTGTTGATGGTGAGAGTCATTACACATTTTATGAATCTGAATTACATGCTTATTCACTTTTGTACGTTTCATTAAACTTAAGCACTGTAAAGAAAAAAAAAAAAGAGAGAGAGAGAGAGAGAGAAAAGACACCGTAAGTAAATAGTCTGTTGAATGATACAAAATAACTACTCATTCAACCATACTAATAGGTAATCGTTACTTAGTTACCTAACGAAATTTGGAAAAGCGTTCTTTTTCTTCGCCAAACAAAATAACTACTCATTCAACCATACTTCTAATAGGTAATCGTTACTTAGTTACCTAACGAAACTTGGAAAAGCGTTCTTTTTCTTCGCCAGAGTTGTTATAAAAATTGATTTAAAAGTTGTTTTACAGCGAACCCGATCTACCGACTAGAGAGGAAGACCTCTTTTTATTGAAAGTACTAAAGATACATTTTCTATAATAATACTTAGATGTAAACAGTTAAAAATGAACATTTATAATTTTTACAGAGATAACTTTGTTTCACATGTTTTTATTATATTAGTAGGCATGTTCTTCTTTTAATAAATAAAGTACTTTTTATTTAGTAAGATCTCAATGGGATTCATAACTGCCTTTACAAGCATTCGACATTTCTTATTATTTTTATAGTTATTTTTATAGTTATTTATACATTATTAAACAAAAGAATTTTTCGTATTTGTGTTTAAATCAGTTAAGTTTTACTCTAAGTTACCGATACAGAAATCCATTGATTTATACTCGCCACCAGTACTTATGAGGTTAAACACGAATACGCTAAACCATTTTTTTAAATAATGTATTGTTTTAGAAGAATGCTTAAAGTCTAAGGTTGTGTCGTTTTCAGTGAGATGAAAATTCTTGTTTCCAGCCTTCAGTGTAAAGAGGTTATGAGGTTTATTAAGCCGCTGAAATTGTGAGATAGTAATATTTTTACGCAACATTTTTTTTTTTTATTATTCTTTTTTGTAATTGATTACCGATAGTAACAGTAATTACACAGAGATGTATGGAATATATGAAACCTCTAGCTGGGTTTTACCCCGCATTATTTAGATAAGTATGAAAGTGTAAGCGCAGATTTTCAATTTTTTTTTAATCAACGTTACGCACCGCATTTATATATATATATATTATTATTATTATCATTATTATTTGTACAGAAAAAATACATTTATATATATATATATATAGAGAGAGAGAGAGAGACAGAGAGAGAGATCAATGAATATCGAATTTTAAGAAGTCTGACCGACCAGTTTTCTTTTACTACTCTTGAAAACTTCTATATTACGGACAATCTATTTTTCCTTTCCATTAAACTCACAGCAAAGCGTGCTAAATCATCTAAAACAGCAACTTTCAATCTCTGTTAAAATGCATGTTAACATTACAAATTATCGATGTAAAGTCCCATTCACGTCCCCAAATACAAAAGAATTATAAGTCACATGGATATTAAAATACCACTTTTTTAGATTGTCTCAAAAGTTGAAAATAACCGTCATTCCGAAGCATCAACGAAAGTTAAGAAAGAATTCAAAGTAATTTAATAATTTTGCATTAAATTTATTCACTTCTCTTTGCCGCTACTCGTTACAAAGTATAACGAATCGACGTCAAAGTGACGTTGAAATGATTGATTTTATATGCCCTTTAAAAGCAATAGCAGTCGCTGAAGTCGCATTCAAAAGTTACAATTTGGACATATTTTTATTACGTTGTAGTTAGGTATACCCAGGGCCAGATTATGGCACGAGCACACGGGGAACTGGCACAGGGCTTCCAAATTTAAGGGGTCTCACTTTCAACTGCTGCATAGTACAAATTTTCACATGAAGTGCCAAGTAAAAACAAAAACTGATTGAAATTCTCCTTATGTTTTATATTAGTTAAAAGATATTAAACAATTGTTGAATTTCGTTACAAATCTTAACTAATATATTATTTACATTGGCTAATAAATGTGCTTTCGTCTTTTGTCTTGAACTAAATGTTTTCTTTATAGGTTATAAAATCTGAGGAAATAGAAGGTATACCTAAAGGAGAAATTTAAAGAATGCATAATGCAGCATAATTAGCTTCAAATAAATTTAAAAAAAAAGAAAAACTCAGATTTTTCTTTGTTTCTTTTTTTTTTTTTCTTTTTTTTTTTTTTTTTTTATGGGTTCATTTTTGCAAGCTCTGTAGAAAAAAGGGGGAGGGCCTCCAAGCGTCACCAGTGCCCCGGATATTTAAAAAGCATAGTCGGGCTCTGGGTATATGCATAAAATAAACTTATCGTTAATGAAAACAAAAATTCATTTATAATTTGTCAAGTAAGTTGCACTATATGGTTTCAGAATCCAAAGGGTGGTATGAAACAGACATTTTAAATCTGAAACGTTTGTGAAACTTTAAAATTATCACACCTAATTGCAAATACTTCTATACGTAATTAAACTTTCACATTTGTAGCAAACATGGCAATAGATAAATGAACAAGAGCAGTCCAACCACAATAGATCATGAATGTGATAAACATAAAGTATTTACCCCACTGTCCTCTTTAATAAAATATCTCTATCAATAAAACGATAGTTTGTTTGTAAACAAACGAAGGTAATCCGATTATAATCTTTATTCAAAAGCAGTACCTTTAACATTTCACAAATTTAACCCTGCATATTTTATTTAAAATAGATAAAAAGATTATTTAAAATATTTTTAATTGCGTCCACACCGGTTTTCTTTTATAAAAATAACGTCGAAATTTAGATCACCTAAATGTAAGCAGAGCGGAAATACACAAACAGTAATACTTTATTTTTTTGTGAAGCAACAAAATAAATTAATAAATTATGAAGCATAAATTAAAATTTATTCAATCTAATTTTAAAACTGTATAATAAGCTGCGCCCTACTGGAATATAATATATATTAATGTAATCTTAATCACCCCTGAAAAATTATTAACTACTTGTTAAGTAATTTTAATAAAATATGAATAACTATATTCATAATAATAATAATAATAACAATAATAATAATAATAATTTAAATAAATATTTAATTTGATTTGCACGCCTGTGTACTTTAAAATTTAAGTAATTTGGTATTTTCTTTTTTTCTTTAAGGTATTACCCAACAAACACAGGAGAGTCGGGCCTATTACGGAAGGCGTACGGCATGCCGAACAGTGATTATGGCCCACATACCACCTTCAGTATCGGTTCCATAAAGTTTCTGTCCTCTCCGCCGCAATGTCGCCATATTTGGATCAGTATCGGCGAAATATATCTTATCGGCGTAACGATAGTCTATGTGTTTAAAACATTTAGTAAGGTTTTTGACCCACAAGTGTATTTCCGATCACAAAACAGTCATAGGTTTGCCGACACTGTTACAATTCCGGACCGATTTCATTTACGGTCCAGCATCGGCATGCCGTAATTGACGATGCTGGACCGTACAGCTACCGACAATTCTGTGTTTGTTGGGTACAACGAAAATTTTATATCAATAACTTCTTTCATTTCCAGAGGCTTAAAAAAAGAAAAAAAAAACCTTGATGTAAGTAGACGCATTATTAATATAATTCATCGAAAATATTACAAGTTGAAATCAAATAATTGCTTTCTGATAATAAATAAAGGATAATATAGTTTCCTAATCTGTTTCTTTATATATGTTTTGGCTTTCTGAAATCAATTCTTGTACTCTCTCTTTTCCCCAGTAATGCGATAAAAGTGCACCTCGTTTAGGTAATTTTAATAAATAATAATAATAATAATAATAATTTCCAATACAAATATTAATTACACGCCTATGTAGATTAAAATTCAAATAATTTAATATTTTATCTTTTCTTTTCTTTTCAATACTATGAATTATTATATCTTTTCAATATTATGCAAATTATATCTTCATATCTTGTTTCATTTCTAAGATTAAAGCGGGAAAATTTAAGTTAATTGCAGTAAAATTAATATAATTCATCAAAAGTAACATTAAATTAAATTAAATAATTGACATTCTAACAATGAAGAAGATACGATACAATTTTCTTCATCAACTTGTTGATATGTGTTTTGATTTCCTGAAACCCATCTTAGTGTTTTCTGTTATTCCCGGAAATGCGGTGAAAGGTCGTCTGGTTTAGGTAAGATTATTAAAATATTATTATGGTTAGGTAATGCTATTATTGTTTAGATGATATTATTAATAAAATTATAATTATTACTAACAAAATAGTTATAATAATAATAATTAAATAAATAAATATTTATTACATGCTTATATAGATTAAGATTCAAATAACTTGATATTTTCTTTTATCTTTTGAATATTACGACGAAAACTTTATGTTGGTAACTTATTTAATTTCAAAAGATTAAGGGGATAAATTAAATAAATTTCAGCATTTTTAATATATTTCATCAAAAGTAAACATGAGATGAAACTAAATAATTGACTTCTTAATAATAAAGAAGAGATGATACAATTTCTTTTATTTGTGTGTTGATAATAGTTTTGATTTCCTGAATTCCCTTCTGGTACGTTCTCTTATTCCGGCAATGTAACTAATGTTTGTCTGGTTTAGGTAATACATAATAATAATAATATAATAATTAATAATAATAAAATAGCTATAATACTAATAATTTTCAAAATAAATATTTATTACACGCCTATGTAGATTAAAATTCAAATAATTTGATATTTTATCTTTTCTTTTCGATGTTAGGACGGAAATTTTTTGTTGATAACTTATTTCATTTTGAAAGATTAAGTGTGTGTGTGTGTGGGGGGGGGGGGGGGTTAAGTAAATTGCAGCATTATTAATACAATTCATGAAAAGTAACATAAGATGAAACTAAATAATAGACCTTATAACAATAAAGAAGAAACGATACGATTTCCTCATCTGTTTGTTAATATTTGTTTTTATTTCCTGAAATTCCTTTCTGGTTATTGTTTTTATTCTCGGCAATCCGATGAATGTTTGTCTCGTTTAGGTAATATTAACTATTAATTATTAAAATAATAAAATAGTTATAATAATAATAATAATAGTATTAATAATATTAATTTAAAAAAACAAATATTTATTACAGGCTTATGTAGATTAAAGTTCAAATAACTTGATAATTTCTCTTTTGTTTTAGATATTATGACGGAAACTTATGTTAATAACTTATTTTATTTCAAAATATAAAGGAGAGAAAAAAAAAGATAGTAGATTGCGGTATCAGTAATATAATTCACCAAAAGTAAGAATAATGAAAATAAATAATTGACCTTCTAACAGAAAAGAAGAGAAAATACAATTCTCTTCATCTATTTGTAGGTATTGTTTTGATTTCCTGAAATCTTTTCTGGTACGTTCTCTTGTTGCTGGCAATGCGGAGAAAGTTTTCCTGGTTTAGAGAGGGCCGCGGTAGTCTAGTCGGTAATGCGCCGAACTCGTAATCGGAAGATTGGAGATCGATACTCGAGTCTCCAAAGACTGTCGTGTCACTAATGGTGACTGATGCGCGTAAAATCTGTCGTGGCCGCAATATCCTCCCTGTTTCCATCCAAATTATACAGTCGGTAACAAAAGTGTCCGAACACTAGCAAAAAATCCTATGTAAAAAAAGTACACTTTATACGGTTTTGTTAAAAAGAAATCCTTATGGAATCATGTTCTTACACTGACTAAGAACAGGATTCGACAAGGATTTATTTAACAAAACCGTATGAAGTGTACTTTTTTTACATAGGAATTTTTGCTAGTGTTCGGACACTTTTGTTACCGACTGTACCTCTGGGGGTCGCCAAAGCGGATGACCTATCCCCTCCGTGGAGGATCAAATTTGTGATGGCATGTCTCTAGACCATACTTAGGGATGCGTTCCAGTTGCCCACAGCGCAGATTTAGTGTGACATTAAACCCAACCAACCAACATTGTTTAGGTAATAGTAATAATAATAAAATAACAAGTATAAATAATAAAATATTTGTAATAAAGATAATTAAAAATCAAAATCTATTATATGCCTATGTAGATTTAACATTAATATTAGTTGATGTTTTCTCTTTTCTTTTGTATATTATGACGGAAATTTTATGTTGATAACTTATTTCATTTTGAAAGATTAAAGAGAAAAAATGCAAGTAAACTGCAACATCATTAATAAAATTCATTAAAAGTAACATAAGATGAAACTAAATAATTGACCTTCTAACAATAAAGAAGAGACGATACAATTTCCTTCATCTGTTTGTTGATATTTGTTTTTGATTTCCTGAAATCCTTTCTGGTACGTTCTCTTGTTGCCGGCAATGCGGCAAAAGTATGCCTCGTTTATCTTTCCGAAATTTGACACATTCAGGTTTCTCTCTGAACTTCCCAAAGAAACACGTTATTGAATAAAGAGCTCTTTTAATATTCTGATAAACTGTTCGTATTCATCTTTTTATTGTCTACTTCCGAATCGAACTAATCGACAAGCAGGCCCAGTCACGTGGGTGTGCCACTACTTTTGCTCTACTTCCGATGTTTCAGCTGTTAATGAGGCAAAATGGTTCGTCCCACTTTAAAAAAAAGTTTTATTCTTAATTAATGCATTTGTTTGGCAACGGAGCTGTAAAACACCTTAGGCTATACTTCAGACATATTGCCTTTCTTTTAAATGAGATGCAAAAATTGAGTCAGCTGATGATTCAGTAGCCTAATTTTGAAGATATTTCATCTTAAGTCACGCGAATGTGATTTCAGAAGAACTGGAAGTGAAAATTTCTGACATGACAGGCTTCCATTTTATGATAGACACAAATAAAAATAATAATAAAATAATAAAAAATCGTCTGGCCGAAAGAAGCAATGGATGATTCATGACATTAGGTGTGACCCGCTAAATCGTATAAATATTAATGAAATTATCACGCCTCGAATGAAATATAAAGTAATAATATGTACGATTTTTTCAAAACAAGCGTATAAAATTTAGACTACTGGTCAAGATTATTCAATTAATAACAGTGATAAAAACAGAAAGGTAAGGCATATAGTAATTATCTTTTCAAAAAAATAAAACTGCGAATACAGTAAATTTTCATAGCGAATTAATAATATGTCCAACAGACATTCATAAAATTTAATAGTTTAATGATATATAATTGTGGTATACGAGAATCTATTTATTATGACAATAGATAATTAATTAGCTATTTAATTTATTTTAAATTATCGAAAATGTACTAAAAATGACACAATTTAATCTAAAGATCTGTCAGATTTTTTTTTTTTTTTATTTAAGATGGATTGAAAACAGAAAATAATGACAAGAATATACCTCAGTGAAATTTAAAGTATACTTTTTGATATTATGAATTAAAAAAAAAGAGTCTTTTTTTGCTGTTTTCATACGTTTTTACAAAATTATTTTATGATTTACAAATTTGTTTAAGTAACAGAAAATTCCGATACTTTAATTTTTATTTCTATATATTTTAAAATACGCGTAATGAATATTAATGGGGATTATCTCCTTATAGGTTAACATGGGGTTTGTATGACCTTGATGCTCACTAATAGGGAGACTTAAACTATTTCTAGTCCTATATATGTTTGTTCTAGCTAGTTTTCAATTGACAGTGTAAGCAATTGTGCAATGGAAATAAATCAGTTGGGAAAATGGAATACTAATTCCACCCCTAGCATTCATTTTTGCTTTTCTTATATAACTTTTGCTACTTTAAATCAAAAATAGAACATAAATTATTGAAAGAAAAGAATAAAATAAATAAATTGTGAATCATTGACATTACTTTTGTTTAAATTAATCTTAATAATTAACTTGAATTTCATTTGTATTTTAATGTTAAATGTAGCGAATAAAAGAATAAAAGAATTTGTTATGCTGAATAAGATTACAATCAAATCATCTATTTATCTAGAAATATTCCAAATAGATAGAAATAAAATTACTCTGGGGATGATTTTTTTGTAATTATGGATCCTTAGTTGATTACTGTTAATAGTAAAATTTAAATTGCAAGCAATGATATTTTGTCATCGATTTTTTTCAGTTATTAATATCTTGTGAGGTTAGATATTTATTTTAACCAGAGATTTAGGGACGATTCAGTGTGTGTGTGTGTGTGGGGGGGGGGGGGGTCTGAAGATTTCAAAGAATATTATGTCCGTTTTTAATAGATACTCGGTCATATATTTTATGCTTTTTTGTTTTTCAACGTATGATATTATACATACGGGAGGTATTTATTTATCAGAATAGAGAGAGGAACACAAATAGTTAAATTGGTCACAAAAAAAAAAAAAAAAAAAAAAAAAAATAGTTCAGAAAAAATTAGTTTTTTATATAAATAAGTATTTGTTAAGCATCTAATTTATTCATGCATATTTCGTAAAATTTTGTGAAGCTACCGGAGTGGATTACGATTTTCATATCCAAGCGTGTAAAGACTCACATAATGGTTGCAATTTTTTGCAAATCTTTAAATAATCTATGCAACTACCTCCGTGAAATATTTAGTTACATATGGAGGAATGACGAGTTAAACGTGTTCTTTTTAACAATATTGCAGATGAAACTCCAATTTACATGGTATATCTTATACTTTTTGCGTTTTTCTGTTACAGTAAAGCCTCGCTTATCGGAGGTAATGTGGACCAATAGTACCTTTGATAATCGAAAACTCGGATGACAGGGATTCTTTCGTAAATCGGAGGTGAAACATACGGCAAAGTTTAAAATGAATGAAAACATAGTAAATGAAATAAAATAATACATGTATTGTATATTTAAATGTAGTCAATTAAAAATGCAGTACAATACATATCTGTATAAATTGTAAAATATAGTGATTTATAGTAAAACCTGTCAAAATTATCTAAGCCATTTGGCAAAAGCCACGCCTTCACCGGGGCGCGGCCTTTTCAGGACAACCTCGGCTCTACTGTACTTTTGTTTTTTTTTAAATACTGAATTATTGTTAACTAGTTTAAATCTTAAAAAAAAAAGTACAAAAAACCTACACAGAAAAAAGTCACAAATTAGAAATCGTTGTCATTTAGTATTCTGCTGCAGTTAATAATCGAGAGATGTTTCTACATTTAATGACAAAGAGATGTACCTGAGTGAAATATTTACTGTATTTTACGTAAAATATTTATTAGCAAATTCCATACAAAAAATTAGCAAATAAATAAATAAATAGTCAAATTTTGAAATTTCGGAGCAATAACGTTTAAAGTGATTGACTTTCATAGATTTCGAACTTATCATGCACTTATCATGCACTTAAACATGCAAGTAATGTTCCACATTTCTTCCATGTTTTAATCGATTTTTAACTTTTGATTCTTCTTTGACCGGTAAGTAGTAACTGAAAAAAAAAAGAAAGATGTTTCAATGGAAGCCAAACGCGAAAATCATTTTAAAATACTTGGTAGACACGAATTCGTAGTTGTTACTTTAATGGCACATTCTTGCCTAATGCTTTCCCTTAACGAAGTGCTCTGCTATTATTTTGACCAGAAGCGATTGTTGCGAGCCTTTTGCAGTTTATAGTATTTTCTTACAAAGTTATTAATTAATTAATTATTAATCATTCGAATTTACCCAGGTTAACAAACAAAAGTTTCCTGAAAATTAAAAAGACAGATTTATTCTTTTTACATACTTATGATCAGTGTAGCCATACTTATGGACTTTTTTATTCAATCAACAATTTTGAGGAGTGACATTTGATATACATAATAGATGATTAATCTACGAAGTGATAAGGTAACGATTGCAATTAAAATTTAGTGGTGGATATTGAATAAAAATGTTGCCACACTTATGGACCTTTTAATTCAATCATCATTAATAATTTTGAGGAGTGATATTTGATATACATAATAAACGAAAGTCCCGAAATTTGGCAACAGTGTTTGCGATCATCTATGTGTCCAGTAGCTATTTTTACTTTCTTCTATCTTCAATAGAAGAAAGTATTGGATTCGTAAAAATTTTCAATTTCGGGTTTTTGATGGATTTACACGTTTTGAGAGATGTAGAACACGATTTTACCATTTTTAGAAAATGTCTGTCTGTCTGTCTGTGTGTGTGTGTGTGTGTGACAAAATTTTGTGGCAACTGTATCTCTGGAACTACTGCACAGAATTTCATACAAATTGGTATGTAGTTGCACCTTGACATAAATTAGTGCCTATCAACTTTTGGTAAAAATCGTCTTACAGGTTGCGTTGCCATCCGGCTTTTTCTAAATTTTCAACAGGGTGATAAAGGCAAAAATTTTCAAGATGGGTATCTTTCGAAAGGTCTCGTCAGTACCTTTAAAACGAATGGTTGAACTATAAATCTGTGATAATTTAAAACAAAGTTATCGATTTTTTTTTACTTTTTACGAAAAAAAAACTTAGAAAAAAAATCTTTTTTTTTTTTTTTTCTCTCCCCTTAATTTTATCAAACTCCCACGGTTTCCGTGTTCTGACAAACTTAAACTAATTTTTGCTTTTTTCCCCTAATTTTGTCAAAGTCCTACGGTTTCCGTGTCTTGACAAACTTTAACATATTTTTCCATTTTTCCCCTAATTTTGTCAAAGTTCCAATGTTTCCGTGTTTTGACAAACTTTGACAAAATTTTGGGTAAAATGTGAAAATTATTCTAAATTTGTCAAAACACGGAAACCGTGGGACTTTGACAAAATTGGGGGGAAAATGCAAAAATTTGTTTAAGTTTGTCAGAACACGGAAACCGTGGGAGTTTGATAGAATTAAGGAGAGAGGAAAAAAAAAAAAAAAAAAAGAAGTGGGACTTTGACAAAATTTTGGGTAAAATGTGAAAATTTGTTAAAGTCCCACTTTTTTTTTCCCCTCTCCCCTTAATTCTATCAAACTCCCACGGTTTCCGTGTTCTGACAAACTTAGAATAATTTTCATATTTTACCCAAAATTTTGTCAAAGTTCCACTTTTTTTTTATTTTTTAATTATTGTTGCTGAGTGAATTTGTATAGGAAAAGATAGAAGAAAGTGATGTGGTGGCCACAACATACTAGTTTAAATTTGTTTAGTAAATTTTAAAAGAAAGTATGGAGTGAAAAGTTTAAAAGATATTATATGAGTTAGCTACACAAATCACTCAACAACTGTTATCTTTGCAAATAAGAATCGAAACTTTCAGTAATACATTTTGAAAAACGCATTGTTTTTCGATTTCTTGATATTTGTTGTCTATGTACTTGAGTAACCAGGTTAAAAGACTTTTAAAGAAAAACCATAAGTAGAAGTTTTTATAACAATATAATACTTATTATTTAATATAATAAGAATAAGAATAATTATATTCTGACAACTGTTTAAAATATTTTGAAAAGGATTATAATAGTAACCAACATTAAAAACATAAATAATTCTCTCTTTTTATATAAATAAAGAGGATTAGAATGCTGTTGTTACTAGCGCAAATCAGCAATATGGCATCGGTGATATTCCAGATAGACCTTAAATTTTAAACAAACAGCACTGGCTAAAATATTGATTATATTTTGGGTTTTATTTTAACTATCACCAAACATCCTGCTAATTATTTTTTCAACGTTATCCGATTTTCATTAAGAAGGGCTTAATTTTTTTAAACAAGTTAAAAGAAAAAAAAAAAAGTTTAACGCAAAATCATAGAGAGTTTGTAAATTACAGTCCGTTTCTTTTTTTTTTTTTTTTTCCCTCACTTCATCTGATTTCTAAGATGATCTCTATTTGGTGAGCGAAAATAAACAAATCTTGCTTGATGCAAGTTTATAGAGAATTTATAAATTACACTCTGGAAATCATGAAATGCGTTCCATTAAATACTTGTTTTTAAAAGGTTACATCATAGAATGATATTATGCATTACACGAAATGCATGAAATACATTACATATTATACATTAATGAAAAAAAAATATCAAAAGGGGTTGGATAATTGTTGGTTGTAGGGTTTAAAGCCGATTCACTACACTAGGGTCCTAGACCTATAGGGGGAATGACATCCGTGGGGGTCTTTCTAAGGGGTCCTAGCCCGTACTTACGATATAAGGTGGTTTTACCCAAACTTTTGTTTTAATTCAATTAATGGTAATATAGAATATATTGATTGTAATTTAAAAAAAAAAAAAAAAAAAAAAAAAACCTCCTCGTTTTTTATTTTTTTAAAGAGGAAATAAAGTTCCGTTGTATTGTTTCAGATCGAAAGAAAACGTACATGTGCTGTTGCTAAAACTAAAACGTAATGTTGCAGTTGCCAAGCACAAATATTGGTTTAACTTCGCACAAATTTTGAAACAGTATAGGAATTGACAAGATTTCTCGTAAGAATTCCTAGAATGAGAATGTTAACATAAAGAAACAAAAAACATCTGTTAAACGTATAGTAAAAAGTATGCCTTCCAGTTGCCGGTAAGTTTGAATTTGGGGACAAAAATTTGGTTCAACCATGAACAAAATTTAGAAGAGTGTACAAAAGCCAAAATTTCTTGTTCAGGATTAATTGAAAATTCAATTTCAGACAATTATCATAAGTAAATTTTTTTTAAAGTAATGATAGTTAAATGGTTCAAAATATTAACTAAAGGTAATCTTTTTAAAAATACTATAGAATTAAAAATTAAATTTAAATAAACAAAAAAGCAGTAAACGAATTTTATTCTAAAAAAAAAAAAAAAAAGGTTTTTAAAAGGTTAAAAATGACGTTTTCGAACATGGGTTCGCATACAATTCTCAATCCTTGTTATGTTCTCTACCTCCCTTGTAAGTTTGTCTCAAGATCGTAGAATAATCCTGTATATAATTTTCATAGTATAACAATCGAAGTGCGCCACAGAATAGAGAGAAGCATAGATTTTCACTTAAATCTTTTTCACAAAAACATTTTTCAAGCACTTGATATAATATTACACCTATTTCTGTATAGCATATTGACACTCATTAAAATCACCGTGAAATTCAAATTTTTAAATTTGAATTTTTATAAGAAAAGATATTAAATATATATTTTTTCAAATTTTTAGTATTTTCCGTATCAGGTATTTGCTTTATGTTCTTATTAATAAATTTTCAAATAATGTTTTTATTTATATTTTGTAGAATAATATATGTAGTTTTGTATGTTTCAAATACTCCAAAAAATATGAAAAATGCAAATTGATATAAAAAAGAATATTTTATTTTATAGAAGAAAATGTACCTATTGAATTGTTTCTTCTAGCTCAGTATTTGTAGAGATCAATATAAATAAAAATAAAAGTAATACGACTGATACAAATAGACAATATTTTCATGACAGATATGTTAATTCTTACAAAAGGAAAAAATATATATATATATAATCTCTAAACACTCTAAAAATATAAAATCTCTAATCTCAAAACTAAACATTTTTAAATATTATTTTCATTTATATAATTGATAATTATGCATATATAAATGTGACAAATATCCTGAATATCCACTTAATAGGAAACTTATATATATATATACATATATATATCACTCAAAGATCTCAAAAATATCTTTTGACGAAAAATACTTATTATTATATATATAATTTAAAACTAGTGAAGCATAAAAAAAATAAATCTTTATCAATTCATTATAACATAACATTGTACGGTTTATTATATTTGAATACTTTTTTAACTACGAAATTGTTACATTATACCTATTAAAGCATACTCGGTAAATAAGCTTTATATCCGGCATGCGTCACAGGCTTATAATATTCATAGCAAGAAATAATAATAATAATAGAAAAAAATAAATAAATAAGCAAAGACGTGTCACAGTGGTAAGTCTAAGGTTGGGCCATGCTTGAACTAAGGAAACTGAATACGACTTGGCTTTAGACGTTTAAAGTGATTTTTTTCCCCTTTCATCTTTACCAGAGCTAGCAAAGTATTACTATTGAGTAATAAGATTACCGTTAAAAAGCTCCAGGGCCTCACTGTAGGAAATAAAGTATATTTTTTCTCTAGTTAATTAAGTTTAGAATGTAATTACATCGAGCGTTTGAAAGCTCATTTGCAATTATAAGTACTTTTTTTGCGATTTGCAAAAGACATTTTAATTTTTAAAGGCTTTCGAAAAGAAAACCTTATCATGAAAAATGTGTTACATCAAAACATGAATTTTTTAATAAAAATAATAACATATTTTCTTAATTTTATTTATTTTTTAAAGATTGTTCAATAATCAAATATATTATTTAACTACCTCACTCAATTATATATATATACATTTAAAACGTCTTAAACACCAATTTCAGACACGATGCTAAATAAGTATTTTATTTTATAATCTTACTCTCACGTAGAAATATCAAAGGCTATAGAGAAGAATAGATTTATTCTTTCTTTTAAAAAGTGAATAAATCATACAAAAGGTAATTTTTTATTTTTAAAATAAGTGAGAAAAGAACAGTTTTCAGCGAGATATGTAAACTATTTTAAATTTTATTATTTCGAGAAGAAAATACATATTTTAAAGCGTTTCGTCTGTAAATCTCAAAATTTGATATGAAAGGATTTATTTACATCGTCTTTCATTATTTTACTTACACATTTTTTACTTCACAATCAGATGTATTTTGCAAGTATTTTATACTTTATGGACAAAAGTACTCAGAAACTTTCAAATTTAGATATTTTGTCAAATATCTGAAGAAATGCTTAATGAACTTTCAAAAAAAAAAAAAAAAAAAAAAAAAGAAAGAAAAAAGAAAAAAGAAAAGAAAAGTAAAGAAAATCCTGGTGTACAGAATGTATTACATCTCATATGGTTCAAGCAATGATCTGTCTATAAAGCAAAAGGGGAATTAAGAAATTAAGAAAAGAATTGTTCGGGATCAGCCTGTAAAAAATGATGTTTGAAATATTCGAATCTTTATCATAAAATTACGATGCTTCTTTTAATCATCTATATTCGATTGTAGACGAATACTACGTATATGCATAAATATATAAAGTCTTCTTTGAAACACATCGAGAACTTTTAACGTACAGGGTTTTCAAACCGATGCAATGTCATTCACGAAAAGCTTGACATACAGACATACTGAAATCGGAAATCTGATAAATATGAGCATTTTTACAAAATTATATTAAACCGAAAGTTAAAAAAAAAAAAAAAAATCACAATGTTGTCTGCTATTTAACTGCTAATTTTCCTTTTACATTATTATAGCTTAATAATGTTTTATCAACATATTTGGGTATTACTTTGCAGATTCACTGGTAAAATCTTCTTTTTTTTTATGTTTGAATGCTACAAATTTGAATTATATTTTAACTCCCCTAAATTAAATAGGTAAAATAGAAATAAATTGAGAGGTATCTCAAAAAACATGAACGGAAAATGTTTACGTCTGTGGATTTTGGATATTTCCTTTGTTAATTGTGAAAACCCCAATTTCTTTCCTATAAATTAATACATGATATTCCCATCCCATTTATGTATCCTCTCTCTCATCTATATTTTGGAACTAGGACCTAGATGGATCTATCCCATCTAAGACTTTGGATAATTTCCTTGTTAATTGCCAAAATCACAATTTCTTTCCTATAACTCAATGCATGATATTCCCATCCCATCTATGCATCCTCTCTCTGAACTATATATCCTATAAAAATTTTAATTAAATTTTAATTCCCCCTCAAATATAGGTAAAATAGAAATAAATTGAGAGGTATCTTAAAAAACATATACCGCTTCATGAACAGAAAATGTTTATGTCTGAGGACTTTGGATATTTCCCTTGTTAATTGTCAAAACCCCACGATAAATCAATACGTAATATTCTCACCCCATCTATACATCCTCTCTAGTACGCTTATTTTCATCTATATTGTCTGATTTCAACAGAAAGCCGGAATCAGATTTAAGTTATCAGATGAAGAAAAATGGACAAATTTTCAACGAAATTTTCAGGTGCTTATATCTTTTAGAGTACTTAAATGAGCATCAATTATAAAACTTACTGCCAGTTGAATTCTTAGTAAAGCAAAATCATAAGAAAATTTTTATTTTTCTTCTTAGTAGGGAGTATAATACTTTATATTAGACACATAGAGATGACTTTATTTTTATTTATTTATTTATTTATTTATTTATTTATTATCATACTCTATCTCTTATTCCTTCATAACTGATAAGTATCAAAAAGCATTCTTCAAAATTATATTTTCCATGAAGTTTAAGTTTGTAATGAGTCATCACCTGCGTGTTAATAAATAAATGTTATAAGACACATTGAGAAACTTCGAGTCATATAAGTCGAAGGGAAAAAAAAGAAAAAAAAAAAAGAAAGAACAAGAAAGAAAGAAAATGATATGTTATTGACGGCATAATCTAAAAGTTGTAATCCGTACAATTTGAAACTCATCTTATCAGATAGAATTTGCCATAAGGTGATTCTTTCAAGAATAGGAAAAGGGAATTAAAAAATGAGTAGTGAAATATACCAAATTAACCAATTTTTGTGTATAGTATAATGAATAATAAAATTAATAAGTTAATTTAACTTCTGTTAGGTATATTGTTTTTGATATAATTGTTTAAAGAAAGGTGTTTATTTATGTATTTTAAAGAAAGATGTATGTATTTAATGAATACTTAAATAGCTAGGATATTATTTCATGCATAAAAAAAAAAAAAAAAAAAAAAAAAAAAAAACCTTTTTCGATATCGCTTGTAACGATACTGATTATTATTAATTTTCTTTTCTTTTTCTTTCAATAATAATAATTAAAAAAAAAGATTTTGATGAAATTCTGGCAAAAGCAGAATTTAGTTTAGGACGGAGGACTATTAGCTTTTTTTTTTTTTTTTTCTTCCCAATTATAACATCGCTTTAAAATTATTCAATTATATTTTCGATAAATTTTAGATTTCGATAAATGTCCAAGTATCGAAAAATGATTTCGACAAATGTCCAACTATCGAAAACGACAACGCAAAAATTCCAGATTGAGACTAATAGGCCCTCAGTCCTAAAAAAAAAAAAAAAAAAAACATAAAATTTCGTATCTATTTTAAAATTTTAATATCATAATATTTTCGCCTAACTTTTTATTTCTTAATTGCAATAAATATTATCAAAACTTAAGAAATTAAATATCTGCAATCCAAAGAAAAAAACCTTCAGAGTAATTGCACGAAAAAATAATGGATATATATATATATATCTTTTCAGAAATATATAAAAGCTCGTTCAATAGTCATACATAACCAAATAAAAAACTTAAAAATATTAAATGGTAAAATATTGTTTTACGTTTGCAAATTATTCCTATTTATTTGATTTGGATCGATTTTACTGTTCGTAAATTCTTATAAAAACAAATTTTGAAATATTATCTTTAGTTTTCATTTTAAGTAAAATAGTATTACAAGTGAAAACGTTTCATTAGAATAATTAAAAAAAATAATGTTAATCATTTCGAGCATTAGGAAATAGTTTATAAAATATGACAGTTTATATTTTCGAAATACATATAATATTTTCAGAGTAATTTTGAAAAAAAAAAAAATAATAATAATAATTTCTCTTATCCGATAAACTTAATTTTAAAATATGAACATTCTTTATTATGGCAATATAGCTGTCAAATTTCGACTCCAATATTGCAGTTGAAAACTTCACTTAATCTCCATAGAAATGCCATAATTGCCTCTATATGCATTTTTGTAATTAATTAATTATTTTTTTTATCCAAAATAATGTTCCGTCAATAGACAGACAATTTCAAGATTAATATGATTACATATTTTCAAACTAAATTTAATATTGAATTAAAAAAAAAAAAAAAAAAAAAAAAAAACATTTCTTTAATTGAAGTGTATAAAAAAAATTCATTGAAGATTTAAATATATATATATATATATATATATATATATATATATATATATATATATATATATTCAATCTGTTTTCCCTTTTTTTTTTTTTTAATCTTACTTTTCATATACATTATTTCTTTTTCATTTAACTTGATATATTTAAAGTACCTGCAAGGTTTTTCTTCAGATACGTTACAAAAAATTTAAACAATGTGTTTAATGTATCATAGAACTAAAATGCTAAATTTCTAAATTATAACCAAACATAAAAAAAGATAATTAATACATACATTATAAAATTACACAATTTTATAAATGATATTTCTATGATATACGTTATATGTTTTCAAATAAAAAGGAATATTTTGGAAACATATTTTAAGGAATATATATATACATATACAACTATGGAAACTAAAAATGAATTTATTATTAAAACTATAAACAAAATAGACAAAATATTTATGAATATTTCAAAATTATATCTTTATTTATATATTTATATATTTTCAAAGATTTTTTTTAGCATAGTTGTTTACTTTTCATTTATTTAAATAACAGGATTACTTTTGCAAAGATTTTCACGATAAAAGTTACAAAATATTTCTTTTTAATCGTGTAACTAAAATGAGTTGTAAAAGAAACGTTTTTAAGGGGGAAAAAAAGTTGAATATATTTATATATAAGTAATATAAATATGAGAAAAATAAATAATTAAAAAAAAAAAAAAAAAAAAAAAAAAAAAAAAAAACATTCAAAATAAAACGAGGCTTTCTCATTTCTTTTAATATCGGGTGTTAATTTTATTGTTTATTCAATGCTTGTCTATTCTATGTTCAGGAGTGGAACTACCTCACATACAAAAATCCTGAAAACTACGACTTGAATTCAGGATGAATGGCGAAAGGAGATTTATTAATGATTTATTTATGATTTATTATCAAAAAATATTTATTTATACCTAAATTATATAACATTTGGAGAATGCCTAATCCATTATAAGGCCAAATTAAACATTCAAAATGGGTATTTTCCATAAAAAAAAATAATTTAACATGAAATTCAGACACAATAAAATGTTCAAAAACCTTGAATTCAGGGATAGCCCCTGAAAAGTTTCACCCTTGTACGTTTCATTTATTTCAATCGAGAATTAATATGTTTAAAAAAATATTTCAACTGAAAGTGCGGACTAAAACTTCAAATTAATAATAATAATAATATTGTTTTAGTTTTACTATACATTTATCAAATAATTGAGTTGTTGATTTTTTTTTTTTGTGTGTGTGTGTATGTTATTTCTCCATAGCAGTGTAAACATTTGTATTTTTGTTAAAAGATAATAAATTCTAAAAGAAAATAACGTACATTTCTACATGCGTCTTTAAGTAAGCTTTTCTTATAATCATATTACAAACAATGACTCAGCATTTAAAATTATCATATTCATTGTAATTAATTCGGAAATTGGTAAAATGACAATAGTTTTATAAATACTAATGAATCTGTTTTTTTGTCACATATTGCTAATAAATGACACATAGGAATACATTTTTGATATGAACGAATTCCTATGATACTTACTATGATATTTACTATGATATTTACTATTGATATTTACTATGAATGAAGTTATGTACACAATATATGATAATAAGTTAAATATAATTTTTTTAATACCATATGAAATCGTTTTTATTAAAAGAAAAGTTAATGGAAAAAAACATTCTTAAAATTTGGACACAAAATCGTAAGCTTTGAAATTTGGATATAAAAAAGGAAAATTGGACAACAATAATAATAATAATAACAACAACAAGGTTTTAAAACAAAATCTTTTGAAACGATAGAAAAAATAAGGTAATGCTTTTTTTTTTCTTCTTTTTGAGCGGGGAGGAATGGGGTTTATTGATTTATCACACAGTGTAAAAATTAATGATTTACGAAATTTTCAGATTAGATTACGCTTATAATACAGGTTTTTTTTTTTTTCTTTAAGAATATCATATTTTGAAGTTTGTAATAATTAGAAGATTAATATATCGAAATACTTTTAAGAAAATTCTTCTTCAAACCGATATAATTGTAGTATATATATATCTACCTGTTTCAGTATTTTACAGCTAATTTTAAATTACACGTAATACACAATTCCAAAATATAGAGATAAGCGAAATAGAAAAAACGTTGAATTCTATAAGGAAAAGAAAAAAAAAAAGTAATGCATTTTTTCTTTAAAAAAAAAAAAAAAAAAAAAAAAAAATGGAGTAATATTGAGACGAGAAGAAGACATTAAACTGTCTGTAATTATTTTAGAATCGTGAATACAAATTTTAATCCAATATTATAGTACAAAGTTAAAACTTTTCGAAATAAGCAAAAGTAATTTTAAATAGAAGATGCTACTCTCCACTATCACCATAAAAATTAGTTTTAAACTAGACCGTAAATTTAATAATATTAAATCTTAACGAAACAGATGCGTTTAAAAAATAAAATAACAGAGTTTATACGTCAGTAGTAAGTTTAACAATATTATTTATTTTTCTCAAATTCATGATGTTTTCTCATTTGTTGTATTATTTTTGTGTTTTTATGTTATGGAAATATTATTACTCATATTATTTATTTCCTTTACCAGTATTAAAGGTATGATTGCCGTTAGAAATCTTTCTTGTAAAGTCCCGTTTTAGCGTTATTAATATTTGCCTACACATGCATTGAAATATAATGTTATTAAGTCTATAAAAATTTATCGAAAACTTTTTTGATTTAAAAAGAAATGTTAAAGTTTAATTTTATTTATTTATTTATTTTGAAAAATGTTTGAAATTTTTTTTAAAGAAATTTTTGAAAGTACTTTTGAAATTTCACCTTGTTTACTAAATTTTAATTTTCCTCTCGATTTCATGCATGGAATTATTGATAGGTTAATTTTTTAAAGTATTTTTTCAGTCTAAATGCTAAAACTTTCTCTTAAAATTCAGGCATTTAAACCTAAAAAGATTAAAATAATAATAATAATAATAATAATAAGCTTATAAAAGAATTATCACAAATTATTGCTTGTATATCTCTATAATATATTGTTAAACTGTAATAATTTAAAAAAAATAATAATTAACAGGAAATATTTTAAAATTTTCCAAAAAGTTAAAATTTTGAATTTTATTTTTCATAATTAAAATAGATTTCGAGAATTTTTAATATTCTTAATACTGTTATATTTCAATGCCTATGAATGAAAATGTTTATTTATCGAAGAGAGTAAGTAATTCGTAATAAAAATTCATGCCGTCCACCAGTCGCTTGATCTGGGAAACAAAAATTAATAATCATCATTTTAATTACATCTTTAAAAAAATAATAATAATAAATTTTATTAATATTATTATTATTAGTAGTACAATTTGAAATTAGGATCGATGAATTTTCTTCTATAATAATATTGCTAAGTAATGCATTCTAAATGACTCCACAGAAACAATAATGAGGGAACGATGAGATGAAAAGGTGCAAGCGCCCGACCATTGAACGTCCCAGGTTCTAGAGAACCCATTCAGTTCCGAATCAATGGCTCCCAAGTCCACATTTGAAGTTCTGCCTCCGCGACACCTCCAACCCCGCAGATTCGGGTTGGAGGGTTACTGGGAGTCTCTTATTGAGAAACTCTGGTCGTAATTTCACTTGGACATAGTTTTACCCGTAACACGTGAAGACAGACGATCTCGCTTACGATAAATCGACTAAACTTAGGCACTCATAAGAATGCAACGCAAGACTTTATGTCACTTTTTTTTTTTTTTTACTTTTACAAAACTTAAAATATTAAAAGAAAAAATAGGCATGTTTTTTTTTTTTTTTTTTTTTTTTAAATAGAATAGTTAAGAATTGGAAAACAACTATCAAAAATGTTTTTTATTACGTGAAGCTAAAACATTATACTTTATAAAAAATGTACATGTTTATATGTTTTTGGAGGGAAAAGAATGTTGAACATTATAAATTGAACGCGTGTAGGTTTTTATTCAAACTAACTGAATTACGAAAACACGTGGAATATTTTATTCCAATAAGTTTAAAAAATTAGAGATTACAGACATAGTTATTAACATATTTGATAAAGTCATCTACGAATCTATGTCTTAAATATTTGTCTATTTGTTTCAAAATATTTTACACTCAATAAAGAACATATTTTTTTCTACGTTCTGCCTGTCTTTTTTTTTTTTTTTTTTTTTTTTTAATAAATTAAACATTTAAAAAATAAAATTTTTATATAGTTGAAACGTTTTTCTACTCCAATTTTCATTTACAAAATCAGATGAAAATTTTGACATTCTTTTTATAATATTTTAAATTTACAATTTTTAAAAAACAAAACTTAAATAATTAATAAATTTATTTAAACCAATCAATTATCTACAGAACAAATGAGTTATTTAGTTGCTTCAATCGATAAATTCTTCGAATTTATTTTTCTTTCTTCCTTATTATTATTATTTTGGTTTAATTAATTATATGTTAAATGTTAAAAAGATATGCATTGAAAAGAAGAACCGATTTTTAAATGTAATCCAAAATAAAAAGGAAGAATTTTTTACTTGTAATCTCTAGCATAATAATATCAAAATATTGCACTTAAAATATATAAATAAATAAAAATAAATACAATATTTATAATTTGAATTTAACATTTTTCAATAGTTCAGAAATAGTTACCTATTTCTGTTTTTATATATTTTTTTAGGTAATGACTTTTACGTATAATTTAAAAATCATAGTTTATTATTTATTATTTAAAATATATTATATTATTTAATATTTACATTTAACTGCTTATTTAATTAAATATAA
This sequence comes from Salticus scenicus, assembly GCA_963930645.1. Taxonomy (NCBI): domain Eukaryota; kingdom Metazoa; phylum Arthropoda; class Arachnida; order Araneae; family Salticidae; genus Salticus; species Salticus scenicus. Next base: position 141,703,546 of record OZ005654.1, read on the forward strand.
AAAGTAATAATTATAATTAATTTATACATTTTCTCGAAAAAGTATATTTCAGATACTATTTTTTTAATAAAAGCAAGGTGTGTCATATGTTCTGTATTAACATTAAATTCTGAACTTTATTTTTGAAATTGATACCTTAAGCTTCTTTTATTTAATAAAACTACGTTATAAAACTGTAATTTTATACAACTTTTTACTGATTTATATTTTCTTTAAAGAAAAAATTATCGTAAACTGAATATTTAACAAACAGTTAAACTATATTAAATTTTATGCAATGCTTTATGTATTTATGTATTTATTTTTTGGTTAATAAAAAAAAATTAAAAATAATAATTAAAAAAAATTATGCAGTACACTTATTAATATTTCCAATTAACTAAAATAATAATTTAATTAAATTTAATTTAAAATAAATAATAACAATATAATAAAAAAAAAAAAAAACCTAACGTTCCATTTTAATATGTAATTTTTTAAAGAAAAATAGTTTATAATATTTTAAAACTTCACAATTTTTTTATTATGAAAAAAAGAAAAAACTCGTAAAATTTATCAAAATTAATCAATTATCAGTACATAATTTATTTATTTTCTTTACTCAAGTCATTTTTCGAAATTATTTTTCAATGCCATTATTTGAAATTTAAACGATAAAGAGATATGTACTCGTCAGGAAAAATCTTAAATTATAATCCAAAATAATAAAAGGAAATCCCTTTTAATGGGAAAAATAATATATATATATATATATATATATATCAAGTTTTAATTATTATTAATAATAAATACTAAATTTGTAATTTGCATTTTATTATTCTATTTAGTCTATAATTGTTTATGTATTTCCATTTACGTATATATATATATATATATATATATATACATATATATTAACTAACAATGCAACGACTTTTGCGTACCAGTATTATATTCTATAATTAGTATATTATTGAATTATATAATATTTAATTATTAATATTCGATTATAAGATTATGTAAATAATACATTTAAGTAAATTTAATAAGTTTATTAAATATAATAAACTTATTAATTTTCCCGCAAAGGTATTTTTTTTTTCTTTACATACAAATGCTAAATAAAATATGTTGTATTTTTCGTATTAATTTCGAGTACTACCTTTAAGAAAATTATATCTAAAAATTAATTAATAAAATTATATTTAATTTAATTTTAATAAAATTGGGATATAATGTTTGAATATCTTACCCGAAATTATGCATATATATTTTCTTTAATAAAACTGTTTTCATAAACCCAATATTTAAAAAATTGTATAAATTATAATTAACTTTATGTAATGCTTCATCCATTTTTTGTTTTTTCATACGTATTTATTTTACACTAAAATCAAATCAATAATACGCAATATAATTATTAAAACTTCAAATTCATTAAAATAGTCTTATAATTGAATCTTTTTAAAAAATAATAAAAATAAAATAAACTTATTGGGTGCTGTTTCGTTACTCGATGTATTTTTTCATTAAAAATATTTTATTTCAAAAGAATCTTAATTTTATGCAATATATATATATAAATATTTTTACATTAATATCATATATATATATATATTATGCATATATTAACACATTTAATATATTTCTTTCTATTTCCCATGAAGTGCATATATATATATACTTCTGTTGATCACTGATTTTTTTTTTTTTGAAAAATTCTTTGCCTATATTATTATACTTTTTCATTTGAGTATATTTATCCTTAATGAATAATAATAATAATAATATAATAATAATAATAAAATCTACTTACTGACATTGTGATGTACAATTTGGTTTCTGCAAACAGCTTTAGTTATAGCTAGAGCAAGGAACAATGGAGATGCTTTGGAACCAGGAGCTTCCCATAATACATAAGTAGTCCTTCTAAATTTTAAATAAAAGAATGTCACTGTGAAGGCAATTACAAATACCAATGATGCCCACCATAGTGATCTATATGAATAGTCTGTAATAATATTCAAAGGCACAGGATAAAATTTCTCGAAAGCCATATTAGTCTGGAATATATAGAGTTCGAAAAATATCAGGCAGTCATTCTTTAAAGTCTTTTCTTCACCATGCGACTATCGTCTGATGGAAACGGAAGTAAAACTTTCACTCTCTAAACACGTAAAAGCTTTTAAGAGTTGGCGGCAATCTCCATTGCAACATAACGACGCATGCGTAACAGATCCCCGGCCTCTTTCTATTTAATTTCACTAAGAAATCCCAAGACCAATGCGGTTACTTCTAGAGAAGAAAAATTTCGTTTTCGAAATGGATAAAAAAGCACGTGGATGAGAGAAAAAAACGTGGTTGCGGACTTGTTTTTATAGACGTTTGGAGAAATGTGTTCAAAACTGGGTTATTGACGGATGCCTGATCAACCCGGTTTGCGCCAGATTTGCTTTCAACTGTTACTTTTAAACTATTTTATTTTGAAAAAGAAATCAAAAGTTTTAATCAAAAGTAATAGATAAGAAACTAGAGGGTGGAATAAATTGACAAAGGAGAAGATAAAAAACTTAGTCATAAGGTTGAGGCTTTTTTTTTTCCCTTACACTTTCTCCTTGTTACATAATCAAATAATAAAAAAATGAATTCTATTATAAAGAAAGTATTTGAAAAATGTAGGTAATGCGTTAAAATAATCAAATATTTAAGAAATTACATTTCAATTTAAATGTAAATGTACTACTTATTCTTTTTCAAATGTAAGCTACTGTAAATTACTTTCAAATGATTTACGTTATACTACATGGAACTATTTTCTCTTGAAAAATTCAATCAGAATTATTAATCAAATGTGTAATTGAAACTAAAGGGCAAAATAAATTGATAAAAAGAAAAAAACAGCTTTGTCAGAAAATTGGGTATTTTTTTACCCTCTCTCTTTTTATTGTACATCTTAATAATATAAATATAAATTCTTTTATAAAGAATGTATATGAGAAATAAAAATAATGCAATAAATAATCAAATATTTGAGAAATGGCATTCCAACTATGAATGTAAATATATTTCATACTCATTTTATGTTTATTTTATTTTTTATTTATTTATTTTGTTTTTGTAAATTACTTTTAAATGATTTCTACTTTTTAAATTTTTTTTATTAACAAATAAAAAGTATTAATAAAAATAAATAGATAATGAAATAGAAGGTAAAATAAAATGAGAATAGAAAAAGAAAAAAAAGTACTCGTCACGGACTGATACAGACTTCTCTAGGTCCGTGGTCCTTGCAATAAGGTTAAGGACATTTTTTAATTTTCCAACTTAATGAGAAAGATGGGAATTATTTTATAAAGAAAGCATTTGGAAAATGTAAGTAATATGCTAAAATAACCATATATTTGATAAATTTGCATTTCATATGTAAATGTGTAATAATAGGTAATCCATTTAAAAGGATTACTACTGTAAATTTATCTTAAATGATTTCAACTACACTAAATAAAGCTATTTTCTTTTAAAAAATAATTCAAAAGTATTAATGAACAATCATGCTTTGTTTAGTACACAATAAAAATTAGCACTTTTGATAATATTTAAAGCTATTTTATTATTATTATTATTATTATTTAATTAAATGCCTAAGTCCATGAGTCCACTTAATATTTCGTACTTAACATAGTGACGTACTATATTATAATTCATTCATATATTAGGGATGTTTGCGTTCCAGATTTTTTATTTTATTTTCCACCAGTAATTACGAATTGTATTTTTGGCTACATTCAATTCCTAACACTACTAGAAAATTGCTAATTATATCACTATTAAAAAATTACTGGTGGAAAATAAAATAAAAAATCCTGAACGCAAACACCCCTGATATATATATATATATATATATATATGTGTGTGTGTGTATATGTGTGTGTGTGTATGTATTTGTACTTAATATAAGCAATTATATTAGGTATTAAATTATAATGATATTCCTTTCACGTTTCTAGTAAATTATTATTATTATTATTATTTAATTCAATTATTATATTACTTCAAATGTAAATTACTACCATGAAATAATACTAACTCTACATCTTACAAAAATTAAAATTAACCACTGTACCTTAAAATATTAAAACTTATTATGTTTACATAAAACTACATTCAAATAAATTCGTTAGAATAAAAGATGCTTATTAAAAATTGGTATAGATTTATTAAATGTAAATATACACAGTAAACATAAGCATTTAAAAAATAAATTAAATAGAAAAATCAGATATTCAAATGTACCTAACAATATATTGGTTATATGTAATTATATACATTAAATATAAACATTAAATTATTTATAACTATTAATACAGTGAAGCATCGTATTATAAGGGACTTAAATAAAATATCGCATAAACGAGAAGCATTCACTGCATTAAAAACTATTAATAGTTTAATGTTTTTATTTAATGTATGTACATATTTATATCTAATCAATATACTGATATGTGAATTTGAAACTCTGATTTTCTATTAAATACAACTTGCATAAAAGCCATTTATTATCTCATCAAAATTTATCAAATATAATTTAAGAGTTCCATTTTGGAAAAAAAAAGTCGTAATAGCATTTTGATACATAAAAAAATTATAATTTTTTTTAAATAATCATAAGGGATGTATGTAATGAGTTCTATTTAAAATTTTATTGAATGTGATAAAGTGAGAAAATGAAAATTAAATCCTTTTTAATATGAAGTTATAAATAATACTTTCAAAATTTTTTCTACTACTTATTTACGTAACGTATGCGTATTATCTCCCGTTCCTCATTTAATTTTAGTATTAATTGCAGAAACTTCGATCGGAAATATAAAATAATAATAATAAAATAACAATAAATTAAATTTTCTGAAACGGTTATTTCCTCTTTAAATGAGGAATATTTAATCATATGAAGTATTTCAACCTCCTCTTTCGAAATTTATTGTGGGGTAAGCTAATGTGTTTTAATTATCTAAACACATATATTTGCCCACATAATTTATGATTGGTTGATAATTTTCCACAGTTAGCTATTTTCAATTACCTAATATTATCATATCGAAATATTTACTTTTTAATCAGTATTCACACCTTTCAAAAAAATTAAATTCTATTGCAACAATTCCAATGAACATCTATAAAAAAGTAAAATAGCATGGGTCCTGTATCGGGTCGTGTGAACCATTTTTACTCAAGCCTGATTCGACTTGCTGTTCGGGTTCGGATCGGGTCGACTAAATTTTTTTCTCTTACGGGTCGGGTTGACTGATTTATTTTCCGTGCGGGTCTAGTTCGGATCAGTTTTTTTTTTTTTTTTTTTTTTTTTTTTTTTTTTTTACTGCGGTTCGGGTTCGGTTACAGGTTAGTTTTCAATAAGTTGGGTCAACTTTATAAGTTATTGAAATGTAGATTTATATGAGAACGGTGGTTTAGTTGGCATCTCTAAAACTGTATCATTTTAATATTTGTGTGTGTGTGATAAGCATTAAACAATAAATTACAAATGCTAAACTTGAAACGTATTTTTATACGCTTGAAGTACAAAACACACATAAATAGTTACAAGTTATTATTAATACATCTTTCAGATTTTTAATTTAGAGTATCAGTTATTACATTTTAATTCTTTTTTTAAATGATTTACCAACTGTGAGACAGTGAAAATTTACGCTATTTTGTAATTTTAAAACGTTTTGCATGATTTTTCATTTAGATTCGGATTTCGGGTCGAGTTCATGTATAAAGAAATTGGATTCGAGTCGAGTGCGGTTTGTCGAGATTCTCTATTGGGGAACAGGTCAGTTTTCGTATTGATTAATTTTTTTTGTGTGGGGTTCGGGTCGAATTTAGGGTTAATATAAAATTCATCTATCGGGTTCGGGTCAGGCAAAACCCGACCTGTGCAGGACTCTAATATGCTATGAAGCTAACGTGAAATAAATAGGATTAAATTTATTTATTTTTATTTTTATATTTTATTTATTTATTTCAAATAAAAGAGTTTAAAACATCGTAGTAGTTGACAGCTGTGAAACATTTATATTTGTGAATAAATTTTAAAAGAATTCTGGAAAATAAGAGTAATAAATAAATAAATAAATAAATAAATAAGTCACTCATTTGGGAAATAAATCAGAAAGTACACTGAGTTAATGATATAATAATTTTAAAATAAAACCAAAACATATCCTTTCGAAATATATATATATATATTTTCCCTGTTCGATCGCTGTTTATGCTCTTGAAAACTGCCTATTTAAAAAAATATATACAATGCATGTATTATTAAAGATCAAATGCATTTACATGCACATGAGCTTATTTCTTTTGGTTTTCAAAACTGTCATCGATAACTCAAAATATTGTTTTGCTTATGGAAATATTTGTAGACCATGAAGAAACCATCGAATACCTATTAATATCACTAGCAGTGACAATAATAAACAAAATTCTTTATTCAAGAAAAGCATATTTTTGTAGTTCATGTTTTGAAAACTGCTGACTAATAAATATTTAAACGAATAACTAAGTAGATAATTTTAAATTTATGCATATTTGCTTAAGAAATGAAAAAGAGATAGAAATGTAAACAGAAGGAGCTATTTTAAATGATTGTACCATTGTAAGTAGATAATTACCTTTCGGCTTCTGTAAGTAATTATGCATCTCCATTTTTCTACGTCTTTGATTCATTCATATTTCATGAAATAGTGTCAATCATTATCTATGACAGGAATCAGTAATTACAGTTTCTAAGCATTTATTTACATTTTTCTAATTTTGATAAGTTTATATACAGAATTTTTTTTCAAATATGATAACATAATTGTAAACAAAATCTTAATTAGCTTAATTCTGTTCTTTATGGTTGAAAGAGGGTTTTTTTTATTTATATCTTTTTTCAATTTTGATGACTTCATTGCTATTATAAAGAAATTTTAGTTGAACAAGGAATGTTTTCTTTGTAATAATTATACTTTCATTAAAGATATTCAGAAAAAAAAATGAACTAATAGTTTTTTCTAGTAACCTGAAGGTAGTTCTACAAGCATTATATTGAAGCATGTTCATTGGAATTATAAGAACTTTCGTTCCGCCAATGGCCGAGTGGTTCTCTTCTCAAAGCTGGTAGCCGTGAGGTGTGCACTTTTAAAGATGGTTTCTTGAAAATGAGTTAAATTTCTCAAAATCGTTCCGAAACAATATATACTTAAATTTGAAAACCCGTGTACTTATTTTTGAGTATATTGACGTGTCAAACATGGGGATATTGGGATTCGTATTAGTCAACCCCATTTTTGAGGATGTCAGTATACTCAAAAATGAGTACATGGGTATACAAATTTATGTATATATTGCTTCGAAGCTATTTTGAGACAATTTAGCTCACTTTTAAGGAAATATTTTTAACAGTGTAGGCTTAGATGCTAGGTCACGCTCGTCGTCTAAGCTCTTCGAAGTTTGCTGTGATTTTCTCAGAAACACCGCATTTCACTGAAGTGTAAATGCTGCCTAGGGCCCCTCAGAAAGTTCTGCTTTGCCCTCTTTTTTTTTTTTTTTTTTTTTTTTTTTTGTTGGCGCAATTGCTTTGTTTCCACTGCATTAGACAATTGTGCTTTTGTAAATAGGGTATTATTTTCTCGGCATTTTTTTATTTAGGACTCAGGGTTTTACAAACAGTATACGATGCCACAGCACAAATACCAAGTTCAATTCACCAAGTTCATGAAGTATCCAAATGATAACCTATTTGCTTTTCTTCTACGAATACTCACGAAGAAGCTCGGTCGAAGTGTCAATACCTCTCTTTTGTTGAATTGTAATATAATACTATTTCGGTTTTGTTATTTCTTGTTATTCTGTCACGGGGAAATTTACAATATCAGAACTGCTTTTTTTTTTTTTTTGTGACATAAAAAACTATTGTGTAGTTTTGTTAGACAGAGTTTAAGACAGATTGCCTTGTTCTTTCAACCGCCTTGTTCTTATGTAGTATTAATTCAAGAAGTATATATATATATATACTTCTTGAATATATATATATATATATATATACTCCTTGTTCTTTCAACCGCCTTGTTCTTATGTAGTATCAATTCAAGAAGTATATATATATAGAAGTATATATATATATATATTCCGTTTATCAAGATGTAGTCATCAGTAAAATAATTATCACAAATTATATTTCAATTGCTTCTAAAATAAGGTTCTGCTAAAGTTTTAACCACTGTATGTCCTAAATTTTTAGCAGCTAGACGTTCTTTCTGTTTTGTTTAAGGATTTCTATGGAGTAGATAAAATGATTTCTAGTCTGCATTCCACCAAACTTTTATGACGTACTTTTCTATCTTCATAGGCAAGTACTGTCGAAATGGATGTCGTCCTCAAAATCTTTAAGTAGAACTATTCTTGACAATTAAGTTTTCTCCTGTTGGTAATATTTTCGAAGGTAAGGATTTATATATTTTCACATATAGTCGGCAGCAAAATTATTAAAGCACACATCTGCATTTTTTATATATATTTTTTTAGTTTAATCGCTAAATTTTATCTTTTTTATAAACAACATAAAGACTAAGGTCATAACTCGACAAAAATTTAACAGTATTAGGGGCACATCTTTTATAAACGAATTTTTGCCAGCGATTCAATAATTTCGCTGCCAACTGTATCAGTAATTGGGCCAACTTGCTTTTTTTTTTTTTTTTTTTTTTAAACTTTCTCTTACCCGTAAGATAGAGAAAGTATTGTTTTTGGGTCAAATTTTCGAACGCGAGTTTTGTTATCCTTACATGTTCTGAGGTCCCCTGAATACGAAAATCATGTTTTTAGCAAATGGTCTGTGTGTATGTCTGTGTGGAGGGGAGTAAATTTTCATGGTGGGTATCTTTCAAAAGAGCTCGCCAATACCTTTAAAACGAATGTTTGACCCATCGATCTGCGATAATTTAAAACAAAGTAATCGATTTTTCTCTTTACTGTTAACCAAAAAAAAAAAAAAATTTTTTTTTTTTTTTTTTTTTAATATTGATAATAAATGGATATTTAGTGTTATACTACTTCTCTAATATGGAAATCGTTTGCATTATCATAAAAGATAATTTTTTAGAATAATAATTTTGATAAATTATTTTTAAAAACAGAATTATTTTTTAATAGCCGAATTAAATTCTATATAAATGTAGGTGCATTAATGAAACGGGGGTTGAGGGAGGCTGTAGCCCCCTCACACATAACTAATTATCATATAAAACTCTTACGAAGTCTAATTTGAATTGTTTAACACAGATTTACATAACAGTACTCATTATCTTACCTATTAATCTGCAACCTGTATTTATAGTATTAAATTTCAGGGTAAGAGAAAGTAGTGTGAGTGACACACCAGATTATTTCATTTTATCTACTTTTGTCATCCAGGAGAATACATATGCAGAAATGTTTGAATCGATTTATTGCTACTGCTGCTCGAAAAATAGAGATTGTCAGTACTTCTTGTACTACATTTAAATCCTTAAATCATTTAATCCCAAAAGCACTTGATTTGAATTCAGAGAATGTTCAGAACATGGAACTACGTTCATATCGCATGATTAGGTTCTTAGCTTTCAGATAACCTGCCGCATAAATACGTCCCAGAAAATACTTCATTTCTACGTCTTCGGTTCGTTTTCAATTCTGTTTGAATTTTCTTGTCTTGAATTCATACTTAGCCTCCACATCGGTAAACTGCACTATGCGTATTTCTACATAGTCAAACAGAAATAAAAGTAATGCGTAGAAAGGATCATCTAGCATCTTATTTTAAAAAGAATAACATTCCCAACTGTAGTTTTGATAATCTTAATATTCTTGTCTTTAGAGGACATAGTGATTCAGCCTCTCAAACTGCACCATATTTTGATAAGTAAATCTGTAATCTAGAAATATTTGGGTGAACTTCTTGTACGTCTTAATTTTCACAATCACTTAAACTATCTTCAGTCTCCGTCAAAACTTCTTCATCAATGACACACCAAAACAGAGAATATTCTTGAAGTCCAACTCTTCAAGAATATTCTCTTCGATATTTACAACTCGTGAACTGCTCAGTTATTGAATAAACTTCCAAAGCCTTCCGAAATAATGGTTGATATTTGAAAGAGAATAGCAAAAATAATACAATATATTTTCTTAATAAAATCAAATAACTGAAATTTTACTGTGAGTCCCTAATTCTGCTGCTATGTTCATTTTGAATGGACAAAATGAACATTAATTTTTGATTGTAAGAAACAGAATTCAAAGAGACCTGATGTTTCTAATTTCAATTTATAACTATACTTTTATTTTTTGCTTTCTAAACAAATTTACGTGACTACTTCAATTGTTTTTGTGGAACGTTTTCTATATAAAATTCAAACTTTCATGCCGATTTTCGATTGAAATATTCTCGAACTCAGCAACAGGTTTAAAGGGTACATTATCTCTTTGTAGTTTAGCCTAATATATTATTTCTTCACCCCAAAATGCCGAAGAAATATTAACGAAATTAATGACTAAAATAATAAATTTTATTGTGATTAACTATTCAAAATATTACTTAAAATTTTGGCATCCGTTAACGTGAATTCAAGTCATTGGAAATCTATAACTCTGACAGGGGGTGTTTCTTTTGCAATTTGCAATATTCCATTATTTCTTAGAAATACACCCAATATTCTTATTTGTACAATCAATATACGAGAGATACAAATACTTTTATTAGAAAGAATATAATTAAATGCATAATAATTTGTATGACCATAATTATAAACACAGAAAACATTGCTCTAATACAAAATTCTAAAACAGTAAAACTGTGATTTAAAATAGTGTAACTTGCAAGAATTATGCCTTCAAGCAGAGCTTACTGTCAAAAAGACGAAAACATGCGGTGGCAAAAGTGAAACAAACTGAGACATCTGCTGGCGTCTAAAAACAATAAAGTATTTTAAATAATGAACTAAATGAGAACATCTGTTGGCCAAAATGTAAAACGTAATTTTAATTACTAGTAACATGAGTTCGTTCTACTCACCTTGTCATTCCTAGGGTTATTGTGTTTGTATGTTACCTAGAGACATAATCTAGATTAATTTTTTTGGAGCACATTTCGATAATTAAAAGTCTTGATACAGGGTTAAATCACAGGAAAGCAGGTTTTGCTTTTAAGAAGAATTTCTGAGAAAAATTTTTATTTGACAAAATAGTAGGACCAATTCATATTGAAATTAAGATTATTTTCATTATTGAATGTTGTAAAATAACTTTAAAAATATGTATACAAATTAAATTTGAATGAACAATATCATGAGGCAGCAGATGCAAATGCTAATGCTTCTAGCATTTAATGATAAATCTATTTCACTGGAAATATAATTGCAGTCAAAACGTTAACCCATAATGTTTTCTAAAACTGTTTTGACTGTTGTTTAAAATATACTAGAATTAAGCAAATACGCCGTAAGTTATATATTTTTTCTTAAACTGTACTAATAGATCTGACGTAATGTAGGGAAAGAGAAAGTGGTTTGAGTGGCCCCCACCAGACTATTTTATGCTTTTTAATTGCAAAATATTATATTTAAATATAATAATAAGTTTTATTATATGCAACAACTGAAATGTCTTTTTTACATAGCAAAGTTTTATTTAACTGATTTTAAATATCTTTGGAAACAAAATTTCACGCTGGAAATGTCTGAGAAAATGTTATCAGAATAATTTTTAGAAATACATTTTGAATATTTTTATTGTATTAATTTATATAAAAAGGCTTGCCAATTATTTCAACAAATAATTTTTTGTTGTCTATTTATATATAAAATAAAGGCAGATTTGTTATTACAGACTCTTATATTTGTAACCAACAATGATAAAAGGATAATGTAACATTTTAAAACCTAATGAAATTTAATATGAAAAAAATAGTTATTTCACAATTATTTTTTTTAATAATCTTACATTATCTGAGTTTTTCAAAATAAGATAATCGATATAGTTTTATTATTGAGTTACGAATTTTTAAAAACAGATTAAGAAACTAAGCTTCTAATAATAATAATAATAATAATAATGAACACGTTGATTATTTTCTCAAAAGTATTTTTGCTTACGTCGGCTTAGCCTTTCCTAAAAGATTTTGAGGGAAAATTGTTGTTCAGAGTGAAAAAAAAAATAAATAAATAAATAAATAAATAAACAAATGAATGATACTTGCGGAATCAAAATAGAGAATGAAAAATAGATAAAGAAAACATCATCTGATATTGATGGATATTAATATGAAAATGATTGAAGGTGTAGATATAAAGAACAATTAAGTCGTTTTTTGACAACCAAAAACTTATCAATATCAGAATTAATGTTTCAAGCTTGTTTTAACCAGTAATTACGATGAAACTTGTATTATATACCAGAGATATCTATAACAAAAACTTACCTGTCCAATACTTTTTTAAAGTATCACATTCAAATGCTTTTCTATATTCTTTGTTCTTAACAAATACACTGTAATACAATACACATAATAAGTCATAAAATTATCAGGAAAAATCAAAAATGAAAAAAATAGAAAAAACATTGAATTTGGCAACTGTCAATAGTACATCAAATTTTGTTTCTGGTATAATAAAGAGGGAAGGATGAAGATGAAAATAAGGAATAATAACTCTATATCTTATCATAGCAAGTAATAATTATTTAACATATAATTGCAAATTTGTATTGATATGGAAAAAAAAAAATCTTAAAAAAAAAAAAATCAATATAAATAAACCCATCTTGTTCTATCGTCTTTTTTAAATCTTCCCTACCCTTAATTATCTGACAGCAAGAGAATTAAGTGGTCCAAACGAAAAGAAGAAGAAGAAAAAAATCCATCAAAAGTTTGGAGATGAAGAATACATTAGATTCGGAAACTGTCAATATTCTTCTTATTCTTATCTTTAGGTTAACGAGAAAAAGGGAAAGTTGAATATATAGGTCAGCTGCCTTGAGGTAGACCGTTCTCTCTCCTTATTTTACACAGCACATACTGACCTCTGGCTATTTGTCCAGTTCCGGAAACAAGGGTTCGAAGCGGAACCTGGTCGAATGATAAAAATCAAATCTGCCTAGGGCTTTCACGTGTAGCAAATAAAAAAAAGTGTAGGTGAAGATGTCAGAAACATTTCGTCGTGATCGAACTATAAAACTGTCTTCGTAATTCTAATTTTTTTCTCCATTAATTCCTGCAGACTGAATAATAATAATTTTAAAAAAAGTGACCTTTCTATTGTGGAAAGCCATGAAAAATTCTACTTTTCCTTACCCATATATATGGTGGAGAAAGTATTGGATAAAATTTTCAAAATTGAGTTTTCGTTAGAATCACTCGTTTTCAGATCCCTTAAATCCGAAAATCAGGTTTTAGCGATTAGTTCTCTGTCTCAGCATATCTCAAGAATAATAGTAGGTGGAAGTCGAAACTGAGTTTGTAAATATAGAGATGCTACACTATACTTTTCATTGAGATCAAGCCAATGGTTTGAATACAGGGACATCCAAGAAAATTCAAATACACAAGTCTATGGGTGAAATTTTTTGGTAAGTACAATTTAAAATCTATAGACTGAACTTAAAAAAAAAAAAAAAAAAAAAAATGAAATAAAATGATCGTATATCCTTTTATTCATAAAAGTATGTTTCCTGTACAATATGGTTTAAAAATCATCCACCATTCGTATACAAGTCTACGCAAAAGTAATGTAATATAGAAAGATTATACATAGAAATTGCTGGAACTGCATTTCACATTGTGCTATGCGTTACTAATACAGGAATATACATAAGTACACAATATGGTGTGTAAAAATTTTATAGAAGACATACAGGACAACTAATAGCTAAGGGAAAACATTCGTTGTTCATGAATGTAATTGGTAGATGTGCTTTGCTATAATCCACTATGTACAGGAAAACTACTCAGAAATGAAAATAAACTTCTCATACCCCCAGGGTAAACAAATTATTCTTTACAATTAATTTTTCAGCTGTGTTATTTTATATATTATCACGTTTCGAGGTCCACAGATTGCGAAAGTCAAATTTTGAAGAACGAATTTGATACATGTCTGTTATCAGAGTAACGTATTTCTTTCTTTTCCTCTTCTTCTTCTTCTTCTTCTTCTTCTTCTTCTCTTTTTTTTTTTTTTTTTTTTTTTTTAATTCTGTTTATCAGCCTAATGTATTTTTCTTTTTTCGTTTTCACATTCAGAAAATTCACAATCGGAAAACTATTACTGGTGCAAAAAATTGATTTTTTACGCTTTTAATATTTTATTTTCTAGCTAAAAAATGCATTTGGTTATTTTTTCAATTGAAAAAAAAAATATTAAAAAATAAAAAATTAGTTAATAAAAAAAAAAAAAAAAAAAACAAGTAGTAATTGAACGATTGTGATTTTCCTGAATGTGAAAATGGAATTAAAAAAATTTTTTTAGGTAATGAATAGCTGTAGAAACAAATTTTTCCATAAAATAATATGGACCTTTACTGTCGGCCAGTTTAGGTGTTATATACTCTTAACCGATAGTTGAAAAGTATAAGAAAAATGTAAAATTAGATACTAGGACAAGTATATATATATATATATATATACATACATATATATATATATATATGTGTGTGTGTGTGTGTGTGTGTGTGTGCGTGTGTGTGTGTGAATAAATAAATAAATAAATAATAATAATAAATTAGCACTCTTTCACGTGCAATTACAGTACATTTTCTGTTTACTTCCAGTTTCAAGAATAGTATTTTTCTATTTTTCATTCCTAAGGAGGCTCTTTTAAATACATTTTTCGAGATATTCTTTGAACTGCTATTACGGATTTATGGTCTGGTACCAGAGAACAACTTGGCCCTTCTCCTGCGATAGGGCGATATTTTCGTATGTCAGTTCAGTGCATGTGCAAGTTGTTAATCTTCCAACTCATTTTATGTATTTATCACTTTTTTTTTTTTTTTTTTTTTAAAGAGTACAAAAAATCTTTTAAAAATGATGCATTTATCACCGTTGTTTGAAAGGAAAATATATAAACCCCCCCCCCCCCCCCAAAAAAAAAAAAAAAAAAAAAAGAAAAAAAACACCAAATTTGGTTAAAAATTAGAGATTTATTAAAATTTATTTAATTAAAATAAAGGCCAGCTCTGCTTTGTCATTTTATAATTTACGAGCTAGAATTTTTCTAAACACAAATAACAAATTTTATAGAAAAATATATTTAATGATATTTAAATTCGGTATTTTTATTAAGCTAGCGTCACACTTGTTTACCTTTCTTGTCTTTAATAAAATACTTTTTTACAGCACATTAATGTCATCTAATTTATTAATATTTATCCCACTACTAAAATCTAAAATTAAAGGGCTTATCAAGGATACTGCATATTTAAAATTATTTCTGAAATTATATTTTCTAAAATACTAATGTAAAAATACTTTTTGTCAAATATTTTACATTTATGATTTATTTAGAAAACAGTAGAAATACAATTAAATTTTAAAAAAATCCTTCGACTACGGTGAATAAATATTATCTTCCATTAAATTTTAATTAAATCTGCAAAAAAACATGGCGTTGTGTCTATCTTGACCAATGAAAATAGTTTAAAAAATTCATATTTATGGTTATAAATATCATCATCTCAAATGCTGATTAGCAATTGGCTAACATTCTATTCTAAAAAAAAAAAAAAAAAAAAAAAAAAAAGATTTCTTTCTTTCATTTTATTTATTTTTAACACAAATATCTATTCTTTTATCTATTCTTAAGACAAAATAAAGAAAAAAAAATTAACTAAATAAATCGATTAAGAAATTTCAGATTACGTAAAGTAAAATATATTAAATAGTAAAAAATGAAGAATAGTTTTACAGGGGGATAGAATAATACGTTTCAGAACTTCTAGGAGGGGAGGGGTGAATCCCCACGACTCAAAACCAAATAGCAATGTACGGTCGGAAATGCTTTTCTGATGCGTTGTGGTACACAGAAGCATCATAAATAATAAGACGTTTAACATTCGCTTTAATAATAAATGTACATGAAGAAAAATGACATGGATTAATAAAGATATTCGAAGTTTCGTTCACAGACTTTAATGCATTTTTCACACTACGGCTCATGAAATTCCAAATATTCTGGACTATTCCAGAATATTCGTAATCACAGAAAGCTGTTGGGATTCATGTAACCAGAATATTCAGAATTCTTAAAAACCTGCATTGAAGTCGGTGAACGAAACTCGGAACACCATCAGTGTCTGTTTTATTCAAGCACATTTATTGTTAAAACGAATGTTAAATGTCTTTGTATTTCTGATGTTTCTGTGCACTCCAATACGCCAGGAAATCATTTTCTACCCTCCATTACTATATGATTTTGAGCCATGAGGATGTACACTACCACTTTTGTATGTTCTGAAACATGGCACTGAAACGCCCTGTATATATGTTATTTATTGCGGATGGTATTCTGTAGCTTTGTTTGCTAGTTACAGAATTTTTTTTTTTAAGCTTATTATGTATAACACTTTCAATTATTTTTTGTCGAAACGATACGATACGCGAGGATAAAAAAGTACCATTTATACATGAACAATGTTTAAACACGCGGACTTAGCTCAATGGACTATTAAGAAAAAAAAGACAACATTTGTCTGATGAGATTATTTTACGAAAAAAAAAAAAATGTATTTTTAACAGTTGTTTCTTCAGAATCTTTGCAAGCGCCATTTTAAACCTAGCCATATTTTAAAGATGTATACAGAATATGAACTTTTGTGTCATAAATTGACTAAAAAGCACAATCATAAAAAATATAATCGAAATAGCAATTATTTTATTTTATTTTATTTTATTTTATTATTTATTTATATATAAAAAAAATACCAAAACCAAAATTAGTAAAAAGTCATCGCCAGCATGACGACAAAAATTTAAAACGCGTCGTGAAAGTTCTACATTAAAATTGTACTGCCTATGGAAGTATGAAAATTGGTTCGTGAACCATGAATTTTATTTGGAAACATTTCTTTGAATGATTTTGATTTCACTATTGTACAATATTAATTTGTTTTTATTAATATTTTGGCTTCTGGTAAATTAAAATTTTAATTAGGTGGTGAAATTGGTATAATATTTATGAGTTGCAAATTTTAAAGGTCAATAAGAAAAGAAATAAAATGCGAATATTTCGCACGGGTTTGCTAGTAAGGAATATTATTAAATGATTAAATGTTATTGTCCATGCAGATTTGCCAACATTTTTAATTTATTCCGTAGCATTTTTTATTCCTGCCTTTTTTTTTTTTTTTCCGCACTAATTTCTTTATGGAATAATTTTCTGTAAGGTGTAATTATGATTGAATAAGAACAAAATTAATCTTCAAAAACGGTGGAGTGAAAAAAATAAATAAATAAATAAAAAGGTACTACAGTGCTGAAGAACAAATTAGTAATGTTTTCAGCTAACTCCATATTATGTGACATGAGATAATTTTCAATATTTCTTTTTTAATAAGTTTTTTATAGTTAAATTAATTTAAAATTTTATTTACAAAAAATGTATGTACTTTTTTCAAATATAATATTATAATAAAGCGATTTTTAAAAATTGTATTTATTTACTTATTTATTTATTTATTTATTTACTTTTAATCGAGTTAGCTATTGGTTTCTTACGCTTGTCTAAAAATATATACCGGGTGATCCAAAAGTCAGGACAAACTTTAAAAATGAATAATTCGAAAACGAATCAAGATACAAAGGTACGGTTTGCCCCAAACGGATGAAAAAGAAACCGGGTTTTGTGTGGCAAAGAAAAAAAAATAGTTCTGTTGGCGACCAACAGATGGCGCTATAGTGTTTTATTTCACCAAAAGATGATTTACAAATGAAACAAAATGTTGACAACTTACAAGTCAGCTTAATTACAGTTAATTAGTAATACTACAGTAACTGTTCAATGTCCATCATTCAGAAGTACAGATGTGAGACGATTCACCACATCGTTCACAGCATTTAGTAGCATTTCATGCGTTATGGCAGACACATTTTGGCGGATGGCATCTTTCAGTGCTGCTAGTGATGCCGGTTGGTCGCGGTACACTTTTGACTTTAAGAATCCCCACAGGTAAAAGTCACAGGGTGTCAGATCGGGAGATCTTGGAGGACATGCATGATTAAAGTAGCGACTGAGAACGCGATATTTCGATGCATATAAGTTTCGACTACCATTACCTGCTGTAGTTGTTCCTTTTTATATCGTTTGTTGCTTTGCATAATCCTACATCAGAAATCCGACAGCGCCATCTGTTGGTCGCCAACAGAACTATTTTTTTTTCGTAGCCACACAAAACCCGGCTTCTTTTTAATCCGTTTGGTGCAAACCGTATCTTTGTATCTTGATTCGTTTTCGAATTATTCATTTTTAAAGTTTGTCCTGACTTTTGGATCACCCGGTATATAACGTATTATGTTACAGATAAAGAAAAATATTTATTGAATTTGAGATAGGATTCAAAAACGTTTTAAATAATGTTTTAGAGTAGTTAATTTAAAATTTGATCAAAAAAAAAAAAAAATCTTTTTTTATCGAGTTAGCGACAGTATTAACAAATGTTTTAAATAAGTTTTTAGAGTTAATTTAAAATTTCATTAAAAAATTCATAAAAAAAAGTATGCAAATAATAACAATAATAATAATAACAATGATTTTTTTTTTTTTTGAATAGAGTTAGCTATTGGTTTCTTACGCTTGTTTAAAAATATATAACGTACTATGTTACAAGTAAGGAAATATATTTGCTGAATATGAGACAGTATTCACAAATTTTTTAAATAGGTTTTTAGTGTTGATTTAAAATTTGATTAAAAATAAGTATGCACATTATATAAATATAATAAATCTTTTTTAAAAACAAAAATAATTTTGTTTTCATCTAGTGAGCTGTTGGTTTATAAATCGTGTTTAAAATCCTATAACGTACCATGTAACAAGTAACAATAACAGCTCTAGAAAAGGAGACATCTCACAAATCTTGCTTAATGTAAACTCACTACAGTTCTCGCCCAAGGAGATTACTTCACGGTATAAGCAGGTGTGCAAAAATACTTAAACCATAGAGATATCGTATGATGTAAGAGATCTTTCAATAGTTTTTACTTAAAAAAAAAAAAAAAAAAAAAAAAAAAAAAAATCCCTAACAATTAAAATTTTTGTTTTATTTCCCAATGCTGTCAGTAATAAGGTGATGGGTATGAATCATATTAAACATAATTGCATAATTTTTCATTCGTGATATCTCTATAATTTAAAATTTGTTAATACTTTTTATAATGAAGAAATGATTTATTAATGATGATGGGTATAAGACGTGTTAAACATACTTATATAATCTTTTGCTCATGATGTTTCAATAATTTTGACTTTATTTATTCATATTATAATAAAGGAACGCATTCACAATGTTGTTAGTAATCAGGTTATGGATATAAGTTATTTTAAGTGTAACTGCTTATTTTTGCATTCCTGGTATTTCTGAAATTTAATCTCTGTTAATATATTAATGGGGAAATATGTGGCTTTTACGTACGTAACTATGATGCAGTATTGCCAAAATATTATTTGTTTATTTATTTATTTATTTTTACCATGTTACTGTTTTGTAACAATAGTAGTAATTTTACTGAATTGCAGATTAATAAAGTAAAATTTCAAACTCTCAGAACTCTCTTTACATTTTGAACTTCTATAATCCATTTTTATTTAGCTTATTTCAGGAAACTTCCTTTATTGTATGTGTGTATGTCGGTTCAGAATGATTCAAGTAACTTCAAAAAGAAAAACTGGACGCTTTAAGTAAGATTTTTTTTTCTCTTTATTTATTTATTTATTTATTTTTAACATGACGTTACTCCAGCACTTACTGACACTCAAATGTTTACTATAATTATATCCCTTAACGTTCAAAAATATATCATAATCTTTACGTAAAATATTAATCATTTTTATTTTATATAATACGGATTTGACTGATAAATTAATTATTTAATTTTTATTTAAGTCTTTTACTTTTAGCGTTCAGTTGTTTCATTTAAAAGTAAATGCATTTTTGGTTAAATTCATCAATAGACAATCTGTTATATTGGTTAATACAAAATACTGTCCAGAATGAATCCTGAGCGGAAAAAATAGCATAATACTTTGAGTATATTTTAAATGAAAAGTAATACTGTGTTACTTTTCTATTTATATACAATTTGATACATAGGTTCCAAAATATATGCATGTGATTTATTTATGTGTGTATATTCTCACATATATATGTACAAATATTCATAAACATACATATATACTTGTAGTTTAGTTAGTCAGAATTTCAGACCACTTAGAATCCATTATTTGGTACTCTACAGTACAGTATACAGTATACAAGTTATGCCAATTCTGGAAGGGGACAGTGGACGGACGTTTACTGAGCGAAAATCGACCAAAAAGTCGATTTATTTTTTCTTTCAAATATTACTGTACACAACGAAAGCTATCGTTCGGAAAAAAACACAGGTGAATGCGATTATTATTATTTATTTATTTTTTAAGTTATAAGCATTTAAAAAAGTCAAATGACCGTTTAATAAACTTTAAATGCGTTTTTCTCAAAACAAAAATTTTTACATTTGTCTGTCTTCAAAATGCTCCATGCGTCTTAATTTTGGATAGAAATCCATGAAATTTATAATTTAGCTTCATTTTCCATTTATTAATAAAACTTGCTATGAATTTTAGAATCTGATTTCAGAAATTTTATTAAAAACTAATTAAAAGTCAATTAAGTGCGAATTTATGACAAAAAATTAAGATAACTATGAAAAACAATTTCTAAACAAAACACTATTCAAGGAATTTAATAAATAATAGCAACTTTTGTTTATGATGTATTTATGAGTGTTTTAAAGGCAAAATTAAGATAAAATATAAAAATTTGGAACGCATGGAGCATTTAACATTTTTTTTTAATAAAAGGATTTTTTTAATTTTTAAGATTAAAATTAATATTTGTATTGAAATTTTTAAAGGGTACTTGATATATTAAAATACATATCTACATAAAATATCACATCTTTATCAAAATAAATTTTAAAAAAATGTTAACGTCCACTGTCCCCTTAAGTAGCAATTTCTTTCTTTCTTTCTTTTTATTTTAAGAACTCCATTTTTGTAATTATACAATGATTATTAAACTATTAATTATAAATTCAAACATAAATGTATATATACACCTGATATTCAAACACATGCATTTTAAATAAAGCATGCCCTGTTTAAATTTAATTTCACCCCAAAAACTCATTTTTTTCTTTCTAAAATACCTAACTCGATATTTTATTCTGTACTTCCTGGTTGTTGAAAACTTCTTTAGAAAACTTCTTAAAACTCTTTAAACACTCAGTCTCAATTTCACGCATGGGCTACATCTACGTGAGCGTAACTAAATGGATGAGTGTGCATATTGTTGCTTAACACATTACAAAGAGATGGTAGATTTAATGTGTAATCATAAAATGGAGAAAAAAAAAACTTTCAACCGGAACTCTTTTAATTGTTAAAAAGTATAAACGTAGAAAGTTACGAAAATAAACCTTTGTGAATCGTTACTTTTAATCCTCTTTCAGATTCGCCTTTTTACTTTGTCTTACCCATAAGGTAGAGATAGTAATGTTTTTGAATCAATTTTTCGAAATCGAGTTTTTGTTATATTTACCCGTTTCGAGGTTCCCTCAATACGAAAATCGGGTTTTTAGCGTTGGCCTGTGTGTGTGTGTGTGTGTGTGTGTGTGTGTGTGTCTGTCTGTCTGTCTGTCTGTCTGTCTGTGTTTCTGTCTGTTATCAGCATATCTCAAGAACAAATGGTACCAAAAAGTCCAAACTTGATATTCTAAATGTGTATGATATAGGGATGCTACACTAAGCTTTTCGTTGAGCTGAAGCAAATAGTTCGTGTACAGGGACACTCAAGAGAATTTAAATACATTACGTCTGTGGTAGAAATTGCAGGTAAGTTGGGTTTAACAGCTATAGACTGCCCTAAATTAAAAGAAATGGATATATATTTTTTGTATGCGTAAAAACATGTATCATGTAGAATATGATTGGGAAATCATTCACTGTTCATTTACAGCGTTACACAAAAGAACTAGATTATAAAGCGACTATAACTGAAAATTGAGGAAAGTTTATTTCAGGTTGTGCTGTGCGTTATTACTATAACATTATATTTAGCAGAACCATGTGCTCTGTACATAATCTTCAAAAGATATACAGGGCTGCAAATATTTAAGCGATAACATTCTTTTTTATTGTTAGTGGAAGTGCTTTATTATAATATTTTATTATGTTCAGGAAAGCTGCTCAGAAATTGAACTCCTCATAGACATATGGTAAATAATGTATGTTTTTAAGCTAAATATTTATCCCTCTTTTGTATTTTTACATGTTTTGAGGTTTCTTGATTACCGAAGTCAAGTTTTTTAACATTTAATCTTTGTCTGTGTCTCTTAGAGTAACTTAAGAACGAATAATTTAAGGAGATCAAAAGTTGTATTTTCAAGTTGATATAAGTTTGTTGCTGGAAACGTTTGTTCAAGACTGATATGTTTCACGGAATGTTGCGTGTGAAAATTGTCTGAATAATTTTAAGTGAACTTTTAATTTTAATAACAGATTTAAATTCTATATAAATGTAGGTGCAGTAATGAAACAGGGAATTGAAGGTGGCAGTAGCCCCTCTCAAACAGAACTAATTATCATATTAAGCACTTCCGAAGCCTAATTTGAATTGTTTTAACATAGGTTTACATACCAATACTCGTTATCTTACCTCTTAATTTCCAACCTATATTTATAGTATTAAATTTTGGGGTAAGAGAAAGTCGTGTGTGACACACCAGATTATTTATTTATTTCAGGACACATGCGTACACAGGTATGCAAAATTAACTAATTAATAAGGTAAAAAAATAAAATATCTTTGTAACCCTTTAACTTTCATTTGTTTTGCACTGAAATTTAATATTTAAAAAAATATTTTAATGCAACAATTTTTCCCCATTGCTTTCTTCTATATACATAAGAAAAAAACATTGGGTTCCTTGAAAATTTTAGAACTCCAGATTTCAATGAATTGATATATTTTCAGAAATTCTGAAGATTATTTCACCATTTTTAGAAAATGTATGTCTATGTGTGTATCACAAAAATTTGGAAACTGTATCTTACGAACCAATAAATGAAATTTAACCAAACTTGGTATTTATCTAGAACTTTATCTAAACTGGCACTGATTACATTTAGGAATCAATCGTTTTACAGGTGGTACTGTCATAATTTTATATATATATACAAATATAAATAAATAAATACAGTAAAGCCTCGGTTATCCAAGCCCCGATTAACCGAGATCCAGGTTAACCGAGGTTGTCCTAAAAATACGACGTTCCGGTGGAGGTGTGGATTTTAATAAATGACGTGAAAAACTTTGACAAATTTGTCTATATACTACAGTTATATATATATATATATATATATAATTTATATATGCATGTATTGTATTGCACTTTTAACTAATTATATTCAAGTATGTAGTTGATGCTTACTTCATTGGTTGCGTTTTCATTCTTTTTAAACTGTACAGTATATTTTTCCTCGATTTACAATAGAGTCCATTCTATCCGAGTTTTCCATTATCTGAGGTACCCTCGGTCTGCATTTCCTCGTATAAGTGAGGCTCTACACTAAATATATATATATATTTATTTAATATGGCAGTATATGACAAAATTCCATATAAATGTGCACAGTGAGATTTCTTTTTAACGAACCATTATGGAATTAAAAAGAATTACTTATAATGGTGATTGTCAAGTTGGAATTTTTTTTTTTTATGTATGAGCATCGATCCCCCTTCCACCCACGGGGGAAAGTTCCCTCTAGAGGGGGGCAAATCTTTGTGTGTGTGTAGTTTTTAAAACTTCTCGTCAATAACTTTAAAACAAATGGCTTAACCATTAATATGTAATAATTTAAAACGAAATAATATCTTATTTTTATTAAATAATAATAATAATAATAATAATAATAATAATAATTAACACATTTTTATAGATATTTTTATAATAAATAAAATTGGTTTTGTTTGGACATCCAGTGTTGCATTTATCTGTGATGAAAATCGTTGGAATTCATCATGGAAAGAAATTTTGATATTAAAATAATTTTAATAAATAATATGTACTGCGTGACTTTTGTATAATAATATATAGAAGGAACTTTCGGGGTGACCACGGCACACTAGTTCTTTTCTTCTTCTAATCAAGTTTTAATCGTTTTTTCCTCCTCTATTTAGAAGTTAGCAGCACTATTCCAAAATTTATTAGATGATGGTTAATGGTGAAAGCCATATTCTGAAGTTATTTTAAATTTTTCAGTTTCTTATTGTGTTAGACATCACACAATATAATAATAAATTAGGAATTTAAATCGGGTAATAAAATTAGGAATTTTATTACCCGATAAAACGCCTCGCAGTTATCGTGACCTGAAAGAACTATTGTGTTTATAATTGTTATTATTATTATTTATAGGTTTTACGCGTATGTTTATTTATTTATTTACCTAATTATTATTTGAATTTAATCAGGTTAACAAGTAGATAAAAATTTTTGAAATATTACATTTTCAATTTTTTTAAAAATTATTTATGGTACAACTTGCAGGTTGGTCCACAACCCTATGTGGCGATTTTTTTATATATTTATATATTTATTTATTTTGGCGCCGTTTTGATCGCTAACGATGTCGTTCTGGATTCTTTGCAAGATTTGTTTACGTTTGAAACCCATGGCAACCAATTCCGAAAATTTCGCATTAATCAACGAAAAAAATTACCAAATAGAACTGTAGACCAATCTGCAAGTTGTTCCTTACTTGTTTAGGATCAGCTATATGTCCGATAGCCTTTTTTTTTTTAAATAGTTTAGGAATTTTCAAAATAATATATGTAGTGAACATTAAAAGGTTAAAATGTTTTGTCTTTTAACTGAAATTTCACATGTTTTGCAAATTCCGTACATACATTTATAAATATAAGCTTAACTAAAATAAAATTTATGTCTATGTCCAATTTAAAAGTATCAAAAGTTAAAATTACCTTTAATTATTTTGATTGAATGGAGTAGAAGGCTGATTTTTACCAACTATGTGAAAAATACCAGAGCCGGGTCGAACCCCGGGCCTTCCGCTTAACGCGCGGATGCTCTAACCACTGAGCTACCCTGGCTGATAACCATAGACCTTATATACTAGACAACGCATTTCCCCTCGTTATTTGACTGCATCATGAACGAGCTTCCCCAGCAAAATTGTCACGTGATGTTGGTCTAGAGGAAGAGTGGAGAATCATCACTATGTTATTTTTCTGTAGGAACGAATTTTGTGTTTTTTAATATTTTTATTGTGCACGCACTTTTTATTTTAGCATTTAGATTTACACATGGATGGAAAGCTAAACTTTCATAGATTAATTACATAGAAAAAAAAATTATGATAAATCATTTTGCAAGCGAAAAAATTGCGTTTGAATTCTTACTTCAGTCAGAGAAGTATGAGATTATGCTTGCATACGGGAAAAAAGAGAGAGAGGGAGAGGAATCACCCCTAGGCCAAGATCACGTGACTTCCGAGACTCAGAACAAAGGATGGAGGTATCAGATTACACCCTCATGTTGAAGACATTCGCTGTAATGGTCAGCCGTATTGGTGGCGTGGTCTATAGTATATAAGGTCTATGCTGATAACCAGCCCGGCACTTCTCACATAATTTACGTTGGCAAGGTCACCGAGTCTGCATTAAAGCAGCTATATCAAGTTACAAATTTCCAGATTGATGAATTAAATTTCTGAATTACCTTTAATTAGGCTATAAGATTAGGATTGTGGTGTTTGAGTTAAAGCCAGTTCTCTACACTAGAAAGCTGAACTTAAATGGAGATTTCCTCCGTGATTGGGAGGGAGCGGGGGTCTTTCAAAAGGGTCGCCAATATTTATGGGATTTTTGGAGAAAATCATGGAAACTCCGAATGGCTAGGTCGACAAGCGCGACCTGGGATCGCACCCGCCACATCACTTCATGCAGCTTTGAGAACAAAACCTCTTAGACACTCGTAAGGCTAGATTAGGATGGAACTGCAAGGATTAGAATTTTCCCTTCCTTACATTAAATTGGGTATTTCACGGTGCAGTGAAAAATTTTGTATTATTCTCTTTAAACTGCATATGAAATATTTAAATGTATGATTAGAAGTAATAAATAAATAAATAAAAATATTATGAAATTCTTCATATTTCACAAACTATATTTAGCATTCATCCAGTTAGCAAGTTCTTAAATAGATTTTACAGGGGATTATGAAAAAAAAAAAATTATACACAGTTTGATAAAACAATTTAATTTAATTTTGATATTATACTCATTTTTTTTTTTTTTTTTTTTTTTTTTTTTTTTTTATCTTTGTAGATGCTGTGGAAATTCGTTGAGGAAATCATAAAGTTTATTGTGTTTCAAAAGAAATATTTAATTTAAATCTCATATTGTGTATACATACTACGTTGACATATGCGTGATAATATATATATATATATTATGTACATAATATATTGTATGTATGACATAATATACGTATCATGTCGACAGTTCTTTAAAATTTTCGTATATTAAAATAAACTAATTTGTGTAAAGTGAAAATAAATGAGCATTTTATAATTAAAAGCGCACAAAGATTTACTGTTAAGCCATTTAATATTGCAATTAGCATGGTTACAATGAGAAAATATCACGCTTTAAAAAAGCAATACATTTTAAGTAATAAAAACACTATTTAAGTTGTCTCCAAATAATAATAAAATTTAAATTCGTATATAATATATGCGTTTAAAAAATAACTTTAGATTAGTTAAAGTAAGGGGCGGACTCATTACCTGCTTTTTATTATTCAGTACTCAACTTTTAATTCGATTGCCACATTTTAATCTGATTAAAATCTAGTTAAAAAGAATATTTTAAACATAAAATATACCTCAATACTCTCGTTAAAAGAATATGTTTATTTTAAACTTGAAAAAATAAACCAGGTTATTGTTTAGTGGAACAAACAGAAAATAACATACATTATGTAAATATTAAGCTAATCTAAAAGTTCGATACTGTATATAAGTAGGTGTTCATTTAAAATCAAAAATGCATTATATTTAAAAGCTTACAATTTATAATGTTGAAAATTAGTAGAACTGTTTAAAAAAGTGTGAACAACGAATACTGCATAATTCGTGAATTTCATTATAATAAATTGCATTGCTTGTAAACATATTACGATTCTATCGCTGTAGAAGGAATATTTAGCGGATTTTTTTGGTGACTTTTGTAAAAGTAACCTACACCAAATCTCAAAGTTTCACTCAGACAAGCATTATGAGAATTATTTTCATTGTAAAAGAACTGAACTAGTTTTAAAATATCATGTATGATATTTTCAGAAATAACATTGTTTAATACCTACATTCTATATTAAAAATATCGTAAGCAATTCGATATTAAAGACTAATCTCATGGATGAATAAGACAGTTCGCTAAAAAAGCATGGTCAAATTATTAAAGTGTCAAAGTAATGCCACAAACTTGTAAAAACATGTTGCATATATAAAATACGTACGTATATCTCTATATTCTAATACAACAGTAGGACCAACAGAAAAACACGCTTGTTGCTTTATTACCGAGCTTCGCAGTGGCACTCTATACTAGGACAGATCCCAAATGCTTTGCACTTAATCTTTTTTTTTCTTCTTGAACAAAAAATAAATTATAGATAACAAAAAGTATGCACAAACACTACTGTTGATTAAATTCTAACTAGACTCATGCATAAAGAATTGACCTGCATCAAAAACATTTTACTAAAACGAAACTAAATGTCAGCATGCAATATTAAGAAAAGCTAACTCACCTCTCTCCTGCATTTCCTCTGGTCGCTTGAAAAAACATTTAGGAGATACAAGTCAATAAAGATGAAATCCGATTACTTTCTATTGTTGATTTTAATCAACGATTTTCTTTCAGAATTTTATAAATGAAAACAGAATCTTTCACAAACTTTAACACAGGTTTAAACATTCAGAATACGTATAAAGGCATTTTTTTATGCCTTGAATGAGTTATAAAGAATAAACAGAAGAATACTTATTGTTTTAATAATATAACAATTAATGGATTACTTGGCTGTACGAATGCAGCCTGAATATTAGAATGTCAATTCAAGAATAAAGTTACTTCAGTTTTTTGAATAGTTCAGAGAGAAAAACAGAATCAATAATAAAAAAAAGAAAAAGAATGAGTTTTCTTCTCTTTCTGGTCACGTGACTGTCTGCTTCTGATCGGCTGTCTCCTTTCCCGCTTCCCATGAATCAACAGGCTGGGCGGGGCGAGAAGGCACCGGAGCAGGAGTCGAAATACTTGGAAAGGGGATCACCTGCGTAACCGGTCGAATCAGAGTTCCAGCAGAAGAGGTTTTAAGTTGCAGGACCCTGGCGATTCCGTCAGGTCCTTGAATCAACTTGATGATTCTGGCGAGATCCCAATGGAGTGGAGGTGATGCTTTATCCCTCAGGATGACGAGTTCCCCTGGAGAAAAGTTGTGACGGTGGTTGTTGGTTCTTTTGGATCTATGCAGCAATGTTGGCAGGTATTGTGCTTTCCACCTCTTCCAAAACGTTTCCTTCATCTGCAATAAGAGCTTATACCTAGAAGAAAGACTAAGAGAATTGTTGGTTAATGGCAGTTCTGGCAATTCTAATAATGCAGTTCCAATCAAGAAATGTCCTGGTGTTAAAGCTGCGATATCATTAGGAGCATTGGACAATGGTGATAGAGGCCGCGAATTTATAACAGCCTCTATTTGACAGAGAAGAGTGGACAGTTCCTCAAAATTTAAAATTGCGCCTTGTGTGATTTTTACCAAATGATGTTTGGCTAATTTTATCGACGCTTCCCAGAGTCCCCCAAAATTTGGAGCATACGGGGGAATAAAGTGCCAGGTTATTTGGTGTTGGGAAGCAAAATTTTGTAATTTTTCTTCTTTGAATAAAGAAAATAGCTGTTTTAGGTAAGAATGGGCTCCGACAAAATTTCTGCCATTGTCCGAAAATATGTCAGAGGGGTATCCACGCCTACCTATGAAGCGTTTCAAGGCTGCGAGAAAGGCTTCTGTAGAAAGATTTGAAACACATTCAAGATGCACTGCCTTTGTAGCCATACAGATGAAAAGGGCAATATATGATTTAAGGGTTGTCGCTTTTCGTTTATGTTGACATTTTGTCATTACTGGTCCCGCGAAATCGACACCAACCTTCGAAAAAGGCCGAATGGGTGTGATTCTTTCTGAGGGTAGATCCCCCATCTTTGGAATTATTGGCTTAGCTGACAGTCGAAAACAGAGTATACACTGTCTTAATACTGATTTTACGGTGGAGCGTCCGTGGGGAATCCAAAATTTGTTTCTAAGGAGTGAAAGTACTAAATTGGGACCAGCATGGGAGCTTAAGTTATGATAATATGTTATTATCAAGGAAGTAACGTGATTTGCTTTGGGAAGTAATATGGGGTGTTTTTCTTGAAATCGTAAGGATGGGTGGTTCCGCAGGCGTCCTCCAACACGAAGAATGCCTGCTTCATCCAGAAAAGGATCAAGACAGAATAGATGGTGTGAAGGTTTTAAAAGTTTGCCTTTCCTTAGTAAGGCAATTTCATCACTAAATTCTGCATTTTGAATAATTTTTACAAGCCACATTTCCGCTTGATTTAGCTCTATGGCCTTTAAAGGACCACTTTCCTTTGATTTGGTTTTAATTTTATTGATAAATCTCAAAACATAAGCTAGAATTCTTAAAAGTTTTAGATAGTTAGAGTATTTCGTGATATGTGATATGAAAGTGTTATTAGAAAGTGTAGGCTTAGAACTTGAATCTGTCGAATGTTGATGAGTTTGTTTCTGAACGGAAACTGAATGTAATGTGCACATTGGTGGTAGCTCAAAACTATGGAGCCATTTTGGCCCTTCCCACCACTCAGTTCTAGCTTTCAACTTAGCCGGGGACAATCCACGTGTGGCACAATCGGCCGGGTTTTCTTTTCCTGGGATATGTCTCCAAAATTCTAATTGAGTAAGAGCTCTGATTTTGGTAGCTCTATGGGCCACGAAACTATTTCCTTTGTTTGAAGGGTTATTTATCCAGTTTAATACAATAGAAGAGTCAGTATACCAGTATGTCGAATGAGTAAATTTAAGGGATTTTTGAATATTGCAAATTAACTCAGCTACGAGTACAGCCCCACACAATTCTAATTTCGGTAAAGTGAGTACTTTTATGGGTGCGACTCTAGTTTTAGCAGCAATTAAATATACCTGAATCGTGTTCGTTATGATCTTTAAATATGCGACTGCCGCATACGCCCTCGGAGAGGCATCACAAAAGCCATGCAGTTCAACTGTACAATCTTTAGTATTTGAACCTACATAGCGTGGAATGGACATAGATTTAAACTCATTAATTTCATTATAAAAAGTTTTCCATTCTTGCAAAATATCTGGAGGTATAGGCTCATTCCATGTTGATTGCAACTTCCACAATTTTTGTAGAATGATTTTTAAGATAATAGTAGATGGCGAAATAATTCCGAGGGGATCATAAATTTGCGCAATTACGGACAGCAACTGTCTTTTTGTATTAATTTGTTGATCAGCTAAGGTTCTAACTTGAAGAGTATCTTCACTTAAATCCCAGAACATTCCTAGTACTCTTTGATTTATTTTTTCTTTATCCTCAAAAAAATGAATGACCGAATTAGCCTTATCTTCCTCTGGAATATCAGAGAGCGCTTCTGGATGGCTACAAGCCCATTTCCTAAGTTTAAACCCTCCAGCTTGCATTAGAGCCTGCAGCTCCATTATTCTATCTTTTGCTAATTGAAGGGATTGTGCCCCTGACAATAAGTCGTCGATGTAAAAATTCTCCTTGGCAATTTCTGCTGCCAATGGAAAATTTTGTCCCTCATCCTCACATAATTGCTTAAGGGTGCGTAACGCTAAATAGGGTGCACAAGCTGTTCCGTAGGTGACAGTATTCAATTCGTAAAAGGATAATTGGTCATTGGGAGATTCTCTCCAAACAATTCTTTGGTAGATTCTATGTTTCCTTTCAATTAAGATTTGCCGATACATTTTAGCTATGTCTGCACTGAACGCTACAGGGTTGGCTCGAAATTTTACTAAATTGTCAAAAATATTCGACTGCAGTTTAGGACCAATATATAGAATGTCATTCAAAGATTTGTTATTTGTTGTTTTAAACGAGGCGTCAAATACTACACGTAATTTTGTTGTTTCAGAGTTTTCATTTACCACCGCATGATGCGGTAAATAATAATGTGGCGTTTCATTAATTTCAGCTGGATTTAATTTTGTCATATGACCTAAATTTATATATTCGTTCATGAAATTCGAATACTCCCTCTTTAATTGTGGGTTCTTTTTAATTTTATTTTCAATGGAAAGAAATCTTGAAATAGCACCTGACTTACTGTCACCTAGTGCCTTATCTGGCTTAAACGGTAGATGAACGACATATCTTCCCTGACTATTTCTTTTAGTTGTGTTCACATAAATATTTTCCACAGGATCATTTTCTATCTTTTTTGATTCTACAATTGGAATTGATTCTGTATCAAAAAATTGTTTTAATGTGTTGTTGATATCATCCTCCACAGTGGCATGACATATTAGACTGATATTTGTACATTGAAAGCTATCAACACGACCTGAAAGGAGGTAACCCAATTTTGTTGGACATGCTGTAGGAGTTCCAGCTGGCCCTTGAATGGGACTGCCATTGCAGATTGAGGTGACTATTTCTGCCCCAAGAAGAATATCGATTGGACCACTAATATAATAATTTGGATCCGCTAGTTGCAATCCTTTTATGTGTGGCCAATCATGTTGCGGTAGTTGGAAATTAGGGAGAGGTGAGGTAACCCTATCAACTATAAAAGCACTGACTGAAAATGACTCCGACGAAAAATGCGGAGTGAAGCTAAATTCTGTTTCATTTAGAGCAGTCTCTGCTAAAACGCAATTAATCCCTATTATACTATGCGACGTGCTCCGTAAGGGCAAATTTAGTCGCTTAGCACATTCCTTAGTAATTAATGAATTTTGACTAGCATTATCTATCAAAGCTTTACAATGCACAATTTTTCCTTGATTTGATTTAACCTTAATTAGTGCTGTAGATAACAAAACATTACTAGAATAAAACTGAGCACTATTAGAGACTGATATATCTGGCGATACATGATTCGCCCTTTCAGAATTTATATTTCTACCATAAACACGTAATAGCGTATGGTGTTTTTCTGCACAATTTTTACAATTAATGTTTATCCTACAATTCTCCAGCCTATGATTTTGGCGTAAGCAATTTTGACATAACTTATTTAATTCAACAAATTTCCATCTTTCTTTAACCGGTTTTGAATTAAATGTCGGACATTTAAATAGCGCGTGACGCTCATTACAAAGAATGCACGTATTTTCCTTTTTCACAATTGTACTCAATACGTTGTTTGATTTCTTCGAATTAGTGAATTTTACGTCTTGTTTACATTTTATCTCTTCAACACCGCGCGCTTCGCGCTCAACGAATTTCCTAAAAAGATCAAGATCCGGCAATTTATCACTATCCAACATTAATTCCCATCTCTGTTTTAACGATTCATCCAATTTCCCCATCATGAATTTTATTATAATTAAGTCGCTTAACGCATTAGAATCTAAACCCAAAGTTTTTAAGTTTCTGACGGCTTCGTTACAAGTATCTAATAACTCAAGTAAAGTTTTAGCATTGTTTGCTTTTACAATTTTCATAGAAAATATTTTGTTAATTTGACTCAATGCTAATTGTCTCTTATTTTCATATCTTTCATTTAATATTTCCCAACATTGATCTAAATTTTCCTCTTTTAGAGCGAATCCTCGAATTAATTTAGCTGCGTTTCCGCGCACTGAAGAATGTAAATATTGCAATTTTTCAATTTTGGAAAACACTACAAAATAAGGAAATTCAGTTTATTATTTATTTATTTATTTATTTTTTCAATTTAATTAATTATTATAATTTTTTAAAGTATAATTCAATAATAAACTAGATAATATTTCTCTAACGTGGACCAGTTTCAATTATCTTTTGTCGAAACGATACGATACTCGAGGACGAAAAAATAATATTTATACATGAATAATATTTAAGCACGCGGGTTTAACTCAATGGACTAATAAGAAAAAATGACGACATTTGTCTGATGAGATT
This sequence comes from Salticus scenicus, assembly GCA_963930645.1. Lineage (NCBI taxonomy): Eukaryota > Metazoa > Arthropoda > Arachnida > Araneae > Salticidae > Salticus > Salticus scenicus. The sequence goes on from OZ005654.1 coordinate 141,737,106, forward strand.
ATTTTACGAAAAAAAAAATGTATTTTTGACAGTTGTTTCTTCAGAATCTTTGCAAGCGTCATTTTAAACCTAGCAATATTTTAAAGATATATAAAGAATATGAATTTTTGTGTAATAAATTGACTAAAAAACGCAATCATAAAAAATATAATCAAAATAGGAATTATTTTATTTTATTTTATTTATTTATTTATTTATTTTTTAAAAAATACATATATATACCAAAATTAATAAAAAGTCATCGCCAACATGACGACAAAGATTTAAAAGGCGCCGTGGGAGTCCTAAATTAAAATTGTACTGCCTGTGGAAGTATGAAAATTGGGTCGTGAACCATGAATTTTATTTGGAAACCTTTCTTCGAATGATTTTGGTTTCATTATACTAAGACTCCTATATGATAACAGCTGGCGCAGTGTCCGCCATTTTCAAGCCCGTCTGGGAAAGGTTGGTGGTAGAAAAGCTAGGTTACCTGATTAGCGTTGTTACCGCCTTTAAACTTCTATACAGATCAAATGAGCTAGAACTTCTTATCACAAAACAAACAAGTTGGCAATTTTAAGAACATCGCCGACATTCTCAAAACTGCAACCCTTCACGTTAAAAGAAATTTAATATTAAAGTTAATTTTAAAAGAATTTAAAACAATAACTTAAAAAAAAAAAAAAAAAAAAAAAAAAAAAAAAAAAAAAACAGTAGATTCACATTTAATTTGTCAAACAACTTTGAAAATAAAATGAAATAATTTGAAAATAAGGAAAATCTTACGCTACAAAGTTGTGCTCCTGCTTCGGGTATCCACGAGTTACATTTGCAATTTATAATCCACTTTTTCCTTCTTTCTGGATTAGAAGAAATTAGAAACAGGCGGTGCCCTTTTCTGGAGTTATTCGTGCAATTTATTGCCGAAAAACCACCAATAATAAATCGTCAGCCGGGCTTGTGGGCTAGAAAATGGTGGATGCGTCAGCCTATCTACACTGCGTAAAAAAAGTAGAAGGACAGTCAATTTTTGTAAATTATTTTCTGTATTTTTATACTGGCTATTAGATTTTTATACAAATATTGTTTAACAAAGTTTTCTTTAATTTCACATAAAAATGAAATCTCTAGTACTAATGTTAATTAGTGGATTGTAAAAAAACTAGCATCTATGATTTCGAGAGTGTAAAAAAAGTAGAAGGACACTTTCCAAAATTTGTTATTTGGTGGATTGTGCACAAGTAAAAAAGTAAATATTGAATTTTCTTTGACTGCTTTTGTTGAGGAAAACAAATTTTATTAAAAATTGCATTGTTATTTTCTTTTCAGACTGCCTAGAAGAGTACTTTAAAATTATTTCCAAAAGGGGCAAACTGTTGCATATAAAATTAAATTTAAAAGTGTAAGACATATTTTTCGTATACTGCACATCAGCCCCAATACACTTTCTAACTTTATGAGAAAGCCAGACAGAAATAGGAAAAGAAAGAAGACTGGTAGACCTAAAAAGTTAACGCTTTGCGATGAAAGAAAATCTGTTTATGAGCTTATAAAAAGCAGTGCTGTTACCGCAAAGGCCCCAAATTAAACACAACTTACTCATGTGTCGAGACAAACAGTTTATAACTACATAACAAGATCCAAATAATTCATTTTCATATAGAGGAAGCATCATCCAGAGTGGAAAAAAACACAGATTGATTACCGTTTATCATGGGTTAAAAAACACGTATCATGGACCTCAGATGGAACTTTTATAATATTTTTAGACGAGAAGAAGTTTAATATAGACGATTTAGATGGTTAAAAATAATACTGGCACTGTCTGAAAAATGTAGAAGAATTTTATACAACTCTACAAATGAGGGGGGAAGTGATGATCTAATAAGCAAATGGATATGGAAAAAGAACAAGTCTGATCTTTTTCAGTGATATGCAGAAATATTACAGGCTATATTGAGGTGCTGAACTCTGAGCTTCTTTCTTATCGCTCTGAATTAGGAGGAGAAGAGTGGATGTTTCAAAAGATAAATCTGCCATTCACACCACCATAGAGTTAAAAATTGGTTCGCTGCAAATAGTGTGCAGGTTCTACTTAAGCCAGTTAAAAGCCCTGATCTTAACAAAGTAGAAAACAAATGACCAATGCTTGCTCGTCAAGTATACCCTAGTGAGAAAATGTTTAAATTCTTTATTGAGCTTCAAGTAGCTTTGAACAGCTCATAGGCTAATTTTTGCCAATCAGGAATCTAATCTCTATAGGATTCCCTACCAATTAGAATATTCGAAGTCATAAAAGCTAATGGGAAGACTATTTCTTACTAATATTGCTTTTATTTTATATTTTGTATTACTGTCCTTCTACTTTTTTTTTTACAGAGTTAAATGGAGTAGAAACTATTGTTGTTTTCATTAATAATCAATTTTTGGAAATCATGGTAATGCTACTGATATTTTCATGTTAAATGATCTGCAAAATGTTACACATAAAAATATTTTCTATAAAAATAAAAGATACCCTTTATTTTTAAAAACATCTTGTGTCCTTCTACCATTTTTTACACAGTGTATGTAGGAGTTCTAACTATACGCAAGAGAAGTGATGACGTCACTGGCCGTCAGTGGATGCAAGAAAAAGATTTCCTATGCTAATCGTCCATTGGATTTTTTGTATAAAAATTATTAAAAATCGAGGAATATTATTTCCCGATTTTATTCCTCGTATTTGGATATAGATATGTATTAGTTATCGTGTGCATGTGTTAGATTGAGTTGTTTTTGCTGTAAAATTGATAAAATTTGAAGTTTAAATTTCAAAACTCTACAAAAGAAAATGGCAGACTTCCATATGCGATTGAAAACATAAACATTTCATTTCAAAAGATCATATTTACACAATAAATTAAATATCCAACTTATATACTAATTAAGAGGAAAATGATAAAAAATCTATCATAATTTGAAGCCAAATTTGTTTTCAAATATCGAAATAAAGTGTCTGATTTAAGATATTCATATGTTGCAGCGGAATAAATTTCATATCTGCCATCCTTGGCGGGGAAAAATATCGCCAAATTATCTGGCGAACATACTTAATTCCTTTCAAAAATCATGGCTATTTTAACAACATATATTAAAAGAGTAACGAATAATATGAAACAATATTTCGTACAATACATATTACGAAAATATACATCTGGCATGTATATTTTCGTATTACGTTTTTGATCGCCAAATACAAAAAACACCAAAGGTGACAGTTTTGAAATTTAAAATTAAAATTTTGTCAATGAGGAAATTGCATACATGGGGGATTTGAACAAAATCCTATTTTTCTGGTAGTTTTAGGCCCATAAATTTCAAAAAGTTTATTAAAAATGCAAAAAATTTCTTATTAATTTAAAAAATAACTTTAAAATTAACCGAAAATCACGTGACTTCAAAATGCTGCCTGACATCACACTTTATGATGCTTCAATGTTTACATTTTGTTAGCCTGGTTAGTAAGCAGCAATTCGTTTTAACTTTCGTATTATCAATTGTTTATGTGATTTCTGAACATTTCTTTTTCATCTTATAATCATTTAATATCATTATCACCATTTTCCATTATCATTATTTTCTTTTCATGGCGGTTGTCCAATGCTTTCGTTTAATAGGATCCTGTGGAACGCTAAAGAATAGCTTTTGAGAAGCATTAGCCGTTGTATTAGTGCAAAATGGTACAATATATTATTTATACTACGATTTTTTAATATTTGTCATTATTATAACACACAAAACCTATTTCACTGATTCAAGAAACAAAGCAAAGCACTAAATCGAATGTAAACAACGATAATTACTTCCGTTTGTTGTCATAAAGAGTGACGTCAAGATATTTTATGCTGCGTTTTCTCGATAGAGTAAATAGTGCGATGTTAAAATTGTTATAATTCAGTCATTAGATTTCAAATAAAGAAAATGTATGTATTTATTTTCTTACATTTTCATTTTCTATTATATACGAATAAAAACAGAAAACGTGCAGATTGTCTATTTGACAGCAAAATAACTCAATCTAACACATGCATACGATAACTAATACATATCTATATCCAAATAAGGGGATTAAAATCAGAAAATAATTTTCCTCGCTTTTTAATATTTTTTTACAAAAAATCCAATGGGCGATTAACATGGGAAATCTTTTTCTTGCATCCTCGGGCGGTCAGTGACGTCACATTTCGCTTGCGTATTGTACAGTATTAATTTGGTTTTATTAATAATTTGGCTTCTAGTAAATAAAAATTTTAATTAGGTGGTGAAATTGGTATAACATTTATGAGTTTCAAATTTTAAAGGTAAATAAGAAAAGAAATAATATGACAATATTTCGCACGGGTTTGCTAGTAAAGTAAACTTTGCTGTATAATAATAAATCCGGTATTTCAACAATTAACGCAAGTATATCGAGTACATATTAGACTAAAAAAGAAAGATCTTCTCATAAAAATCTTGGTCTTGTTGCTAAAGAATAAATAAATAAATAAATAAATAAATAAATAAATAAATGCAAATATTAATCGTGTAGTATTTAATAATCATATAATGAATAATTTTTGTAACTAATAAGTTACAAAAAAGTTTTCCGTATATTGAAACAGAGAGAGAAAAAACAATTAAATTATTCACATGAATGTTTAAAAATGCTTTTACAGTTAAAAATGCAGTGACAGTAAAAATGATATCCTCTCACAGTGATCTCTTCACTGTCTCTCTTCGATTGTTGCTTAATATGCAAGGATGTATTATTTATTGTGTAACATAGAACAATACCAAAAACTAATTTGTTATAAAAATATTTTTTTTATTTTTGCTATGCAAACAACAATAATAATTAATAAAAGGATTTACAATAATGATAAAATTGTATTTAATTGTACTAAAGTAATATTTTCTGTAAATTAAAAATTTAGAAGATGTAAAAAAAAAATTAATTCAATGATTAACACTGATATTTTAAAATATGATGTACGGTTTCTAATTCTGTTGTATAGTATTAAAAAGCATTAAATGTCTTCCGTCTTCTGTGTGTGTGTGTGTCAGTGTGTGTGTGTGTCAGTGTGTGTGTATGTCCGGAGCTTTTTGTAAAGCGGCTCATCACAGAGCTACACGAATTTGCAAGGAGGTTCGTAATGACCTCTCCTGGTGTACCTTGAAGCCCGATTTTCGAATTTTTGATTAGTTTTCTTTTAATTAGAATTTTTTATTTTATTGGATTGTATTTGGCCATAGTGTTTCCGTATCACAATAAAAAACAAGGCGTTTCCATTTTGAAGTAAATGTGAGAGTTCTGTTATGTCGGTCAATGGCTTAGTCGGTTAAAACGTCACGTTGTTAATTCAACGGTCGTAGAATCGATACTCGGTGGCAGATGAGTTACTTCTCTTGCAGATATTTAATAGATAAAATGTCAATTGTAAAATAAAACATTTCATTATATAAACAGTATCCTAAAATATTCTGATTAGTTTTTTTTTTTTTTTTTTTTTTTTTTTTTTTTTTAAGTTTTCTTTTAGTTACTAAAAAGCACAAAAAAAATTTTAAATGAAAGAAAGAAAAAAAGAAAAAAAAAAACACCGGAGCCCTAAAAATCATAAAATAAATATTTATTCTTGAAGAGATATGGTTATAAAAATACAAACGTTTCACCAATAAGTAAATTTTAAAGAAAAGTATAGATGTTTCACTTTTGCAAGAGATGAAACATTTTAAGTAATCAAAATATTTTAAAAAGCATTCGAGAACAACATTCGAGATTCTTTTTATATTTCTTACATTTTTGATTTTTTTTTTATTATTATTAATTAAAATATGAAATGAATTTCTTTATAATAGCTTTAAAATTAGCCATTTAAATATTAATTGTAAATTTAATTGTTGGCAGAAAAGTTTTTCAGTTCGTTTTTTTCGACAAAAAGAAAAAATATTTTTTTTTTCAAGCGAATAATGAAAAATTTGATACTGAATAATGAAACTTCAATATTTAATAGATGCTGAGATACAGTCACCTTTGAAATCGTAGTTCCTAAATAATAACAACCTATAATAACAAACTACCTGCTGTCGATAAATACCCAAATTCATGTACCCGGAAAATACCTTTCTGCAGGCAGTGGTAACCTGGACCCGATGTAGTGCGGGCGAAAAAAGACCTGCAGGTGTGCAGGTACTCGAAGCAAGGTTTAGGGCGATTTCAATGTAGGCTTTTTTTTTTTTTTTTTTTTTTTTTTAATTTATAATGCGATATAAAAAAAAATAGTAATTCAATTCTATTGAAAAATAATTTGAATATAGTGACCAGCGAAGCGGGCGTAGCCTGCTAGTGTGTAATAATAGTCTCTCTCTCCATTTTATTCGTATGTCCAAAAAACAGTTTTCTCTTGAATATGGTTTGATAAGCATAAAATTTACAGGGTCATACAAAATATTCAGATGTATTAAGGAATATAGCTGAAAATTGCTGAAATTGAATTCTAAAAATAGTTTTTAATTCTTTCTCACAGTGTTTAAAAGTGATTATAATTTGAATCACATCTACATATCTTTCTGTCCGCCTGATTGTCCGTTGTCACCAGTACTGTAAATATTTTCAGATTTTCTTCAAAATGATATTATATTATTCAAATTGACTACCTTATGTTCCCTATTGAAAATGCTATAAATAGCATGGTTGATTTTCATTGAGAGACAGGCAAAACAATGTCAGTGCATTACATTTTATAAGAGGCATTTCTGTAAATCGTGCTAAAATAATTTTGTACTGCATAAAGCATAATTAAATTAATAACTTTTATTCATATTTTAAAAAACAATGTTTTTTTTATAGAATATTAGCGTTAAGATTTATAGAGTTACATCAAAATATTTAGATAGTATAAGAGCTACAATTGGAGATTGTAAACTGCATTTACGTTTATGTTAAACGTTTTTAACACTCTGCATTTGCGTATTTGTTAAACGTTTTTAACACTTTCAAACAATGTTTAAGAGTGATTATGAATCATTCTGTGTTTCGGACATTGTGTCTGTCCGAAGTGTTATCACATAGGCAAAGTATATTAAAGGTTAAACGATGCAACAAATACGTTTTTAATTATGAAATTAACAATAATGATATAATTCTTATTATTAGTAATAAATTAATTTTTTGAATGTTGAAATTTGAGAACAGAATCATTTAAATGATTTATATTGATATTCGAAAGTGTAATGCTTAAGTATATAATTATTATATTTAATATATATATAAATTCACGACAAACTTCTACTGTATCTAAACATGCAACAACGTAATTTGTTATACAAGTTAATTTTTTATACAATTTATAGAAGTACTACAATAGTTTGTATTACAATAGTTTGAGTTACAATAGTTTGTGAATTTTTAATAAATAAATTTTACTAGTACTAGACACAAAATCATACTGTGGAATTTGTTACAATGGTACAATTGTTTTTCTATGTAATGAATTAATACAGGGTGTCCCATAAGTCTGTAGACATTTTAAAAATTCATAACTATTGAATGAATTGATAGAATTGAACGCGTTTTGCGAAAAAATCATTCTCATGAAGAAAGATTATTTTGTTTGTTTGTTTGTTAAAGAAAAAATAATAATTAAGCTACTTGTCGGTAGAAGGTGCTGTGCATGAACAGATCACACATTTTCATGAAAAACTACTTATTCGCATGAAATTGTTTACAGGCATATAAATTCTATTCTACGTGTCCGTCGTCACCACAAATTACAATTTGCAACACTGCTAACTGAAGCTTCAGTCGGCGGTTCTTACCTGAGGGATAACATCTTCACCAATAACGTTTTATCCAAGAAGTTAGCATCGCAATTAAAAAATCATGTATGCACATGTAGGAGGCAAAATAAGAAATAAACTGTTCTAATCGCAAAATTGTGCAAAAATTTAACTATTTTTCTAATTATCGTCGACAAAAAATTTAACTATATTTTTTTCATCACCAAAAAAATCCCCCTTCACGAGAATCAACTTTCTGCAAACCGCGTTCAATTTTATATATTCATTCAACAGTTATGAATTTTTAAAATGTCTACAGACTTATGGGGGACACCTTGTATTTGAAGTATGTTAAACGTATTGAAAATTCAGAGCTTTTAAAAAATGTAGAAAAAATAGAAAAAAAGCTACATGTTTCTTTCCTTCTCAGACCGTCATAAAAAATAACATTAAAGATATTATAAAATTTCGTCAGAGTTAAATTAGTTTTCGTTAGATTCTCTCACAAAACTTCGTAAAATCTTTACTATTATATTCAATAGCGGTCTGAGACGAACCAAAACACGTAATTCTCTTCATGATTTTTTATACAATTTTGGAAATTTTTCATTTTTAATAAATGCTTCAGTAGTGTAGTGGTCATGCAGGATAACGGCAACATACACTTTGTTCGTAGGAAATAGTTCAGTGAGTTCCTTTGTGACGAACGAGTGTACGCCATAGCTCTATCTTAGATTAACTTAATTAATTTATGGAGTGAGCACGAGACTTGAATTATGCTTATTTGACTTTACTGAATTAGATAATGAAATAACGACAAAGTCAGATTTATAAAATAAATATAGAGCTTTTATTTTGAGCTTAAAGAAAAAGGTGGGCGTTGGACTATATCACATTTTGCACTTTTATAACTTAAAGGGCAGCCATAAATATTTTCCTTACTTAATTAACCTCCAATAATCTCAACTACTTAATTTAAATTCATTAACTCTCACGACTTAGTAATCTTTCGATAGCGGGAGGATTCCCTTACCCTCTATACTACTCGACTTACTATCTCCTACTATAGCCGCTGACAACTAACTTCCTTCCAAGCAGCTACCTACTAACCTCTAGCCGCTAACAGCTAACCTCTAACTCTCCCAACTCACTTACTAACTAACTTCCAAAAACAATCTTCCTTCTCCTTTTATACAATTCACTTTCCAAAATATTAACATAATGTGAATTACAGTTTCGTTTATCATTTATCATAGGAACTAACTCTATTAATCAACTGAATTCTAAATTCTGCACATTCACGTGTTGTTCATAAAGTGCGAACTTCGTTTGTAGCATTACGCTAGCATTGCTATACCTCACACCTTCATTGCGAACTTCAGCTTACACAATTCAGTCTTTGCTTTTAAGCCTTAAACAAAGGCGTATAATAGAGAAGCTATAAATTAGGTGGATATCTGTCCTTCAGTTTCGGGAGAGATGGCCACATCAAGTAGAATAAGTATAGTCACTATTAAAACATCAAAGACATATTATGTTCCATAACCAACAAAAGTACTTTTTGATATTGCACCAATTCTTGATGTAATAATGACAAAAAACAGTTAGAAAACGTGACAATGACACTTATGGCACGTTTAATGGCAAATAATAAGTAGCTATGGTTTAACATAGTCAGAAAATTATGAAAAACGTCGAAAACTTTCATACCAGAAACAAAGTTCATAAAAAAGCTTGAAACCACTAAAAAGGTCTAACGTAAACGCAACAGAAAAAAATAGGAAAACTGAAGCAGGAAAGATGGTGAAATATATCTGAAAATATCAGATTCTGCGGGAACAGAATTTGATGAGGATTACCTGTACTAGTTGTGGAGAATACTACAATATCACAACCGAAAAGTTGGTTCGATAAAATGCATAAGGTGCCTGAAGTGGTTCCATGAAAAATATAAAACGATCAAATCCTTTGCTATAAATATGGTAAAATTTTGCCAAATGTGAAGAATTGATATTGTATTTCACATTCTGTTTATTCGATTTTTATTCACTCATTCTCCGCGATGTAATTGCATCTTTACAAACTGCTTCAAGTCTTCCTAATTAATTATATAAAATATGTTATTTTGTGCCATTTAAGTTCGCGTTTTCTTTCTTGCATTGGATGGTCATCTCTCCTCTATTTGAAGGAGAGATGCTATTTAATTTCAAATTAAGTTTACCGCTTTTTCTTCACAATGCTTTGCTTTTTTGCCTAAAACATGATAAGCATATGTATAAAAATTTTAAATATACATAAACGTTTCTTATATTTGCATTCTATGAATTTTTATTTCAATTTTTAAAAACTATCGTCATCTATCCTAAAATTACCCTATGCTGAATCTGCCATTAAAAACTCTCTCTCTCTCTCTCTATATATATATATATATATATATATACAAATATATTAATTAGTATGTGGCACAGTATATTTCTTCCCACCAAAACTTTTCATTGTTTCTAATAATTCAAAAATGTGAATATTAATTTTGTAACATGTAGTAACATGGTATTTATAATAATTTAATGTTTTTTGTTCATTGCAAATACTTATTCAGAGTTTTCAAGTTTGACTAGCTCCCAAGTGTTTCAAAATATTTACTGTAGCAAGTTATATTTTCTCTTTAAAATGGAAGAACTGTAATCCACGAAAGTATCAGGACTGATTGACCTTATGTAGAAATCATGTGCAACATTTAAAGCATGTGTACATTTTCAGTTTGAATTAACACGCAATTGTAGAAACTATAGTGTTACCACATTTCCTACGCCTAGCAGTGAGGACGAGTCCAAAAGCTTTGAGGAGTGCGAAGTTCATCGTCAGGTTGGGATTTAGTAAACATTTAGTCATTCGGCGTTCCCTTATCGCTTGTTTTATCTCAACGAAAATATTATCTCCTCTATTTTAACAGTGGACTCGTTGAGTTTGCACTTGTGCAAAAGCTTCCATGGTCGCAAGAAATGTGGTTAAAGAATATTTGCATTGTTTTCTCTATTGATTTACTCATGAATTACTTTCAACACCTTTTCTGATTATCCATGTCCTATAAAATAGCCTTACTTCACGTTTAACGTCTGTAAATTACTATACTGTATTTTTAGTAATATTGACCATATTTAGTTTCACGAAATAAATATGTAAGTTTCAATCTACTTCTTCTTCTGAAAAAAATGGCCTTTTTAAATAGAAAATATTATAGCATGATAACATCAAAAAATATTAAATAACTAATCTGAAACTGTATAAATCTAATTGTTTACAAACTTTACAAACCATACATTAAGCTAAGATTAAGATCACAAAAATTTCTAGATGTGTTCTTTAATTCTACTTTCTGGAACTTTATGCTTTCTTCTAACAGGTTATAATTAAACGATTCATTAAACTTGTGAGAGAAATTATTACAACACGTGTGTGTATCACATTAAGCCATATTTTTTTAACTTAAGTACACGTGCTAAAATAAAATCTAAAGAAAAGTTTTATGGAAGAAATTTATCATTTTTACTTAAGAAAAATATAATCCAAAGTTTTTGAAATCTATATTTGAATTTGATTTAACCCATAGTTATGCTTAAATCAGTTATACCAAACCTGTTGAAGTAAAAAGGGTGGTGTATTCGTTAGTAACGAATCTGGAATGTTAATGTTTTATATCGAGAACGTTAACATTTATGTATTAGAGGAATTCTTATTCTTCATTCTCGCGTCATATAAAGGTGTATATTTTACATAAAAAAAAAAAAAAAAAAAAAAAAAAAAGAATGCAGTTACATTATGTATTTAATAAGTTCAAAATATTAGGAGAGCAGAAAATGATGAAAACCCTGCTAAACAGTCCTGCATATCATAAAAGAAAACTTAAATGCATATATATATTGCAGCAAACAAGAATATGTAATAGAGAAACTATAATGCCAAAATATCATAATCAGAAATCTTAATAATTTCAAATACTACCAAAAACGAGAAGAACTGAATTGAGTTGATTGAATTTAATGTTGCACTATAGCTAAGTAGTGAACAATTGGTGGCCGTCTGGGATTAAACTCTAAGGATGGTTCAGATACGTTTATAATTCGTTCCGCTGTCGCAAATTTGATCCTCTGATCCTCTGCGTAAGAGATGGCCCCCTGCTTCGATAAATCCTAGAGTTATTAATTAAAAAAATAATAATAATTGGAGAAATTGTTTAAACGATCCATTGGAATAGCCATAAACGATAAATACTCTTCAAGAAACAAAATCTACAAATCACGGAGAATGAACGAAGGAATTGTTTTCTATACAATTTGTCTTTAGAATGCGTTCTAGACATGATAGACGGGATAGGCACTTACATAGTTGTATTATGTCTCTTTTAAGCCCATTATCTAGAAATTTAGCTGTGTAGAAATTTCTTTATTATCCTTAAAACCTAACGTATCCTCGGAATTTTACGATATGCTTTGATCGTTATTCCAACAAAACAAAATTCCAACAAATTTTGACAAAAAAAAAAAAAAAAAGTAATAAAATACTTCCCATTTTAAATAATTTGTTCCAATTTATTTTTTTAAAAAAATATTAATATCAGTGAATCAAAAATTCTAATATGCATACTATTTTATAATCTGTACCTTATGTAAATGTGTGTTTATAATAATATATTTTCTTAAACTTTCACCGTTTTTCTTATAATAATGAAGCTAATTAAATGTGATTAAAATTGTATTAGAGGCTATATATCACGGCATTTTGCCTGGTTTTGATAGGCGAAAATGGTAGACCAGATAATACAGAAGTACCTTGATATCAAAATCAAAACATCTAATCTTTAGGTAATCAATGTACCATAATAGAATTTATCCCTGTTACGTGGTAAAACCCCTCACATGTGACCACTGCAGGGGAAACTACAACATTATAACCTTTATATTTATTTTGATTGGGTGGCATTTTGTGTTCCGTAGGGAAACGTTTATATCCTACGGGGAAATACACAGGCAAATTGAGAATTAACAATTACTTGTTGCGTTTGATTTAGCATCGAATCCATATAACGGATAACGTCCATTATGTCATTCAATAAGAATTTTCAAAACTTGAACATATTACCTTTTGGAAATCAATATACTAATCCGAATAATATGTCCGTAAGCCTACATGAGTTAATTTTCCTGTATACTATTAATACACTGTTTCTTCACTGTGATATAGTTCCTAAATGAATATCGGATTAGTTCGAGTATTTTTTTCTTTCCATAAAGAATATTTTAGATAATGCAAAGCAAAACGAAAACGTCAGCAAAAAAGCCGTGGTTTTAAACAATTTTATTTTCCATTCTCAATGGTCAGTCTCCGAATTTCTTCTGAGCATACAGTTTCTTGAGTTCAAACAAATACATAACATTTATATATATACCTTGATAAAGCCCATTTCGGAATATCTTGGAACTATTTGAGATATCCTTTGCAATTGTGAAGCTTGTGTCTTCTTTTCTAAGGAACTTCTAACATAATATGCCAATCTTATTTGTACAGAAAATGCATGAACGATCTAACTCTGTACGACGTCTAACATTTTTTGGAATAAATTTCACTTCCAAAATTAATATTGTTTATTTTTCAAAAGATTGCATTTTCAATATTTGAGTTTTTATTTATTTATTTATTTATTTATTTTTTCTTTTTCATAATTCTTTATGTCTGAATCAATTTTCTAGCACTTTCGTCATTAACATTGATTTGCATTTAAAACTACTCCTTTTTCTTTTTATTAAACCATAATGTATGATCATTGCGTTTAATGCTAGATATCAGTAGACGTAATTGAAAAATTTTCTTAAAATTAAATTATTTCCCACATGCATTTATTTTTTACCAATGGCGTTATATAACCCGCAAGGTAAATCAGTATTAATATATTAATAACCATTTCAATATTGACAGGAAAATTGGCACTAAATACGTAAATGCAGAAATAATAATGTCTTCAATGCCATTGATATTAATAAACTAGCAAACAGCTGTTTCGGTAGAATTTAGCGTACCGTCATCAGTGCATCTATCAGTGCACTGATGCACTGATAACAGTAAGCTAAATGCTACCGAAAGTGTTGTTTGCTAGTTTATTATTTCCTTTCACGTTCAAGACATTGTCATCTATTTCAATACCTTAATAAAAGCCTATTTCTCTACATTCGAGGCAATATCCCGTTACAAATAAGCATTTTAGCCAAATGAAAATCTTAACAGGAATTAGCTGCCCGAATAAGATTTATTAAAAAAAGATAATCAGCAATTAAAGGCCAATTTTATATATTGTATATTTTAATTCAAAATTAATTTAGATAATATATTTTAAGAAAAATAATCCATGGAATTTTCTGATAATATTCTTTTAAATGATGTTTGTAAACGTATTGATTTAGTGCAATAACTTAAAAAAGAAAAAAAAAATACTGAGTAACATTACAGTAGACATGACAAACTATGGACTGTTTCATTAAACAGATCAGATTGTTTTTATGTTATTTAACAAGCTTATAATTAATAACCATTACTAATTAGTGGATGGATAATGATTTATTGACTCAAATGCGTTATAAGCTCTTAAAACGTATAAAGCACAAAACGTAAACAATTTCACGCAAGTCTTTATTCCGCTTTATTTGTAAATAATTATTTGAATAATTATTTGAATAATATTACTTAAGTATTTAACATTGTTTAAAAACAGATAATAATATGAAACTGTTGGATTCCAGATTTGGGATATTGACACTTTGTGAAACTGATGAATGAATAAGCTTTGGTAGTTTTTCAGGTGATTGATCAAGTAAACAAAGCGTATTTACATTTTATTCATCACTTAAAGCCATGCGAGATTATATTTGAAACAGTGTCAAATAAATATTTAAAATTGAAAACAAACCATAAATCTTATTAATAAATTTGACTATTGATAAGAAAATGAAAACGTAAGCCTCTGTTAAAGCGTGTAAAAAAGGCATGAAGTATCTAAATCCTAATTCGATTGTCACAGCATTGCCCAATGTGCAGCTATAATGCGTCCTTAACACCACTCACTCACTCACTCGATTGTTACAACAATCATAAATGCTGAGCGCTTGCAAAACAATAATAACAGTAATAAAATAAATAAATAAATTTTGAACGATAAAGAACCTTGAAACTCAAATATGCCTGAAAGTGATTTTTTTCATTAACTCTTCAACGCATGTAGTCTCAAAAATCAAACACTGTCTTTAACTCCTAATTAAAATATTATTCGTAGGGAAAGCTTCACTTTCGGCCACAATACTTTGGTCCATTCAAACAAGATATGAAAAAAAAAAAAAAAAAAAAAAAAAAAAAGAAGAAGTAGTAGAAGAAGAAGAAGAAAGAAAAAAAGAAAGGAGTATATTCGCGCGCATTTCAGTGTAACGCTTAGATCTGCAAATTGTTTTGGTGCGTACGAAGAAGTTCGAGAAAGTTAGGAATGACAATAAAATTAATTTTTTTGGAGATTTATTTAAAAAATTCAAGCATTTTTTTCTTTATTTCATAATAATTAGCAAGTAAATGTATGCATAATTTTTTATTCACAATTAAATGGTATTACTATTTATGTTTGTACTGCATGCTTTATCATTTTTTAAACACTTCATTAATAAATAAATAAATAAAACCTACTTATTAATCATTATTATTATTATTATTATTTGTATTTAAATTTCTGCATAAACTTATATAGTAATCGAGATATATTATTTATTATTTTTCGGTCAAAATTAAAAATTAATGCAATTAAAGGCTATGTTTATTCTAATTTTATTACACTTCATCTGCAAGCATAAGCTTTTTGCCCATTTGCTTTTCATTATATCTTATGATAAATCATTCTTTTTTCAGATATAGTACTATCTTAATGATAATAATAATAATAATAATAATTTTTATCAGAACTATTATTTAATCATTTTGTTTAGCTCTGTTTATTGTCAGTCCAATTAATTAACTACTCAAGTATTTTAAAATGTGAGAATATTTTTTAACTAGCAGAAAATATATTGAGTATTTTTTTTAAATAAAATAATTACTCCCAGAATTTTGAACGGGTTTATCATTTCCGGATATATTCTTGAGATACACTGTCATCATAGATGGTGTAAAAAGATAATGATTTATCTATTCTTATATATGGTACGAAACGAGGATTTTGAATGCTGCTTAAGTTGTCCCTAAACGGCAGTTTTAGAACAGATGAAACACAAATAAAGTTAATTTTCTTTTTACTTCCTTATATAAAAGAAAGTATAGTACTCGCGAACAGTTTTATAGGAGCGAGAAATTTTTTCTCTTAATTTATTTAATAAATAAGAACGATATTTTTCTACTGATAAAGTATTTTGGATTTCTTGACAGTGAACGACAAAATTAATCTCAAATTTTTCATTCTGTACTAATGAGGTCATGTATCTAGCACAAGAAGTTATTTCATATAACAAACAGTTTATTTATATTTTGGTACATAGTTTTGAAATTGATTGAAAACAGATTTAAATAAAAAAGTTTGGAAAGCTCAATAATGATATTTATTTTGTTTAGTTAAAATTAATTAAAAAAAAAAAAAAAAAAAAAAAATTTATCTCTCTCTCTCTCTCTATCTATCTCTTTTTAACACTTTCCAACGAGGTTGAACAGTGTTAATGACTTCGGTTTGCCTGTCTGCCCGTCTGTCCGTCTGCGCTATAACTCCCGTAAAGGTTCATGGAATTTCTTAAAACTAATATATACTATTCAAATTTACTGTTCAATGTTCAATGTTCCCCATTAAAAATGGAGTAAAAATCACAACAGGTTACAGGGACATCCGAAAGTATTCCAATAGCATTGCGTTGTAAGAGAGGTATTTTTATAAACTGTATTTTAATACCTTTATTTTACACAAATCTTAATGATATTTTACATGTTATTCAAGCTGACTATCCTTTTTATTTATTTATTGAAAATGACGTAAATACCACTTCTAGTTTGTGAACACGGACATTCGAAAATATTCTAAAGCATCGTGTTCTGTGAAAGGTATTTCTATAAAACATATTTAAAAACATTTATTTTACACAAATCTTAATGAAATTGAAATATTTATATACACAGAAGAATGATTTCTATATAATATAGTATAATTAACATTAAGATTTACAGGGCCACGCAAAAATACTCTGTTACATTAAGGGCTATTTTTGGAAATTTGCTGGAATTGCATTTTCGCTTACATTAAGAGTATTTAACACTTTCTAACAATTTTTAAGTATGAATACGATTTGGATTAGTGTATCTGCATGTCCGTCTGTCCGCCTCCAGAGTCTGTAAATATTTTTAGACATTCTTAAAAGTGATGTATGTCATTCAAGATCACTGTTGAAGGTTCTCTATTTGAAATAGCATTTAAAAACGCCTGCATAACTGGTTTGTGTACAGGAGCACCTCAAAAAATGAAGATGCATTGCGTGTCATGAGAGACCTAAATAATGGTGGATGAATTCTTAAAAAAAAGCGCAGCCGTGGGCACCCTGATAGTGTACGTATGAATTATTTTAATAGTATGCAAGGATGGAACACGGGCGCAGAACTCATATCACTATCAATGTAAGAAAATTTTCTACTTCTTAAATCGGCGATATTATAGGTGGAGAAACTTCTTAAATAAATTCCGATATGAATTCTGCGCCCATGTTCCATCCTTGTAGTAGATGTCATTTTGAAATTTTATTCTTCAAAAGCGCCTTTCGTTTGAATCATATAAAAATTTAAATGATGTCTCTCTCTTGTTAATAATGACGTAATTATATTATTTTTCTTGATAAGTTTTATATGTACGTTTACAAAATCTGTGGGTGAATAAAACGGAAGCAGATAAAATATTTGCCTTAAATTCAATCAAATAAAAGGAATTAAAATGCTTTGATTAAAGCTAATGTTTTTTTTTTTTTTTAATAAAAATTTATTATAATAAAAATAGTCAGCTTTAATAAACTGTTGTTTCCGTCTTGCATTAAGCATCATGTTCTTTATGCACACAAAAGAGTGATTTTTCTTTCACAATTTGCGGAATTCTGGAAATTATTCATTCATTTTGTAATTTAATTCGGTAACCAGGCATTTGCAGCATGTTTAAAATTAGAAAAAAAAATAATTATAAGATAAATTACAATACTTAAATTTACTAAAAAGAAATTAATATAATATAAAGTAGCATCGCTTGTACTCGAATAACAATCCCCTATAGTTTTAACATAAGAAATTATTCCTACGGTAGATATTACATCTGTAAAATTCAAAAATTCAAACTACATAACAAAATGCAACCAACATCGTTGCTTTCTTTATTCTGTTCTATTCTTTTAAAACTTTATTCGATTCTATTAAAACAATTTACAATTGCCACACGCACCACACAAACTTTAAATTGTGCATCTACTTTTTAAGATAGCACTCGATCATGTTTCATATAAAAATTAAATCATTAAATTAATTTTTTTACTTTTTTTTAATTTCATTTTGCACGCACACTTTTCATTTCCTAATTCAAAATTATTAAAAAAAAAAAAAAAAAAAAAACTTTTTCGATAGTGTTTGTTTCGATACTGATTATTATTAATTTTCTTTTCTTTTCTTTTCTTTTTCTCCCCCCCCCCCCCCCCCTCCCACGCAAAAAAAAAAAAAAAAAAAAAAAAAAAAGGATTTTGATGAAATTCTGGCAAAAGGAGAATTTAGTTTAGGACGGAGGACTATTAATTTCTTTCTTTTTTTTTATTATAACATCGCTTTCAAATTATTCAATTATATTTTCGATAAATTTTAGATTTCGATAAATGTCTGTAAATATTATAGTCTAAAAATATTTACAGACATTTACAGACATTTACCGACATTTACTATCAAAAAATGACACCGCAAAAATCCCAGATTGAGACTAATGGTCCTCAGTCCTAAAAAAATATATATATACATATATATATATATATATATATATCTTATTTTTGAGTATGATGACATGTATTAATACCTTTCATTACTATCAGTAAAATGAAGTGTTAAAGAAAATGTACATCTCTTTTCCTATATTAATCTTAAAAATGTGACAATCGTTTGACCAATTTCATCAAACAAAACTCTCAATTCTCAATATTCTTCATACGAAAAACTTTATTACTACAACAATTCTTATAATAATAATTATTATTATTTTGTAACTTTTACCAAAATCATGGAAGTATCTTGGAAATCTTTTTTCTAAAGAATTTTTTTTTTTTCAAAAAGCTTTTCACAATTATTAATTGATACTTTCTATTCCTCCATTTCTAAACTTTAAAGTATATCTAAAAAATTTAAATTAGTTTTCGTTGTTACATATTTCAAATAAATATTACCTTCGGAAAATTCACGTATAACGGAATCACAATGGCGAAAAAATTTTTACTATCTGTAAATTGTCTGTCTGCTTGAACTTCAAGAAGTACTCTTGAATTAACATGTGTATATTGTTTAGATTTAAGAAAGCATGTTACGCTATTTAAAAAAGATGTTCTTAGAATATTTAATTTAGTTATAGGAATACGCGAAATATTTTTAATACATTAAAGTGTATGGGTGGTAATTATTCGTAATGCATTTGAATAATGTTAAACAATCTCGAATAGAGTGAAATTCTAATGAATGGAAAGGTTTACGTTTGCAGGCTCAGAACATCCATAAAATCTTTCACGTGTTTTGCTATACTGTCACAACTATCATCATTAAAAAATAAAAATAAAAATAAAAATAAAATAAATAAATAAATAAATAAATAAAAATATATACGATAATCTCATTAGAATAATGTCTTCCTTTTTTTTAAAATTATTATTATATCATTGAGCTGAGTCCAAGAGCTTAAATAGTGTCCATTTATAAATCTTATTTTATTTTTTATTACATTTTGCACGTGCCTTTTTATTTCCTAATTCAAAATTATTAAAAAGAACTTTTTCGATACTGTCCGTTTCGAAACTGATTATTATTAACTTTCTTTTCTTTTTTTTTTCAAAAAAACAAAAAATAAATAAAAAGTAAAAAAAGGACGAAATTCTGGCAAAAGCAGAATTTAGTTTAGTACGGAGGACTATTAGCTTCTTTTTTTTCTAATAATAACATCGCTTTCAAATTATTCAATAACATTTTCCATAAATTTTCGAATTCGATAAATGTCCAACGATGGTAAAGCTGGTACCATAAAAATCCATAGATTGAGATTAATAGTACTCCGTCCTTTATAAAAAAAAAAAAAAAAAAAAAAAAACTCTTGAATTTTTATTTGCTATAATATTTTTGAAAATCAGATTATTTTATAATAGTAGTGACAATACAATTAAATGAACTTAAAATTTTACAAGCCATGCGGATGTGAATTTAGCACGCTCATTTAGCTCATCTATGTTCAATTTCACGTGTAGAAGGAGGCATAGAATAATTAAAATACTATCTATTTTACATAGATTTTATATAGAAATAGACAGCAAAATGTATTAAGAACATTTCTATACTTCGTTAAAAGGATATTTTTAAAAAACTAATTTCAGTTTTTTTTTTTTCCTTTTAAAATTTTTGAAAACACATATAAATATATTTCAGTATTTTTAAGTGTAAAATATATATGAAATAATCATAGTAATGTAAATAATGCATATAAAATATTTAACTATTTTTCATGTAAATATTAAAATAATACAAATTTTAATACAACTTTATTACTATTATTATTTACTTATTTATTTATTTATTTATTTACTTATTTACTTTTTTTTTTTTTTTTTTACAAAAAACGACGCATTTATCAATTGCCACTCTTCTTGTGGCAAAAGTTTACTTTTTGAACAAATTATTAACTTCGTTTGCAATTTGATAAGTTATATGTAGAAATATCCTCTACAGTTTTTGATATCTTGAGGATGTGGATCCTTTTTGTCTGGTTAGTTAGTTATTAAACTAATTTAAACAGAACATTTTTTTTATTTTTCTCTTGAAAAATAGTCATCTATTTTTATTAATTTTAAATCAGGAACCAATTCATAATATAATGCATCTTTCGAAAGATAATTCATAACGAATGCAAACTACATAGACCATATTTTGATTACTAATTTTTGCAAATCTTAAATTTTTTTAAATACTTGTTGTAGTCTTCTTCAGTTTATTTAGAAGGTAATTACAGAAAGAAAATAGCGGTATGTAACATATGGAAAAACTGGAAGAGCTGTTATAAAAAAGTTTTTTTTTTTTTTTTTTAGCAATTGAACATAAATTAACTAATTCAAATAAACTGTTTTCTTACTGAATCATTTTTCTTAATATTGAACTAAAAAATCTGGTGTGACACAACCACACAATTTCCATTACTCACTATTACACGTATTATATGCACTTTTGGGCATAATGTGATCAGAAGACATAAAATTGACCTATCAAAGTAGACATCAAATTTTTTTCCGGTAAGAAAGAAAAAGCTGACACTTGTGTAAAGATAGGTAAAACAGAGTTTACTTAGCGAGTAAAAAAATAAGGAAAAATATTAGCAGAACAATTTTTTGAAACACGAATTTCCGAGATCTAAGTAGACCTACGTAATCAGGATGACTGTTAATTTTCCTGTACTAATAAATAATACATCAGAAGGGATTATATACAAAAGGATATTTAAAAAGGAAGGGGGGGGGTTAATATGGCAAGTTTAAAAAAATAATAATAACATACAGCTTTTTTTAAAAGAACGTACTTGCGAGACCTAAAATTGAGCTCTTTATATAGGTCGGCCCTCAGTTCTTCTGAACTAAACAATTAATTCTTATGATAGGATACCTAATAGATTATTTATCTAGCAAATTTGAAGAAAATCGTTAGCGCCGCTTTCGAGATACGGACTTACGGTCCCACTTCCGGTTTTCCAATTTCCATCAAAATTTGTAATATTCATCTATATACTACACCTTCTCAATTCTAAAGTTTCGTAGTTCTGTCTTTATTAGATTCGGAGATATGATAATCAGAAAATTCCACACACACACATACCAATAACCAAAACTTTTTTGGACTCAAGAGACCTTAAAATATGTAAATCAGGTGAAAACTCGGTGTCGAATTTTTGGATCGAGTACAATACTTTCATTACCTGATGAAATTTTAACATTTTATGTCATACACTGGAGCATAGGGTGCTAATAACTGGTAAGATGAATAATTAGCAGTGTCAAACACTGGAACATAGCGTCCAATTACTGATAAAATGAAAAACTGGCAGTGTCAATTACTGGAACATTGAGTGGGTGTCAAATTAAAATTCATAAAAAAAATAATAATTGTTATCAAATATATATATTTTAACATATATGTGGTTCTGAATGTCTTTCATGCCATATGTACTAACTTAAAGATTCCAAAAAATATTTTCTGATGTCTAGAACATTAAAAACATCAGAGATTGCTCTAAAAGTGTCAATCACTGGTGCACTTACCCTATATTCTATTTTTTTTCATTTACTGGAAAACCAACATTCAGTGATAATAACCCTGATTGTTGGTTTCTCAGCAAAATTAAATTTTCTGGATTTCATTTTGAAAAACATTACAAAAATTAAAAATGACAGTCCATACACTTAATTTTATACAGTTTTCTTGAATAAAAACCATAGGCCTTTTTCTTCCGTATAATTGAAAATTACGAGGTCGTTAAGTGGTTAACATTTTCCAACTGTATGTAATAGTTGCATCGTTTAACTTTCGATGTACTTTGTCTACATGACAACACTACATACAGACACATATAATAATTAAACCTGCAATCACATTTAAAAAATGTTGGAAAGTGTGAAAAACGCATTACACAAAAGGAAATGTAATTTCAAATATAGCCCTTAAGAAATCTGAATATTTTTGTGTGGCATGAAATCTTAATTCTAAGCACACTATTTTAAAACAGTTTGTTGTGAATATGAATAATAAATTTCAATTTCGCTTTGATTAGTGAAAAATAAAGCTATCAAAATATTGTTCATAAAAACTTAATTTTACAAAAATATATACCTCCTTAGGTAGCTGTGATAATGTCAAATTGATCAATTATTCCTCTTTTGTGATTAAGAATGTTCAACTGCGCAATGAAATCAAACTTTATTTTAAAATTTCTGATAAATTGTGTTTCTAAATTTATACCTTTATTTAAAAAATATTCTACTTATAGTTAAAAGTGTTGTCATCTGGTAGATAGGCTGTTTCATTGTTTTTGCACAATTTTTCTCAATTTTATTTGAAATATTTTTGTAATTCGAGAGGGAAAAAAGAAAAGCATTTTTTTTTTAATTGGTTTAACTATACAAAACTATACTATATAACTATGTTCCTATATAACCCCATATTACTCATTTTCCGTTCTGCTTATTATCATAAAGAAAAAGATTAATGCAGGTTTTCTATGTTATTGACATCTCTATAAATTGAATCAAATTAAATTATATAGTACCGAGACAATACGGTGGGGAAGTCGGTGCCGAAGGCATGAAGAGCCCGAAATGAATTTTTTAAGCAATGTATTTTCTTTTTAGTTTTAATTTGTAGAAATGGTATAAAAATATTGATTCTTTTTTTAATTTATTTAAATATAGTGACCAGCAAAGCGGGCAAACCATGCTAGTATTCAATAAAAGGAAGTACTGATTTTATAAAAATCTTCGGATTCCAGTTTTTGATGGATTTACACGTTTTCAAAGGTACAGAACACGATTTGACCATTTTTAGAAAATGGCTGTCTGGGTGTGACAAAAAAAAAAAAAAAAAAAAAAAAAAATTGGCAACTGTGTCTTAGGAATTACTGCACAAAATTTCATACAAATTGATAGGTAGTTGCACCTTGACATAAATTAGTGTCTATCAACTTTTGGTGAAAAGTGTCTGATAAGCGGTGTTGCGGTTCCGTTTTTCTAAATATCTTATAAGTGCACATTTTATTATTTTTAAAAGTATTTTTAACAAATTATTATGAAAATAGAAAGAATTATTAATAATAGAAATATTGAACTAGAAAGAAAAATAAATTTAGATATGTGATGTACATTTTATATGGTTATTTTTCAAAAGAACTCGTGAATATCTTTGAAACGAATGGTTGAACCGTAGATCTGTGATAATTTAAAACAAAGTTATAAATATTTCCCTTAAAAAGAAAATAATAAAAATTAAAATAAAAATAAAAATAAAAATTCTGTCAAAGACAGAATTTAGTTTATTACGGACGACTATTAATTTCAATCTGTAAAATTTTTATTTTTTAATTTTACTTATTTTTATCTCATTTTTTTACCGTAAGACTGGTCCATGTAATTTTTAAAATGAATGACATGAATTAAAATGAAATGTTTCCACCTAAATTTCACACTTTAGTCAATTTTAAAAAATCCAATTGTCGTGCCGAAAATCAGCTTGCACCCCCTGGATTCAGAAAAATCGCGCCTTTCATTTGGTATCAAATATGTAACGACACAAAACTGGTCTACAAAACCTGGCGACGACGTTTTTACCCTGATTGAAACTAACAGTTCACTAATAATCCTCCTAGTCCTTAAAAAAAAAAAAAAAAAAAAAAAAAATGCATTCATTATGGAAAACAATTTTAATAAATAAATGACAATTATAATAAATTAAAAGGAAATATATAAGAAAGATGATCACAACATACTAGTTTATGTTGCACTTTAGTTTAAATCATTACCCTAAATAAGCATAACTACGTCACTATACAACAAACTAACTAAAAATGTAAATGAACAATGTATGTTTTTTTATATAAATTTGCCAATATATGTATCTATAACCCAATTTTATTTTGTAATTTGCGTGTAATAGCTTTAAAAAATGAAAATAACAAGAACGACTACAGTAAAACGTCAAATCATTAACTAAAACATGATTACGCTCAATCAACTTTAATCTTGCATTAAAACCTATGTCATTTGACCCGTAGAAAACAAACAGCTTGGAGGTAAAAACTATACCAGTCACGATGATGCTGCTATGTAGTAAAAAATCAATTGTCAAAGTTTTTAGTTATTATGTTATCCATTCAACTGAAGCAAATAATGTTTATTACGATCGCAAAATTGTAGAAATCAATGCAGGAAATGAAATAAAGTCGAACATGAATTTAACGATCCGCTATTTTTCGATTTTTGCCATTTTGCGAAAGTTTACTTTGAAGTAAAATTTTAAAACTTGTTGTATTATAAAATCTCCAAATTGTAAAGTACTTTTTCAACAAACTTTTGTTATTAAATTAAAATTTAGTCATTCTGATTTTCTGAAATATCCCATTT
This sequence comes from Salticus scenicus, assembly GCA_963930645.1. Lineage (NCBI taxonomy): Eukaryota > Metazoa > Arthropoda > Arachnida > Araneae > Salticidae > Salticus > Salticus scenicus. The sequence goes on from OZ005654.1 coordinate 141,762,317, forward strand.
CTGCTACACATTAATGTTAATGAACTAAAACTGGATTTTCCAATAACATTTCTCAAATCCAAACTTTAAAAACACTAATTAAATCCTTATTTCCCACAGTTTTCAGACTTATAGTTGCAATAACTTTTGTTCCGAATGAACCATGTTACACAGATTCATAATAACGACGTACAATTTTTTATATGCATCTGAGATCATCATAAACATCCATGCCTTACTCTTTCGATCCCAAATCCTTTTATTCCAAAAGATTGCTCTCTGCCAACTGGTTCATTGGGACAGCAATTAAATCGGATATTTATAATAAGATGAAAAATCATAAGCGTTCAGCAGAAGATTACGATTAAATGGAAATTTATAAAGCATCATGATGCTGAAATCAATAAATTTCCACATAAGCATTGTGGGACCGCGGAAGACTGATCGTCAGAGAGCCACGCTCGTAATTGGAAGGTTGCGGGTTCCATACTCAAGCTAGCTAAGATTGTCGTCTATGCTAATGGTGATTAGAACACTTAAAATGTCAGCAATGTCTTCCATGTTTCCATCAAAATTATACCTCTGAGGATCACCGAAGCGGGGGAGTCATCCCCTCCGTGGAAAAAGAAAATTGACATGGCATGTGTCCGGGACATCCTTAGGGATGAATCCAAGAGACCGTCACCAATTGCTCATAATGTAGCCCTAGTTCGACATAATACCCATTCAACCTCATCTGCAAAATCATTGTGGAGCTGCCAATCATATTATAAAATGATATCACTGTTCAAACAAAGAACTTGCAAAAATTAAGACTTTTGAATAATCTTGGGATTTTTTTAAGGTAAAATAATTGTAATAAATGAATAGAATAAAAAAAAATATAATCTGGTGTGTCACTCACACAACTTTCTCTTATCCTGAAATTTAACTCTAAAAGTACAGATTGGATATTAAGGGTTAAGATAACGAGTACTGTTTTGTAAACTATGTTAAAGCAATTCAAATTAGGATTCAGAACAGCTTTATTTGACAAACAATTCTATGTGAGGGGGGTTACGGCCCCCCTTCAGTGAACTCCCTGTTTCATTATTGTATCTTCATTTATATAGAATTCAAATCTGTTATTAAGTTCAAACGTTTATTTAAAAAATTTCAGGCAACTTTCACACGCACCAATCCTTGAAACTTATTAATCTTGGACAAACTTTTCCAGTAACAAACGCATTAACTTCAAAATACATCATTTGGACCGCCTGAAATTATTTGTTTTTAATTTACTCTAACAGACGCAGTCAAAAATAAAAAAAATATGAAACTTGACCTCTGTATTTAGGAAGCTTCAAAGCGTGTAAATACACACAAAAAAAAAAAAAAAAAAAAAAAAAAAAAACACGTGATGAATATTTATATTAAAAATATACGTTATTTATCGTATGGCTATAAAGACTTAATTTCAATTCCTAAGCAGTTTTCCTGGACATGGTAAAATATTATAGTAAAGCACTTCCACTTACAAATAAAAAAGAATGTTATGACTTAAATATTTGCAGTCCTGTATATATTCTGAAAGTTATGAACACATCACATGGTGCACATAAATATAATCCTATATCAATAACACATGGCACAACCTAAAGTACACTTCCATCAATTTTCAGGTATTGTCGCTGCTATAATTTGTTTTTGAGGTATGATGATAATAGACAGTCACACAGACACACAGACCAACATGAATACAAAAACATGATTTTTGTATTCAGAGGACCTCAAAAAGTGTATATACAACAAAATTCCGAAAATTTGACCCCAAAACGATACTTTCTCTACCTTATGCGTAAGAGAAGAGGGCGGAGGTTCAATATCCGACTGGTGCAAAATATGACAAGATTTAATATGCATTACGTCTTTTTACATTTTTACGAAAAAACAATTTATAACAAAAGATGCTAGCATTTGAATAGCCAGCCTTTTATGCCATATTTTTCCCATTTCATTCGTGCCTTTTTATTATTTGATGAAGGATTTCGCTTTAATATTTTGATCCGAATCAGTTATCGCGTAATATGCAACTTATAGTGGTTTATTATAAAATATTTTTTCGACAACAAATCTCTAGTCTTGATCACTTGAGTTATTGAAGGGGTTTATTTTATTATTATCTAATGCTGATTACCATTAAAATCTTCATAAAAAGAATATATACCGTCTTAAAAATTATTGTATAATCTTTTTTAATTATTTATTTATTTTATTGAAAAGAAAATCAAAATAAATATAGTTTTCATACGAGTAATTCAATTCATACAGTCCTCTTTTACAAAACTGGTAAGTGTTCAACTCAAAAGAAAAAAAAAAATATAAATATATATGTGTAAATTCTGCTGTTTTCTAAAATTCTTAATTTTTATTTAATATTATTTTAAAATGTATTCATATTTAAAATTAATAATTTTTAGAATAAATTGTAATCTTTAAATTGCATTGTATTTTTAATTATTATATTATAATTATTTTAAAGTTTGCATAATATACTTACATTAATTTTATAATTGCTTGATAAAGGGAAAATTTTTATAATCAATATTTATAGAAATAACTATATATTTTGTGTATACTTTTCGTTGATTTTTATTAAATACATTAATTGCAACATGGTTTATATTCTTATTAGTATACTAAATAATAATAATAATAATAATAATAATAATAATAATAATGAAAATTCATTTTTATTATCTAATTATGTAATAAATTATATAAAAATATTTTCTTATCGTAATCATTAACCAGATTTTTGTTTAATCTCAATTGTGTAAAAAGCAATGTAGTTATGTAAAAAAAAAAAAAAAAAAAAAAAAAAAAAAAGCTTTCAGAACCTTTTAATTATAAAACTTCACTAGAAACTTGCATGATTACTGTTATTTATTTTTAAAATTAATACTTATTATCATCTATTTAATAGGTCATTCCCCCCCCCCCCCCCTTTTTTTTTTTTTTTTTTTTTTTGCATCATTAATTAAAGAAAATGAACGCTTTACTCAAACTATTCGTTAAACATGTAGCCACAAAGCATAAAAACAAATACGAGTATTACAAAACATTTTGTGTGATAAATGAATGTTTACTTGGAAATACGTAAATTACTAGCATAAAGTTTGCAGTAATTTGTAACAATTACTCACAAAATTTCTTTTATTTAAAAATATCAATTTCTTGTACTAACAAAGTAGAATCGCCATGCTTCACAAAATTAAATGAATGATTTTGTTCCAAGGTTTTATTGCAGTGACTTTTTTTCTCAACTTGCTTCTGATGAAACATTTTGTATAAGTTGTTCGTAACAAAAAAATAAAGTAACATGGTTTATTTTTTAAACCCTTGTAAGAAGCTAGTTTTTAAAGAAATTCCGTAGAACCTTCAAGGACAAAATTTGTCCTTATTGAAAATTGTCATGCTCATAAGGTAATTAGGTTTATCTTTGTAATACATTTCAGGTAATGTGAAATATGTTACAAAATGCATAATTTATATTAATGTTTTTTTTTTTTTTTTTTCTTTTAAACATTTTTTTTTTTTTTTTTTTTTTTTTTTTTTTTAACTATGCCCAATTTTTCTGGACGCTAAATTTACATCAACATGAAAAAATAGAAATTATGGTTCTTATTTGAAAAATGATTTTATGAACTTTAGACTACCTACAAAGATGTTATAAAAGGTACAGTCTCTTTTTAAATATATATATTTATTTGTTTAAAAGAAATATAACTTAAAAAGCTTTAAAAAAAAAATACTGCATATTTAACATGTAACAATAAATAAAATAAAATGAAATAAAAATAAAAATAAATAATGAAATAAATAAATAAATAATACATAATAACAATGTAAAAAAATAAAAGAAATGCCGATAAAAATTTAAAAGAAAATCAAGCGAAAATCCATAAAAAACTTATACCAAACAAATACAAAAGTTGAGTCCGTATTTAGCACAGGTAACCACTTAAAACGGGTTAAAACGGTGAGATATGTTTAGGCGCTGCTAACAAAAATTAAAAATCAACTAAAATTTTAAAAGGGAAAGATATATATTAAATATATATATATATATATATATGAAACCCAAAAAATATTGAGGTCAATTTTAGATTTTATTAGCAGCATTTGAAACATCTTACTATCTGTGTCCTTTTTTGAGTAAATCCTCGAAAATTGCTTCAATGTTTTTTTTTTTTTTTTAGTTTAATATGAATTTTTGTTTGGATTTTCTATTTGCTTTCTTTTATTTTTTATACATATATTTATTTATTTTCATCATTATTGTTATTGTTATTATTATTTACATTGTACATACATAACCTTGTATTTTTGCTTGTAAAATTTATCTGTTACTCACTTTATTTCCTCTTGTCATCGGGATTTGCATTAAAGCTTATAAAATTCTGTTCGTCTTTTCTAAAATGTGTTTTATGTGTGATGCCTGGAAATTGTTCCGATAAATATTTCTTTTTTCTTTTTCTTTTTTCTTTTTTTCTTTTTTTTTATTTTGAAGGAAGGAAGAAAAAGAGTTTATTTTTTTATTTTTTTCCTTATTTATTTATTTATTTATTTATTTATTGTTTAACTTATTCATTATTTTTATGTAATTATAAATTTGATGTTTTAATTTTTCATTGATTTCTTTTACTACTTATTTTTATTTTTATTGTTTTTCGAAATCTCACTTCTACGTTATTCAATACCCCACCGAAACTTTAGACAACATTTTCATTTCCATTTACCTTGTTACATCTATAATTTTTTATGCAGTGACTCATTTGAATTGCACATTTCACTTTTTCGTTTGAGGAATGATTATGCTGAATCATATCGACTCGAAACATTTGTCGTACGTTTTTATAACGTTTGTTGTATGATGTCTGTTTATGAATGTTTTATATATTATCAATGCATTAACACAATTTAAAAGTTTCTAGTTCAATGATTTTATCATCTTTACCATTTTTACATTAAAAATTATCTATTTTATGTATTTTTACTCGCTAAATTGTTAATTAAATCGAAATTCTGAAAGCTAAAAATATTAAAAAGTAATTTTTTCTCTTAAACTCAACTATATTCGTATCAGATGAAAAAATTATTCTTGGAATTTATGTAGTAAAATTAAATTATGACTATTATAGTTCATAATATAGTATTTCATATTTCTGAATCAAGGATTTAACTTTGCAAAAAAAATTGTCTTACTCTATATCTAAAATGAAAACCGCAAAGTACTAATATCAATAACTAATATCAAGTAAAAGGATCTAATACCAAGTAAATAAATAATTTTTGAATATTAAACATATTCAATTATATTATTACTCTCTGTTATGGGTTTAAAAGTATATACACCCCGCGACAAAAAGATAGGTACAAAGGGGTTTTTCTTTGATTTTTCATAAAATAACATTATCTAAATTGTGCTTATAGTTTATTATTACCATAAAATAACACTATTCTGGACTGAATTTTGTTTTAAGACTAATTTAGAAAATTTTTAAGACTAAAATTTTTCTAATTTAAGACTACACACCGCGACAAAAAGATAGGAACAAAGGTTTTTTTTTATTATTATTATTATTATTATTATTATTTTTTTTATATGATTTATTTTGAATATAAATATTTTGAATATGATTCAGATATTTAATATGTTTTTGATATGATAATATTTTGGTATGATAATAAATGATCAGCACAATTTAGAAAATGTTATTTTACGAAAAATTAAAAAAAAACCCTTTGTTCCTATCTTTTTGTCACGGAGTGTAGTCTTAAAACTTTTCTAAATTAGTCTTAAAACAAAAATTAGTCAGGGAATAGTGTTATTTTTTTATAATAATAAATGATAAGCACAATTTAGATAATGCTATTTTATGAAAAATCAAAGCAAAAACCCTTTGTACCTATCTTTTTGTCGCGGGGTGTATTTTGTTAGAGATTTATAAAGTATTTTTTATTCAAAAAAAGATTCCCGAATTACTTATACATAGTAGTATGAATTATCCCTAGAATATAAACTTTTATATTTAATACATTAATATTAGCCATGCGTAAAACTTATTCACTCCATATTAGAAAGGCATTTAAGGCATATTTTAAAAATTAATTTATTGATAGTATTTATTGATAGTTAAGTGTACCCGTGGGCTTTTCTTATAAACCTTAAATCTGACGGATGTGGCAACTATTCTATCATTGAAGTGTGATTGTTTGAACCTTGTTTAAGTTTGTGAGACAATTTCTAACACTGCGGGACGGTTACAACTTTATTTGTGAGGTAAAACAGAAATGGAGACGCACAATTTTTTTTTTTTTTTTTTTTTAATCCTGTATTTTTTTTTTTTTTTAAACATAATTTGATTCTTTTTTTTTTACATTATCATTTATCACAGAAAATGATGAAAATGTTCGCCACCATTTTGAATGTAAACATGAACACGTCGAACCAGGTTTTTGACACACTTCGCAGCATTGTTGGTGTTATTGACGAGATTTCTACAGTTATGATTTGTCTTAATTCATAGATGTTTGCAGGACTTCTCCGGTAAAGCCTATGAAATGATAATGTAAAAATGGTAATGAAAATGTAAATGTAATGTAGGAATGATAACATAAAAATTTTTAATTAAATTTTGTTTTTCATAAATAAAATTATTACAGGGTTTAAAAAAATGTGCGTCTCCATTTCTGTTTTACCTTACAAATAAAGTTGCGACAGTCCAAGAGTGTCGGAAATTGTCAACCCCACTTAAATAAGGTTCAAATAATTATAGTTTAGTGTTAGAATAGTTGCTACATCCATCATATTTAAGGGTAATAAGAAAAAACAACGGGTACTCTTTTAAATTTGTCACCCTGTATATTCAAATTTTATTCAGAAATTAGCATGCACAACTTAGTAATTGCGCAAGCAATTTTTCACTGCATAAGTAAAATTTACTCATCTTTATATTCTATGGTTAATATCCTCATACATTTTTCATTGTTAAAATTGCACTGACACATTTTGAAGAAACCTAAATGTTGCTTTTAATATCAAATGATTTCTTTTTCTTTTTTTTTTTTTTTTTTTTTTTTAAGAAAACATGCAGAAAACCGGAAATTTCCAGTTCCTTCCGGTTATTCCAAAGATCTGTTATTTTCTGCTATCATCTGTCCACAAATTGCTCGTATATCTGGAATACCAATTTCTGTCGGCAAGGAAGTTGTATATATGTATGCTATCCCGTTAAAGGTCAAAAGCAAGCGAACACTTTCCTTTTCTGACCTCGATACGTTTCATTAGGTCTTACAACTGGAACGCTCCTTTTTTCCATACTTTTGTTATCATCTTTAACTATCGTGCAAGGTAAGCTATACTAATAAGACAAAAGTGAAATATTTAATTGGGTTTACAAGTACTTTTGTGTATGTATGTGAGTGTGTATGTGTGTGTGTATGTTTTGAAAAGGTGGAGACTGGTGATTGTTTCGTGGTTTGTATGCTAATGATACAAGTTGCAAATTATCCTTTATAATAGAACTATTCGAGATATTCAAATGATTTGACAGATAACAAACTGTGTTTTGTCTGGCCTTTTTTTTTTATCGTCATGAAGTTTTAGATTTTACATATGATTCCCAAACAGAGATCGCGTAATAGGGATGTTTTTAAAGACTTATACTCTTCAATTGCATTATACTCTGAAATGTGAATGATAAACATTACTAATTTTTTAACAATCTTCAACACTGTTAAAAATATTGCAAAAATTTTGTGTACCAAAACGTGGTACACAAAGTGGCTGCAATCATATTCAGGTGAAACCTTTTTCTATGATTTGGTGCTTGGTTGAGCCAAAGCTTGGTACTATAACAGTTTACACTTTTAAGATATGGAAATATTTTGCCATGATTTGGTACTTGGTTGAACTAAAACTTGGTACTATAGTTACGACAAGTTTAAGATGTGAAACCCATTTACCGTGATTTGGTGCTTGGTTGAACCAAATTTGGTTCTATAGTAACTTCAGTCCTAAAATAGGGTAAATCTTGTATCTTGATTTAGTGCTTCGTTAAACCAAAACTTGTACTATAGTAGCTTCAACTTTAAGACGAGAGAATCTTTTTTCATGATTTGGTGCTTGGTTGAACCAAAACTTGGCACTGTTATTATTGTAGATTCAACTTTAAGACGGGGATTTTTATTTTATTTTATTTTATTTTATTTATTTTTCATTATTTGGTGCTTTTTGCAATAAAAAACACCCAATTATAGTAGAAGGTTTTACTATCGCATGGTTACAGTTAATATAGTACCAAATTTTTGTTCAGCTTAGCATATTTGCAAATACTATAGTACCAAATTTTGATTTAAAATTGCACGGAAATTTTAAAAAGTTACTGAAAAAATAAACTTTATGTTTAATGTTAAACAATATTTTTACTTAATTAGTACAAGTATTTTGCAAAATCAATGTCATCGACAAATGAATCATATTTTAAAGTATTTATCATTTAATGTTTGATATACAGGAAGTAAAAAGGAAGTAAACTGGTTAGATGACTTTAAAATAATTAGGAAATTGTATAAAAATAAATAACGATATTCATGACTTTTGGGACTAGTACGGTGAATGGTGAGTATTAATACCGTATGAATACTATGAATACTGACAGACTTTTATTTCAACTAGTATATATTTTGTGTTCTAAATTTTTATGCCCGAATAGTTTAAAATTCTAATTAAATATAAGAAATTGCAAAATGATGGCAATTAAATGGGCATTTGTCCTTAACAACTGTTATATTAAATTACAGTTTGTATTGTAGTTTGGCAATAGACTTGAATAGTTAACTTTGAAAACTTTCTTAAAGTTCAAGAAAAATGTCATCATATGTCAGAACTTCTGAACTGATATTTTCCTTCTGAATTACAATACAGATTTACCTAATTTAAAACCCTTAAATCAATTATTTACACATTAGTTGAAAACAAATGTATTTTATGGAATTGGAATTTTATTTTGACTACATTTTAAGTAGGTTAATAAGTCGTTGTTATTGTTTAGATTAGTGGCCAAAGTGTAATAAATTAGAAAACTGGGCCTCAATTGTTGATTTATCTTGCTGTTGTCTTTGCGTCTGTTTGACCAAAAACGTATTTTAATTTCCTTTACAAACGAAATATTTCCTTAATATTTTATGATTTTGTTAGTTAGAAATATATGCTATTTTCCTGAAGAGGTTTTAATTTTAATTTTACGTCTTCTATAGGATTAAAAATAGTATTAATGTATTGTATAGGAAATGGGAACAAGACAAAAGGGTTAACTGGAATGCTTTTTCACATTTTCGGTTTCAAAGAAAAAATACAAAACCAAAATCAATAAACCAAATTTTAAAAATGATGCACTCACAGAGAAAATCAATCATTTCATGCAAAATTTGCAGTTACGTTATTTTAACAATTATTATTAAATACAGTTTACGTTAACACGGAGTTTAAAAGAAAATTAATTTTAGGCGCTACGTCGTCTAAAGAATGATATATTTAACACTTACTTGCACATATTTTAAAAATATTTAAATTGCAAAAGTGGCCTTAATTTTATAACGATATAAATTTAAAAGTAATAGAAATTAAATAGCTTCATTGGAAAATTGTAGGATAATTTACGTTATATATAAAATCCTGTTATTTTATATAAAATTCCTGGCGGAAAAGTTGGAGAAAATAAATAGCCGTATGCTATGAAAAACATACATTGACAAGATTTTTCTGCAATCAAATAATATAGAAAATATCCGCACACAACAGATATTTTCCATAGGGTACAACTGTAAAATATCTCGCAATAAATAATATTTTCTAGTTCTAGTAACCAGGACCGAACCAGAGTCCACTGCATAGAAGGCGACGATGTTAACTTGCAACCACGAAAGCACAATTTGCCCTTTTACTAAGCACTTCAATATCCAGTTTTGATACCAAGTTCCCCGTATGCGAAACAGAAAGAATATTTAACCACCAGAAATTATATAGACATATATTAAGAAATTGAGATGTAATTTTACAAAAGATTTCTGCAGTTTTAAAAAACAAAAATTTTCTGTGTAAAAGTTACAGAAATTTTCTATTTTTAACAGAATTATTTAACAGTGTTGCAAGTGTAGTGTTGTTGTTGGAGATCGAGTTCTTATTCTGGATAAGATTGAGAAAAGGGTGTATTGTCCAAGCATATTTTCAGCATTTAGTGTACACTTACTATCCGCATAGGGGAAAAAATATACTACTTTCATCTAGAACGAATAAGTGGTCAGTTTCTAAATTCCTAAACTAGAAATATAGATTTCCGAGCTATGCGTATAAGGCACGCCAATAAGCTGAAAAGACGAAATGATTGAGAATTCCTAGTCTATGCAATTCTAGATGGTGAAACGATATTCTGAAAATTATGAATCCTTTGTAATGCGATAAATTCTCGCTTGATTTTCTAGAATTGTGTGATAAACCAAGATTATCGTTGCTTAAACTCGCATCTTGTATTCATATTTATTTGCAAAGATTATTAAATATGTTTAACCTCGATAATATAGGCAACTGCTCTAGAATTCTAATAGGGCATTCTAGAAATCGCTTACAAAGAGGACTAGAATTTATAAGGATCGCATGGAACTATTTTTACTAGAGCTACAATCTAGATTGTAGATGCCAGTTTCAGAATTTTTTCTCAGTACGTAATGAAAATTTCATCATATTACATGGGAAAAATAAAGCGGGATTTTTCTTATAAGGCTTTTTTTTTTAAGATTTTATTTTTATTTCCTTAACTATGATATTTCCACTATTAAAAGATTGAATTTACAGGTTGCGAAAATACTTCTTTTCTTTTTGAGATAAAAAGAAAAGAAAAAATGCTCAAGATTCTTTTTTTTTTTTTTTTTTTTGCTTTGACTTTTATTATTCATTATTAATTATTGAAATTTAAATTTAAAATCAAATATTCTAATTGAAACTGCATGTGAATTTTCTTCTCAAAACTTAAAAAATATTTTGTTATAAACCTGCCTTTTATCTTTACTTCTGTGAATATCATTATGTTATATCACGCATAAGTAGTTAATGTACGGTTAGTGAATGCATGGCAGTACATTACTATGGTATATCATGCATGTTTATTTATAGTACAAAGAGTGAATACATATGTCATAAATATTGCGGTCAGATTAAGCAATACTGAAGTTACTTATGTAAATACAATCTGATGTGTAAATACACGGTTCTGCTAGTATTTTTTGCACTTGCGTTTTAATGAAAAACAATGCATTGTCGAGACACGGTTCTTGTAATATTTATTTACAATTTCTCAGAATAAAGTTTTCGCTTGGAAATGTTTGCTTGGTGAAACACATCTACAGAGACAACTACAATAATGAAGAAACTTATTGGACTATTAATTGAAATATTACCTTTAAATAAAGATCCCGTATTTATAGCAGAATTTCTCCTTAATTTTTACTTTCCGACCACTATAGTGAGGAAAGTATTGTAATCATGTCAAAAATCCCAATTTGAGATTTTGATGTTTTTATACGTTTTGAGGTCCCCTGAATCCGTTTTCATTATTTTTTATGATGTATGTATGTGTGTATGTATGTGTGTATGTGTGTGTATGTGTGTGAGTGAACACGCTTGCGTCTAAACGATTATTTCGAATAAGCTGAAAGTTGGTACGTATGTTGCAAGTCACCGTAGCACGAACCCTATTGGTTTTGGTGAATCTAGCACTTATATTTTCTTTACAGGGACACCAAGAAAATTTATTTATCATTATGGCCAATGGGACCAAATTTTTAAAAGTGTGATAGCGTCTAAACGCCTTATTAAATTGAGCAAAAATTTATACACATTTTATAGGTCACAGTTGCACGAGCTGTATAGATTTTGTTAAATTTAGCACTTAGAGTTTTTTTACAGGGACACAAAGAAAAATTCTTTATCATTATGACCTATGGTACCAATTTTTTAAAAATGCGATAGTGTCTTATTCAATATAGCTGAAAATTTATATGAATATTATAAGTCACTGTTGCACTAACTATAAACATTTTAATGAATCTAGCATTTATAAGTTTTTACAGGGACACAACGAAAAATTCTTTTTCATTATAAGCTATGGGCTCAAAGTTCAGTAACGTTAAATTAAATATCGTGTACTATATGGAGAAAAATACTCAAACACTTTATTATAATTTTCTCTCTTTTGTTTATTTAACAACTCCTCTGACTTTACTTTATCTACAAAACCGTTAATTACTCAATGTTCGGAAAGTCGAGTTGAGTCACTTCAGATTTTTTTTATCTGGTGGATCACCCTGTCGGAGCAATTTCAACCTATGTAAAAAATAATATTAATGAATTAAAAATTGCTCATTAAAAGGCGGTCTTGTAATTAGGGATTTGTTGTATTTTGCATAAATAGTAATTCTTTAAAACATAATCATTTTTATTTTTTTACAAAAGCTTTTCTTCCAAATTAGAATTAAAGTGAAATGTTAAATTAAATATCTGTTTAAATATACATTACAATTTGCTATTAAATTATTTTACATTAATTTCCAAACTATTACTGATATTTTTTATATTTTCTATGAATCCAATCTTGTATTTGTAATTTTTTTCAAAGTTTTCAGTTATAGCTTTAGCGTACAACGAAATATAAATCTTCTTTGAATGTTTCTAATAAATCTCATTTTTCTATACAATGAAAAAAAAAGGAAGCAAAAAGAAATGGTTAAAGTTTCATTGCATCGAATCATGAGAAACTAGTTTTAATTATCTCTTCTAATCTTTTCTTATGAGCATTAAGAAATATGGGCATTATATTTAAAAAACAAAGAAAGCAGTAGGAAAGAGTGGCAAAAGATTTCGTTGAAGCTTTACTAATTAACGTTCAGGAAGTGCAAACAACGGATTTGGAATAAAGAAGGATAAAGATGAGTGCAAAAAATAAAATTGATGGAAAAAATGTAATCATCTAATCATCTAACAAGATAACACGATTAAAGGAATATATAAAATAAACTGATGCGCGAAAAATAATGACTATTTGAAAAACATATGTAATCCCTTCAACAGTTTATATTTATATATATTTGAAAAGTTCGAAACATATGTATATAAGCTTATATTTTACAGATGTTAAAACTTTGTCTTTCCTCTTCTTCTTTTTTATTCATTTTTTCAGAACTATACCTGATACTTTAGTAACATCAAATACATTTTATTAAAATTCTCCTTTGATATTTTTGCTTTTAAATATAGGTTATAACTTTATGGAATTGAACTGATTAACCGAAAATTTGTATTAATTATTATGGTCTAAAATACTGTACATTATTTTAATAATAGTTGCAATTAATTATACAGCATTAATATAAATAGATTTACATGCTTAGAAGTATATATTGAAAAACAACTATCTTATAATCGAATTATTTACTCAAAACAGCTGGGATATTAATTAAATTAAAATATGCGTCTGACTGATATCAGGAGCAGTTTGATATTTAAAAATGTTCATCGAGATATTTATTTTTTCAATACATATAAAAATTAATTTATTAAATTGTAAATAAAAAAAAAATGAATAATAATAATTAAAGCAACATTTTTTTTTTTTTTTTTTTTTTTTTTTTATGCTATTTCATATTGCATAATATTTAACCCCATTATATAATAAATATTAAGCAACGTATCTCATTTGCTGACATAATTTGAAAAACGCATGTAAATTTGGCAATGGGAAATTTGAGGGATATGCGACACGAAATAAATAAATTAATAAAAGTATTGAAAATTAAATTAAAAAGGCTATGAACGTTTGATTAATCTATGCCTCGCTTTTTAACGATTGAAACATTGTATTTCTTCATTATTTTTTTCTAACATACTTTATTTTCAGGGATCGATCACTGATAACAAATAATTTACAAATTAGATTTCAAATTTCCATTAGTTTTAAATGACAAAATGTTTTAAAATTGAAACAATATTTCCTCACTTTAATATTTATTGTTCCCAGATTTAAAATAAATAAATAAATAAATAAAAATTAAAAAATCTGCTGAAAAACTATTTAAAAAAAAAAAAAAAAAATGCAGGTAATTCGAAGGTATTTGGACAAGAATCTGCAGAAAAACTGTAGTTTGGTTTACAAAAACTGCAGTTTGGAATACAAAATTTGCAAACAAATTGCAGATAGAAAAGTTTAGTACTTAAAACTTACCTTAGTTCCAAGTACTTTCAGATTATCTGCAGTTTTTTGTAGTCTTCGTTTATTTATTTATTTATTTATTTATTTATTTATTATTATTATTATTATTATTTTAGCAGGGTTATTATTATTATTATTATTATTGATCATTTAAACAAAACGAGTTATCCTCAAAATGTACTTAATTTATTCCAAAATATTCTGCATTTGGACTTATATTGGATTGAAGTTCTTTAAATTTTAAAATAGTAATTTTTATTTTGGATTTGTTATTTCAACTCAGTACATTTTTGCAAAGCATGTAAAATAACATTTATTGAATCAAGTTGGAGGTCAAAATCACTCCCATCATAAACTTTTTGTAACTAGTGCAGTTTAATGTTTGAAAGTAATACACTTTTAAAGCATTTAGATAATACCTAATTTTTACAAGGATAGTAAATTACATGTGTCTGAATTAGTGAGAATTTGGTACTTCTTAATTACCAACAAATATATTCTTTCATAAGTGGAAATTCGTTTTGTGACTTGAAGCATAAAACAATAAAAGTGACAGAGAATACACGTTTCCTTCAAAAAGTATTTAATTATTAAAAAAGAAAAAAAAAAAAGACCTCATATTTTTTTAATTAACTTTTTATTTTAAAAGCGGAAGATTTCACATTATGATGGAATTCTAATATCAAGTTTCAAATTCATTAATCAGCTTTAAGATTTAAAACATATTTTTCTTTTTAAAAATGTTAATTTGATTAATTATATCAACTGAATTACTTTTGTAGTTTTTTTATAATATAAAATTAACTAAACAAATTTTATTCAGATCATTTTGAGGATTTCTTTTTTTAAATTATAATAAAAGTGTTGTCCTTACACTTTAGAATAACATTCTTCAATGATATTATGATTGTGTCATGTAGTTGTAAAGCCAGCCAATTCCTTAAATTTGGAAAATTATTATTATTTTTTTTCTACGTAAATGTTTCCACCATCTTAAAACAAGAAACTGTGCCAAAGCCCGTATTATATATGCGTCTGAAAATCACGACGTGCTGCGAAAACGGTCAAATCCTAAGGCTGCTGATTTTCAAAACAGGCTGTATCCGTGAGATCGCGATTCTGATCCACCCGACTGAAGCAGCACACTTGTTTACTAGGTTAGTGTTATCGTGATTTCTCTCGCTTGTGATTGCTCTTTCTTGGTGCACACAACGTTTCTAACAATTAAATTTTCTCTTTTCTTTGTCAATGGACACGTTTGTGGAAGAAGTGTCTTCTAACCAATCAAGGAAGAGGAAAAGTGACCCTGTGACGTAAAAAAGGAACAAAGCCAAAGTTGAAAGATAATTTACAATCACTTTGTAATACCATAATATTAATTGATAATATAATAACATCTTAGTTAGCATATTATGACTAATTAATCAAAAGTTATTAATTTAACAACATACTTATGAGGATTCAGCAGGTTTTAGCAATGTTTATGTAAATTTGTTTACAATGAGAATAATTTTCCACTGCATTAAAGAATGCTTCGTGATTAATGAATTTGGGACCGTTTGTGATACATTTTCGTAAATTTCTGGAATGATTTTTTGTTATGGCTATCAGTTATTTTTTTATCAGATTTTATAGTTTTCTCAATTATTATTATTATTGTTTTTAATTAGGTAACAGAAATCAGTTATTTATAGACAAAATTCTATTGAAAAAAACATTTTATGAATTTGGAACCCTAAAAATCCAATTTTCACATTAAATTTAGCTAAAAGTAAATTCTCGTTTGTTGCAAAACCAGCCAACTCCAAAATAAGTTGCGACGGTAGCTAAATCCAAAATAAAAATTTTAATATTTCCTTCCCCTCACGTGCCCTTGCAACCTTATATCGAGTTTTTAAATATACTGCCCTAATTATTATGAAATTAAAGACTTTTGGTTCCTATCTTATTTTGGCTAAGTGCGGTAAAAAATCAGCTTTTTCTCAAAACTTTATGTTTTGGAGATGGCTGCTTTCGAAACTAGACGGCACAATTATGATAATGTGTTTTTACGCGTATCACTTTTTTCTCAGGGTAGGGAAAAAGGGGGGAGGCGGTCACACTGTGGCGTTGTTTCCTGTTAATTTGAAGTATCAATAAAATACTATATATATATATATATATAATCTATCTTTTTCGTATTTAATGTTTTAATTTCGCTTATTACCTAAAATTTATGAAACCTTTGCAAAGATAGACCTGCCAATTATGCTAATTTATCCGTAATAGCGTTAGCCCCCCCCCCTTTTTTTTCCACACCAGTAAATTTTGAGAGTAATATTCACCAATATGTATTCACGATTAAATACGAAGGCTACCACTCTACAAATATACTGGTGTGAAAAAAAGGCGGAGCCTAACACTGCTACGGATAAATTAGCATAATTGGCAGGTCTACAATGACTTCGTGAAAGTCATGTTTGACTACTAATATTGAAAAGGTGATTAATGCTTCTTTTCAGTTTTCAACTTGTCTGTGCTATTTATTCCCTGATTACAACAATAATTCAAAACACATTGTTAACAAAATTCAATATAATACAGTTGTTTAAAAATGTAAATTAAAATAATAGTAATAATAATAAACATTTATAGTTATTTTTAATTAAAATATTAGGGTTTCTATAAAGACAAGAAAAAAATAAATGCCAAAATTTTGGATCAAAAAAGATTAATTAACATATATCTTTGATTAGTTTTTTATTACTTAGAAAATTAAGTTTTATCACATAACTCTTAACAAAAGTAAAATATGTTGAGAGTTTGCGTGTATCTTTGAAAGCAATCATCACTTCTCTCCATACACTCAGTATACTTCGTGTCTCTTCTTTCAAATTATCTGAAGCTTCAATTGGTAGTAACTTTGAAGGAGAGTAAATCTGTATATCTGTCACTGAACACGACGAAATCAGAAACACCATCAAATTATCAGTATCTTCCAAACTTTGTACAGTATATAGAAAGCAATGCTTTAAAGTATTCACTAATTTGATCTACGTGGAAATCTTTGAAGTCTGCAGTTGAAGTCTGCATACATACTGGATTATCGTAAATTAAAATTCATCATAAAATTCGCCCAAATGAGAATAAATTTACACTAGGATACATTTCAAAATATTAATAAGTGATGAAAACTAATATATATATATATATAACATTATTTATTATTGTTAAATGTAACCGAATATTTTTAGTAATTATTCTTTTATTTCCCTTAATTTTTTAAAAAATATTTTTTTTTTTTTTTTTTTTTTTAATTTTATTTCAATGAAATACATTTTTAGAGACAGAATAATATTTTTTATTTTTGCAAAATTAAAAAAGTTTGTTTTAAAAGCATTTTATAATTCTTTTATTTAATCTGGTATAATAGGTATAGGAATAATGATAGCCACGTTTGGAATAAATATATTTTTGAAAAATATAATAATATTTTAGAGATATTTCATTATATGTACCCTTTCAAGTAGAAAAGCAATTAAATTTATGTAATATATTTAATTCACAATTTCTCTGAGACGAGACTGTGCAATAATTCTTTAATCATTTATTAGGATTAATAATATTATAAAAACATTATAAAAAATAATAATTTTAAATTCAAAACTGTGGAATTAATAATTCAATACACTGTCATTTTGCACTTTCATAATATACTATTTAATGAAATGGAAAACTTATTTTAGTATTAAAAAACAATTTTGATTTTTTGTGTGCGATTATAATGAATCCGCGTGTATTGTTTGTTAAATGGAATTGAATTAAAAATTTTATTTATTTATTTTTAAGTGCTGTCTGTGTTTATTATAGAAGTAAATTAATATTAGCATTAATAAATTAGATTTAAAATACTAGTAACGATGAACCACGAATTTTTTTTTTTTTTTTTTTTTTTTATATAAATTTACATAATGAGTAGATGCATACTTGCTAACCATCTCATTAATAAACGGAGGATTTTTAGTATCTGTCTTTTCTTTTTCTTCGTCGATCTTTTTTTTTAAAGTAATTGTATGCTGATTTAATCATAACTACATTTGGAGATAATTAATCTAAAATTAAAGTGATGTGGAAAAAGGGGTGTGTTCTGTAAATCTTCAACATACTTGCCAACCTAACCCGGAAGATTATTAGTCCCACCCCTTTCCGCTTATTTTTTCACACCAGTCTTTTTTTCGAGTACTTTTCTTCTTATTTAATCGTAAATATATTTGAAGAGAATTACTCTAAAAATTAAGTGGTGTACAAAAAGGGGCGGTAAATAACAATCTTCCGGGTTAGGTTGGCAAGTATGCTTACGCTTCAAAATTAGGATGTTCACACGCATGTAGTTGTGATAATTTTACTTGGACAATGATCGTAATGTCCTTTTTAAATATTAATTCGTTAGTTATGTATAAATATTGTAAATTAAAAAAAAATAATAATAATAATAATAACGTAACTAATTCTGAATTGTTTCCAGGGTATTTTTTCAATATTATATAAATACCGTTTGTTAGCAGAAAATATATTAATAATTTGAACACAACAGCAGTTTTTACAAGTTAAAATTTATAAATAACTTTTTCAATTCCCGACCAAAAAATCCTATTACACGCTGTCTTCAAGGAAAAAAAAATTATGATGTGAAACAACCACGCGACTTACATTACCCGATATTACATGTATTATATGCATTTTTTAAAAAATAATGTGATTAGAAGACATAAAATTGGCCTAATGAATAGACACCTAACAAATTTTCTATAAGAGAAAGCTCATATAAAGATATGTAAAATAGACTTTACAGAGTTAAATTTACAGAGTTTACTGAGTTAAAAAATAAAGAGGAAAATGATAGTTATTTTTTTAAACACCATTTTCCGAAATTTAAAACTTACCTACCTAAGCGGATCGCTGTTAATTTTCCTGTAATAACCACGTCATACAAAAGAAAGGATATCTAAAATGGATTTATATAATAATTTTCAGGAAAATCGTTAGAGCCACTTTTGAGATACCAACTTTTACCAAAACTTGGTATACGCATTTATTGACCGGAAAACAATAATTACATACAAAAGGATGTTTAAAAGGGAGTTAATATGTCGACATTGAAAAATATCTGTACACCCGTTTTTAAAGAAACGCGCTTGCGAGACCTGAAATTGAGCTATTTATACAGGGCGTCTATAAACTTTCCTGAACTAACCAGCTATATTAATTAAAAGGAAATCTAATAGAACAGTTTATATAGCAAATTTGAAGAAAATCGTTAGAGCCATTTTAAAGATACGAACTTACGGTCCCACTTCCGGTTTTTTAATTTTCACCAATATTTGGAAAAACTTTCTATACACCAGTCCTGTCTCAATTCTAAAGTTTCGTAGTTCTATCTTTATTAGTTTCGAAGATACGATAGCCAGAAGATTCCACACACACACTACCAATTGTCAAAAACTACGTTTTTGGGCTTAGGAGACCTTAAAATGTGTAAATCCGGTGAAAACTCGACATCGAATTTTTGAACCGAATGCAATACTTCCATAACGTACGGTATTCGGGTAATGGAAAAAAATAATAATAATAATAATAAAATTGTTTTAAATGTTTGACAAGCTGTTTTAATAAAAAGTATTGAAATTTACATACTTTTGTTTACTAATTCTCCTAATTAAGGGATTTGCATTAATAAGGCGATTTGTTTCAATTGATTGATTTGAACCAAAACAGTTAATTTCCATCTGAAATACGTTTTCATTCCGAATTTGGAAAATACTATTTTTTTTTTTTTTTTTTTTTTTTTTTTTAATATTGAGAATAAAATGGACTTTTTTTTGGATATTTGGTGTTATACTATTTCTCTAATATGGAAATCGTCTGCATTATCATAAAAGATTTTTTTTTTTAAATAATAATTTTAATAAATTATTTTTTAAAAACAGAATAATTTTTTAATAACCGAATTAAATTCTATATAAATGTAGGTGCATTAATGAATCGGGGGTTGAGGGGGGCGGTAGCCCCCCTCACACAGAACTAATTATCATATAAAACTCTTCAGAAGCCTAATATGAATTGTTTAACACAGGTTTACATAACAGTACTCGTTATCTTACCTTTTAATCTGCAACCTGTATTAAATTTCAGGGTAAGAGAAAGTCGTGTGAGTGACACACCAGATTATTTTAATGATTATTATTTTGCTGAAAGATTATTTTTGCTTAATGATTATTATTTTGCTGATTATTATTTACGCTGAAGGATTCTTCTCAGTTCAGATATTCTTGTCTCATCTAATTGAGAGAGATGCGTAATTTGTGTTTCAGGAAGGCAGAAACTTCTTACCAGTAATTACTTCAGCTTACTTCATTACTTACCAGCTTCTTACCAGTAATTTGATATTTTACCAGGCTTATTAAAAGATTTAATAAAAGTATCCTCGGGAAAATGTATATCAACATATGAAACAGGGATTTTATGATTAATTTTCTATATTTATACAAAGTTTAACACTAGGGTTTACGCTTAACGCAAGGAATTACAGTGCTTGAATATTAGAGTATTAGTCGATTGGTTATAAAGAACATAATAGAAAAAAAAATATATGCTGTTAATATGTATCCATAATTTTGAAAATTTGTATTTCAGATAATTGCTCTTAATGTTATGCAAGTGGCTTAAATAAAATAAAATATTAAATAAATAAAATTTCAGAACAGCATCTCCAAGCATAATTTCGTGTTTTTAATATTTTTCGGAAGAATGCGCACAAAATTTCAATAATTTTAAATTGAAGAAAATTTTCCATTATAACTTATTTTGTAAATTACTAGTAACCTTTATGGTTAAAACTAAAAAAAATGAAATTCGAGAGATCCATGACACGAATAAATATTGGTTTATACAGGGTGATTATATTTAAAGTTAGAATTTAAAAACGCTATACTTTAAAAACTACCGATCAGAGCGATTTGATATTTTACCAGTGCAATCGTGAGGCAATGAAATTTTGTTTGAGAGAGGAAAAAAGTAGTTCCAACATGTTCCTATAAATTGTGCTGTCAGGTAATAAACTCCTAAATGGACTCATTAAACACAGAAATGTTGTCAGCAGCACAATGGAATAGCAGGAAACAACAGATTTCAAGGGTTTACCATATTTTTTTTAGCAAAAAGACAAGAATACGTATTTACGGCGTAGACAGTCATAGTGAAAAGAGAAAAAGAGGAGCTTCATGAAACAAATACTTTACGAATAATTAACGACACATTTTGAAACTAATTATTATTTTTTTTTTTTTCCCTCACCCAAACAAAATTTCATTGCCTCACGATTGCTCTGGTAAAATATCAAATCGCTCTGATGGGTAGTTTTAAAATTACAGCTTTTTGAAATCGTAACTTTAATTATAATCACCCTGTATACTATAATCATAAACATTCTGTTCCTGTTACCAGATCATTTCGCCAATTAGATAATATTAACTATATGCCAATTAAATGTATACTACATTTTTATGATAGCAAATACACCGAGATATTTCCAGACATTGTTTCAAGAATCATTACAGTAAAATAATAAACGTAATTTACAGCAGAAGCTTTAATTTATTATTACTATTATTTTCTTAGAACATTTTTATTGAAATTGGATTGTGTCATCGCGTCTTCCTGTCAAACTAAAGAAACAAAGCGTTTCCACTTTAAAGTAAATGTAAGCCGTTCATCCAGTCGCTGGTTGGCTCAGTTGGTTAGAGCGTCACGTTAATAACGCGATGTCCATGAGTTCGATCGTCGAAATGTAGTAAGATTTGCAAATAATTAATAGATAAGGTGTCAATTGATAAAACGAATTTTCCATTGTCTACACAGTACCTGAATAGTTTTTTAAGAAACTCTTTTTTAGTCATTAAAAAGCACAAAATAAAAATTTAAGTAAATATATATATATATATATATATATCAGAAACCTTTTACTGAAAATGGATTTTCCTCATCGTGTGTTTGTGTTACACTGTGTCAAAAAGCACCTTCCCATTAATGCAATTGCAAGCAGCTTTTTTCCATCATTCTTTAACTCAGATGGTTAGAGCGTCATATTGATAATGTGATGGTCGTGGGTTCGATCCTCGAAGGCCGATGCGTTGCTCTGTTGCAGACAACTAATGGAAACGATGTCAATTGATAAAAAAATTAAAATATATTTCACTTTCTACACAGTATTCTAAGAAATTTTCATTAGTTTTTTTAAGAAGCTTTTTTTTTTTTTTTTTTTTTTTTTATAGATACTAAAACACACTAAATAAAAATTTAAGTTTTAAAAAAAAGGAAGTTTCTTATTGTGAATCGTTGAAAGCATAAAGTAAAAATTATGTATTTGTTACATTTTTCTGGCGTGTTCTATGGCTAGAGTGTCATACTGATAACAAACATGGTGGTTGTTAGTTCGATCATCCAAGGGTCAATGAATTAATTTTTTGGAGATAATTAATAAAAATGTCGTGAAATGATAAAAGAAAATCTTTCAATATCTACACAATATCAAAAGAATAATTGATTAATGCTTTTAGAACATTTTTTTTTTTTTTTAATAAAAAGCAAAAAAAAAACTTTTTTTAATAGTAAGCTTTTTATTGTAGAGCCCTAAAAAGCATAAATTAAAAATTTATTCTTGCAAATACATGCTATAATGAAGTGAAAGTTCCAATACTAAGAAAATACTATTAATACTATTTATCTTTCAATACTATTCATACTATACTATTCATTTCAATACTATTATTGTTTTTTCAATACTATTTATCTTTCTAGAGAAAGATAAATATTTCACTTCTGCAAGAGATGAATTATTTAAATATTCAAAATATTTTAAAAAACATTCGGAAACATTTTTTTTTTTTTTAATGTATCTATTTGTTAGATATTTCTGGCATGTTCTATGACATTTGATTAGAGTGACACACTGATAACACGATAGTCTTGGGTTCGATCCTCCAAGGGTTGATGAGTTAATTTTTGGATAAAATTAATAGAACAGGTGCCAATTGATTGAAAAAAAAAAATCTTTTAATATATCTACAGTATCATAAGAATTTTTGATAAGCTTTTTTAGATGCTTCTCTTGCAACTAAAAAGAAAAAAAGCAATATTTAAATAAATAATAATAACATTAAAAGCCTTTTATTGTGTATCCCTAAAATGCGTAAAATAACATTAAAGCAAAAAACTATTCTTGCAAAAACATGCTATAAAGAAATGAAAGTTTCAACACTAAGAAAATTTTAGAGAAAGATAGATATTTCACTTTTGCAAGAGAGGAAATTTTTTAAATATTCAAAATATTTTAAAAAGCTTTCGAGACCTTTGAAATTTATGGTTTAACGATTTTTTATACAAAAACAAATGACGAAGAATATGGTCTCGAATACTTTTTTAAATATTTTGAATATTTAAAAAAAATCATCTCTTGCGAAAGTGAAATATCTATCTTTCTCTAGAATTTTCTTAGTGCTGAAACTTTTATTTCTTTATAGCATGTTTTTGCAAGAATACATTTTTATTTTACGCTTTTTAAGGCTACAATATAAAAAACTTTTACTGTTAAAAAATGTTCTTTTTTTTTTCACTTAAATTTTTATTTTTATTTTATTTTTTCATCAGCTCTTCTGCAAATTTACATCAAAATATTTTAAGGATAGATTGGCACCTGAGTAAGAGATAATGGAATGTTTTAACATGTCAATATCATCAAATAAATTTAGTGTTCATAATCTCTGAAAGCTTTATGACATATCTCGGTGGGATATGACTTTTGGCCTGAGTTTTGCAAATAATTCCCTGCGGCCGTATATATCTTTGTTAGACTTTCCTTTTACGAGTGTGTGAAAAAATACCCATACTTTTTAAATGCATTAGAGTTTTCGTTTGTTGTTACAGACGCATCCTGTTTTTTATTTTTCCCCCTTACATTTTATCGTAGAAATTGAAAGTGAGTTAAATTTATATAAGATGCTAAATTCTAAAAATTCGTTTAACTATTATGGAAACAATAGACATCTTTCAGGCTTAAAAATCGTATTTTTAAACTTGTAGTTCCTGTTATTCCCATGTTTTTCAACCACTTTCAATCAACTTTCAGCGTGAAGAATAGTTCATCGCAGCACGATATAATGGAACCTTTCTGACCCATCCATTAAGCTTAACAACTTTAGACATCAACATTTCTGTCCAAAGTAATGGAAAAAGACTGACATGTCTCAATGGGATACCCCAGAGATTTAATAGAAAGATAAAAAGAATAATAATTTTGCTTTTGGATTATTGTTATTTTCTTTTAATTTTAAATTAATTTTGTTCTCACTACTAGTTTACAGCGTCATCACAAATTTCTATTAATTTAAATTCCGGAAAATTGTTCGTTTAGTTCTTGCAAAAGAAAACGAACCTTTTGGTATAATAAAAAATATCAATACTTTAACCCCTTAGCGCAAAGTGTCCTCATATGAGGACAGCTAATAAAATGACGCGTATATTTTTTGTGGTTTCTTGCAATGATTTCTGCTTTTTAGTGACAGTTTATAGCGTCACTCTAAATGATCCCTGAAAGTTTTGTATGCCTACTATTAATTATTATTTCATAATTTGGATAGTCATTTTATGATTTTTCATTGGTCGCAGATATATTTGCTTTATGCACAGGTATACTAACTTAAATCAAGTTGAATAATAATATGGTATATTATAATACTTCACTTTCGAGATCTTTGTCAACATATAATAGAAAATTAATCTGTTATCTCAAAATTTTTCTATCTCGAAGTTTTCTCGCTAGAACACTAAACGTCAATAAATGAGGATAGGCTTCAAATTTAAAACTATCAGAAGAATTGTTTAAGTTAAGATATTTTACTGGTCAGTTGTCTATATTAATTTAGAAGTGAAATAATCAGCTAATAATATTTTGCAAAATTATTTCGGGCGTTACCGGTTAATAGACAAAAGTAAACAACTAATTTATTTGTGTGACGTTCTTCGTGTTGAGTTTAGTGATGCCAGATTTTGCTACTTTTTTATGCAATAGTCACCAATAATTTTGAGAAGTGGTATTTGGTGTGTACAATAGACGAATCTTTTTCGAAGTGATTAGGCAAACGTTACAATTAAAATTTAGTGGTGGTGAGTGAATAATAAAGTCGTAAAATCTAGCATCACTGGTTAAGTTATTATTATTATTATTATTATTTATTTATTTTTTAAACAAATTGCTAAACAAGTTTAACTTAATTGAATATTATTTAGTAAAAGTTCTTTATAGAAAATATGTTAAATTAATTTACAGAATTTGTCTGCATAATTTCTACATACTTTAATACAAACTCGTTTGAAAGTAAATTCAAATAATTTTTTTTTTTTTTTTTTTAACAATTTTGTAAATTTCAAATGCAATATTTACTTGACACCATGTATAAAAAACAATATTTTATAGTCTTATTCAAAATTTAAAATATAGTTATTAATCATATTTCTAGGGTTTAAATTGTGCAAAATAGTTTGAAATTTAGTTTTTGAAGATGACTAATAATGACTGAATCAGCTTTATTAATATAAAAATGATTGTTTTATCCCCAAATTATTCTTAAAAAATTCATCCCCCCCCCCCCCAAAATACCATAAATTTTCTTTAAAACCACTATCCTTTTTAATTTATCAGCTAAAATATGGGAACTTTTAAAAGTGCGTTAGATTGTGTATTTTAAATTAAAGCTATTCCAAGTAATAAACTCACTTTTAATGACAAAAGTTAAAACATTTTTGCGATCAAAAAAAGAAGTGTATATATATATACATATATGTGTGTGTGTGTGTGTGCGTGTGTATGAATATAATAAAACCCCTGCTTCATTTTCCTATTAATAACACCCATGCATTAATGCCTCATTTCAGTGTTGACACATTTATATTTACTCATACTTATATAAACACATAATGTGATAAAACATATTTATATTCTTACATACAACAAATATCAATACTTTTGCAAATTGAAAAAGATATTTTTTTTTCTGCCAAAGAGTGCTGTTAGAGTCTTAAGGTTTTCACGCATGAATTCTCGTTGGCATGAAACAACATTAACAGGCGATGTTTCCTTTATTGAAAGTCATTTAGATCACATCATCAGAACGACATTTCATTTAAATATTATATTTGATAATACAATTTTTTACTATACACGAAATTAATTATGTATACATATTTGTTTATGCATATATAAATACAGTTCTTTTCTTATTAAAAATGAAATTCAAAAATGCTTAAAATGTTTCCATAAGTTTAAATTTAAATTATTATTATTATTTCAAAAAGAGAAACATCATTATTAAATGAAAAAAATATGTTATTTTATCATTACCTTTATTTTTACTATTTTATATATCTTTAATTACTCTGTTACTTCGTGGTAACAATTTCCTCATAAATTTAAATTGTTTGTTTTATTTTCATAAACCAAATTCTTCATGTTTCAATAGAAGGTTTAAACAGGTTGTTTAATAAATATAATTACTGCGAATATTGTAATATAGTTTCGTAAGATTGGAAGGTAATATTGCAAAATACTTCGCAATGGAATTCTGAAATTCTTAAATTGTAATTAGAAGGTTTGTTATTAGATAAGGTCATAAAATAATAATAAATTTTTTTATTAGAAAGATACTGTAAAATTAAACATTCAGACAGTGTTACGTTTTCTTAAACAATGTTATGAAAAATCTGTATTTTTTCTGTGGTATTTCCTCAAGAATATGTATCAATAACCGTAGAGTTACAAATCAAGGCAAATCAAACCAAATAAAATTATACTAAAGAATTAAATATTCGCAAAAATATAAATGCTCACCGCAAAAATGTATCATGGCAATGTTATTTGTAAAATATAAGAATTATGTACATTATCGCATAACTCCAAACGGCCACGAAATTTCAATTCAGAAATTTAATTCATCGACCTGGAAATTAATTTTTTTGATGGAATGGAGTAGAAGGCTGATTTTTACCAACTATGTGAAAAATACCAGAGCCGGGAATCGAACCCCGGGCCTTCCGCTTAACGCGCGGATGCTCTAACCACTGAGCTACCCTGGCTGTAGCTGATAACTTGTGAGAAGTGCCGAGCTGGTTATCAGCCAGGGTAGCTCAGTGGTTAGAGTATCCGCGCGTTAAGCGGAAGGCCCGGGGTTCGATTCCCGGCTCTGGTATTTTTCACATAGTTGGTAAAAATCAGCCTTCTACTCCATTCTATCAAAAAAATTAATTTCCAGGTTGATGAATTAAATTTCTGAATTGAAATTTCGTGGCCGTTTGGAGTTATGCCATATTAAAATTTGTCACTTGATATAGCTGCTTTAATGCAGACTCGGTGGCCTTGCCAACTTATGTACATTATCGTCAGAAATAAAAGGGGGAAATTCAACTGGCGTAAAAAAAAAAAAAAAAAACTATTTAAATTAATATTATTTTAGTCCTGACATACTAACTACAATACGTATCATTACAAATCATCTATATAAATAAATAGAAGTACTTATTTGTTTGTCTGTGTACTTTTTGGCTACTAATCGCAGGGCTACAAAAATTGGTAGAGGTATAGCTCGGATCTTGCAGGGTTGCACCTAATCGAAATTTGTTCTTTTTCGATTTCATTCATTGAGTTTTAACAGTTTCAGTTTCTTAAATCTATTATTTCATTTAAATAGTCTACGTTCTTTAGCAACGGCTATTATAGTATTATACAATTTAATTTTTATTTATTCAAACAATTACTGTAACTTTTATACAGCGGTTGCAACAGCAGTTGTCACGCTTCACTCAAGAATTTTTAAAGATCCTTTTTGTAAAGGTTGAACAGAAAATTTATATATTGTTAGACTTTATTCTATTTATCAGAATCAAATTAAAATGTTGCAGAAAGAGTTAAACTTATCAATTTTTTAATTTAATTAAAATTTCTAACAATTAAGTTAATGCACAATTTTTATATTGAGTGTATGAATATGACTCCGCCCTTTCCCAATAGACATCCCAAATAGCATGATACAAAGTAGCATGTCAAAGCAGCATGTTGCGTCATGTTGCAAAGTCAAAGCAGCATGTTGCATTCGCGACTTCTAAGAATTTTAAAGAAATTTTTGCATTTGGTTTCTTCATTTGTTAAATTTCTCACTTGTGTTACTAACTATCGAACAGAGAAGGTACAAAAGTTTTAAATCCTATTAGAACATGGAAAAATATGGAAAAATTTTTGCATGATTTTCTTTTATGATGTCAAATGTTTGGTTTCAGTGCTAAACCAATGAACATATGCATTTAGTATTTTATTTTTAATAAGGCATAAAAACAAATGTAAAATTCTTATATATTAAAACATGAATTTTATAAAACTTTAAAGAATCATCGTTGTATATTTTTATTACTTCAAAATGATAGGAATCTCAAACTTTTTTAAAATTAGTAATTCACAGGTCGATATGTAAAATTTTGATTTTATAATTTTGACTGATCTTTATGTTTTTGGTGAGCTAAAACCGAAAATGAAGTAAGTTTTAATCTATCACGTATAGATTTTTGCCAATACAGGGTACCTACCAATATAATTTCTTCCATTACTCTTCCACCAATATAATTATATGGTATGTTTGTAGTATGTTTTCATGATTAATTAATCATGGATACCTAATGATGTAATAGCACAGCATTAGTGCGATGTAAAACCATACTAACCAACTAACCAACCTATTGTTACGATGATATATGTAAGAAATTGTGTCGGTAAGCACCCTGTATTGGCAAAAATCTGTACGTGATAGAGAAAATTGAGCTGCATTTTCAGTTTCAGCACATGAAAAAACATGAAGTTCAGCTAAAATCATCAAATCAAATTTTATCAACTTTAATTTTGTAGGCTTGCAATTGAGTTACCTGTTCCTCAGTTCAATGTTTTGTTTTATTCGAACATTGCTTACATAGGTGCCAAGTCTCCGTTATTTTCAACATAGACATCATACCGGAAAGATTTTGTAAATGTTTTGAACTTATTTAATTTTATGTATTCGCCAAAAATATGTGCGACAGATTACTTTTTAAAAATACTATTAAATAAGTCAAATTTAATAGTTAGTAATGTTGGTAGCTGTGTGTTTATATGCCGTATATAATAATAATATTATAGTTTAAAAAAATTAAAGAACACGCTTTTATAGAAATGTGAACTAAAAAGCACAAAATATCTATCTTAGTATTAAAATTCAGGGTAAGAGAAAATCGTGTGAGTGACACACCATAATATTTACATACATTTAAATTTTTAATTAAAATTACTTAGAATTAAGCAAAAACCATTTTTAAAAAAATCTCCCCTGATGGGGATCGAACGCTAGACCTTTAGGCTTGTAGCGCGGAGCTTTACCTCAACGCCACGGTGTTCACGTAAGTAAATTATTTTTTTACAATATAGATTTTTTGTTTGCTCCCAGAGCTGTTACAAACATGCATACAAACATACATACATGCAGGTGAAGCTAATAAAAGCGTGTTAAAAGTAGAATCTGCTTAATAATTTTATAAAGGAATCATTTATCAATTTTAATTAAAAATGTAAAATTATAATTCGTTAAATTTCTACAACCCTAAGTGTTAATAACAGTACAATTCCTCTAAGCATTTTCTTCAGTATATAAAATGAAGGAAGGTCAAATTGCTAAGCTTCCTGGTAGACAAATGTTTCTTTTCAATTTTGACCTTAGTCACTCACCAAGAACTTAACGATATTTTAATGACTTCCTGGCCCGAATTTATAAAGACTCTTTTTTTCTCTAAAGCGGCAAACATTTTTGCTAGTTTTCATATTATATTCAAATAGGTTAAATAACTTACATTAATTGCAGCATAACAAAGCTTTACTTGTCACTCAAACGTAAAATTATGAAAACCTATGACATGTACTAATCATATATTTAAGTATTTAAAGAATAAAAATACAATGGACTCGTTTGAAATAGTTGGATAAATGTTTGATGTTTTATTAAGTAATTATCACTAACTCGATAAAATTATAAAGTTTCATTTTTTTTTTTTTTTAATCTGAAATTTAATTTTGTTTTATGGTGAATAATATTTTTCATTATGTTTAATATATAATTTCAACAAATTATATTGCGTTGCAAAGAAAAAAAAATCTTCGAGCCCTGGTGCTACTCTCATTGATTCTTATGTAAAATGTCCTCCTTAATCCGGATGTAACCCCCATTTCAGCCAATCACCCATCATTTTCTCGGGACGTTACTCCTCTCTCAATTTTTATCACTCTTCGGTAAATTTATAGCCACAAATTTGATTTGGAGAATGGAAAAAAGAGGTATTTTAGCACTTAAAAATTATATATATATATATATATAATGTTTAATAAATAATAATAATAATTGATTAATAAAAGATAATGCATATAAAATATAATTTCAGTGGCAAATCGCCCCCTAAATTTGACCCATGCAAAATAATGTTCATGTTTTAGAATTTTCCAACTCTGTAGCCCACCTAGAAGATATTTAACCTTTAATAAATTACAAGATAAAAAGAACTTTTTATATACCGTGTTTTTAAATTTTCTGTTGAATCATATAAACTTGGCAATTCTATGTATTGATTTTTTTTTTTTTTTTTTTTGATGAATTATCCCATCAACTTGAAAGAAAAATGACCAAATGCGTAATAAATTAAGAATCCATAAGAAATTTTCAAACATTTATTAATTGAATAAAAGTATTAAAAAAATGCATTGTCATCGTGTTCTGAGCTATTCAAAAGTTTCAAATGCCTAGCTAGTCGGGAAATTAGTTAAAAATCGATTGCAAGATTTGTACCGGACAAACAAGAAAGCGAGTTAATAAAAATAAAAACAGCAATTATAAGAAATTTTCAAACATTTATTAATTGAATAAAACTATTCAAAGAATGCATTGTCATCGTGTTCTGAGCTATTCTAAAAGTTTCAAATGTCTAGCTAGTCGGGAAGTTAGTTAAAAATCGATTGCAAGATTTGTACTGGACAAACAAGAAAGCGAGTTAATAAAATCATGATAATAAAACAATCATTTCCCTCCCTACAAATCCAATTTATAGCTATAAAATTATCGAAAAATGATAAAAAATAGGGTGGGCGCCCCTAAAAAGCAGTGTGTGATAGGATAAAATGGGCGTCATATTCGGATTCAGGATGTTACTTTGCATAAGAATTTGCAAAAAAGTGTGTTGGGGACGATTTTCCTGCAGAGCAATGCTATATATTTTCTTTTTATTGTAATTTAACATTTTTACAACCTGAAATTACTCAGGAAAAAGTCACAGCTTTTAAAATATACATGACAACACATTGGTCCGGTACAAATCTTGCAATCGATTTTTAACTAATTTCCCGACTAGCTAGGCATTTGAAACTTTTGAATAGCTCAGAACACGATGACAATGCATTTTTTTAATACTTTTATTAAATTAATAAATGTTTGAAAATTTCTTATGGATTCTTAATTTATTACGCATTTGGTCATTTTTCTTTCAAGTTGATGGGATAATTCATCAAAAAAAAAAAAAAAAAAAAAAAAAAATTATCAATACATAGAATTGCCAAGTTTATATGATTCAACAGAAAATTTAAAAACACGGTATATAAAAAGTTCTTTTTATCTTGTAATTTATTAAAGGTTAAATATCTTCTAGGTGGGCTACAGAGTTGGAAAATTCTAAAACATGAACATTATTTTGCATGGGTCAAATTTAGGGGGCGATTTGCCACTGAAATTATATTTTATATGCATTATCTTTTATTAATCAATTATTATTATTATTTATTAAACATTATATATATATATATATATATATATATATATATATATATATAATTTTTAAGTGCTAAAATACCTCTTTTTTCCATTCTCCAAATCAAATTTGTGGCTATAAATTTACCGAAGAGTGATAAAAATTGAGAGATGAGTAACGTCCCGAGAAAATGATGGGTGATTGGCTGAAATGGGGGTTACATCCGGATTAAGGAGGACATTTTACATAAGAATCAATGAGAGTAGCACCAGGGCTCGAAGATTTTTTTTTCTTTGCAACGCAATATAATTTGTTGAAATTATATATTAAACATAATGAAAAATATTATTCACCATAAAACAAAATTAAATTTCAGATAAAAAAAAAAAAAAAAAAATGAAACTTTATAATTTTATCGAGTTAGTGATAATTACTTAAAACATCAAACATTTATCCAACTATTTCAAACGAGTCCATTGTATTTTTATTCTTTAAATACTTAAATATATGATTAGTACATGTCATAGGTTTTTAATAAACTTAGTAATAAATTAAACAGATATAATAAAATCACAGCACATATTTCTGACAAGAATTATCACCTATTTATTTATTTATTTATTTATTTATTTATTTTATTTTATTTATTTATTTATTTATTTATTTATTTGCGGCAATATATTTTATAAGACAAGATAAACTCAACATAATACCCAAAATCAATTGAAACATTTATTAAGAGTCTAAGCAGGATTTTTTTTTTTTTTTTTTTATTGTCTTGTCTTTCTGACGGGATCTTACTCTTATATATTAATAGCAATTGCATTATGTGTTTCCTTTATTATTTAAAGTTTGTTTTTGACTTTTTTTTTTTCTTTGAAAATCCCACTTTATAATGTATTATTTATCATTTTACCGTGTATATGTTTGAAAAGGTTTTCCTGATATATACATATATATAAGCATTTGCCGACATTTACGCTTTTCGGTTATCGGAAATTTTTATAGACATTTTTCTTTTAATAAACCAGACAAAAAAAAAATATAGAAATATATACAAAAATTAATTAATTAATTAAAATAAAAATTTTCTGTTAGCCGAAAAGCGTAAATGTGGCATCTATGTATATATATTTTTTATCAAAAAAGACACTTTTAAAACACGTAAAAGTATTGCAACTACACAAATATAACTTAACTGCTAATTTCGGAAGCTGTCAATATCATAAAATGTCACAATGTAATTAATTCTAAAGATTTATCATTCCTACCAAAAATTTGGAATTTTCTTATACAACATGATATTTAACTTTCATTTATTTTTCAGTAGACTATATGACTCCTATAATCGTCGCAAGTTTCATACAAGTTTTTTGTAGACTAGTCTACAGCCTTCTTGAACAGTTGTTACCGCCTGTCCAGCTCTTCCAGTTCCCATCCACTGACCTCTCCAAAATATTGTGATTCCTAATTGCTGCAAGTTCCCTATAAGTTTTTCCAACAGTCGTTACTGACAGCCCAGCTTTTCCAGTTACCAAATGTTGCTTCTTGTAAACCCGAAACGGCTCCAACAAACAGACTCCAATTTTTTTTTAACTGAAGTAGTGTTTTGACTATATTCCAGATGGACTTTAATGTTTTTCATCGGATGCTACAATATAGACACTTCTTCTCATATTTATAAGGACACTTTATGTTTTGAAATAACTAATTTAAAAATAATTGTGAACAAGATTATACTAAGTGCATTTATTATATCTAGTATTCTAAAATCCGAAAGTGCTATAATTTTTTTTAATATGAAACAAAATTAATAAAAAGTAATGCAAAATATTTTTTTCTCCACGTTTTTAGATGTTCATAATTATAGGGACAATCTAGATTTTTTCGTTTTATTTAACTTACTAGCGGATAAAATACAGTTGACATGTGAATTTGTTAACTACTGGGCTAGATTAATTCATATATAAACATTCAAATTTTCTTGGACGGACATTACTGATAATTCTTCGAAAAAAAGAACGTTCATGTAGTGAAGTATGATAAATGTGTTTTTTAAGTGGAAGGATAATTTCAATGCGTCGAATTTCGAATGAAATTCGAAGATCTAAAATTGCTGAAAAAAATGTGATCAAACGTTGAACTGTTGGTTCGATAGGAGAGACATCTGATGTACAATCAGAGTTGTTTTACAGAGATCGAAGACTCATGATTTCTCTTACTGTTCTACTCATAATTACTGCTGCTGAATTTACTCGTAATTTTTAACGAAAGGTTGGAGTCCACATTTATGCATGTTTAA
Organism: Salticus scenicus; assembly: GCA_963930645.1. NCBI lineage: Eukaryota > Metazoa > Arthropoda > Arachnida > Araneae > Salticidae > Salticus > Salticus scenicus. The sequence continues at coordinate 141,796,793 of OZ005654.1, forward strand.
AATAATTAATAATATGTTAAAATGAATAAAAAACTTGTAATAATCAATAAGCATTTAATAGGGGAAAGAACGTCTGTGTTAAAGTTGAATAAAGATAATATTAAATGGTAAAATGTTGCATTTTCGGATGAAAAACATTTTATTATTGATTAACCAAATGGTTTTAACAGTTACTGGCACGATCTGAAGATAGTGAAAGACAGAGCCGATTTTTTAAAGGCAGATATGAATCGGGCATTTTAAAGGTGAATCTATGGTGCTCTGGGGAGCTGTTTCTACTAAAGGCAGAATGAATTTATTAATTTTTTCTACTATTATTTACATCAAGAGAATATCCGCAAATTTTAAATGTGAAATTCTTAGATTTTTGTTAGATTTTGGGGGGTAATAACATTTTTTTCAGCAAGACTTACGTTTTTGCTTTACTTCTAGAGCAATAGGGAAACAGTTTGAAGAAGGAACTTCTGCATTATTGCCTTTCCCGTTGCCTAAAAGTTGACAAAACCTTAACTTATCATATTAGAAAAGTGCATGCAAGTAGAAAGCAATTTTTAATAGTTTAAATGTATTCAGAATATCATCTATGCTGTATAAAATGTTATTGAAATTGAAAATATATATATATATATATATATATACCAGAGAGAATGTCTGACTGTTTCACCCTAAAAAGAGACCCCATAAAATATTAATTTAAAGAATAACTGAAAAAAAAAAAAATTACTATGATTCGAGCTGTCCTTATAAATGTGAACACCTGAAAAATCTTCTTTTTGACCGTATTTAAAGTTTTTTAAGATAGAAAAACGATAAAACTTGTTAAATGTAGTCTGTTAATAAAATTCAAATTAATAAAAAAAATATTTGTGTAAATAATAGTGTTTAGAATTTTTTAATTTCTATTTTGTAGCATTCTTCTTTATTTCAACGTTTGTAATTACTATTACAAAATAGATAAATATCTAAATAAATAAATGAATAAAAAAAAATCTCTAAGTTCAATGTTCCATCTCTTCAAAAATAAATTGATTTTTAAATCATTCTTCAACACATTAAATGAAACTAACGATTCCTTTAATGAAGATTTCCTTATTAAGAATTTCTGCAGATTAATCAAGAATCCTAAATTTGTTTCCCAATCTTTATCTTTAGCATCAGGAAATTTAGAATCCTATCGATCTCACAGCAAGTCTTAATAATAACACGGCATGCAGACTATAAAAATTTCACGTAACCCAGATGCATCCATCCATAACATTTAATAAGAACGAGAAAGTAAGTGAATATACTTTAAGAGAGAATTTAATCAGTTGGTACATTTTCTAGAATTTAGGCCACTACCACACGCTGGGATTTCTAAATGTGACAGATGTAAGCCGCTCAAATTTTCCAAGTATCGCACATAAAAAGAAGAATTCACGCAAATTATATTTGCGGAAGTTTGTTACTACCGGCCAGGGCCCTATATGACACATAGTCAGTTGGGGTTGTGTTTTGGAAAATGAATTCTTCCGGTTTTTATTAATAGATATTTCGTACTTGTATTTCAACAACCTGTTTCTGTCATTTCTCGCAGCTTGGAATGATCGATTGATTTGAATGTGACAGTGAAAGTGTTTCATTTATTATTGACTGTAAATGTTTTATTTGGCTGAGTGAAGTTTTTGATATTTGAGAACTCAACGTTGACTTGATTGGAAAATAAATAAATAAATAAATAATAACAATAGTAATAATGTTAATGATAAATGTAAACAAATGAAAATCTCGAATGTTAATTACAATCTATATAATATTTCTCTAACGTGGACCAGTAACAATTATTTTTTGTCGAAACGATACAATAGTGGTGTAATTAATAAAATATGCAAGGATAAAAAATATTTAAAAATTAACACTATTTAAGCACGCGGACTCAGTTTAATGCACTAAAAAGAAAAAATGACTATATTTGTACGATGATATTATTTTATGGAAAAATGTATTTTTTAAAGTTGCTTCCTTAGAATCTTTGTAAGCATCCTTTTAAAACAAGCAATATTTTAAAGACATAATACAGAATATGAATATTTATCATAAATTGACTAAAAAACACAATCATAAAAAATATGATCAAAGCAGGATTTATATATATATATATATATATATATATATATATATATATATATATATATGTTATTATTATTATTATTCATGAAAGTTTTGTTTTACTTTAAAGTTTATAGATGGCGCCAAAACTGCCATATTGATATTAAAATGGAATATTGTATCATCAACATAAGATAGATTTTATTTTCATGTTACGTAGAACATCTCGTCAGTGTGCCTCCAGAATTTTATGTGACGTGATGTGAAGATCATAATAAATACTCATTTCTTTCTTTCACAAACAGAAACTATATTAACCATACACAGATTTGAATATGCGTTGAAAACAAAAGGGGCGATAAAACTTTGCGATTTAATAATTGACCTAAAACAAAAAATGTAAGTAAATTATATTATTGCGATTAAGGCGAAAAGTAGCATGCAAGCATAACTTAAACTGTTCGCTGCGCGCTTTCTGTTCGAGTAAAGTTTAGACATTCGTGCTTATTTAACAGAAAAGAGTGAAGTTGAGGTGCGGAGTTCGATTATGTTAGGAATCGAATATGACTGGATGGTGGGAATCGAACAGGCGGTAATGATAAGAAAAACTTTGGCGTGTCCCTGTACACAATCCATAAATAATATTGAACATAAAAAATATATAGCCATTTCTATACAGAACCTGAACATGCATTCCAATTTGCAAGTCAATCGAAGGATTTTTTGGCCTCTATTGTGGTATATACAAATTCTGTCCATAGGCAGTAAGAAAAAATTTGGTGTGTCCCTGTACACGAACTACAAATTGAATACACACCCAAAACTGTACAGCTGTTTCCGTGTGGCACATGAACATGTGTACGAAATTGCAAGTGAATAGCGGGAATTTTAAGGCCGTTATCGTGAGACATACAATCAAACACACAGACCGAACCCAAAATCTTTTTGAGTCTCCACATGGGGCCTCCACTAACGTTTCGGCAACAAATATTTATACTATCTTATTTAGAAATATTTATTCTGTCTTTCTTTTAATCACTACTAACGTTTTCTTTTTGGTCATATTTGGAGTAAAATTAGGAAAATCTTGAGATTTAATTTTTATTATCTGGAGTACGCTTAAAATTTTTTACATTGAATTTTCATGAAATTTTCTCTCCCCGTACCGCCCTCCAACCAAAAGATAAATATCATCAAAGTAAGGTTTTAAACTGGTTAAGAACAATTCGAAATATTAAAGCAGAGGTATTTTACACTTTATGCCGTGAAAAGATTTAAGTTGCACTTTGCACATTTATGTGACATTAATCCGACAAGTTTTGACAGGTATTAACTAGTAATAGTTTAATACAGCATCACAACCTGCACTACACCCTGTACTAGGAGTATAATTGTATCGCTTAACATTATAAGGTCTTAGTTTCTTCTACCAGTACGCTATGGTGGTGATCGTGTAGAACTGATTTGTCTTTACACGAGACCTAGACCTGGAGGGAGAGAAAGCCTTCTTGGGGGTCTTTCACAGCGATCTCTGTACGTATTGACGGTAGTTCTGAGAACGTAAATTCCTATGCCGATGACTGAGATCTGGGTTCAAATGTTGCACCTCCCATCTACCCTCTTCTATAGCAAACCCTATCGGAGGGGCCGCTTTAATTACCATCACTGGAAGCCAAAGCCAATGTTATTCTATGAGAAAATGTGTTTACTTATATCTCTTTAACTAATATATATTTTTAATTTCTGTTTTTACATTAAAAAAATTCACAACTGCTAAATTGACAGACGTTTTTTAAAAACGGATTATAATCACTGGAAGCCCAAGCCCGTGTTATTCTATTGGAAAATGTGTTTACTTATAACTCCTTAACTAATATGTATTTTTAAATTCTGTTTCTACATTCAAAAAATTCACATCTGTTCAAAAATTCACATCACAAAAACGAATTCTTTAAATTCTAAATGTTTTATTTTGAAGTTGTAAAATCCAAATTTTCAATATGTGAATTTTTTCATTCTACAGTTTTAAAACTTTAAAAATTAAAACATGTATATTCTTCTTTTAAAAAAATCTGTCAATTTAACAGTTGTGAATTTTTTTAATATGAAAACAGAATTTGAAAATATGCATTATATAATGAGTTATAAGCAAACAAAATTTTCCAGCTGGTGACAGTAAGTGAAGCGAACCCTTATATCTGAGTGAAATGCTTTACATAGGTAAAGCGGGGATGGGGGGGGGGGGGGGGGAGGGGGTCTATCTAAAGGTCTTAGTCCACACTGGTGCTAGTTTTGCGGAAAACCGTGTGAGACTGTGAACTGTTAGTGAAAGCGACGTGGGCTCGATTCCAGAATCTCCTGTTTATGAATATCAATTTTATGTGTAGACCTCTCGGACGAAGCTTTTTTAAGAGGGTGATTTTTGTGATTTTTAAAATTTTAACTTTAACTAGTTTCTTTTCTTTTTTCTATTAACTGCTAACTATCAATTAAATTTAAATAAAATTTACTTTCATTTAGTTTATGAAACTTTAAATTTATCGTAAATTACTTATTATTTATAATTATAATAATAATGTCTATTGTAATTTTAAATTAAACATTATTACTATTATTTTGATAAACTTGTCGTTAGTGCTGCCATCTATTACATAAAATAGAACACCTTTTATCTAAGAGGAAAATTGTCAGCTACGTAATAATATAGTGTAACATTTAACGAATATCTGGTGTTGTCTTTATTTATGTAACATAAAAAGGCGGAGAGGATTTTTTTTTTTTTTTTTTTTTTTTTTTTTTTCTTTTCAGTTTGATCTTGATACTTAAATCTAAAATTATACTCTTTTTAAATTTTACAGAAGGAAGGAATAAGGAACTAAATATTAAAGTGGTAATTGAAAAGGAAATCTCTATTTTTAACTGCAGGAACTATCAATTTAAATATAAACAAATGCTGATGATTTCTGAAAATTTGGCCTGTTTTGCATGAAAAGTACTGCAATTTCAATGTATGTTGAAATTATTGAATTTTGTTTTAATTATATGTTATTCTTTATATATTTATTTACTTACTTTTTTTACGTTTAAAAGTAAAATAAATAAATAAATAAATAAATAAATGCATTTATTAGCAACTGTTACTGCATTGGTCATTATTATTATTATTATTATTATTTTGTTTTTGTTTTATTATCATTATTATTAGATACATGAGAATATTTCCATACTTAAATTAAATAGTATACATTTAATTTGTAAGCTTTTAAATAAATGTTTCTATTTTTTTTTTTTTTTTTTTTTTTTAATAAGGATTTATACCTAACTTGTAATATTATAAGAAAGGAAAATACTTGAAATATAATGTTTCTTATTAAAGGTATGGGCTAGGAGCTAGAACCCCTTAAAAAATTCTTCTTCCCCACGGTGGGCACTCCCTCCCAGGCCTTTGTCAGGACCCTTAGTGCAATCAATTGACCTCACTTCCAAAACACACACACCAAACGCTTATTAAATATTATGTTCTTTGTGTATGGTTAGTTGATTACTATAAAATGATCACATGCTTGAAAACAAAGCTGATAAAATGCTTGGTGCTGCCATCTCTTATTGAGGAAGGTAAAGTTTAATTTAAAGTATATATTTTTCACGTAGTTCGTATAAAACAAATCAACCTTATACTCCAAATTACTTAAAATGAATTTTCAGTGTTGATGCGTTTATCAATAAAATTTCTAAATATTTTGAGATAGTTCTAAAAATTATTGGTAAATTGGATATTGGCAGGCATCCTGGCATATTGGAAGTGGAACGCCACAAAAAGATGACAATGCGAAATCGCTGTCTGAAAGAAAGAGTCCTGTCATACAAGAAAAAAAAAAAAAAAAAAAAAAAAAAAAAAACATAAATTAAATATTTTTTTACAGTAACTATTATATTTTCAAACAAGACAGAGGAAAACAATCAGTAACACGCGTGTTTAAAAACAGATTCAAGACAATAAGCACTCTGTTTAAATATCACTCCGATATTTAATACTCCGTCATTTTGGGTAAATAGGAATGAAACTAACATGAAGAAAGAGCTTTAAGAAATATATAAAATATTTTTTAAAACTTGCCTCATTGCTCAGTATATCGATCTCAGAAGGAAACGTTCAAAAGGTGTCGTCTTCAAAAAATATTTTTAAAAATATATGTGATTCTACTCTTCATAAAACACCAGAAAGTGAAAACATTATCGGCTGGAATGAATTACAGCGACCACAAAAAATTATCAAAATTAAGCATTTTTGGCGATTTAGCGCTGTTAGGCGATAAGTTCACCAGCACCGAGATTGCTGTAGTACGAATAGAACCGTGTTTTGCTTCTCCGGCAAGTTTTGAAAATTAATTGCCTAACGGTGTGAAATCGCCAAATATGCTTAATTTTGATAATTTTTTGTGATCGCTGTAATTCATTTCAGCCGATAATTTTTTCACTTTCTGGTGTTTTATGAAGAGTAGAATCGCATATACTTTTTTTAATATTTTTTGAAGCCGACACCTTTTGAATGTTTCCTTGTCAGTTTTTATATTATACACAATTTTCTTAAATTTAACACATACAACACTGCAAATTTCAACAGTTCCATTTAAGTTAATTTCTGAAAATTTCATATCATTTATAAATTTATTGGGTACAATTTAAATCTTGCAACGCTTGCCTTTAAGTTTGCATCTTGACCATTGCTTTCATTAAATTGATTAAGTTAAGTTTCAGGATATATTCTTAAATATTCTGTTGAGAAAAATCCCTAAACGGCATCTAAGTATATAGAACTTAACATTTTGATTTCTATTAAATCGCAGGTATGCTCTAAGTGAAAGTGCACATACAAAAGAAAAAACCAACTAATACTTACGAAAGCGAGATTGATGGAGGATGAAAACACGTGTTTTCTTGTTTACAATATATACCACAGTTTATATAACACTAGTGACGTCACGTGAATAATGTCCATTTCTGTCCTGGCCACTTTTCTATCTTGTTAGGATGAGAGAGCTGTTCATTTCAGTCAGCAAAAAGGTTTGTCTCCATTTTGCGGTAGATTACTCCGAGGAAAATAATATTAAAACAAATATGCAGAATGTAAATACATAATAGAAGAAAATAATAATGATAATAACAATAAAAAGAACTATGCCTAATTTAAATACACCAGAAAGGAAAGTAATAATAAAATAAGCAAGCACATGAATAATGATAATGCACATTTGTTACAATGCTCTCATTACACGCTTCTTACAAATATGCCCCTCATCTTAAATTAAATCCTGATTAGGACAAAATCTCTTTATCTTTCTTTTTTCTTTTATGTATATACAGTCGGCTAAGAACATGATTCGACAAGGATTTATTTAACAAAACAGTATTAACTCTACATTTTTTTTATATAGGAATTTTTGCTAGTGTTCGAATACTTTTATTATCGACGTTATATACATATATTCTTGAATATTAATATTTTGTGAAAATACCTTGAAATTTTGCAATTTTGAAAAGAGGAAAAACGTAAAAATTTGTATGTGTTTTAAAACTTGTATTTAAACATACGTTTTAAGGATTTTTTCAATTACGATTTTTTTTTTTTTTGGATTATTTTATTTATTTATTTATTTATTGAACTTTATTGAATAGGTATTTAAATTATACTATTTTTTTTTAAATAGTAAATATGTTGTCAAAATTGAAATTTACAAATATTTCTATTAATTTGTTTGGTTTTCCTTTCTAAAGTAAAAGGTGGCTAATAATTAAACTGGCAGTGCTTGCAGTCTTTTGCAACATTTACAGACTTTTGGCAAACTTTTCTGCCATTCAATTAGACCACACTACAGTACGCTAAATGCAAGAATGGCACAAAAGTTTCTAAGAAGAATAAACAAGACGGAAGATGAAGGATACCACAAATAATTAAATTAAATTAAATTAAAATTAAAATTAAGTTCCAAAATTTACCGTTACTGGAATGTGGAGTGCTGTTTTTCTAAGCCAAGTTTTTGTTGCAATTTCTAATTTAAAATTGATGATTGCGCACTTTTTTAAGTACTGCTTTTGTACCATTTATTATTTTGAAATTGGAGACTTAGGGCTAATTTGGTTGCGAGAATAGCTTAGTGAAACAGCGCCACATATTTCCCCAGAGCGGTAACTTTTGGAAATTATTTTATTTTATTTTATTTTATTTTACTTCTGTTTTCATAATATCCCTCGTCCCGCGTTTTGTTTAATATTCTTACAAAGTTTGGGGCTATTCTTGCAGTTAAATCGCGCTACAGAACTCTCTAAGCTTTGCCAGTTTGATTATAGCCACCTTGTATGTTCCGTTGTATAGTGTCTAAGTCTTTATACAGAGTTACTATATTAAAGAATTCCTAAATTGTTATATACAGAGTAGATCAAAAAAAAAAAAAAAAAAAAGAAGAAGAAGAAAAGAAAGAGAGGAAAGGAAATAAAATAAATTATAAGATGTATCAAAATTTCGTATGATAAGCATTAAAGTTATTTAAATTTTAATTGAGATAAAATGATTAATAAATATTTACATATCATTTTGTGATTATTTTTTATTTTATACAATATAAATGCAATTATTGACAGAATGTTTCTTTCCAGGAATATGAAGCAAAAGCATGCGATTTGTGAATTCTCTGAATCAGAAAAGTCTCAAAGTTAAATCGTTAATTTGGCAAGACAGCAAATACATGATACAATTAATCTATAGAAGTAGATTCTTAATATTTCTAATGTACATTGTGCTATGATCGTCCGTGCACTGTCTGGACACCTTGGAAGAAATATGTTATACAGCAACGAATTAAACATTTTGAAAAGACATCAATGAGAAAGATGATAACTTATAACTTTCTAATATAAAAGAAAAGGAAAAGAGTAATTGTGAGAAATAAAGAGTAAAACGTAAGGAAGGAAGAAAAGGGGGAAGTGAAATGAAGAGAAAAAAGGAATCAGTTTAATACATTCATTCAGATCAAAAGAAGTCAAACCACACTTATTTTCAGTCTTCTGTTCTGTGTACTTTTTATGTAATCTTTCAAACTGTTCTTGTACTATTTTTGCTGTCCTTTGTCGTGAGGGCGTAATCGCTGGCGACCAATGTATTTTATTATTATTATTATTATTACTATAAACTACTTTTGAAGCTTAAACTACTTCACCGACCACCGTAATTTGTAAGGGCTAAGATATCCCCGAAATCTCGGGGGAGTGGAGGGAGGGTTAAAATCGCTCCAAACTGCTGTGCAGTAGTGAGGGGCCTTCTTTCTTCTAACAAGTCTAATAGTAAAGTGAATATTAACTAGTCATCTGTCGGTCATTTAATTAGCAAACAGCCGAGTCTTATCTCTCATTAAAATAAAAAAAGGGCATATAGTAACCTTTTAACGATATCTTCATACTTTCTTTTGAAAATTGTTAAACTAATTTCAAAAATGCTTATTAGACATATACCTGATCATAAATATCACCCACAACCAAAACCCTTAGAAATGTTTTACGTTACATAAGAATAATAACTGCAAACAGGGGGAAAAATAATAACATGATATTTCATGCAATCTATAATCAAGTCTGGAATAAAGTTATGAGAACATGAGAAATAATTCAATTTCTATCAGACATTTGTATGCAGTTTATGATAAATGCAATGCAATAAATATATTTCTTGAGTTTGGATCTATTCTTTAAAATAATGGCGAATGGTAATAATAATGGCCAACACAGGAAAATAATATAAGTATAGATTATTTAGTGCAGTTTAGCATCAACTTAGGACTATGGATACATATTAATTAATTGGATTTATATAAACCACATTGTATGTATCTTTTGATAAATTCAATGAAATAAATATATTGTTTATTTTGAATCGAATCTTTTCAAGAGAATTTTCTTATATGAAAAGAGCTAGTATATTGTGGCCATTGAAGAAATTTCTTGTATAATTTTCTACACAAATTCATGCGGAACAAATTATTTATTAAAAACATTTTCATGATGAATGCAGGCGAAAAATATAACACTAAATGCCGAAAAAAAATAATAATTATTATTATTATTTTTTTTTTTTTGTATTGTAAAAAAAAAAAAAAAAAAAAAAGAAATATTTTGTTTTAAAAAAGGGTAACTAAGTTGTCTTTTCAAAAAAGATCGATTCGTTTTGGGAAAGTAAAGCTTTGATTTATTTAAGCTTCGATTCTTTTAAGACTTGCAAGGAAACCAACCTTTTGGAAATCTTTCATTACCAAACAGATGGTTCGAATCAACCTGTTTCAGGGAAGACAACTAAATTTTCCAAATCAGAACGTTTCTGTTTTTTTTTTTTTTTTTTTTTTTTTTTTTACATGTGAAGATGACATCTAAAGAAATGCGTTTACAGAATTTTTTGTTAAAAATGAAAAACAATTCAGTAACTTTGTCTCAAATTATCCAAAATCTATAATTTAATCATTCATTTTAAATTATTGGCGAATTCGTTTGAAAGACACTCGTATCAAAAATGAATGTTTTCATTATGTAACATTCACTTTTTCGTGAGATAAAGCGTCCTCAAAAATTTTGTAATGCACAGACAGACCTTTTTTTTTTTTTTTTAATGGTCAGATTGTCTTCAGAACATCTTAAAACTTGTAAAGCCATCGAAAACAGGAATTCGAAAATTTTTACGAGTTTATACTTCGCTCTTATGTATAAAAAATAAATTAATAACAACAAAATAAGAAAAAGGGATTGTGATATTTGTAAAATCTATCTACCAAATATCATAAAAACCATATTTTTCGATAATCTGTCAATTTATCAACAGAAACGGAAATACAGTAATCAGTTGCATTTCTGTAGTCCATTTCGTAAGCATCTTTTGATAAATTCAATCGAATAAATTCATTGAAAAATAGCTTGATAATATTTATATTTCCGAAGTCAACTCTTTAAAATCTCATAAAAAATTCTCTTTTCCTCTAAAGTATCATCTCTCAAATACAAAATAAAAGAAAATGTAGTGTATAATTTATCGTCCCATAAATCTTTCAGAGTTAATGCTGATATTGCACTTTAGAAATTTTTAGTCAATAATTCATCTAATATATTGCTAGCCATATCACTTTTAACGTTTCCCAGTTTTTGAAGTTTCACTTTCGTTTTAGTAATTTTAACTGAAATTGCATATTGACGTTCTTTTGATGTTTAATGTGTAACTTGGTGATTCGATGATAAAATTTAAATAACAGATTCGTATGAGCAGCAATAAAAGTGAATAAATTTCATTTTAAATAAATTAAGTGTGAAAATTGTATATGTGTATATGAAAATTTGAATCGTTTTTGGAAGGTGATTTAAACTACTATAATTTTAAACTGTTTTAAATTTAGAAATTATATTAAAAATAAAAGTTAATAAAATTATGTTTTAACAAACTTAATTTTATATTTCTCTTTCTTACTTGCAGACTATGCCCGCTTCCCTGGTCATTATATTGAAATGAACTCTCAAAATACCATTCCATTAATAATAATAATAATAATAATAATAATAAATCATTGAAATCAGTCTAAATCTAAGTTAAAGTTCTCGCTATCTTCGGTAGAGGTTTTCCTACTCGCCACTCGTCACAAAATACATAGTGCATGTTGCATACACATACCTAAGCGACACATTAAAAAATCGGGATCCTGAGTTTATTTGAAGAAGCGTTATGTTTTAAAACGTGTTTTTTAGCCCCTCCCTCCGCCTCGCTCTTAAAAGAAAGAAGGGGGAATTTCGGAAAATCACTTTGTATTGTGTGTTGAATACGCATAAGCAGTTCAAAAAATTGCCATTCTAAGATAATTTGGCTGAGAGTTACGCATGGAAACGTGTTTTTTACACCCCACAACCCTCAAGGGGGCAGATAGCACAGAATTTCAAATAATCCCTTTGTAGTTTGTGTGTGTTGAATACGCATAAACAATCGACATATCAAAAATCGCTTTCCTAAGATAATTTTATAGCTACCAAGTTTTTAAATCAGAACCGACACCAGTATTTTAAAATGGAACATGTTATATATATTTTAGACGATTAGTATTACACCGAAATCAGCTATAAATTTTTTCCAGTTTGAAGTCTACCGCCAAAAACAGTAGACTTGGTATCTATGTAATTTGGAGCAGAGTTAATTTTTAAAACGGGTTTTTGCTCCCTCCCTTCACCCCCACTTCCCGCACTTAAGAGGGGGAAGGGAGAAATTTCACAAAATTCCTTTATAGTGTGTGTTGGGAACGCATAACCAGCCCACACATAAAAAATCGCCTAAGATAGTGCGGAGTAGAGTTGCTCTTGGAAATATGATTTCTCCCCCCCCCCCTAACGCGAAGAGGGATATGGGGGAATTTTACAAAATCCCTTTGTAGTGTGTGTCTTCAGCACGCATAACCAATCGGCATATCAAAAAATCGCTATTCGAGATAATTTAGAGCAGAGTTACTCTTAAAAGCGTTTTTTAAAGAATCCTTTTTTTTGCCCCCCCCCCCCTTACAGGGGGAAGAGGGGAAATTTCGAAAAATTCCTTTATAAAGCGTGTTGGGAACGCATAAACAACCCACACGTAAAAATTAATCTTACTGAGATAATTTGAAGGAAAGTTATGTTTGAAAACATGCTTATTGCCCCATCCTTATCCCCAAGGGTGTTATAGGATGGAATTTTATAAAATCTCTTTGTAATATATCGTGAGTACTCATAACCAATCGACATGTCAAAAAATCGCTATCCTTATATAATTTAGAGCAAAGTTATAAGCGTATTTTTGCCTCCCCCACCCCCCACCCTTAAAGGGGGAGAGGAGAAAATTCGTAAAATCCCTTTACGGTGCTTGTTGGGAAGGCACAAACAACCCAGAAATGAAAATTAATCTCGCTGAGATAATTTGAAGCAAAGTTATGCTTGGAAACGGGTTTATTAACCCGCACCCTCCAAGGGGAAAGGGGGCTTTCGCAAAATCCCGTTACAATGGGTGTTGGAAACACTAAACTTTGTGACCTCAGCATAGATTTCTCCTGACGAATTTAGCGCTAAAAGACGGACTTGAATTTGCCCCCTCGTAACTCCTCCCCAAAATCGAAAATCGCTAAAAACCAAAAATGAGTTTTCGGAAATATCCTCAAGTCGACACTTGGAGGCTTTCTATATCTTTGTGTAGAGTTTTACTTAAAAATTCGTATTTTGCTAAAATTGCCCCCGAAAATCATTTTTACACTCTCTCCCCTTTAAAAATCCAATCTTTCTGTAATTGCTTCGCCGGGGAGCAATTTGGTGTGGTGTTATACTTATAAAAGTGTTTTTGCCTTCTGCCTCCCCAGGGAAGAACGGGGGTATTTGGCAAAATCCTGCCTTAGAGAACGTCAGGGTTCTGAAACCAACGTGCTCACAAAAATTTGCTACTCTATCTTCCTGACTCTATCTCGCCACGGCTGTGTTGAGTCAGTGATCAGTGAATTAGTGAGTTTACTCTTTTTTATATACAGAAATATATTAAGAAAAACGATTTCGAGTTTAAATTTTTTTTTTTTTTTTTTTTAATTCTTTTGAAGATGTATTGTCAAAACTCGAATTCAACATACGGTATGGAAAATTAGTGGGAATTGAACCACCAACAAAATTAAAAAATCAAAATTTACATGTCGACCTGTGTATTTAAAAATAAAATAAAATAAAATAAAAATAAATTAAACAATGAACTAATGTCCTTCTAATTAAATTACAAAGTTTAAAGAAAAACAATATTTTACTAAATTCAAAGTCGATTTAAAAAAAAAAAAAACCTAGTTTTATTCTGATAAGTTGATGCATAAAAAAATGGCAAAATGATCTTTCGATTAGCAATTTGTATTGTCATAATATTGTTACGAATTTGTAAATAATAGTAGTTATTTTTATGTAATTTTATTCAAAGAGGTTATAAAATGTTAATTTTCTGCATTACTAGCTTGTTTTCGTGTTAAAATAGCTCATTTTACTTCAAAAACCCGATAAAAAGACCAAGGCGGGTATTGGCTTTGCCGTCAAATTTGACGACTTTTTCACTTTTATGGTGACTTTAGCGAGAAAATCCTTGTTATCGATATACCAAATATCTAAGCTCTAATTCGAATATAACCGAAGTTACTGGAACATTCTCAATTTTCTATGCGGGTATATAAGAAGCCCGATCCACCAAGTCAGTTAGTTTCTCGCCAAACTGCTTACGATAAAGTGGCTCCTGACTAGTACCTTGCTGTTGTTGTTTGTAGCTCATTGCTGTGTGTTTATACCATAATACAGTTTATACTGTTAATTTGATGTTGTCAGCTGTTATTTAAAATGTCTTTTCTGGTGAAACTGAAGTTGATACTTTGTTTATAAAAATGTAATATTCTGTAAAAAAAACTTTTAGGCCTCTGCAAGATTCGCCTTTCATTATTAGACATTTCACGAACCCCAAGTATGCAATACTATGGTTAATGTTAAGGTTTTATTAAGTATTAATTAAATGGTGGATTTAGGTGTGGAGAATTCTGAAAGCTTTGTGTCTCTTCTTGAATATATCTAAATTTCAAATGTACATTTTCGAAGACAAATAAATAGCTATTTTATAAGTAGAGTTTTTATTTTTCTTAAACATATTATGTGTCTAAATAACAAAGCAATCGTAGTCTGTTATCAAAAGAGCATACTTGCCACGCATTTAAAGTAAGTAAATATTTTAAAGAAATAGGGTAATTCATTCACAACCCTGCCCTTTAATGTTTATTATTAATGTAATTTGATTCGTATTACTAGCTAAATTTATTTTCTGAATACGTAATTTAATCATTTGTAAACCTGCATTATAACATGTAAGATAATATATTCACAATGTGTGAGCTAATCGAGAAACTGTATCATATACTATAAAACTCATACATGGGGTTCCAACAGCCATACCTTGTTATACGAGCTCTTTATCTTAAAATAAAGTTCTTAAAGGTACAGTGTACAGAGGCTTATTTTTTTTTAAGATAATATGGGTGCAGGCGACATTTTTATTATTATTATTATTATTTTCGTACCACTATTTCAACAACATAAAATTTATAATAAACTTATGCCGGCAAATTGCAGAATGTAACTTCAGTACTTTCACTAAAGAGGGGTCTTCCTCTCCCACAGGTGGATCGGGTTCGTTTCCCGGGCGGTGGTTTTACAGATGGTGGATAGCCATCGCCGAACCATGATTCCTCCCCGATAACACGATTGGGTTCGGGCATGGTTCGGAGTCCCTGTATTCCTGTACCTGCAAAAATATATTATAAATTTTATTTTTTGGAAAAAGTAGAACGAAAAAAAAATATATATATATAAAAGTCGCCTATGGCAATTCTGGGAGTGAAATTGTGCTTATACAAATTGTGCTCATACACAACCCTAATATATATAAGTATAAAACTTTGAATAAACACCATGAAATGCAAGAACTTGGTACAATTGCTTCGGGTCGGAAGAAGACACGCCCCTTTGTCCAGCGAACAAAGTTGGTACGAGTGCTGCAAACAAAGCGGCAACGTACATTTTATACGACAGTTCTGTGGTTCTTTTTCTGTAACACTAATATATATATTTAAAGAAATCAATACAAGCCACACTTTTTCCCATTCCAGTGTCGTCGGAATGCAGCAAACTTAGCAAGAATTTTTATGTTCAACAAACAGAAAACCGAATATAAATTCGGCTGAGAAATGAATACATTTAATCTGAAGTCCAGACGGTCTCTTTATGCACAGAGGAAATTTTCTTTCATAAATCTTGCATCATTTGAATGATGCTACTATTTGAATTATTGAAAATCTCCTTGTAATATATGAAGTATGCAAGGTAGCTTAAAGGAGTTATCTTTAATGAATTTATATGGCAGTGAGGAAAAATATATACACCGCCTTCGTCTAGAACGATTAAGTATTTTTAAATCACTAAACTAGAAATACAGATTTCCAAGTTATGCGCATAAAGTAAACGGATAAACTTAATCTACGCAATAATCCAGAACTTGTAGTCTATACATTTTTTAATGATTAAACAATATTATGAATACTATTAAATCCTTTGTTTTGCGAGAAATTCTCTCTTGATATACTAGAATTAGGTCATAGACCAAAATTACAGTTACTAAAACGCACCTCTTGCTTCGCATTTATTTTCAGAGATTTTTAAATACGTTCAACTAGACCACGATAATATAGGAAAACGCTCTAGAAAAGTAATAGAGTTTTTAAGAACTCGCAAGCAAAGAGAACTACAATTATTAAAGGTGAAACTATTATTACTAGAGCTACAATTTAGTTGCTTGGTGTCAGTTACAGATTTTCTTCTCTTAGCTAAATCTTAAATCACACCTGTAAAATTTGAATTGTCTTTGTGAATCCGAAAACATTAATTGGGATTCCCATAACAACATTTATATCCAAAATTTACTCATCAGTAAAATAGATTGAATATTATGGATTTTTTTTTTTTTTTTTTTTTTTTTTTTAAGACTTTAAATAAATTCAGATTCTAAGAGTATTAAAATAAAATTTTTACTGTTATTTGAGTTTATGTTATTTGAGTTACTGTTATTTGAGTTACCATGTTGTATAGATATCTTAAACAATATAGACATTATCTAAAAACTTTTTTTTTTTTGCAATTTATAAATCTTCAATTTGTTTTGTTCGACAACGTCATGTTCTAAAAATATCGTGAAATACGGATATGGCTAATAAAATATGTCGACAAATGCCGATATTGCTATATATAACTAGCTATAGAGGCACCTTTTAAGAGGAAAGGTCCTCCACAGATCTTCGAAAAAGAAAACTTGTGCATAGCAAATGTTTCGTAAATTTTCTGGGTGATAATGAGAAAATGTATGGATTACGTTCTTTCAGTAGTCGCCAATGTACTCGAAAATTAAAATCAGCCGTTTATGTTTTAGTTGAAAACTTCTGAAATTGCTGAGCTGTAGCATACATCTGTCGTGTAGTAATACATAACTAGTTTTTTTTTTTTTTTTTTTTTTTTTTTTACAATTATATAAACAGATAAAATTTAGGCCAATTAATGCTACAAAAGTGATAGATGGTCCAAAAAAAAAAAAAAAAAAAATTGAAATTTTGTAATCAGTACAGTCGGTAACAAAAATGTCCGAACACTAACTAAAATTCCTATGTATAAAAAGTACAATTAATGCTGTTTTGTTTAATAAATCCTTGTCGAATCCTGTTATTATTCAGTCTAAGAACAGGATTCGACAAGGATTTATTTAGCAAAACTGTATTAAGCGTACATTTTTTATATAGGAAGTTTTGCTAGTGTTCGGACACTTTTGGTACCGACTGTATACAAAACATAACTATAAATCACTATTAGTTGCGAAAATATGTACTTTAGATTTTTTTTTTCAACGTTAGCAATACTTTATGTGCGATTATGAACAAAATGAAAAGTTGGACTGATAAATAAGTCTCACCTATATTCACCTATAAAGACAAAAAAAATAATAAATAAATAAAATGAAGATGTATTTATATCTAATAAAATAATTTGGGATATTTAAAAATATCAATATGTATATGAACATAGATACATTCCCGTTTAAAAGTATAAGATAAATTTTCATTATTATTGTTATTTGTATTATTATTGTTTTGTAGAAAATTAATTTTTGGAAAACATAAATTACAACAAACATATCCAAGAGGGGTTTTTGTACAATATACTATTTTAAATCCCATGTAACTTTTTCAAATTATTTTATGATTTTTTTTTTCTTTTTCTAAAGTATTTTATTATATTTTTATTTTAGAAGTAAAAACTATAATAACATCATCTTAAATTCAATTCCAATGACATCTTTTTATTTGCTACACACATTTCTAAAGTTTAAACTCTTTTGATAGCATGTAATTTGTTTTAAAGCGATAAATATCTTCACAATTTTTAAGTTTGTTTTTTTCTTTCCCCTCTTTAAAAAATCTATTTCACACATGAGTTGTAGGAAGTTTATCAGCGAATTCATGATACTTGTTTGGATGAAGACTTTAAAAGGAAAAAAAAAAAAATGGTTTACAGTTTTTATGTTGCAAGAAAAAAAAGATCGTCTTTGGGTAGAATTATTTTGGAAATAAAAGCAGTTTTATAATGGTGAAATTTAAAGTATCTAAAGGCCTATAATCAAACGTCTAATGGTTGTAACCAATTTTATTTTTACATTGAAGATACATTTACAGATTTATGTAACAAATAAAATAAATAAAAAAACTTCCTCGAAGAGTTAGATTTTAACTGTTTATACTACAATGATTCTAGCTTGAAAATAGTAATTATGAAAAAGAAAATTTCACTGTTATCACAATGGTGGAATTTAAAGTTTCTTAAATTCTATAATCAAACGTCTAATGATTGTAACCAAATTTATTTTTACATTAAAAATACATTTATAGATTTATGTAAAAAATAAAATAAATAAAAATATACCCTCAACAGTTAGATTTTAACTGTTTACACTACAATGATTCTAGTTAGATAATCGGGTAATTATAAAATAGAAAATTTCACTCTTATTACATTCACAGAGGAAATAAGATTTTTCTTTTTATACTTTAAAGTAATGCAAAACAATTAAAATCTAAGAAAGCATGGACGTTAAAGAAAATTATGGAGTATTTGTTGATTTTATTGTATTTAGCTTTAATTTTATTCTTACAAGGAAACATTCAAAAGGTGTCGTCTTCAAAAGTATTGAAATATATATATATATATATATATATATATATATATGTGTGTGTGTGTGTGTGTGTGTGTGATTCTACTCTTCCTAAAACACCAGAAAGTGAAAAAATTATCGGCTGAAATGAATTACAGCGACCACAAAAAATTATCAAAATTAAGCATATTTGGCGATTTCACATTGTTAGGCGATTGATTTTGAGTACTTGGCGGAGAAACAAAACTGTTCGTACATAGCAATCTCGGTGCTAGCGAACTGAATGCCTAACAGCTCTAAATCGCCAAATATGCTTAATTTTGATCATTTTTTGTGGTCGCTGTAATTCATTTCAGCCGATAATTTTTTCACTTCCTGGTGTTTTATGAAGAGTTGAATCACATATTTTTTTTTTTGCAATATTTTTTGAAGACGACACCTTTTAAATGTTTCTATGTTAGTTAAATACTTTAAGAACATTTGTAATTATTTTTGATTTAGTGGTGTCAATTTAGTTTGTTTTTAAATTTGCGATTGTTAGTTTTTCTTCCGTGCTTTTTCTCATACAATCCTGAACTGCAGTAATCGGAGCCACACGTTCTTATACATTAAATTTATCCTAATACATTTATTATATACTATTTTATTACATAGGTTTATTGTAGTCAGATTCATTTTTTCCCCCAATTATAATTAAAATTTCTTTTTTTACTTTCTTGTACATTATTCAATAGTATTGGATTCGGGAAAAATTTTGAATTCTGATTTTTGATCGATTTATACATTTTGAGAGTCTCAGAAATAGATTTGATCATTTTTACAAGAATGTATGTTTGTACTGTCACACACATTGCGTGACAAAAATTTTATTCCAACTGTATCTCAAGAACTACTGCTCTGAATCACATATAAACGTATATGTAGTTACATCGAAACATAAATTAGTTCCTATCAACTTTTGGTGCTAATGCTAATCGCTCACTGGTGGAGCTGATATACAGCAATTTTCGCAATTTCAGAGAAGGATATATCTCAGGAACTAATGCGCAGAGTTGCATATAAATTTATACGTAAATTCACCTTGACATAAATGATTGCCTATCAACATTTGGTGCCACTACCTTAGTAAGTGCTTCCTCTATACAGTGAGTTCCGCAACTTCAGAGAAGGCTATATCTCAGGAACTAATGCACAGAATTACGTATATATTTATATATAGATTCCTCTTAACATAAATTAGTTCTTGTCAACTTTTGGTGCCAATCTAACAGCAGCTGGCGCTGCAATACAGAGTTATCCGTAATTTAAGGGAAGGTTGTACCTCAGGTTCTATTACATATAATCGAACAAAACTTGATGTGTGAAAAGCCCTTGCAAAATATTAATGCGGATTCAAATTGTGTGCATATTGGCCGATACGAGGCCTTTCTACACTTCAAATTTCTCAATTAACGGGAAAAATATTAGTTGAACGGTAAAATCTTACTTCCGTTGGGCATTTAGCATATAATAACTCTCTGAGAGGAAAGAAGTCTGTAATAGAAAATATATAAATAAATAATTTGTACTGCATAATTTGTATAGGAAAATACAAAAGAAAGGTTTGTGATGGCCACAATATACTAGATTTTTTTTTTTTTCCAAGCTCTTTTGTTTGGAAATTTAAGCTACAGTTGTACAATGAATAAAGTTATGTTGTTAGATTTAAGAGATCATTTTGGTTTATCAATATTCTTTGACAATATTCTTTGACAATATTCGGCAAATGATTAGCCTTTATATTGTTAACTAAAGGTCTCTATTTGAGCTACCTTATAAACTTTTATTTTTAAATAGAGGTGGATAGAAAGAAAATAGAAAGCTGCAAATATTTCATTACGTTATTCATTCTGTAATAATAATAACAAGATGGTATTAATTTTTAAAGGAATATCTTAAAATAAACAAAAAAATAAAACATTAAGAGTTTATATATATTTATATATATATATAATATTTTTGGGGAAAAAATAAAAAACTAAGTTAATTAAAACATGACAAAAATTAATCAGGCGCTATGAAAAATGAAAATATTCAATTGAAAGGATATTTAGAAGAAGTACAAAAAAATGAAAACATCTTTCGCGTATCCATTTGGAAAAAAAGAAAAAAAAATCGCTATTTTCACTACTTTTTTACATTATTTTACAAAACAGAGTCGTTTTCTCCTTATTTTATTTATAAAAATAACTTGATTCATCTTTTTCCTTTCCTACAAAATGAGCCCCAGCGATAACCGAGAGAGTCTACTTTTTAAGCTGGTAGACATACAGTGCCGAATTCGATCCTGAATCGTGTTCGTCATCCTAGCTTTTCAGAGTTTGCTGTTATTTTCTATGCTTTTTATGGGGATGGACCTTTTCAAAAAACATAAAGTAATCTCAAACAAACGTTCAATTGCGACACGAATGTGATATAAAACATGGATAAGTTTCCTCTATTCTATCACATACTACCTTATTGCAGTCTCATGAATGTTCCAAATTTAGCATTTGTAAGCCAGTAAGTTTTTCATGTCTGCTGACCATCATTGTCATCGTCCGATTGTCCAGAAAGTGATGGGACAAGAATTCAGATGGCACCGGTATACAATCCATCCCAAACAACACACTTATCTCCAATACACCATGAGGACGTTTTGGGGAGAAGGTTTCCTGTTAATGAATGTATCATATCACTGAAGGGACATGAACTCATGGAATTATTATTTTCTCACTTTCAACACATTGACAATAGAATTGTTTGTTCTTATCATTCCTGAATATTCTCTCAGATTTTTATTTTTACAGGCCACTCTTTATAGCCTTCTTTAAAGTGGAAGTAATCCAGTAGGCATGTGTTCTGGTGATGTCAACTAGTGAAAACATTTATATTTAATAATTACCTGTAATTTTGATAAATAATGCTTGATATATATCAAAACTGTCTAACAACAACAAAAAAAAAAGTTGGTAGGCCTCATTGGAAACCTATTCTCTTCAGTTTGGCTGTATTGCATATCTGTGTATATATATTTGAATTGGGGGGAGGGA
This sequence comes from Salticus scenicus, assembly GCA_963930645.1. Lineage (NCBI taxonomy): Eukaryota > Metazoa > Arthropoda > Arachnida > Araneae > Salticidae > Salticus > Salticus scenicus. The sequence continues at coordinate 141,818,744 of OZ005654.1, forward strand.
GTTTGAAGATAAGTAAAAACTGAAATAGAATTCATAAATATTATTATTATTATTTTCATAAAATAACAATAGAACCATCAAAAACTTAGGATTATACATTAACAATTAAACAAATAAAAATCAATAATCGATCTGATAGTATTTCATTAATAATAATCTGTGCGATATTTGATTCTCTAGCAACCATAATTCGTGTATTTAAAGAGTCAGAACAAATTTAATAACCATTGATGAATTAATCAAAAATGTCAAATTATAAATTTTGTGAATTCCACCGTGGGCAGCATACGGTCCAAGGAGATTATCAGGGAGATTTTGAAGGGATTATCAAGGGATTATGTGGGGATATGAGGTGTTGGGCTACCCCTGATATGTATGATGGTCGATTAGAAAAACATTATGGTTATAAATCAGTGATAGATACTGAATATTAATGCCCCCTACAAGCTAGAAATACTGCTGGGTTCATCGTTACGAATATTTATGTATTTATTTCTGCATCTCCTAGCATTGGATGAAGTATCATGACACCGTATGACAGACCCTTCTTCTCTTACTTATAGCTATATTTATTGTATCAAAATATGATTTTAAATAAAAATTGACTTACCATAAACATAGTAGATATTAATAAATTAGCTGTTATAACCATTTACTGAAAATATAGTATTGGTAACTATTTCTGGATAGTAATTTGTATTCTCTGCAGACACTGTTAAAGTCTTATTATATATATTTGTATGGATTACAAATTTGATATTTGGTAGGTTTGTATAAATTTGATATTTGGTAGGTTTGTGTATATCATACATATGAATGTATGCTTAACGCTGTGTACTATCAAGTAATTAATTGATTAACGAAATAATTTTAACAACATAATTGTGTTATCTATTACACTTCGACTCATAAATGATATTTGTTAATGAAACAATTTGTAAGCTTTCCTATTTTAAAATATTTTTACAAGATAGTACAAGATAAATTAATACATATACATGCTTCATATACATGTTAATCTGCCAAAAATCAATGATGTTTTCTACATATTTATTTATTTATTTAAATTAAAACTTTATTTTCACGCTAAGACACTTAGGTTCGAGAAAGATAAAAATGCAATATTATCATTGCTGAAAATTGAGAACCAAGTTGAAACAAATATTTGAGGTTTAATAGGTAGAGTTATATACTTCAGATCATGTTTTCGTAGAAAAATGTACCTTTACCGTGAGCCTCGAAATTTATTAGCTTTAACCAATGTTATGCAATGATAAATTTTTGTTGAAACATTGTAATTTCCTTATTTAAGAACAAAGAACTAAATAATTTAGTGATTTGTACTTTTTTAGGTACTTAAAAATTTCTAATGTCTTAAAAATTAAACTAGCCACAACGTGATGGTATATGGGAAATAAAAAAGTAATGCTCTTACAAAAAAAAAAGACTGTTATTATAAAAGATTATTTTAATTTCACAATGATTTATTAAAAGTAATAAAAATAATTCTTATTTTGCACATTTATACACAATTTTGTTCAATATTGACATATTTAAAATTATGCAAAAAGTAAAGGCAATGCCACTTCTTGGACGGTTTTCACCAAGAGTTTAAAAGCAATAATTTGAGTCAAGTTAAAATACATATGTACAATTTTATATAAAATTCTGTACATTAGTTAGAGATGAGATTAATTGAACTAGAAAAGAGAAAAAATTTTGTCACGTGCACACAAACTCATAGACAGATATTTTCAAAAAATTTTCGAATTGTCTTCTTGAAATCGCAAAAAGTATAAATCGATCAGACACAGGAAATCGAAAATTTTTACGAATCGAATGCATTCTTCTATTGAATACAGAAGAAAGTAATAAAAATTATGAATTATTCTAATAATTTTACATCTCTGTATTTTAAAGGCATAATTACCATATGGGGTAAGTGCAACAGCGATTGGCACTTTTAGAGCAATCTATGATGTTTTTAATGTTCTAGTTACCAGAAAATATTTTTAGAAATCTTAAGTTAATACACATGGCATGAAAGACATTCAGAACCGTATATATTTTTAAATATATGCATTTGACAACAATTATTTTTTTTATGAATTTTTATTTGACACCCACTCAATGTTCCAGTAACTGACACTGCCAGTTTTTCCTTTTATTAGTAATTGGCACCCGATGTTCCAGTGTTTGACAATGGTAGTTATTCATTTTACCAGTTATTAGCACCCTATGCTCCAGTGTTTGACACAAAATGTTAAAGTTCTTGTATGTAAAATATTTGATTTCATTATCTTTCTTATTTATTAATTATTTCGGGATAGATGTCAATTACTGGAGCATGCCAATCACTGGAGCACCTATCCTACTATACAAAATATACATTTTCTGAGAAGATTTATCTGATTAACAGGACTGCCCAATGCGTACCCATAAGGCAACAATAAAACCACTCCACTTCACTCTGATTACCAGGATAACTAGAAAGAATATATTTAAAACTAATTTCGCATTTGTTATTAAGTTTAAAAACGTTTTTTGAAAATATGATTAATCTGTATATTTAAAAATTGAAATCTCCCTGCCAAAATTTAGAGGTACATTTTATAGTCAAGCCATAGTTTTTACACTTTTTATTCAGCATTCGCCTTAATTTGACGTAAATTTACGTCTCTCTGCAAAATTTACGGTTAAAATTCGGCAGCGAGGTTTCAGTACAGTACAGTGTACTGCAAAATTACTTTCCATCCTACTTCTTTTACATGAATATTATTTTCTTCTATATTCAATGAAAGAAAGTATTGGTATTCGTAAAAATATTCACTTTCCGATTTTTCATGGATTTACACGTTTTGAGATGTCCAAAACACGATTTAACTATTAAACATATATATGTGTGTTTCTTTTTATGTGAAGTCGAAAAATGTTTTGGCGGTTTTAACACAAAAATTAATGCAGAGAATTTCATGAAAATTTATCCGTAGTTGCACCTTGACATAACTTAATGAATATCAACTTTTGACATAAATCATCTAACAGGTGGCGCTGTCATCCTGTTTTTCATAATTGCTAATATGGCAGCATATGAAAAACAGTCTTGTAAATGTACACAATGTGAATTATTTTTAATCAATTGCTGTGAAATTTAAAAAAAATGTATATATTTTTAATAGTAACAGTCGAACAGTGAAAAATAAAAACCTCGGATGTGAATTTTCATAACTGAAATTACATTTAATGAGTATTTTTAATAAGAACTTGTCAATATTTTTACAATCAATGGTTAAACTACAGATATTTGATAATTTTAAACAAAATTACTGATTTTTTTTAACAACAACAATATAATATATATATATGATGTTGTCTTATTTAGATGTGTAAAACAACATCTATCTATCTATCTATCTATCTCTCTCTCTCTCTCTCTCTCTCTCCCTCTCTCTCTCTCTCTCTCTCTCTCTCTCTATATATATATATATATATATATATATATATATATATATATATATATATTTACAGTGTGTTCCAAAAGTCCCACCCCTTCCCTCTTAACTCGAATATGAGTCGGAATTGTGAAAAATGGCGAAACACATATTCAACGAATTCGAGAGAGATTTCTTTTGGTAAAAATATTTTGGGCCCGGGAGGCTAGGGGGGCCGCTAGGGAGGAGAACTTTAAAATTTCAAATAGGTATTGTGATACATCCCTGGAAACGTCTCTTTAAAACAATGAATTTGATATAAATAGTTTTGATCTACGATGATTATTAAGGAGAGATACACGAGATTTTAGACTTTTCAAATGTGAATTTTATACTTATGTATCAACTTTTGATAGTCATTGCAGGATAAAACTGTTTATATCAAATGCATTGTCTTGAAGAGACGTTTACAGTGATGTATCACAAGACATACTTTGTCCAAAAAAGTTTAGTCCCGGGCAAAGGGGTAGTAGTAGTGCCGCTAGGAAGGGCAACTTTAAAATTTCAAACAGGAATGTATGTCTTGTGATACCTCCCTGTGGAAACGACTCTTCAAGACAAGGAATTTGATATAAATAGTTTTGTACTGAAATAATTATTAAAGGGGATACATAAGTATAAAATCAACATTTCAAAAGTCTAAAAACTCAAGTATCTCCTTTAATAATCATCGTAGGGCGAAACTATTTATATCAAATTCATTGTTTTGAAGAGACGTTTCCAGGGATGTATCACAAGACGTACCTTCCTATTTGAAATTTTAAAGTGGGCCCCCTCCCCCCCGGGCAAAAACGTTTTAAACCAAAAGAGGTCCCTCTCGAAATATATATATATATATATATATATATATATAGAGAGAGAGAGAGAGAGAGAAACGTTGTCTGTAGGGCACAGATTTAATTTCCTTTCGATATTTACTGTTATATTTATTTGCCGATGAAAATCGTCTGCATTCATTGTTGGAAATAATTTTACATATAATTTGCACCTGTGACGTTAAATTGTATAGGAAATCATAGAGAAACGTTTTGTGATGGCCACAAAATACTAGAGTTTTTATCAAATTATTATTATTATTATTTGCTGCACATTAAGTTTTCCTTTATACATGAATAAAATTTAAGGTTTCAGTTAATGAAGCATGTTTTCAGTCAGGCATAGAATTTGATAAAATAAAGGTTTAGTAATGAATTGAATACGTAAATTCTAGATAAATAAATAGGACAAATAATAAACAAAACTCTATTCGAAATACCAGGGGTCGTCTAAATGACGCATTAAAATAATCCAAACTCCTCCGCACTTCCCACTTAATATGCATATATTTATGCATATATATATATATTTTCTTTCAAAGGATTTTCTTAAAAAATATTAAATATTGATGAAAAAATTAATTAAAGGAATAAAAGAAATAAAAGTTTCTTTGTAATTAAAAATTTCCTTGCCTCATGTATATAAGTTATTGTTTTTTTACCTTCGTAACGTATGCTATGTAAGGAAAGTGTTGTAAATATAAAGAAAAAATCGACTTAGAAACTTCAGTGTAACTTTAAGTTATGGGGTAACCTGAATTTATTTTTGCTAGTTTTACAATGATGTATATATGTACGTTTGTATGTGCGTGTGAGTGTACACGACACCTTTTATAGCCTTTGATCGATTGAGATAAAAATTAGTAAGTATGATATAGTTCACAGTCCACTAACTGTGGAAAATTTCTATTTGCGTAGGATTTATAGTTTCTTTTCACGGGTCACAAGCAAAAAATCCTTAACATCACGGCTTATAAAATCAAACTATTTAAAACTTATAATTTATTTTTATATCTTTTATAATTTATTATTATCGTTTCTCGACCTCTTGCCTAAGATCAAAGTGTAGCATATAATTTCTACTTTCAATTAAGATAAAATTGGAAAGGTGCGTTATAGGTCACCGTCGTAAAAACTATACAGACTAACGAAAACGAATATGTTATGTATTTTTTTATTTATTGGGATAAAAAGTAGAAATTTTTTTCATCGTTGTCTATGCGCTCAAATTATTTGAAGCTTTTTTTTTTAAATAACAATAAATTGTAGAAATATGAAAATGTGATATATGTTACATTGCTTTGCTAGTGCAACAACTTTACGGAAAATAACGTATGCAGTACTTTTAGTTATTTTACAGGGAACACTGAAAAATTTTAACACCTTTTGCTGATCAGTGATCGTTAATAAGTTTTCCAGTCACTGACCAAAAAAATAAAGTTATTCCCATAAAGCTGTTGTGAGTTTTTTAGAAGAAGGGGAATGACCCTTAATAAACGGCCAATGCATTTTATATTCCATAAAGCTTTAATGATTTTTTTTTTCCTCGAAAAAGAGATGTGGTCTTCTGTAAATAGTCAACACTTTGAATTTTACCGCAATTTGTTATAAATACGGGTACTTGACTTTTTTCTCGAAGAATAGAGCTGGCCGTATAATTTAACGGTCGACTCTTTGCATTTTACTGTAACCTCTTATAGAGAAGCATGAAAGAATTTACACGTATCACATCCAATTGACGCTAATTACCTGAAATCCATTCAATTATATAAAAGAACTTGAAAATCGTATACTTTTTAGAGTTTTACTAGTCAATTATCCCTTTCAATTATTTAAAAAAGCTTGAAAGGGATATATACTTTAGGATTTTGCTACTCAGTCATCGTTTCCAATTATTTAAAAGAGCTTAAAAATAATACATATTTTAGAGTTTTTCTACACAATTATTGTTTTTAATTATTTAAATGATCCTGAAAATTGTATATTTTTTAGAGCTTTGCTACTGAATGATCGCTGACATGCTTAATATTTATATTGTTTTACAGTTACGTACAAAAAATTTCGGATACATTAAAGTTCTTTATACAGATATACGAACTTACGGTAGAAAATAATCACCATTTATGCATTCAAAAATATCCAGCGGCTAATAAAGAAGTATAAATATCAATAATTCCATAAAACCGACGGTATGGTGTAGCAACAATCTTCATATACACATATTAAGTGATTATAATCATTTCTGTCTAATTCTAACTTGTCAGCATTAATTTGTCTAAAGGATGCTTGTGTATCATTGTTATAAATAAAATTGGAGCAACGAGCAAACAAATTTAAATTTTGTCTTAAATTATTAAAATAATCCACGGAAATATACAAAATGGTTAAATTCGCTTGCAGTGACGATGCTGTGATTCATACATTAGTATTTGTGTGATTTTTAAAGCTGAAAATGACTCGAATGAAGATGATAAGTGCACGCATGTTCGAGTTGAAATAATAAAGGAATGTACAGGCGCTGGTCAGGCCGACCGCCAAATGACGATAGAAATGATTGCGCAGTTGTTAAAAATTAGTGTGGAATATGTTATCGCGAACATGATAAAGGGATACGGCGTTTCAGGCCCAAATTTGTTAGAGAATAATAATTGGTCCATATTGTTTAGAAATGCATCGTCTCATAAGTCCATCCTTGAACACAAATTTTTGGCAAGATGCCAGATTGTGTGCTTCAATTAACTTATACTATTCTTTTTTAGTCGAGGGTTGATAAAATGAATCTTTTCTTCTGTATTATCATATATTGCTATTTGATTTCGGTAAATGCAATAAATTAAATTATGAAAAAAAAAATACTAATTTCCTTTCTATATAAAAATATCTCTCTCTGCATAAATATTCAAATATCGCGATTCATACATTTTAGTTAATTAAAAAATATATGATTCAACTCCTTAGCAAACCATGTCGCCAGGCTGAAAAAAATTTACCAATCGAATGGAAAATTCGGAGCGATACTTTCCTATTTAAATCTAAGTAATTCAACTCTTAATTTTTATCAAAATCGTTAGATGCATTCCCGTGTAAACAAAATTTCGGTCTTATTTTGCAACCAAGTGTGTAAAGGTAAATAGTGATTTTCCAAAATATAAAGAAATGTCAGATGGGTTTGTCGTCTGAAAAGATCCTTATTCTTAACTTTTTATGAAAATCGTTTCAACCATTCTCCAGAAAATCCAAGTTTTTGCCATGTTTTTCAGAGAGCTGTAACGGTTAAAAATAAACGTTAATATTCCTGACTATGAGAATAAGTCAAATAAATTCGTCTTCTCAAAGAACGCTTAACCTAAAATAGTCAGATATATATAAACAGCTTTTCATCATATTTTGCCGCAAGCAGAGTGAGGTTTAACATTTAACACTAATTTGATTAAAGATTAGGATAAGTCCGATAGGTTTGTTTTTTAAAGAAACCCATAACCTTAGGTTATCATTAAAATCATTATATCCATTTCTGAGTAAACTCAATTTTAGTTATATTATGCTACCGACGACGGATAAAGGGTTAACAGGGAAAATGAATTTCCTGAAAATGAGGATAAGTCCAATCAATATTGAACAGATGAAATAAAATGTCCCACTCAATTATATGTTCGATTTTTCTGTTGAAATATACAGCAGACATTTTTTTTTTATACCAAGCATGTTTTATGCATCTTACGATGTACTTATTAATTAAAACATATTATATTCAAAGATTGTGAAACGTTCATTGATTGTATTTTTCTTTAATACGCGCATACTTTGATGTAAAATGTTGAATTGCTACATAGTTCTTGAGACGTCAGTTGATTATAATATTCATTATATAATTGATGATGATTCATTCATGATTGGTTATATGTTGATGATTATTATAATTATCGATTTCTATTTTCGCTTCTTTTGTTTATTTTCATTGTTGTGAAATGTTTATTCGTTCAATTATTGTTTGTACAACACATTCTTTTCTATATTAATAAAATACCTTTATTGTAATTTTCGTTAAAATTGTTTTTGTCCTTGATTGTTTGTTTGATTCATTCTTGCACCCGTCTCATTATTATAAACTGTGTATTTGTTCCATTGTTGCTGTGAAACTACTTTCTGGCTTGATTCAATGTAACGTTTTTTCCATTGCTGTAAAATATTTATTAATTGCATTGTTGCTGTGAAGTGAGTACTTTTTTATTGTTTTAAAATGTTTTACATGCTTTTTGCTGTTTCCATTTTCCTTTGTGAAAGTCTTTCCATTGTCCTTTGACTTTTTGGTTGATTTGATTCATTGTTGCATTCCTTTTTATTATTATAAAATATCTATTTGTCCCCAAGTTTCTGGATTTTACATTTATTTCTAATATTATAACATTTAATTGGTTATCTTCATTCACTGTTACGTTACTTCTGTTGTCGTAAAATATTTAATAATCCAGTTAGTACTGTGCCTCAAATGTCTTCCACTGTGTTATTTAAGTCCTTAATTTTCTAAAATGTTCATTGATTTTTTTTTTTTTTTTTTTTTTTGTTATAGTCGAAACACGCTTTTAATGTTTTTAATCTTTTTTTCACTTATATTCTCTGACCATTGTATGGTTAATTGATTCATTAATATACCTTTATCATTATAATAAAATTATTATTCTTCCCACTGTTGCCGTATCGTTGCTTATTTGCTATTATTTGAGATTTTTCAATGTTACATTTATTTTTATTGTTCTAATCTGTAACTTTTATTATTCTAATCCTTCTCATTATTATGAACTGCGTATTTGTTCCATTGTTGCTGTGAAGCTACTTTCTGTCTTGATTCAATGTTGCGTTTTTGTCATTGTTGTAAAATATTTATTAATTGCATTGTTGCTGAGAAGTGAGTATTTTTACCATGTTTTTATTCACTTTGATTCTTGTTTGTTTGTTGGCTTGTTTGTCCGGTACAAATCTTGCAATCTATTTTTAACTAACTTCCCTACTAGCTAGACATATGAAACTTTCACAGTAACTCAGAACGAAAAGTGAAGAATTTTCTTTTGAGGAATGTATAATTCCACCTTGTAAAATATTTATTTGTCCATTTGGACAATACCTGCCTTTCGCTGTTTTTATAAATAATTTATTCATTTTTTCGCTTCTAACCCTCTGTTTTCTTAGGTTGGTTTGATTCGTTGGTTAGGTTCTTTTAATTATTGCAAAGGCACAATTGCATCCAACTGTTTTCATGGCGCTGCTTAATTTTTTGTGTTAAAGTTTCTTCAGTGTGTTAAATAGCTTGCTTGTTTCACTGTTACGTCTATTCCATTGTTGTAAAACGTTTAGTCGAGCAATTGTTACTTAGACGACACATGCCTTTCTCTGTTTTTTAAATCGTCTCATTATTATTTTCGATTTTAGTCTTTGAGTCTGATTATTTGGTTTAATTCATTGTTGTGTTCCTTTTTATTATTATAAAAGTTTATTCATTCCTTGTTGCAGCAACACTGTTTATTTTATGGTGTTTTAAATTTTTCTAGTGTTACTTTTGTTTTTATTTTTCTGATCTCTAACTGGATAATTTTATTCCGGCCTGAATCATTGTTATTTTCATTCCATTGTTGTGAAATATTTATTAATGCTATTGTTGCTGTGACATTCAAATAAAAAATAAGATAAGTGGCAAAACGCAATGCCGAAAAGGTACTCGCCTACAGTCGAACTGGTCGAAGTTGCTGGTTGGCAAAAAAAAAAAAACCCACTGCAATATTATATTAGGAGTAGTCAAATCAATAGTACTTATCCAAATACACAACAATGAAATCGTGGTATAGGTTAACGTAACCTTAATGTTCAATATAATATGATGCATTACTTTTAATTACTTTAGTACTTTAGTCCTGCGTTATTTTCTAAAATAATTGTGGTATAAAATAAATACTGTATATGATGCTCGTTGCTTTAAATGGCCGTCAATTATATTCGCATTTTCCATATAGGAATTGTACTGCTTACTTTCTATAGTCGACAGAAAAGTATCCGAGCACTAGCAGGAATCCCCCATGCCCATTTGCAACTTCTTTACAATTATCAAAAATCTAATATACTCCAGCTTCAAAATTCTGATCTAGCTTCTTCCCTTTTCCCCAACATAACTATTCAACCACTTTCTTTCAGCTGGAAAATCCACCCTGCCAAGGATACTGCAGCTTCAGTTATAAATTGCAATATTAATAGCTTCTCTCCATCTGCTCCTGTTGCGATTTTCACTGACGGCTCAAAAACCGAACAGGGTGTCGCAGCCGCATTTTGCGTGCTTAACAACAATGACCCCATTTTCCAGAGGTCGTGCAGACTCGAGAACTACAACTCCGTCTTTGAGGCGGAACTTTTCGCCATTTTAAAGGCGCTTATCTGGACGGAAGAAAATAATCATAAGTTTCCCAAGATCAATATTTACAATGACAGTCTCTCGGGTCTGCAGGCCATTGCCCGCTACAGGAGTAGACAACCCTTAATTCTAGAAATAAAATACAAAATTTCCCTTTTAAAAAATAATTTAACCCTGGCACATGTTTCTGCCCACAGGGGTGTCAATGGGAATGAAATGGCAGATCAACTGGTCAAAAAAGGCAACAGAAAGTCCCAATATTCAATACTCTCTCCCAGCCCCCCCCTCCCCCATCATATATAAAACAAACTCTAAAAACATCTCTCAAACAAAACTGGCAAAATCTTTGGGACTATTCTGAAAAAGGGAGACATACCTTTAATCTGGTTCCAACGGTCTCTTTAAATTCTTGGTCTCTCTCCCCTCAAATTACAGCCTTCCTCGCGGGCCACGGCCCTTTCCCCTTTTACCTTAACAAGTTTCACCGACGACGCTCACCCCTGTGTTCTTGTGGTCAGGAAGAAACTGCTTCGCATTATTATTATAGTTGTTCGCTTACCTCTTCCAATCACTTAAGGAACCATCCTACTAAACCTCCCAACTGGTTAGAGAACATAATTACAAGATCATCTTTAATTCAAAAGCTATACAAAATTTTTTCTCTTCTTATGGAAATTTCAAACTTAATGGACTAAGTCAATTAAATACTGCTTATGTTTCTACTCCTCTACTGATTTTCAATTACTACTGGCTCAATGCACATATCACAATTTTACTATAAGCAATTTCAGTAAATCTTTGCCTGCAGTTCAACAGCATCCTGACCAAGTGCCCCTTGTCGAGAAGGGTTATGCCCGGCACTACCTCAACCAATCTCTGCTCTGCATTGGTGACCCTTGTCGTGATGAGTTCAGTATTAAATTGAAATAGACTTCTTTACCGCAGCTGCTTATCGCGTGGGAGAACTGTCTCCAGCGGTCCTTGTATTTTTTTTTTTTTAAGTTTTTTAAATAATCGTTCGTGAGGAGGGAACTAGCATAGCTAGAATCGCTCGACACCACTGCTAAAGTGGTGAGTGGCCCCTCTTCCCTGTTAATCCTTGTCTAAAAAAATTACACTTAATACTGCTTTGTTAAATAAATCCTTGTCCAGTAATGTTCTGATGGCCTTATTCCCCATTAACTTGAACTGCCAGTTCAAAGCAAAAACTTAAAAAACGTTTAAAGGCAGAGTGCAGCTTTCCAAGAAAATTCGGCACGCTATTTCTGCCATTTAGCGTCAGAGTTTTCATATAATTTTTGATTGGTTATCTTCTGCTGAAAAATCTGAAAATAACATTGCCGCTAGATGGCAGACGCAACTTGTCAAATTTTGCTAAAAAGTTGAACTCTGACTTTATACGCTTTATAGATTTTCGTGTTCCACCGGGGGTTGAAGTTATTCGTGAATACAGCCGTTAGTCAGTCTAAACACATGATTCGATAAGCATTTATTTAACAAAATAGTATTAAGTGTACTTTTTTGATATCGAATTATTGGCTAGTGCTCGGATACTTTTGCTGCGGACTGAATAAGTTTTATGGATATCACGTATCTTTGGGGATATCTCATCATGCTTTAGGGAATCACTTTTATCCCTTTTATCATTAATATATTACTTCCTTCCATTTTTATAAAATATTTTTTATGCTTCTCTCTGTTTTTAAAATACTTCTTTCCATTCTTATTTTTGCTTCTTTTCTTTGAACTTTTTTTCGTTGGTTTCATACATTGTTATTATTATTATTTTTTTTTTTTCGTTATTATTGAATACAGTCGGCAACAAAAGTATCTGAGCACTAGCAATAATCCCTGTCTAAAAAAGGTATACTTAATACTGCTTTGTTAAATAAATCCTTGTCGAGTCATGTTCTTAGTCAGTCTAAGAACATGATTCGACAATGATTTATTTAACAAAACAGTATTAAGTGTATTTTTTTGACATCGGAATTATTGGCTAGTGCTCGGATACTTTTGCTGCCGACTGTATATGTTTGTCCCATTGATATAGTTACAGTTTTTAATTTATATTTTAGGTTTTTAAGCTGTTTATATTTCTTTTGTTGTTTTAATCCTTAGCTGTAGTTATTTCACTGTTGTAGAATATATATTAATCCCAATTTAGCTGTGACAGACATCTTACGTTTTTCTATTGAATTATTTCTTTACATTAATGCAAAATATTTTACATGCTATACACGACTTTCAATTTTGTTTTCACGTTTATCCTTTTACCCTTGATTGTATGATTTGATTCATCATTGTGTTTATTTTTATTATTATAAAATGATAATTTTACTATATATTGTCATCATGTTTCTTAATTTCTACTGTATTAAGTTATTTCGATGTTACAATTTTTTTTAATTGTTATAATTTTAGTTCGGTAGCTTCATTTACTGTTACATCACTTCCATGTTGTACAATATTTATTTTCTACTTATTGCGCTAACGTCACATGCTTTCCACTGTATAATTTTGTTCCTTTGTTGTAAAATGTTAATTTGTCTATTTGGTTTAGACGTCACAAATCATGTACTCTTTTTAAAATCGTCGCATTCATACTTTCCCATTTATTTTTTTTTATACTTGTTTGTTTGATTTATTCATTATGTCCTTATCCTTATTATATTAATTATTCATCCCACTGTTGCTAGTACTGCTTATTTAAATTTTTCCGATGTTACTTTTAATTTTGTTGCTGTAATTTTAATTGGGTGCCTTGATTCACTGTTACGTTCTTTACCCTTGTTGTAAGATGTTTTTTGTTAAATTGTTACTAAGAAACTAAAAAATACTAAAAAATTTTATTCTTATTTTTGCTTCTATTTTTAAAGCATGATTAATTGTTTGATTGATTATTGCTTTTTTTGCATTATTATAAAATATTTATTCGTTCCATTGTTGCCGAAAATATGCTTGTACGAGTATTTACCGTTTTAATTTTTGAAGATTTTAATTTTCACTTTTATTTTGCTAATGCCTATTTAGCTTGTATGCTGCTGGTTTTAATTGACTTTTACCTTCATTCCATTGTTGTGAAGAATTTATTAATCTCATTGTTAGTGTAACATCGCATGTATTTCTTCTATATATTTATTTTTCCATTGTTGTAAACTATTTTACATGCTTTCCAATTTCAGTTATTAAATTCTTACCATTTTTTACCGCTTCTATCCTCTGAACTTGTTTATTTTGTTTGTTTCACTTTTGTGTTTCTTTCCTTATTATAAAATATTTATTCGACTGATTGTAATCATGACACTTCTTACCACATGCTTTTAAAAAATTTTTAACGTTACATTTTCTTTTATTGTTATAAATTTTAATCATATGGTTATTTGCTATACTTTTGCCATTATAGTACACATTTATTCGATCATTTTTTGCTAATAGAATATTTTTAGAAATTCTGTTTTTTTAGAAGATACCTGTTCTTTTTTGTTTGTTTTCGTACTATGACCCTGTATATATGTAAAGAGGGCGAAGCCTTTACTTAAAAACACACACAATATACATATGTAGTTACTTGAAACGTATTTACAAAAGAGGGAGGTTAAGATGATCGATTTTTATTAGTATTAGTCTCAGATAAGTTTTCAACGCCCTTTGCGATTTAGATGGGAAAATCCTTTACGCCTGTCAGATACATTCTTTCTCGTGGCTTGGCGCAAACTCAATTGGCGGGATGGATGGATGGATGGTTGGGTTTTACGTCGCACTAGTGCGGCGCAGATGGGCAATTTGCGACGGTCTGGGACACACCCCTAGAGGTGGTCCGGAGACATGCCATCACAATTTTGATCCTCCATGGAAGGGATCACAATTGGCGGGAACTTGTCATTCCACTGAGTGTTGCCAATCTCGGAAGAGGAACTTGCTACTGCCTTTCGCTCGCTCGTTTGAAGTCATGATGTCACAGATAAGCTTTGGAGTCGGATAAATGAAAGCAGAGCATGGGACAATAACAGCTGATTGACATGTATTTCATACATTATTGTGTCCTTTTAATTACACTGCTCGGCATGAAAATTGCCTCTGACACCATTTCAGAATATTCTTATGTAAACTGACCTCCTGAAGCCGTATATGGCACCCATTTTCCCCTATAACCCACCGTTTTTTATTAATGGAACCTATTTTTATAATTTTTCGGTAATTTTATGACTATAAATTTGATTTTTTGGAAGGGGAGGATTATTTTAATCGTTAAATATCTTCTGAAGGGCTACAGAGTTGGAAAATTCTAAAACATGGACCTTTGCGACAAGGTAATTTTTTTTTTTTTTTTTTTTTTTTTTTGGGGGGGGGGGGGATTTGCCACTGAAATTATGCATTACATATCTTATATTTTTTAATCTGTTATTAATGTTATTTTTTTAACTTTATATATTTTTTGTTTTTTGGTACTAAATTAATTGTTTTTCATTCTTCAAATCAAATTCGTGGTCATAAAATTATCGAACAGGGAAAGAAATTGAGAGAGGTGGTGGTGTATCTAGAAAACGGTGGGTGACTGGGCAAAATGAGAGTAATCATGTCTGCTTTTGTTTAAGTTTTTTCAATGTCTTTTTCTCTTTTCTTTTTATAATCTTTAATTGGCTGTTTTATATTACTGACAGGTTAATTTCTTTGTTATAAATCTTCGATCAAATTCAATCAAATGTTACTGAGGTGACAAATGCCTCTGTTTCACTTTTTCGAAAATCAACGCATTCTTATTTTTGCTTTTAGGCTTTGGCTCTTGACTGATTTGTTTGTTTCATTTCATTGTTTTTTCAAGCCAATTTATTTTAATTATTTATTAAATAAAACTTCACTTATTGAAATATATTTCTACCAAATTACCACCGATGTTGAGACTTTTGTCGCCGAGGGAGCACAACTTACTGCTGCACTCCTCAAAGAACATTTTTGACAGTGATGACGCTATAGCTTTCAGCGTATTTTGTGTTGCCAAATTTATGGACTTTTTATTCAATATATATCATAATTTTAAATTGTAATGGTTACCTAATCACTTCGAAGGTTAAATGTCTTATGTATATCAAATATCATTCAAAATTATTGGTGATTATTGAATAAATAATCTGGTGTGTCACTCACACGACTTTCTCTTACCCTGAAATTTAATACTATAAATACAGGTTGGAGATTAAGAGGTAAGATAAAGATGTTATGTAAACCTATGTTAAACAATTCAGATTAGGCTTCGGAAGAGTTTTGTATGATAATTAATTCTGTGTGAGGGGGGCTACCGCCCCACTCAACCCCCCGTTTCATTACCACACCTACATTTATATGTAATTTAATTCGGTTATTAAAAAATAATTCTGTTTTTTTTTTTTTTTTTTTTTTTTTTAAATAATTTATTAAAATTATTATTTAAAAAATTATCTTTTATAATAATGCAGACGATTTCCATATTAGAGAAGTAGTATGACACTAAATATCCAAAAAAAGTCCATAGTCCATTTTATTCTCAATATTTAAAAAAAAAAAGTTTTTTTTTTTTTTTTTTTTTTTCGTTAAAAGTGAAAAAAATCGATAACTTTGTTTTAAATTATCGCAGATCGATGGTTCAACCATTCGTTTTAAAGGTATTGGCGAGCTCTTTTGAAAGATACCCATCATGAAAATTTACTCCCTTCGGGGAGGCGAGGCTCCTACATACACAAAAAAATTTTCCCAGTTGCCTATCTCTATCCCGGGCCCGAGTCCCTGTCCGCGGGCTCGCTGGAGAGTTAGATACTGGTTTTCCACGCTACCAATACGGCTGACCATTACAGCGAATGTCTTCAACATGAGGGTGTAATCTGATACCTCCATCCTTTGTTATGAGTCTCGGAAGTCACGTGATCTTGGCCTAGGGGTGATTCCTCTCTCTCTCTCTCTTTTTTCCCGTATGCAAGCATAATCTCATACTTCTCTGACTGAAGTAAGAATTCAAACGCAATTTTTTCGCTTGCAAAATGATTTATCATAATTTTTTTTTCTATGTAATTAATCTATGAAAGTTTAGCTTTCCATCCATGTGTAAATCTAAATGCTAAAATAAAAAGTGCGTGCACAATAAAAATATTAAAAAACACAAAATTCGTTCCTACAGAAAAATAACATAGTGATCATTCTCCACTCTTCCTCTAGACCAACATCACGTGACAATTTTGCTGGGGAAGCTCGTTCATGATGCAGTCAAATAACGAAGGGGAATGCGTTGTCTAGTATATAAGGTCTATGCTGGTTTTGGTGAGGGGGTGAGCTAACGCTCATAACCTCAAACCTAAACGGTAGGTTGCCCCCTTTGCCCGTGTCCTGTCCTGCCTATCTCTATTACAATATATATATATTCGTTTCATTTGGTTTAGTGCAACTCTACTTACCTGAAATTTCCCCCATAGACGTAATGTATTAGAATTCTCTTGATTGTCCCTGTACACGAACCATTTGCTTGATCTTAACGAAAAGCTTACTGTAGCATCCCTATATGATACATATTTAGAATACCAAGTTTGAACTATCTGCCATAATTTGTTTTTGAGATATGCTGATAACAGACAAACACACACACAGACACACAGACATACACACAGATCATTTGCTAAAAACATGATTTTCGTATTCAGGGGACCCCAAAACGTGTAAATATAACAAAATCTCGCGTTCGAAAATTTGACCCAAAAACAATACTTTCTCTACCTTATGGATAAGAGAAAGTAAAAAGATACTAAATTTAGCAACACTGGTCCTTTCTTTGAATGCTCTGAGCCGGAAAGTGATATTTCACGTGTATGAAAAAATGGTCATTAGTCGGGGTGGGTTTAATCTCGAAATCTGGCGATTGAATTCGTGCAAACTGAATATCTGTAATCGCCTTTCGGTAAACCAGAGTTATAGGACCGATAATTGTCGTAAAGCAAGACTATTCTTTGACAAAGACTTCATTTCCATTTGTTGTGAATTACGCAACGAAGTTATTTCAAAGTCTCACATTATCGAGCAGCAATAGCGAGTTTTCAAATTAAATTATCGTAAACAATTTGAGTGATCACTACAAACTAATAACATAACTCTGATCAATAGTAATTATGTTAGTGGAAAGGCACTGGATAAGGAAGATTAGGGCAAATGTTTAAGGCATTGCCGAAATAAAAGAGCTAAGAGAATATATTTCCCAGCTGTGCCTCGTAATTTGCAGACCTCATTTTTACAACTTTAAAACTTTTTGCTTTAAATAATCATCTCTTAGAAGTTACAAGTTTTTAAACGAAAAAATAAAAATTTCTAATTTTAATGATACATTCAGAAAAAATTCTATGATTGACACTAAACGATGTCTGTAATAAAAATAGTTCCATGCCATCCTTATATATTCTATTCCCATTTGCTACCGCGTTCTAGAAAATCCTGCTAGAATTCCAGACTATTTTCTTATATTATCGTGGTCAAACTTATTTAAAATGCAATGCAAATAAATGCAAACACACCAGGCGAGTTTTAGTAACTAGTATTCAAGTTTATAACCAAATTCTAGGAAATCAAATGAGAATATCTTGCAATACAAATTATTCATATTGATTCATAAGGATATTCATAATATTCCTAATATTGTTCTCCAACTAGAAAATTATAGGCTAGATATTCTCGATCATTTTGTCTTTTCAAGTTATTTGTTTACCTTATACGCATAACTTGGAAATCTATATTTCGAGTTAAAGGAATTAGAAAATGACTATTTATTCGTTCCAGATGAAGGCGGTATATATTTTTCTCAGAGTATTTACCGTATATTATAACTTGTTTAAATTTTTGTACGATAACAAAATAATGGATTTTCCTTTTCGAGGAAATTGGATTAATTAATCCGCTAAATGAAATTTACTATTTCTTATTGTTGTAAAATCTTTATGCTTACAGATAACTTCTAGAAATCATTCAAAAATGCTTTTCTTTAATAGTTTTCATTATTGATAAATGAAATAAGATACAAAGTTTAGAAACCATAAGATTTCTGAACACCAATAATTTTTGATTAAGATAAATCCTTTAATAAAAAAAATATGTAATTAAACATGATAAAGATAACTTTAAAGAAATAGTGGTATAAATAAATCGAAAGAGTTGGCAGCTGTGAATATTATATTCAGAAAATATGATTGCTCAGAGAATATGATTGCTCAAAAAAATTAAAAACTCAATCATCAGTTAAATAGAGTGTAGGTAAATTGTTGGACCTAATAAACATATTTATAAAAAAAGATATTTTTCTTCAATCCCTATTTAGTTTTATACGAATTTTTGTGCCTTGCTTTAAATTATTCCTTCAAATCATTTCATGATAATTTGTTTCATTATATATTTAAAAGGTTTTGACTTTTATGTAAAAACTTTTCCTACTGAGAGTAATATTGGTCGAAAATCTTAATTAGGACTAAATTTATAAGACAAAAATGGTCTTCGACATTCTCTTAGAAGGAAATAAAAGTTCTTCTAAAACTGAAAAATTTTAAACTTTTTGCATTAAAGAAAAAGTTTTATGACTCCTTTATTCTAAAATGTGCTATCTAACGTGAAACATTGGATTCAATTTACAGGAGTACATTCTATATCTTAAATAAACGCAATATAATTTCCCTTTAAGATTTAATAAAATTTTTCATTGTAACGATTAATATTTATAGAAAAGATGGCTTATTTTCAATTGTAGTATGGTTTGGCAGAACAAAAATAACTATATTATGTTAATCTAATTGTAGTATCTCAGTTTGACGTTAGAGTGAATATTGTATAAAATTAGAATTAGATACAAATGTTACGATAACATACACTGTTAAAAATTTCCGTAAATTTAATGTAAATATTTATCCAGAGTCTCTGTAAATTTACAGTAATTCTTAGTTAAAAGTGAGTAATCGAGATTCTCATTCTTTATTCTGTATTTTTACGTAATTTTATTATTTAATTTTTTTATTAAAATTTAAAATGACTGTTTTTACTTTAGAAAAAGCATTACAAGTCGAAAATATATTCTCACCAATAATTAATTAAATTAAAATTAGTTATTAAAATGAATGTATAAAATAAGTTTTTTAACATCTCCGTTTATTTTTCTCTGTAATTTTACATAAGACTTAAGATAATAGATTAAACAGAGTTTTCTGTTGAAATTTTTAACAGTGTATCTGATAATAATTTACCAATCTTCTTGGCATAGAGAAAATGAATTATATGTAGCTATTGTTTAAAAATATATATATTATTTATAAAGTAATTTTTTGACCAAATTTTATTATTTTTTAAAATGAAAATATTATAGCCTATCATAACAGTTTTCTTCATTGCATTTGTGTAACGAATAATAATAATAAAAAAAAAATAGTTTAAAATGATAATTTACACTTTGCCAGTATTACCTATAAGTTAATCATAATTTGCATGTAACAACTTGCTGAAAAGTACACACATAACAACCAGAAAAGTTTTTATATCAAATTTCATGTTTTAACAAATCGACATTGTGAAATGATCACGACATTTACACTACCTACCGGCTAAGATGCACAAAAATTTACTGTTTAACATGCACCGGTTAAAATGCACATTATAGTTTCTCGCTATAAACATTTTATGAATACAGTTTGGTGGAGTTCCAATTAATAAATGCGAAACTATACTCACATGGAAAAATGCAAAAGGAAAGTAATAATAGCGTTACCTGTCAGCGGATATATGCTTAAATTAAGATAAACGCACCAGTAGTGCACACTTTTAATTTAAACTCGGAAAATAAGCTACCTAAAAATTCTGAAGATTCGAGCAATGTTCAGGAAGGCAGTTATAGTCTTTTAACAAAGCCTTTATAATAGTTATAGCCTTTTAACAAAAAATAATTCCGGCTTTAGTTTTAAAACAATGTTAGTTTAACTAAAAAATATTTGCACTTTTTCTGATTTTGACGTTTTCTTTTTATCACTTTGAATAAGGAAATGAAATTTTATTTGCTCGCTCTCTGCTTATTTTTAACTGATTTTGTCTACCTTTTGCTTTCATATGACTGAAATAAGTATGCAGAATTCATTTATTGTGCTATTTTTAAAATCTTGTATTAACACATAGTATTTTTATGGGTGTCCACTACTGGTGCCAAAAAATGTCATCATGACAAATAGTGGACAGCCCTGTCCACTACTGCCTCATGTGACTTTTAATGACAGATCCAGTAGTGGACACAATTCTGTAATCTAGCAATTTTAGAGTTGAATTTTAAAGCAAAAATTCAAAGGGGTCCACTATTGGAACAAAAGGCACACTACTGGGTTTTAATGTGTCCACTACTAGCTCATTTTAAGCTCTTCAGATTTTTGATTTTTTATGTATATAAATGCTACAATTAGCAATTTTCATAAAACAGTCGTGTTAAGAAAGAGTTAGTAAAGGTCTGAAATATTAATTATTTTTTGAAACTCTAAAATTTAGGAAATTACACAAAAAATAGCCGGAAAATGTCCTTAAAGTGTTCACTACTGGTGCGTTTACCTTAAGTCAGCACTCTATTTTTTTTATTCAACAGTGGCCATCTCACATATTAAGTTTTGTGCATTTACACGCTGTAAGATATACATAGCATTCTGCAAATGAGAAATTGCAATATAGCACTATGCACCCAATGTAGAATAACAAACACGTAAATGCACACCTATGTGCACCCAAAATAAATAAACATAGTTTTTCATAATAGCTCTCACGTATATTAAGTTTTGCACCGTTATATACTACAGATACTGAGATATGGCCTTTCCATAAATCAGAAAATTTGCAACATACAAGAGCCACATATTTCGACGAAATATTATAAAAGTTAATTGATATCAATTTATGTTAACTATCAATTTTTATGCACACACAGATAAAGGGACAAACGGACAGGCAGATATATTATACTAAAAATTATCCAAATGAATTCAGGATCTCATAAAATGTAAGAAACTCCCAATAACCGAAAGTAGTGCACTTTTACAAATCAAATACATTTTGTTCTTCATGATAGAAGAAAGTAAAGAGCGAAATAAAACCTTTATCAACTGCAGTACGAAACAGACTAAAAATGTATTCAAAACATGCACTCTTTAGTTACTTCAAAGTATCTTTTAAAGATAGAGGCAAAAAAAAAAATATGGATATCACCTCATCATAGTAATTAATTAGGATTTAATGAGTCGGTGATTTAGTGTACCATGGGTACATGGAGCTCGAAAAGCATATTAGGACCTTAAAAAATTAAAAACCTATTTATTTTTTTATGTTCTTCATATATTTTTTTTAACTGATGGTAGATTCTTGAGGTAATACATGGGTACATAGAGGTCAATAAACACATTTGGACCTTAAAAAATTAAAAACGTATTTGTTTTTTATGTTCCTCATATTTTTTCTAAAACTGATAGTAGATTCTTGAGGTAGTAACAAGGGTACATAGTGGTCGATAAACACATTAGGATTACACCTTAAAAAATTAAAAACGCAATTATTTTTCATGTTCCTCATATTTTTTCTAAAACTGATGGTAAATTCTTGAGGTAATTTAAAGAATTAATTACAACGCTCATGAAGATCGAAAATAATGTCAAGCAAAAGCAGCTACATGTAGAGTTAATGCCATGTAATGAGATTAAAGTGACGTACATACGTTCTTTTGTTATAAATACCCCTTTGTCATTTCTTCCATAAATTCAATTTTAACACTTTTTAAATTAAAGGTACTTTAAAGTACCATAGGTAGATAAAGGGTTAAGTGTATTTCATCTGAAAAGGGTTCAGTTAGCAAGATTTTTCACTTTAAAATATAATAACGATAGCTACGTAAACAGCAAATATTGAAAAATAATTTTTCTCTTTGTAATAAGTAAAAAAAAATGCGTTATTTATATAGCTTGTCTTAATTTCAGATATTTTTGTATATCTAATAATTTCTGTGTGTTTTAAGAAAAAATAATAATACATATGATTTTTATACACATACTATTAAAATCCTAAATTAAACCTTTATTTAATACATCTCTAAAGAATTTCCTGAACTGATTCCAATACGCTTCTTCTGTGCATATACAGTCGGACCTCGTTAACGTGAATCTCAAGGGGAGAAAAATTTATTCATGTTATCAGTTGTGCACAAAATTAAATTAATCTTCATTTCAGCGGGGACTGTGGAAACAGCTCATGTTAAAAGTAATTCACATTATGCGTGTTCACGTTAACGAGGTTCGAATGTATAAGAAAAAATTTTCGTTTTTCATTTCCGCTGATGATGTCATCTTATCGCTAATGCAATCATTTTATAATTTTAATACATATATTTTTTTTTTTCGGTTTTGTTTTAACTTTCGTTTCAAAATGTATTCAGATAAGATTTTATAAATTTATAAATTAATTCATTATTTTAATTTTTCAAAAGCACCAGTTAATAGTTTACAATATAATTTTACGGTATAGATTTTTTTTTCCAGAAATTAATAATGTAATTCATCTTTCATACGAAGTATTTCAGTTGAATTTCTGTTAATTTTCTATACTTTACACTAGAGTACTAGTCCTATAACGTATTTGCTACATTAAATTTTACTTTAAATTTCTTTCACCGGCTTACTCTTTTGGAATCGGCAAAAAACATTCTGAATTTGATCGCAGAAGTGCTGTATCGACAGTTTCCCTAAGGAACAAAAATGAAAAGTTGTCGTTCTAGAGAAATCGCTCAAGAGTTTGTCTTCTTTCCTTTAACACTTAGAAATTCTTTTTTTTTTTCTCCCTACTTTTTATTATTATATTTCTTTTGCTAAAAGAAAGATCTCCACTGCTTATCTATGTGGCTGTTGGAATGGACGTGATTTAAAACGCCTGGAGATTTCCCCGACGCAAAAGAGTATTTTGAAAAAAAGATTCTTGGTTAAAATATTGATAAAAGTTAGTGAATTGAAATGAAAGATTTTTAAACTTTGGAATTTTCGAAGAAAAAATTTAGTCAAGTAACATAATTTAAAAATAAAAATAAAAAAGATTTTTATTATATATTTTATTTAAAGGAAATGTAATATAAATTGATGTGTCGAACCTTTCCTTTTTCCTTTGTATTTGCATTTGATCGATGCCGACGGTTCTTGTTTTTCCTATTAAATGCTCGTAGTTAGCTTATATTACGTACGAATGTAAAATATTTTAAGTTATTTGCAACACAAATGAATAGAGTAATTTTTTTCATTGAAAATATATTAAAACGTTAATGACAAATATATAATAATTAAAAAATCTCGCGTGAAACAACCACACGACTTCCATTAACCACTATTACACGAATTATATGCATTGTTTAGAAATAATGTGACCAGAAGACATAAAATTGACCTAACTAAGTAGACACCTAACAAAATTCCTATAAGAAAAAGCTGATATATATAGATATATAAAGACATGTATAACAGACTTTACATAGAGAGTTAAAAAATAAGAAAAAAAGATAGATTTATTTTTTTAAACATCAATTTCTGAGATCTAAAACTGACCTATCTAATCAAGGTGACTGTTCATTTTCTCCTGTAAAAAAAAAAAAAAAAAAAAAAAAAAAAAAAAATGCATTGTCACCGTGTTCTGAGTTATTCTGAAAGTTTCAAATGTCTAGCTTGTCTGGAAGTTAGTTAAAAATCGATGGCGAGATTTGTACTGGACAAACAGACAAATAAATAAACAAGCAAATAAACAAACCAACAAGAATCGAAGTTAATAAAAACATGGTAAAAATAGAGAAAAATACAAAATAAAGACATTTACAGAGACTCTGGATAAACATTTCTGTAAATGTACAGAAATTTTTGCAGTGTATAAAACCTTTATACTGAAAGAAACAAGCTCTTAAAATCCATAATCATGCACTGTTTCTTTAAATATATGTTTATTAGGGGCCAAACAATCCAAAAACAATTTCACGACTGTCATAGTGTTAAATATGCATTACATTCCTTCCACTGTTGTAAAATTTCACATCTGCGCAGCACTAGTGCGATGTCAAACCCAACCATCCAACCATCCATCTACTGTTGTAAAATATTTATCAATCCAAATATTACTGCGAAGTCACATGCCTTTCACTGTACTATTTCTTTCCATTACTGTAAAATGTTTATTCAACATTTGCTTCTTATGGCGCCTGTCTTTCGTTTGTTTTAAAATCGTTTTATTTTTACTTTCGCTTCGATTCTTTGACCCATGTCTGATTTCTTTGACTCCTTATTCTGTCCTTTTCTTTATTAAAAATGATTTTTCATCACGTAGATTCATATAATACAATGTGACCACTAAAGCCCTTCCGCCTCAACCTTAATTCTGTAACGGCCATATAGTTTCTGTCTAAATATTATGTAGATAAAAATAGCTATACGTATTATGTAGAGAAAGGTTACAGCTACGAACAATAAAGTTAGTCTTCTTAACTTGATAACGATAAGAGATACGTGAGAAAAGTCATATACAAAGTTATACATATAGTGTACTTCATTTAATACTAAAAGACTCCTTGCAGATTATATTTCTAAAAAAAAAAATAATAAATAAATAAAAAAAAAATAATAATTAAAGCGTACTTTTGTTTATTTGTAATCTGTTAAACCCGTAATGTTAAAAACGCTCGCGAAAGGGAAACGTCAAAACGTATTTTAACCGAATTCCAATGGGAATTATAAGCGTTACAACTAAAAACACCAATTCCATTTTTGCTAAAAGCAATTTTTCTCTCAAAAGCACTTTTTTTTTTCTATTTTACAGGTTTGGGATGCACGAAATGCTAGTCTGAGTTCTTTATCTCTCTCGAAATGCTTTTGTCTACAAAATATGCTCTAATACGCGCGAAATGCTCTAGTCTGCACCAAATGTTTTAGTCGCAAAAATGCTCTATTTTGCACTATCTTTTCTTAGAAATAGTGTGCGCAAAGTGTCTTTTCATATTAAATCGAGGATTCTCCACATCTTTGTAAAAGAGTGTGTTTTTTTTTTTTTTAAATATCTGTTACAGTTTTTAAGACGGAAATTCTAACTAAGCTGTTTGCAACTAGCTGGCTCTACAAACAATCTTAATCTGTAGTGCATAACCACCTTATAATGTCTAAACATCGAATTTAAGGAAACAGCTAGGTCGATTTAAAGTTAAAGTAAGTCCTCATTAAAGTCTAGATGCCAATGTTTTCCTCATAAGTTTCAAGAAAAAAAAATACGATTAAAATATTAAAATTAATTCCCTTATTAAGAGAATACTTTCTAATAATTTTTTATTTCTTCACACTCATTAAAAAAAAAAAAAAGTTTAGTTTTTTCAACGGTTTTAAGTATCTACTAAAACAACAAATTAACATTATATTGAGACTTGTGAAATTTGACATAGGAAAATAAAGTAGTAAAGTTGAATGTCAATTAAATTAAGTTTTTTACGTGAACGTGTAAAATTTTGTGTTTTATTTTAATCACTGATATCATTGTCTCATGTTAAAAAGCCTCTTAAAAATTTAATTAAATTTCTTGCGAGCTTCGTGATATTTTTTATGAAAGAAATGATGAAGAAGAAAATGAGTTATAATTACAATTTTTGTATAATTATGATGGAATGAATATGTGGGAGATATTCTGAATATGAAATTAGCTCAACATATTTATGCACCATCGCGTGTCTTACAATGTAAGAATACTTCATTACACTTTGATATGCCTGTTCAAAATACTCTGAAGTAGCAGAAACTATAGAGTAGAGATGTTGATTGACAGATATAATGTAATTCAGAAAATCGAAGCGTGACAAGATTGAATGACATTGTACTAAAGGTTGAAAGCCATTAATTCTTGTTCAAATATTTAAAAAAAAACATCTGTAATGTTGAGTGATATATGTTCCGAAGATTAATTTACGTTTCATTTCCGTTCTAAGAGTGTTTATAAAAAGTTGATATAAGAAGGCCTCTTCAAATTATCGTAAGATGTGTGCTGAAATTTTGATATTCTAATACTTAGCTTTAATTTCATATTTAATAATATTATTATGTGTAAAACCTATAACAACTTTTGAGGACTATTAGATACCAATATGTACACTAACAATAGTGATATAAAGATTGCTTTAGTTACTTAATTTATATTTTATTTAATATAGGAATTGTGTTATTACTTACAAACTTTGAATAAACACCATAAAATGCAATAAACTCGCATTTATTGCATTTTATGGTGTTTATTCAAAGTTTGTTGTAAGTAATAATTTTTACAACGCCAGTTTTGTGATGCTTCTTTATTAAATATGTATTGTGTGTAAAATAAAAGTAAAAATGCACCATAGGACTGGTGTTAAAAAAATAATAAACAAAAAACTTTTTATGCATATACCATAAATAACAAACTATTCGAAACAATTGTTGAGGGTCGAAAAAATAGAAACAAGTTCGCTATCACTTTGTTTACTGTACTCGTTCCTACATTGCTTGACTGATGAAGTGCAGTGTTATTATTTATATACAAAAAAACTTTTTTTTTTTTTTTTTTTTTTTTTTTTTAAATGTTTTTTACACGCAAAGATTTTCATTTATCACTGTTGAGAACTTTTTGGAATAGAACGAAATTTGTTTAATTTTTCTAATCGACAAGCATCGATATAAATAATCGATGAAATTTAAAAGAAAAATTAAAGTACGTAATGATTAGTATCCGGAGAATTAAATTATAATTTACGTCAGTGCTTTTCTACCAGAATCTACCAATCATTCAGCAAGCGGTTGCTTTTGTATGATATGAACTTTTCATCAAGGGTTTTCTTAATAAGAATATATCCCATCTAAATCATCTAAACATCACCTCAGTTACTCTCAGTAAATGAAGTCACAATAAATGTCGTTATTTAAAAAATTCTTATACATTTTATCTCATGTAATGATAGCTTCCCATTAAAATTTTCGATAAAAATTTTGAAGTTTTTTGCAAGTTTTCTTTTGTAACCTTGAAATGTGTAAGCGTAATTTATCAATTTCATTACCATTATTCTTTATTTCCCAAAATAAAGCTATTTGGTGATGTTGTAGTATTCTGTTTTTTTTTTTTTTTTTTTTTTATTGTTATAAACCTCAGTAGAATGAATTTATAAAATAATAATAATAATCAAAATTTACCAAATAGTGAGCTGAAAACTTATATACATGTCGTCATTGGTCACCATAGCATGAACTGTATAGATTTTGGTGACTCTAGCATTATAAATATTTACAGGGACACAAAGAAATATTTTCTTTTTATCCTAATGGACTATGAGCTCAAATTATTTAAAGTGCGATAGCGTCTAAACGAGTTTTTTCCAATGAACTGAAAATTTATATACTTGTTATAAGTCACCGTCCCACGAACTATATGAATTTTAGAGAATCTAGCATTTATAGTTATTTACACGGATACAGCGAGAAACTCTTTATCATTATGGCTCTTGTGCTCAAATTTTTTAAAGTGCGATAGCATCTAAATGTTTTATCCGATTGAGGTGAAAGTTGATATGCATGTCTTAATTCACTGTCGCACGAACTATATATTTCGATGAATGTAGAACTTATAGTTTTTCATAGGAACAATCGAAATTTTTTTTATCATTATGGCCTATGAGCTGAAATTATTTAAAGTGCGATAGCACCTAAATGCCTTACACGATTGAACTGAAAACTTATACGCATGTTATAGATCAACATCGCACGAATTTTATGATTTTAGTAACTCTAGCACATAAAGATTTTTATAGGGACACAATAAAAAATTCTTTATCATTAAGGCTCATGGGCTCAAATTCAAAGAGCAATAGCGTCTAAATGCCTTATCCTATTGAGCTGAAAATTGATATACATGTTATATTTACTGTCGCACAAACTATTAGAATGTTGAGGATTCTAGATATTATAGATTTTTACAAGGACGCAACTGAAAATTCTTCATAATTATGATCTATGGGCTTAAATTATTTGAAGAACAATAACGTTAAATTAAACAACATGCTATGTGGAGAATAATTCTGAAACTTCTTTATATAATTTTCTTTTTCGTTTAATTTTACGATTTCTCATACTTTATATTTTCTATACAACTGCACTGAGAAAAAAAAAATATACCGCTTTCATCAAGAATGAATAGGTGGTCTTTTTCTAAATCCCTAAACAAGAAATAATTCCCAGCTATGAGTATAAGCCACGCCAATACGCTGAGAAAAAATTCTATAACTGACATCTAGAATCTAAATTGTGGCTCTAGAAAAAATAATTCCGTGTCATCCTTATAAATTTCTTATAAAAAATTTTTTAGTACCTTTCGAAAGCGAATTATAGAGACCTATATTAGAATTCTTGAGCGTTTGCCTATACTATCGAGGACAAACCTCTTTGAACATATCTCCAAATAAATGTGAATACAAGAGTCGGGTTTCATCAGCTATAATCTTAGTTTATGATCCAATTCTAGAAAATCAAGCGAGAATTTCTCGTAATACAAAAGATTTAGAATTTTTCGATTATTCAGGATATTGTTTCACCATCTAAAAATGTGTGGATTAGAAATTCCCGACCATTTCATAAATTCAGTTTATTAGCGAGCCTTACGCGCATAGCTCAGAAATCTATATTTCTACTTTAAGGATTTAGAAAATAACCATTTATTCATTCTAGAGGAAGGCGGTATATTTTTTTCTCAGTGTGTTAATTACTTAATGTTCGGAAAGTTGAGTGGAGTCACTCCAAATTTTTAAGATTATATTTTCATTTTTTTTATCAGCTAGTTTTTTCAGATAAAAATAAAAATCTGTTATTTTTAATTAAAATTCATTTGAATACAACATTTTGTGTATTTTCAGCCCTAAAGGTTCAATGTTCACATTCAATTTAGCAAAAATTGAGTTCTGGTTTATTGCGAAATTGCCAACTCCAAAGTAAGTTGCAATAATGGTCAAATCCAAAATAACAACTTAAAATACTCTCTCCCTTCATGTGCCCCTGCCACCTTATTTGGAGTTCTCAAACTTTCGGCTTTAATGAGTAAGAGTTTTGGTTCCAATCTTATTTTAGCTAAGCGTGGTAAATATACAGCTTTTTCCAAAATTTTAATATTTGGAAATGGCCCATTTTGGAATTAGACGACACAGTTACTCAGATACTGTCTATATTTAATTTATTTTCCAAAAAATATTGTTTCGTTTTAATATCTGTGTGTGAAGTTTCTGTTAAACTCATGTATATAATTTTATATCTTTCACAAACAAGATTTTTAAAGTCTCTAAAAGCATTATGCATAAAACAAATAAATCAATATTTGGATAAAAATAATAAATATTTATAACTAGCAAACCCATGCGAAATATCCGCACTTTATTTCTTCTCTTATTTACCTTTAAAATTTAAAACTCATAAATATATTATACCAATTTCACCACCTAATTAAAATTCCAATTTACCAAAAGCCAAATTAATATTGCACAATAGTGAAACCAAAATCATTCAAAGAAAGGTTTCCAAATAAAATTCATGGTTCACGACCTAATTTGCATACTTTGTGAGGCAGGACAGATTTAGTGTAGGACTCCCAAGACGCCTTTTAAATTTTTGTCGTCATGTTGGCGATGACTTTTTATTAATTTTGGTGTATATATATATATATATATATTGTTCAAAAATAAATAAAATAAAATAAACTAATTCCTATTCTGATTATATTTTTTATGATTGTGTTTTCTAGTCAACTTATGACACAAAAGTTCATATTCTGTATATATCTTTAAAATATTGCTAGGTTTAAAATGACGCTTGCAAAGATTCTGAAGAAACAACTGCTAAAAATATTTTTTTTCGTAAAATGATCTCATCAGACAAATGTCGTCATATTTTCTTATTAGTCCACTGAGCTAAGTCCGCGTGCTTAAATATTGTCCATGTATAAATATTATTTTTTTTATCCTCGCGTATCGCATTTTTTCGACAAAAAATAATTGAAACTGGTCTACGTTAGAGAAATATTATATAGATTGTCATCTTTTATTGATCTAAAAATAATAATTTTAAAATAATTAACTAAATATAATACAAAATCTCTATTACATAAATCGTAGATATGTAGATATATTTTTAAACCTGATAAAGGTTTCCTTCCAAAAACTAAACTGTACCAATCCTCTTTTTATTTTGTACAAAGTTTTGGAAACCTGTGTTCTACTTTAAGCTTTCACCAAAATAATTTCTTGATAATGTGTTGCTTTATATATTTTACAGTTCAGACTTTTTATGTGAAAGCCACATTTACCGAGTTGAATATTGATTGGAAATCTTCTCTCGGATCAAATTTATAAGACAAAAATAGTCTTCTTTTACTTAGAAGGAAATAAAAGTGCTTTCGAAATCGAAAAAATTTAAACTTTTTGTATTTATGAAGACATTTTATGACTACCCGATTTTTAAATGTGCTGTTTAAATTGAAAAACAGAAATCAATTTGCTGAAATGTCATTGTTTCTGTTAATTACATTCATAACAATTCTTTTTTTATTTAATTATTAATAAAAAAATATCACTGTAACCAAATAATACTTATAGAAAAGGAACTTGATTTTATTTTATATATTTTTCTATTAGCCTTTTGGCATACTGATAAAGTTTGATATGTAGCACTTATGATGGTTTTAAAAATAGTACTCACAGACAATAAACAAAAATAAAAGGGGCAAAATAAAATGAAGATGATAGGGAGCTTTATCAATATTTATTTACAATAAGCGAATAATGTATTACCATTGGGTATTGATTGAATAAAAATAAAAATGTGAATAAAATCTCCTATAGTTTAGCTTTTTTTTTTTTCTTTTTTTTTTTTTGAGAGGAACAGAAATTATGTTCATTCTATCTCCCGTAACCGTTTGAATTTACACGAGTGGTGCGAATGTTATGGATCACCGTCCTACGAACTCTGTAGATTTCTAAGAATCTAACATTTATAGTTATTTACAGGGAAGCAGAAAAAATTCTGTATCATTATGGCACATGGAATTAAATTATTTCACGTGTTATAATGTTTAAACACCTCATCCAGTTGAGTTAAAAATTGTATGAATATTATGGGGTCACAGTCGCAGGAACTGAACTGCCTAGATTTTAATAGATTCACGCTTATAGTATTTTTACAAAGACGCAAAGAAAAATTCTTTATCATTCATCTTTATAATTCTTTATCTCTATCATTCAGTGCGATAGCGTCTAAATGTCTAATCCAATTGATCTAAAATATGATAAGTAAGTCATGGGTCTCCCTAGCACGATTTCAGAAGATTATTATGAGTACAAGACTTATGGTTCTTAACAGAAACGCAAAGAAAATTATTTCAGAATTATGACCAGTGAACTCAAATTATTTAAACAACGAAACCATCTAAACGCCTTATACAATTGAGATTAAAACTGATACGTACGTTATATTTCACCCTCACACATATTGTATAGATTGTTATGAGAACAGAACCTTTTTTTTACAAGGACATACACACACAAAAAAATGTTCAGCACTAAGCATTCAAAATACTTGAAGTGTAATAGTGTCAAAGCTCTACATTCAAATTTACTTGACTGTAAGACTTACCCGGTATACAAAGTAAAATTTTTATACATTACGGTCGTTAAGCTCAAATTATATAATGTTCACTTTCGTAATGTTAAATTGTTTAAAAAATACATTTTATATTGTGAGCTTATCCTTATAGTTTTTTTTTTTTTTTTTTTTTTTTTTTTTTTCACGAGAACGTATAAAAGAATTTGGATACATTGCGTCTACTTAAATGACGAACACAACTTGATGGAAAACACTCAAACAACTTATTAAGATTTTTTCCTTTGTGTCTTTTACGACTTCTCTTATTTAAATAAATTTTAACAACCGTTAATTATTAAATATTCGAAAAGTCGAGTGGATCCACTCCGACTTCTTTCCTTTGTGTTAGCCCTTGTATCATGGCAAATTTGAACATAAATATATGTATATATATATATATATATATATATATATATACACTCTGCGACAAAAAGATAGATAAAAAGTTTTTTTTTTTTTTTTCATGAAATAACATTATCTAAATTAAAACCTAAATAAACTACTACGTCAGAAACGCCAAAGGAAGAATATTGGAAATTTTACATTCAGTCCACATTTTCTTAAATTTTCTTCTGTTTACACAGCTAACATTCCTAAATTCCTATTGGCCATACACTCCACCTTTCCCGTTATCCTATTGATTAAACTAAATTCGGTCCCTCTCCTATATATACGAGCACTTCTCCAAATTCAGAATTTTTTTTTGCACTGAAAACGGTACGCTTAAGTCTACCGAAACAGCTGTGGGCATCGCAAATATTCTTCTTTTGGCGTTTCTGACGTAGTAGTTTATTCGGGTTTTAATATTCCAACGCCTGTTATTATTACCTAAATTGTACTGATCGTTTATTATTATCAAAAACATACGAAATATTTGTATCATATTCAAAATAATCATATTCAAAAATTTTAAAAAACCTTTGCACCTAACTTTTCGTCGCGGAGTGTATTTATTTATAAAAATTAACAAATAACCTATCTTTCATACGAAGTATTACAGTTGAATTTCTGTTAATTTTCTACACTTTACCCTAGACTGGAAGTCCTATAAAAAATTTGCTACATTAAATTTTGCTTTAAAATTCGTTCACAAGTTTACTCCTTTGAACTCAGAAAAAAAACATTCTGAATTTTCATCTCAGAAGTGCTGTTTCGACAGTTTCCCTAAGGAACGAAAATGAAAAGTTGTCGCTCTAGAGAAATCGCTCAAGAGTTTGTCTTCTTTCCTTTAACACTTAGAAATTCTTTTTTTTTTCCCCTCGTTTTTATTATTATATTTCTTTTGCTCAAAGAAAGATCTCCACTGCTTATCTATGTGGCTGTTGGAATGGACGTGAATTAATTCGTCTGGAGTTTTCTTCCGAAGTAAAAGAGTATTTCGAATAAAAAAAAAAAATAAATAAAAAAAAATCCATGGTTAAAATATTGATAAAAATAGTTGAATTGAAATGAAGGACTTTTAAACTTTGAAATTTTCGAAAAAAAAAAAAATAAATAAATAAATAAATAAATAAATAAAGTGAAGTTATAAAAATAGTGAATCTATTTTTTTTTTCTTTTTTTTTAAAGATGGAATCTTTAATTGTATATTTAATTGTGTATTTCTATATTTTATTTAAAAGAAACGTAATATTAAAAAGGTGCGTCGATCTTCCTTTTTTACTTTCCGAACATACATATGTAAGGAAAGCATTGTAATCATGTCAAAAATCCGAATTCGACATTTTGGTGTTTCTGTACGTTTTGAGGTTCCCTGAGTCCGTTTTAACTATTTTTACGATGATGCATGTATGTGTGTGTTCATGTGTGAATGTATGTGTGAGTGAACACGCTAGCGTCTAAACGCTTTGCTCGAATGAGATGTAAGTTAGTATGCATGTTAAAAGTCACCGTAGTACAAACCCTATGGATTTTGGTGAATCTGGCACTTATAGTTTTTTTTACAGGGACACAAAGAAAAATTCTTTACCATTATGGCCTACGGGACCAAAATCTTAAAAGTGCGATAGCATCTAAAGGCCTTATTCAATTCAGCAAAAAATTTATACACATATTATAGGTCATAGTTACTCAATTTGTATAGATTTTGGAGATTCCGACACTTATAGTTTTTTTACAGGGACACAAGGAAATTTTTTTATGGTCTATGGGACGAAAAAAAAAAAAAAAATGCGATAGCTTCTAAACGCCTTGTTAAACTCTGCAAACGATTTATACACATATTATAGGTAATCGT
The DNA here is from genome assembly GCA_963930645.1 of Salticus scenicus. NCBI lineage: Eukaryota > Metazoa > Arthropoda > Arachnida > Araneae > Salticidae > Salticus > Salticus scenicus. Next base: position 141,853,393 of record OZ005654.1, read on the forward strand.
TGCATGAACAGTATAGATTTTGGTGAATCTATCACTTACAGCTTTTTCCAGGGACACAAAGAAAAATTCTTTATCATTATGGACTATGAGACCAAATTTTTAAAAAGTGCGATAGTGTCTATACGCCTTATTCACTTAAACAAAAAAATTATACACATATTATAGGTCACAGTTTCACGATATGTGTAGTTTTTGGTTCTAGTTTTTTTACAGGGACACAACAATATTCTGTATCATTAGGATCTATACGGTGAAATTATTTAAAGTGCGATAGCATCTAAATGCCTTATCCGTTTGAGTGGAAAATTTATATACGAGTTATAGGTCACCATCACACAAACTGTATAGATTTTGGTGAGTCTAGCACTTAACGAGTTTTACAGGGACACAAATAAAAATTGTTCATCATTAAGGCATATTCATCACTAAGGGTTCATCATACCTATAGGCTAAAGTTATTTTAAAGTGCGACAGCGACTAAACGACTTATTCAAATGAACTGAAAATTTATATACATGTTATACGCCACCGTCACACGGACTTTATGAACTTTAGAGAATCTAGCACTCATGGTTCTTTTTACAGGGACAAAATGCAAATTTCTTTATCATTGTGACATATGGGCTCAAACTTTAAAGTGCGATAGCGTCTAAATGCCTTATCCGATTGAGCTGAAAATTTATATAAATATAATCTGTTGCACTAACTAGAAGCATTTTCATGAATCTAGCATTTGTAGATTTTTACAGGGACACGACGAAATATTCTTTATCATTATGATCTACGTGTTCGTTAAAAAAGCGTTAAATTTAACATCGTGTACTATATAAAGAAAAAATACTCAAACACCCTCTTATAATTTTCTCTTTTGTTTATTTAACAACTCCTCTTATTTTACTTTACCTACAAAACCGTCAATTACTCAATGTTCGGAAAGTCGAGCGGAGTCACTCCAGATTTTTTTCTTTGTATTTGCATTTGATCGAATATTCATGTTTTTATTATTAAATGTTTGTATTTGGCTTAGATTATGAACGAAATTCAAATGTTATAAGCTACGTACAAGTGAATTGAAGTTGATGGATTTTATAATTTAATTTTTCCATCAAAAATCGATTAAAAACTTTTTTAAGCGAGTTTAATAGTTAAAAAGTTATTACATATTTAGGTATGAAATGTGAATAAAATTTTAATACAAAAGGATTATTATTATATTTAGAAGTTTTCTTGAAAATATTTGTGATTCGTTCTTTATAAATTGTTCAAAACTCGTTCGATTTTTTACTATTGTTAAATCGTATTCCAATATCGATAACGTTAATTCATAATAAATTATATCTGTATTTATGTACCAATTTCCACACATGATGTTATTTATTTATTTATTTTTAATATACATACTTGCTTTTACAGTATTTTTCTCTTTTATGTATGTACTAAATATCAAGCTGTAAAAACAAAAACAAACATGCCAATAAATAAAGACCGCTCAGTGAAATAACATTTGTCTTCGAAGAATATATGTAAAGTTCTTTATTATCCTATACCACTCAATTAAACAAGTATACAAATTTTTAAAATCAAATATAAGAAAAGTTAAAAATATAAAAGCATACCCATAAAGTCGTAAAATTATCAGTTGTTTTAATTTAGAAAATAGATAGATATATTATTCATGGTGTTATACTCAAAGCCAAATCATAATGGTGGTACTATATTGAATGCACATTATTTAAATTTCGAAAAGAAACCAAAACAAAAATCATACTTAAATGTATTTTTGCTTAATATGATTAATGAAGCTTCTTTTTTAACAACATTACACAATTTATTCCTATGAATTAAAATTAAAAAAGAAAATAATTTACATTTCACACCAAGAGAAGCACTAGTTTTCAACTTGCTACCATCTGCCACCATTGAGAAATACCTGAAGTCACAAATCGAATTTATGCAATCGTTTGTACGTAAATAATATTGTTACAATGTCCTTAATAGGGTATATTTGGTTTTAAATGATTATTTATGGGGGAAAAACTATATATTTTTATCAGTGTATAACACTGATTACACCTGCAGTGAAAATATAATACTGTTCGAGATGTAGCAATCCGTGTCAACAAATCCATCGTCTCGGCCCACCCTTCCCGCTTTTCAGTTTCTTTTTCTTGACTACTTTTCCTGAATTTTTTTACTAATGTGAGTGTTTCTTCACTTGTGAGTTGTGCGTTTTTTTCTTTTTAATTTAATTTATTATTATTATTATTATTGGTCACACTGTTTTCATAAATGTTTGGCATTTTTCCAATCCCTTCTCCCTTCCCCATTCTATTGTGCGGTGGTGAATTGGACCAGACGTAGCAAGCAACTTCAACAGTTTCAATGTTTTTAAGCCCACCTTTCCCACTTTTCGGTGTTATTTTTTTTTCCCCTTAAATACTCTTCCTGCTTTTTTTTTACTGGAGACGGTTTGTTTCTTTACATTTCTGATTATTATTATTATTATTATTTTATTTAAATTGATTTTTTTCCCATACGTTTTTCTTTCGTTATTGATATATTCCCTCCCTCCCCCGTTTTCTCTCATACAAAAGTATAGAGGTTAGCGAAACTTATAATGAATACAAAGAAACGGCAGTATGATATTTTTTCTAAGATAATTTCAAGTCACATTTATATTGAAAACAAGTAATATTGATTACAAGCATATGAAAGAAAACGTCATAAAAGATAAAACCAGTAAAAAATAATGATTGTTCTTCAAGAACTTTTTCCGCTTTTTTTTTTTTTTTTTTTTTTTTTTTTCAGTTAGATAAGAAATGAGACAAAATGCTAATGATAAGACTGGAATTGTTTTTATGTTCCTTAAATTTGAATTTCCTCTATGTTTTTGACAAAGTACCGATGGAAGCAAATAATAACTTCAAAAGATATCTTAAAATGTTTGAATTCATTTTAAAATAAATTTTAGTGGTTAGTATTTCCATACCTCACTGATGTATTTTAGTTTTATTTATAAAAAATATTACAATTATCCTATATTTTAATAACTTTTTCTTTTTATTCATTGGAGATACATCCATATTCAATAGATTTATCATATTTAAAAAAAGTATATATAATATTAAAAAAAAATGGCGTTGCCGCTTTGACTGCAGCACTCGTGCGTACTTTGTTCGCCAGACGAAGGGTCATGTGCTTTTTCGACTCGAAACAATTGTTGCGAGTTCATTTCATTTTATGGTGTTTATTCATAGTTTTGTATTTATTGGTGTGTTGCCGCTTTGATTTCAGCACTCGTGCCTACTTTGTTCGACTGACGAAGGGTCGTGTGTTTTTTCGAAACGAAACAATTGTTGTGAGTTTATTGCATTTAAGGGGACTCTCTACCTATCGTATCCGAAAGCCGAAGCCAATGTAATTCTATGGGAAATTTTGCCCCATTATAATTCATTAACTAATACATATTTTTAAATTCCGTTTTCACTTTCGAAACTTCACAACTATTAAACAATTAATCGCTTTCTAAAAATTGATTTATTTTATTTTTAAGATTTCATTTTTAAGCTCAAAAATGAAAAATTTGACATTGTGAAAATTTGCATTTTACAACATCAAAATAAAATATTAAAAACTTAAAAAAATAATTTTTAGAAAGCGTTAAATTGTTTAATAGTTGTGAAGTTTCTGAATGTGAAAACGGAATTTAAAAATATATATTAGTTAATAAGTTATAATGGGGCGAAATTCTCCATAGAACAACATTGGCTCTGGCTTCTGCGAACGATAAGTGGAGAGGCCTCTTAATGGTGTTTATTCAAAGTTTTGTACTTATTGCTTCAAAATGCCAGTTCTGTGGTGCTTTCTTATTACTAATATTACTCAAAACACTTCACCTAGATACATGTGAAAAATATATAATTAATATGTCTTGTTTCATAAAACCTAATATTCCACATTTTTTTTTTGGTTTACATTGACCAGTGTCGTGAAAATAATATTATTTGTATGACATTTAATAATATCTGTTAGTATTCGCACAAAAAATATCATTTTTCAAACATTTAGTAGTATTCCTCGATATTCGTGAAATCAATATAATTTTTTATATATTTAGAGATATCTCTCAGTATTCATAAATGCAATAGTATTTTTCAAACAGCTGGAGTTTATCTAAAAATATTCAATGTATCTAGCACAAGCAAAATTTTAAAGTCACATGTTTGTATATATTTACATGTTTGCATCTGTCGGATTTAGAGTCAAGTATCTGACTCAGATATAAATGCAAAACTTTCATTTATCAAGGAGAACTTATCAAGTTTTAGTATTGGTTTATTGATTAGGTTATTTAAGAATTTAAAAAATGATATTCACGGATGTTAAAGAACATAGGCCGATATTACCATATGTCAAAAAATAATACTTATGAATATCTTTTAAGGGATCGTCTTCTAATATTGGCTGATATTACTTTTTGAGATTAACCAATTTTGTTGTGCTAACAAGGTAAAGTAAAGTTGCTGCTAAAATTTCTTTTTTTTTTTTTTTTTTTTAACTTGTTTTTATTAACTCGTTTTCTTGTTTGTTTATCCAGTACAAATCTTGCAATCAATTTTTAACTAACTTCCCGACTAGCTAGACATTGGAAACTTTTAGAATAGCTCAGAACACGATGACAATGCATTCTTTTAATACTTTTATTCAATTAATAAATGTTTGAAAATTTCTTATAATTGCTCTCTTTATTACGCATTTAATAATTTTTTTTCAAGGTGATGGGATAATTCATCATTGTATTATTATTATTATTTATTAATACATAGCATTGTCAAGTTTATATGATGCAACAGAAAATTTCAAAACGTGGTATATAAAAAGTTCTTTTTATCTTGGAATTATTATTATTATTATTATTATTATTTTACGATATTGAACTCACTCTGTACTTTTTATAAATTTCTTAAATGCAAAACAGTAAACATTATTTTAAATTTATTTAAAATTATATTTACGAAAAAATGTTTACGAAAATTGAAGAAATAAAACAATATTATTATAATTATTTATTGATATTGTCTTTGGAAAGAAAAAAAAGGGCGAATTTTACTAAATAATAATATAAAATACTATGTACAATGAACCAATTTAAATTAATTTAAATTCTGAGTTTAATTAATTTTCTCAAAGTATTATTTACAATCTACACTGAAAAAGAAAAAAAAAAAAACTATATTTGCATGAACTTTAATTTTTGGCGCATTATCGGGTAACAACATGAAACATTTCATAGCTACTGTTTTATTAGAAATCTCAGATTACACGTTTCGGTTAATCATCATTATTTTTTGTGACAAACTTAATATAGATTTGGTGATTAATCATAACATTCTTGACTGAGTGAAAGGTGTTTCCCTAAAAAGATATAATTATCTGCATTTGGCTCAAAGTATCTGGCACTGTTTGAATTGCTGCTTAATTTTAATATTCAAAATACCTTTTAAAATTGACTTTTCTATGGTTAATTATGTGTGCGAGGGGGGGGGGGAGGCAACTAATGCGATTGTTCTTCTAAAGCAAATTCAAAGAATATATAGTTTGAAAACAAGCTATTTTCTTAAAAATGTAAGGTAAACTTCACAAACTCTCTTACATATATATATATATATATATTACCAAGATTAAAAACATAAAATATTATTCAGGTAAAAAAAGAAAAAAATTCATGTATCACTAGAAGAAAAAAAAATTCATGTATCACTAGAAGGAAAAAAAAATTAAATTTCTTTAAAATTTCCTTTAGCCTGCAATAATATTTTTTTAATATTTTTTTTTTTTATACAATATTGATATTTGAAGAATAAAAATAAGAAGCAAATATTTTTACTGCAAAGAAATTTTCTTATTCGTAAAATGTTTGTAAAATACTTTTAAGTTCTTTCTAGCGTCTCAATTTTATTTACATAAAAAGCAGTTGTATCATCTTAATGTTGAGTTTTTGCAGTTTTTCTTTTCTTTCTTTCTTTTCTTTTTCCTTTTTTTTTAAATAAAATAATTGAAAAGGATTATAAGTTTTTAATAGCTCTCTTTTCATTTGAGGTATTACCAATAAAGTGTTTTTTCTTTTTTTTCCAGCCAAATCTTACATGACACTCTTAATACAAAAAGAATACTTTTTGAAATAATTCACAACAAAAATGAAAGTAGCTGCTATTAATAACAAAACATTTAAAAATAAATTCATCTTTAAATTAAACAAAAAATCTAGAAAAAAAAAAAAAAAAACGACACAATTAATAAACGTTTGTAACTTCAATGAAAGGTTTGGATATGTGTCAGAGACGTTCATAGTTTTTTACATATTGAGGCTCATTACTTTAAAGTTAATGTCAAACCTCTGCGAAAAAGCATGTTTGAATCGAGATTCGAACCTGGGACTTAGAAGCTGAAGTCCTGGGGATCATTATTCATCTACAAGATGGACCTTAAATGCAAGGAGATTTTTATAAAGCTGGAAGAAAGAATTGTTTGAAATATTTCTTTAAAGAAACTAAATAATTTAAAAATCGAAAAAGGATTTAAGGATCTATCTGTCACATATGTAACATTTTTACACACACAAAGTTGTTCTATATATCTGCTTCTATAAATAGCATGGCCAAGAAAGTTTTACGACAGAAAGAAGGCTATATTACATAATTAATATTTTCTATAGTTTATATCTTTAAAGTGCAATTGTTTGTCTCACAAAATGAAAAAAAAAAAAAAAAAAAAAAAGAGGAAAAGAAAGAAAGAAAAACAAAATTGAAAATTGTTTAAATGTGTTATATTCCTGAAATTAAAACTATAAAGTTAAATTTTGAAAAAAAAAATCAATTTTAATTTTCAAATAATTTGGTGTATCGCACTGTTAAAAATGGTTTCTTAAAAATGAGCTAAATTGTCTCAAAATAGCTCCGCAACAATATATACTTAAATTTGAAAACTCATGTACTCATTTTTGAGTTTATTGAGATGCTCAAAAATGGGGTTGACCAATAAGAATCCTAATATCCCCATGTTTGACATGTCAATATACTCAAAATTGAGTACATGGGTTTTCAAATTTAAGTATATATTGTTTCGGAGCTATTTTGAGACAATATATACTTATTTTTAAGAACCTATTTTTAACAGTACGCTTACACAATTTTCCCTTTACCCTTCTTTTTACTACCAAAAAGACAGATAGGATATCAGTATATCTGATTACAAATGCTGCATATGAATATAAGGTGAAGAGAAGGATAAGCGTTTAACAGCATTTTGATATAGTTCGAATTTACCTTCATTTTACTCAGTTGCTATTATACTTACAGTTTCGAAAATAATTAAGCATAAACTGCAACTAATTGGCTTTTAAAGAATATTATCTTCTTGCAATTCAACAATTTGCCACTTAAAGAAAATAAATGAGTAAATATTTTTCTGTTTCGTATTTCCACTTACGTCATGGTCTGATCAAAGTGTAACCTGATCCTATTACATTTATATACAATACGTTAAGTAATGTGTAGGACAAGTTTGCAGATAGCGAAAACCTTCGTGAATGTGGGACTTTATGAATTTTTAAACTCATAAAAGAATTGCGAACTTTTTCGCAGGTCTCCAACTAGAACTTCACTTCTTAAACTTTTAACACTCCAGCAAGACCTATAAAATGATCAAGATATTAAGATTAATTAAAAATTAAAAGATCGAACTCTAAGTAACTCTAGAGTTACTCGAACTCTAGAGTTTACGCCGCTGGTAGTACATCAATTACAAAACTTCGAATTTCGAGAGGACACTCTGTCAAAGCGGGAAAAATGTAAGCAATTTTTAGAATTTCTAGAACTATCACAATTTTATATTTGATTTGCTTTCCTGCGGTTGTATATATAACAAATAAAAGCATATAGAAACAGGCATGATGATCTTAGCATTTTATTTCATTAAGCAAATTTAAGGCTCTAATTTTCAATTTCGAAAAAAATAATATGTAAAAACTTATTTAAAACGATATATATATATATATATATATATATCGCAAGATGAAAGATGACGTATTCAGAGAACGGAATTAAAAAAATAAAACAGTTTAAAACTTCATTTTTGAATTAGATATTCTTATAATACGAAACAACATAAAAAGAAAAAAAAATAAGAAAGAAATTTTTTTTTTTTTGGATTACATGAAAAGGTAAAAAGAAGCAATGTGAATATTCTGCAGTTTAATACATTCAATTTCATTTGGGTGGACTAATAAATGAATAATTTCCGTACATATTCCATCCGAAATACGTTTTTTATGAATATTTAAATGATATGATAATTTTATTTTGTTTAGGGCAGTTTAAACATATACCTAATTGTACCTACAAGACATTTTGCTCATAGACATAATGTATTTCAATTATCTGGGATGTCACTATATACGAACTATTTGTTTGATTTTAACAAAAATGTCTTAAGAGGACATACTCCCCTTAGAACTTCAAGACACATCGATTTAATTATAGTATTTTTTAAATAAATTATTGTTAACTAAGCTTCATTGGGCATGTCTAATTGTTACCTATAAGTTTATTATGTATTTTGGAATATAATTTAAATTCTGTGGTGAATTATTTAATAATTTATTTGTTAATAATAAATGTTTTTTTTTCACCTTGCGCGCAGGATATCTTTGAAACTATTTAATATTTTTTCTTTAAATTTTCTCAGAATATGTAACATATCAGATCCTTCAATCTAAACCTAAATTTTTTCAAATTTAGGTTCAAAATATATTAAAAAAAAAAAGTTTAAAGATAATTTATTTTTTAATAAAATCTGAAGTATCACCTGTATGAATAATAGGGGGGGGGGGAGAATAAAAAATTTAGTTTCAGTTTGAAGGATCTGATATGTTACATATTCTGTGAAAATTTCAAGAAAAAATATTAAACAGTTTCAGAGTTTCAAGGTGAAAAAAACACATTTATTGTTAACACATAAATTATTATATAATTCACCACAGAATTTAAATTATATTTCAAAATACATAATAAAATTATAGGTAACAATTAAACATGCTCAGTGAAGCTTAGTTAACAATAATTTACTTAAAAAAACACTATAATTAAATAGATGTTCTTTGAAGTTCTAAGGATCGTATGTGCCCTTAAGTAGTATCCTCATGTGATAGAGTTTCAAAATACCAAGTTTGGAAGTCCTGCTAATACTTGTTCTTAATATAAGGTGATAGCAGACACGCAGATGCATAGAAACACACACATCTCAACTGCTAAAAACCTAATTCTTTTATTCATGTGAACTAATTAAATATAGAAAGCTGAAATGCGAAAAGATGGAAGTTCATCACATGACAGTGTTATATTATTGCAGTTAATGATGGCTTTCACACGGCAGCGTCCAGTCTCATGCATTTGATCTGAAAAAAAAAATGTCCATACGACCGCCAAGTATTTTACCAAACCATACTTTTTGCAGAAATTAAAATATCCTTGCGACATATTTCGCAAACTTAGCGTCTCGAACACGGCCCTTACAGGGTACTAATATGTATATCTTGAAATATGCACGAAATATTTGAACGTTTAAGATCTACAGTATTGGATAACAATCTACAGTAGTTGATTAAAAAAAAAAAAAAAAAAAAAAAAAAAAAAAAAAAATCTTGTGTGCCACTCACACGACTTTCTCTTACCCAGCATTTCAGTACTATAGTGATAGATTTAATATTAAGTCTTAAGATCAATAGCGTAAAACAATAAACTTCAATGTACTTTTAAAATAATCTAAAATAGGTTTAGGAACAGTTTTATTTGACATGTAATTCTGTGTGAAAGGGGCTAAAGCCCACCCCCCCCATCCCCCGTTGAATTACAGTGTATACAGTTATTAAAAAAAAATCTCGGCTGTTATTAATTTGCTTTTAAACTCGCCAGTCTATATCAAATGTTTAAGTAGCAAACTAATACGAAATTCACAATGCCAAATTTGAGTTTCCTGCAGTTATTTGTTTTTAAGTTATGCTGATAACATACATACATACAGATACACTGCTAAAAATTGAGTTTTCGTAATCAGGACATCACAAAACCTGATATTATGAAAAAAAAGACAGAGTTGAAAATAGAACTTTAAAAAATACTTTGTTTACAGTATGGGAATGAAAAATTAATTTTGCATTATTCGTCGACATAGTAAAATGTACAAAGAACTTCCGCCAAGTGAATTCAATAGAAATTAACGTTTAGCTTAGTTTTGGGTAGCCCTGTATATTGCCTACAAACTACATTCACATCACATTGTTTACTTAAATTTAGTTTTATATGAAAAATACTTAACACAAGCAGAAGTAAACTTCCGGCATTTTCCAAGTATATCCCCATTACATCCAAATACTTTGGGTAGCCCTGTGAATGATGAATGATTTCCATGCCACAATATACACAAAACATGCTTTTATGTGTAGAATGAATTTCGTTTATTCCCTTCCATTCAAGTCAGCATATAAATGTTACACTGTACACAACAAAAGCTTCCCCATAGACATAATGTATTTGAATTATTTTGGATGTCCTTGTACACAAACTGTTTGCTTGATCTCATTAAAAAGCTTACTGTAGCAGACAAACGCTAAAAACACGATTTTTTTCAAAGAACCTCAAAACGTGTAAATATAAAAAAAAAATCAATTTCAAAAATTTGACCATAAAACAATACTTTCTTTGCCATTTTATTTTTTATGTTTTATATCGCTGCAATTATTATTTCTCGAATATTAAAAGAAATTTTCTATATACTGATATGTTTATATAGCATAACATTCAATTTCATTATCGCAGTAAAATTTTTAAGTTCTATATCATCTTATTGTTCTATATCATATCTAAAACTTACGATTTAGTTTTAATCATTATTTAAAATCGTAACATTTTTCATTTATATATTTTTATTATTAAAGTTACAGCGTAAAAAATACTTTTTTTTTTCCCGTGGAAGTTAAAATGGAACAAACAAAAATGAAAAACTGGTGTTCTTCATGACTCTCACAAGAACATGCTTCTTCTTCTCTGCACTTAGAGAAGAAATGGAGAATTTTTTTTTCTTTTTTTCTTTTTTAAAGAAAAAATCTATGTCGCTGGAAGAATAGACAAACCTTAAATTGCTTTGAGATTTCTTTGGCCCGAAATAATATTTTCAAAAAAAAAAAAAAAAAAAAAAAACAAACTTTTGATAAAAGTACTGATGGATGCAGAAGAGAAATAGACAAAATATTTTTTTATTCGTAATGGAAATTTCTACTAACTTAAAACGCTTTAGAATACATTTAAACTACTTTGTTAAACTATTTTTATCTTTGTTTTACTAAGTTCAAAAGTAGTAATGTTTTTAGAATCTTTTCGTCGTAGTTTTCATCCATACTACTTATATTTGTTTTCTTCTGTATTAGTATGAAGAATGTATTTCATTCATAAAATGTTTGGTCTTCTCGTTTTTGATGAATTTTCAACTTTGTAATACACTCTTTCTAATATTTATAAGGACACTTTATGTTTTAAAATAGCTAATGTAAAAATAATTGTGAACAAGATTATACTAAGTGCACTTAATATATCTAGTATTCTAAAAATCAAAACTGCTATATATATATTTTTTTTAATGTGAAAAATAATTAATAAAAAATAATGCAATTTTTTTTTCTCCACGTTTTTATATGTTTATAATTATAGGGACAATCAAGATTTTTTCGTTTTATTTAACTTACTAGCGGATAAATTACAGTTGACATGAGAATTTGTTAACTACTGGGCTAGATTAATTCATGTATAAGCCTTCGATTTTTCTTGGACGGACATTACTGATAAGTCTTTGAAAAAAAGAACGTTCATGTAGTGAAGTATGGTAAATGTGTTTTCTAAGTGGAAGGATGATTTCAATCCGCCGAATTTCTAATGAAATTCGAAGATCTAAAATTGCTGAAAGAAATGTGATAAAATGTTTAACTTCTGGTTCGACAGGAGCAAAGAATAGGAGCAAACATAGGAGCAGGATAACTTCTGATGCAAAATCTGAGTTGTTTTACAGAGATCGAAGACTCATAATTCCTCTTATTGTTCTACTCATAATGACTGTTGCTGAATTTGCTCGTAATTTTTAACGAAAGGTTGGGGTTCACATTTATGCATGTTTAAAATAATTAATAATGTGTTAAAATGAATAAAAAACATGTAATAATCAATAAGCATTTAATGGGGGAAAGAACGTCTGTGTTAAAATTGAATAAAGACAATATTAAATGGTAAATGTTACATTTTCGGATGAAAAACGTTTTATTTTTGATTAACCAAATAGTTTTAACAGTTACTAGCACGATCTGGAGATAGCAAAAGACAGAGCAGATCTTTTAAAGGTAGATATGAATCGGGAATTTTAAAGGTGGAACTATGGTGCTCTGGGGAGCTGTTTCTACTGAAGGCAGAATGAATTTAGTAATTTTTTCTATTATTATGAACATCAAGAGAATATCCGCAAATTTTAAGCGTCAAATTCTCAGATTTTTGTTAGATTTTTGGGGGTAATAATATTTTTTTCAACAAGACTTACATTTTTGCTCTTCTTCTAGAGCAATGGGAAATATTTTGAAGAAAGAAACTTCTGTTTTATTGCCTTTCCCGTGGCCTAAAAGTTGAAAAAAACCTTAACTTATCATATTAGAAAAGTGCATGCAAGTGGAAAGCAATTTTAAATAGTTTAAACGTATTCAGAATATCATCTATGCTGTATTAAATGGTATTGAAACTGAATAATTAAAATAAATGTATATATATATATATATATATATAATACTAGAGAGAATGTCTGACTGTTTCACCCTAAAAAGATCCCATAAAATATTAATTTAAATAATAACTGAAAAAATATTACTAAGATTCGAGCTGTCCTTATAACTGTGAACACCTGAAAAATCATCTTTTTGACCGTATTTAAAGTTTTTTAAGATAGAAAAACGATAAAACTTTTTAAATATAGTCTATAAATGAAATTCAAATTAGTAAAAAATATATTTGTTTAAATAATAGTGTTCAGTGTTTAGTTAATATTGAAAAACGGGTATCCTTATAATTATGAGAACCAGTGTATTCTAAATAGATTTTCATTACTTTTTTTTTTTTTTTTTAAATCGATGTCTATCATACTTACATGCATTTTTGTGGAAAATATATTTCAGATTGTGATTGGGTGGGTTTATAGTCGAGAAAGAGCTACGCAATAGGCAATAGGCAATTGGCAATGGAACGGAATTCACTTGTAAGGGTCGTCCGGGGGTTATTATTAGAAAAAATTTACAAAACGTATTTGTTTATATAAATCTATATATAAAGCTGACTGTGTAAGTCAGCTTTGTATATAGATTTATACTTTCAGCGTTAGTCGTTCAACGATATATCATATTAGTAATCTTATATGGTTTAAAAATTTTGGAATGATTTTACAGTAATAAATACCGTTATATAATAAGTTTAAATTTGAAATGTTTCAGAAAATTATATTTTAAAAGGTATTTTATTTTGATGAAATATTTTAAATTCTATAAAATTGTTAAAAAATACTTAAATATAAACCTTACTTGTAAAATTCTGAAATAAAATAAGTCGGTCGTTTGTTATATTCACTTCCTACTTAAGAGATAAAGAAATCGAGAGTTACAACTATACAATGAAATTACTGACAGACGAAGTATGAATCAGTAAAATTCCTATTGAAACCAAACCAAGCGCAAATTAAAGATCATACTCAATAACATAGGGAAGATTACTAATTTGCTCCAACAACCCCTCATGGGGCGATATACGATCCTAGAAGATTTAGCTATTTCTAGCAAAACTAACACGTAACAGAAACTGAAAACAAGAAAGCGTCGCACAGGGGTTAAGTATTGAGATTTAATAAAGAAGATAGTTGTGTAATATCCCGGCAGAGTAAATTTAATTTTTATTAAGGAAATAAAATCAAATAATGAAATAAATGAAGTTAAGGGAGGATAAATATTAAATTTAATTAAAAAAATATTGAAATATTTAATCAAATTATTAAAATATTTTATTTCAAGTGATTTTTTTTTTCTTTTTTATAATTTAAATGAATGAATAATTACAGGGAAAATAATTTTTTCTTTCCACTTTTTTTTCTATTTGCCAAAGTTTAATTTTATTTTTTATTAATATTTTACATTTAATCAGTTTGTAAAAAATGCTGATTGTCTGCAGTTAATTTTCTTATTAATAATGCAAAAAAAAAAAAAAAAAAAAAAAAAATATTTTACAAAATTATCAAAAATTAAGTGAAAAAAAAAAAATAATTCTTCTTTATAAATTAAAGGCCTTAAAAATGCAACGGAAAATTATATTTATATTGTGCTTTTTAAAAAAATGTTTTATGTAAATTTTTAAATAACATTTTAGGCCAACGCCACTAACATAATGATCATTTGCTTTTAACTGTTCTGTTATTAATACGCAAAAGGAAAGAGCTTTTACTATATAGTTGTCATTGTTTTGTTAGCACTTGCATGGGTTAAATCTCCCTATGAGCTGCAAAACAGCTGGAGCAAATGTTTCCAATACCTATACAGTTTAATGAAATTTTATTTTTCCGACTGAGTGAAAATAATGCCTGGACCGGGAGTCGAACCCCGGATCTTTGACTTACAAGGTCAAGGCTCTACCAATTGAGCTATCCAGGCCGACAACCGGTCAGCATTACTCACTCAGACAACCTTTAGGCAGAAACATCTGGTCTATCATTTAGATAGCTCGACAGAAATAAGACGCAGGTAAAGGAAAACACCATTAAACAATGGGAGAAAGAAATACAATTTTTATTAAAATCACAATCAACTGATTGGAAGAAAATCATATTTAAGGAAATTTTATTTTTCCGACTGAGGGAATATAATACGCGGCTTATTTCTGTAGAGCTATCTAAATGATAGACTAGATGTTTCTGCCTAAAGGTTGGCTGAGTGAGTAATGCTGACCGGTTGTCGGCCTGGATAGCTCAATTGGTAGAGCCCTAACCTTGTAAGTCAAAGATCCGGGGTTCGACTCCCGGTCCAGGCATTATTTTCACTCAGTCGGAAAAATAAAATTTCATTAAATATGATTTTCTTCTAATCAGTTGATTGTAATATTAATAAAAATTGTATACATTTACACAGTGTTCGTGCGCGCCAGTTTTTCTGCAATCATTTGCCGTGCAAAGTCAAATCTTGAACGGCAGGCAACATTTGTCGGGTCGTCTATTACTATTATACTCTTTAAAGAATTAAAATTTAAAATTGTAATATCATATTTAGCATAAGATTGTTCGAACAGACAACCTTTACACAATTTTGCTTTGAAATATAAAGATATCAAATGCTTTCTACCGTGCAACGCTCAGATGACAAACCTTCCAAAAACCGGTCTAGCATTTCCTCCAGTTGTTCTTCAGCTCAGTGACATCTCCAAAGTTTAAAAATCTAGTTAAATATGCATTTTGTAAAGCTGGTTAAACGGAAGAAAACCCAATGATTTCCAAAATGTTCGCAATGTGCGCTTCAACGTTGAACAAAATTAAAAAGAAATTAATTGTGATAAATTTTCTTTTGTACGTTGCGTTCATAGTAAAAAAAATGTTTATACTTTGATCATTTTTTTACTTTTAATCATAGTGATTATCAAATTGAAACTAAATTCGTAAATTTAAACGTGATTTTTCTTTATACAGAGATAATTTTACCCTATCTTCCATACTAGTACCTATGGCTGTACCAGATTTCTGATCTAAAACTTAATTATTCTCTCTGACCCGATACAGCATATTTCAAATCTTATCTTTTCTTACATTCTTAAAATTTCTAATAAAATATTTATTCTTCTAAATAATAAAATATGGATGGGTCTCACCTGAAAACTTCTAATCCAAAAGTCCGGATGTGGATGGGGCAACTATTGATCCATTAAAGAAACTAAACTCGATGAACGTAGCACTTCTTAGATGAGAAAACATAATTTTAATGCTTTGTTAGCATACATGTAAAATGAAAACGAAAACAGAAACTATCTACAGTATTTACAATTAAATATTAAATTAAATCTTAATATTAACGTTCTTAGATTGTCATTCTTAAATATTAATTCTAATTCGTAAAGGTTATAATTGTTCTGTTTTAGGACCGGGGCGGGCGTCTGTAAACACAACGCTCTTAACGTAGCCCCATCTCCATTCAAGGTCCTTTCTGTTCTGCTTCTGATTCTAAAAAGCACCTTTCTCGAAAAAGAGGCGCCCGTCTGTCTGGGAAGTCATTTGTTCTGAAAGCAAAGGAATGAACGGGGGATTCCCGACATCCTCCCACCTTGAGTTGCGACTAATCGGAGGAACTCAACAATCCAAGTTGAAGTCGTTGAGGGGGTTTCACCACACGGCCAGTTCGGGAGACCACCGGGGAATTGGAAGTGGGATCATGGGTTCTGGAACTGGTAGGTTCTGGAGGGTCTTTCACAGGTTCCTTTTCTCTGGGGTTGAGTATCAGTTTCTGTGAGAGGTTCTTGTTTTCGGAAGTCGAAGGACTTAAATTTTCTTGAACAGATTTGTGTAAAGTGGGGTGATTCTTAAGCTCGGTACTGTCAATTTCTAAAGGAAACAATCTTTGCAATGTTTAATAAAGAAGCATCAATAAACTGGCGTTGTAAAAATATTACTTACAAACTTTGAATAAACACCATAAAATTGTGTTTATTGTCTAATTAATTGTCTTTGCAATGGACGCAGAAAAAATCCATTTTCGGTCTTCACCTTAGCTAGACGTATCACATTATCTTTGCCTGGGTAAATTTCTATCACTCTTGCCAAAGGCCAGTGAACACGTTTCTTATTGAAATCTTCTAATAGGACAACATCGCCGACTTTCAATTGTTTGAATCTTTTGGTCTTAGATGCATGTTGACGTAATTGTCCTAAATATTCAGCTCTGAATCTGTTTCTTAGGTTTTCTCTGATTATTTGCCTATATCTGGCTCTGCGGTTAAGATCTTTAGAATCTAAAGCATCTAGGTCAGGTACTCCTGATGTTGGCAGTTCTCTTAGGAACATCATTGGGGTTAAAGGTAAGCTATCTGTGTTATCTTCGGAAACATAGGTTATAGGCCGTGAATTAATCACTTGTTCACAGTCACACAGTATGGTGCAAAGTTCTTCGTAATTCAAAGATGCACGACCTAAGTTTCTTTTCAGGATTCCTTTAACCATTCCAACAAGCCTCTCCCACCAGCCTCCCCACCACGGTGCTGCAGGAGGGTTGAATTTCCATCTGATTTTCTGGGTGGTAGCTACCTTGCAGATGGTTTCCCAATCTACACTCGAGAGAGCATTGCTTGTTCCAAGAAAGTTCTTCCCGTTGTCTGAATAGATGATGTAGGGTAGAGTGACCATATTTTTTTCCTTGAATTTGTGGACAAAGATGGCGGTGTCCTCGAATTTCGAGGACAAAAAAATTAAAAAATAATTAAATCACCTTAAATTGTAAAATTTTAGTAATTTTTACTTTCCGAACACTATAGTGAGGAAAGTATTGTAATCATGTCAAAAATCCGAATTCGAGATTTTGATGTTTCTATACGTTTTGAGGTCCCCTGAGTCAATTTTCACTATTTTTACGATGATGTATGTATGTGTGTGTGTATGTGTGTATGTGTGTATGTATGTGTGTATGTCTGTGAGTGAACACGCTAGCGTCTAAACGCTTTGTTCGATTAACCTGAAAGTTGGTACGCATATTGTAAGTCACCATAGTACGAACCCTATAGATTTTGGTGAATCTAGCACTTATAGTTTTTTTACAGGGACACAAAGAAAATTTCTTTATCATTATGGCCTATGGGAGCAAAATCTTAAAAGTGCGATAGCATCTAAACGCCTTATTCAATTGAGCAAAAAATTTATACACATATTATAGGTCACAAATACTCAACCTGTATAGATTTTGGAGAATCTAGCACTTATAGTTTTTTTACAGGGACACAAAGAAAAATTCTTTATCATTATGCCTATGGGGCCAAATTTTTAAAAGTGTGATAGCGTCTAAACGCCTTATTAATCTGAGCAAAAAAATTGTACACATGTTATAGATCACAGTTGAACTAACTATATAGATTTTAGTGAATCTAGCACTTACAGTTTTTTTACAGGGACACAAAGAAAAATTCTTTATCATTATGGCCTATGGGACTAAATTTTTAAAAGTACGATAGCATCTAAACGCCTTATTGAATTGAGCTGAAAATTTATATGAGTATTATAAATCACTGTTGCACTAACTATAAGCATTTTGGTGAATCTAGCATTTATAGGTTTTTACAGGGACACAACGAAAAATTCTTTATCATTATGATCTATGGGCTCAAAGTTCAGTAGCGTTAAATAAAACATCGTGTAATAGATGGAGAAAAATACTCAAACACTCTATTATGGTTTTCTCTCTTTTGTTTGTTTAACAACTCCTCTTTCTTTATTTTATCTACAAAACTGTTAATTACTCAATCTTCGGAAAGTCGAGTGGAGTCACTCCAGATTTTTATGTATAAGGCACCTTATTTCAGCTTATGTATTATACATATAATAAATTACTATAATAAAACATTAATAACTTTATAACCGGCGTCCCCAAATGTGTTGTAATTTTTTGGGGACGAAGGTGGTTTGTCCTCGAAATTCGTGCCTGTCCTCGAGATTCGAGGACATATGGTCAGCCTAATGCAGGGTCTGCCTCGCCTTGCTATGAACCTTCTCAGAGACTGAATAAAACTTTCTGTAGACAGAGACGTAATGGCTTCAAGATGTATGGCTCGGTAGACAGCGCAAGTAAATAAGGCTATCCATGCTTTTGATCCATCAGAAAGACGAAGAGGACCGGCTAGATCTACGCCTACCACTACAAAGATGGCTGCTTCTCGTACTCTGTCTTCGGGTGGTACTCCAGGTTCAACATCTATTTTGGAAGTCTGAAGTTTTCTGCAAATCACGCATTTTCTTATTGAATTTCTAATGGATTTTCTAGACTTCATTATCCAGAAATTTTCTCTAAGTAGTGTCATTAGAGTGCTGACTCCAGCGTGCTGATTTTCTAAATGCTTCTCGAATACCAATCTTTGGACGACGGGATGCTTGTAAGGTAAGATCACTGGATATCTGAAGTTTTCACTGTCGTTCTTTGAATTATATTGGTCTTTACTCTTAAGAGACCAGCTTTATCTTCGACAGGCCTTAAATTTCTTAATTTTGGATCTGTTCTCCCTGAAAAAGATTCTTGTTGTACTAATCGTAGAAGTACATTTTCTGCTTTTGAAAATTCTTCAACTGAAATATCCAATTCGGATATTTTCTCAGCAGTCTTCAAATTATGATAAAATCTATATATCCAGGCAATGGTTCTAACTGTTTTCTTGTAAGAGGAAAAATACTGATAAAATCGATAGAAATTATCTTCTTTTTTATCTAAAAGATTTAGGATTGTCTTCCTTTTTTCGCTGTTTATGAGTTCTTCGTTTGGGTCTTCTTCTATTTGAGGCCATTCATTTTCATGCAAATAAAGCCAACTCGGACCCTCCCACCATCTCGATTTCTGTAGTTGTTCAAAGGAACATCCTCTAGACGGGAGGTCCGCAGGATTCAAATTTCCGGGTACATGTCTCCAATTGCAAACTTCGGTCAGATTTCGGATTTCTAACACTCGGTTATGTACAAATGTACCCCATTCTTGTTTTCTTCTAATCCAACCTAAAGCAGTGGTTGAATCTGACCAAAATATGGTATTTACATGTAAATTTAAATCGTTTTGCACATTTTTGGCCAACCTAGCGCCAATAAGACAAGATAACAGTTCAAGGCGGGGTATGGTCAATTCCTTAATAGGTGCAACTCTACTTTTAGCATTGATTAACTGGATCTTGATTCCTTCTGAGGTCTCTACTCTTATGAATACGCATGTGGCATATGCTCGCTTGCTTGCATCAGAAAAAACATGTAATGATGTTTTCTTTTCTTTCTCTGGGCAAATGTTAAGCCACCGAGGTATTTTAATTTGGGATAAAAAATTTATTCCTTTCAGCCAATTAGAAGATTGTTGTTTTAAAGTTTCAGGGAGCTCTTCGTCCCACTTCACCTTCTGAATCCACGTTTCTTGAAGGATTAGTCTAGGAACTAAACTGAAAGGTGCTGTGAATCCCACAGGATCAAAAATTCTTTGGGTAACTGATAAAAGATTTCTTTTTGTAAGGGGTTCACTTATCTTTAGGGGTTCTTCAATTTTACAAACTAAACTGTCATTTTTCAAATCCCAGAGTAATCCTAACACGGGAGCAAACCTAGGTTCATCTTCAGTTTTGTCGATCATAGCCTGGGGCCAATTCGATCGCCAGCATCTCAAATTGAAATGTGCCGAAGCCAAAATTCCTTGAGATTCTGATATGAATTTTTCTGTTTCTTGAATCGAATTCAGGCTGATGAGGGAATTATCTAAATAGAAGGAATCTCTTAAGAGCCTAGCTGTCTCTCGCCATTGTTCGGGAACATTTTCTAAAAGGTGATTTAATGTTGCCATAAGCAAAAAAGGGCTTGAAGTTAGGCCGAAAACCACACGACAATGTCTATAATTTTTTAATTTATTTTCGCTATTAAACCAAAAAAATGTCAAAAAGTCGCGATCTTTCTCTGTTATTTTAATTTGCAGGAATGCTTTCTCTATATCGGACGAAATTCCTATCTTGTATTTACGAAATCTATGCAAAATGCTAGGTATAATTTCTACAAGATTTGGTCCTTTTGTTAAACAATCATTAAGGGAGGGACTGTTTCTAGTGTGTGCTGAGGCATTGAATACTGGACGAATTTTACTGGTTTCACTAGATTCTTTAACCACCGGTCTGTGTGCTAAATAATGTACCTTGTCCCTTTTCTGGTCCAATACCTCTTCTATAATCTGATTGTTTTCCCAGAAATCAAAAATTTCCCCATATTCCTTTTTCCTATCAGATTTGATTAATTTATTTTCCGTCTTGTACAGGCACTTTTCTGCCAACGAGTAATTATCTGATAAAATCGAATGGTCGACTGTCCATGGTAAATTGACTTCATATCGACCGCTTTTATCTCGTTTAACAGTTTCTAGAAAATGATTCTTGGTTTCTTGTTCTAAATCCTGTTTCGATTTATTATCTTCATTAGTAATTCCTAGAGTGTCAAGGCGCCATAAATCTGATAAACTGGTGTTTGACACGTGTAATGACAACGATAGACCCGCCAAAGAATTGTCCAGCTCACTCTTGTGACCCTCTGTCTTGCCCAAAATGGTCCAACCTAATTTAGTTCTAAATGTAGTTAATCCCAATTTTGGAAAATATTTTATGTCATCTGTGAACAGTTTAGCGGACATATCAGCTCCCAAAAGTATATGTACTTCGTCTGGATTTTTCTGATATAAACAAGATTTATTATTTCTAGGGACATCTGATAAATATACACCTTCCTTTTCTAAGAGTTTTACTAATTTATCATCGCGACATAAATTCACGCCTGTGCATATTTTTTCTTGATCTAGTGCTTGTATTTTACACTTAAACTTATTATCTAAACTCCCGATCGTGAATTCATAACGATTATGTTCAGCTGACATTTCCATGCCCCCAAAAAGACCATGTCTGATTGTTTCTTTATTCATTCTTTTTAATTTTAACTTATCAGCTGCAAACTTACTGATGTAACTATTATGAGAACCGGAGTCAATAATTAACCGAATATATGATGATTTACTATCATCTCTGTTAGAAATTGCTACTATTAACGTTTGCAAATAAACATTCGCTTGTAAATTATGATTCGATAACGCCAACTTAGATTGATCATTTCTTTCGTAATTACTTATTTCCTGTTTTAAATCTTTATTTCCATTACACATTATGTCTGAATGTCTACGATTACATAACTTGCATAAAGTTTTTGAGACACAGTGTCTAGCTAAATGCGAAGGTTGGAGACATAAATAACACAATCCTTTCTTACGCAATAGATTAACTCTTTCATCAAATGGTAAATTACGAGTTTTGACACATTTGTTACTTAAATGCGATTCTGAGCAAAAATTACACCTATCACTTTTATTCTCATTTAATAAATCACAAGAAGTAGGCAATTTCCGGTTCTGAGTATCAAATTTATTAACGCGGGGGGGAAAACATCTCTACGATTTTGATTATCTTATCTTTGAGCTCGGGGGGGAGAAAAAACTGGCGCCAGCATCGTTGTCATCTTGTCTGGTAGTTATTAAGCATTCTCGCGATACGAGTTGTTTATTTAAGAAAGATAATATATCTTTTACGCCAAAATTAACACCATGAAATTCCATATTAAACTGTAATGCTAAATATCTAGGTAATATTTTTAGTAATATCGGTGACAATAAACTGCCGTACTATCTAAAGAAACATCTAATGATTCTAAACTTCTAATGTTAGTTTGGATTTCATCGTAAATTTTCCTGAGCGATTTAATGTCACTTGAATGTTTTAGTGGGGCAATATTTAATAATTTATTCAAATGTACATTCACTAAGAGGTCTTGTTTGCCATATCTTTCTTTTAAAATATCTACTACTTTTATGTAATTACTCGCGGTGACAGAGAATCCTTCTATACATTTTAAGGGGTCAGGTGCTAAAAATGATTTCAAATAATTAAATTTATCTACAGGATCTAAATTTTCATTATTATGAATAGCCGTTTCGAATGACGACCAAAAAGTCAGCCATTCGGCTGCATTCCCGTTAAATTTAACTGGATCTAGCTGTGGTAATTTGATGTGAATTGCTTCTTTTGAAGTATTTCTTCTTTCAATTTCTGTTGAAGAAATACTTGTTTCACTTTTCTTTGTTCTTTTAATTTTCTGTTGGCTCGAAATCGCCAAGTAATTTTTTTTTCACGATATTCATTTGCCGTTTCTAATTCGGCTTCTAATTGGAGTTCTTGAGTTAAATTTTTAATCTCTGCATCTTTACTCTTTAATTCTATAGTAGTTTCATTTAATAATTCAACAGTTTCTTCGAAATCTACAGCATCTGGATCTATATCATCACATAAAGTTTTTAATTTCTCTGTAAATTTATTAATACTGTCTCTTATGACAGCTCTCTCTTTTTTGGCTATTACTAAATTAGCCATAATAAATACAAAAATTTAAAATTTTATAATATTATCTATCTTTTCAATTATAAATAATGGATTCAATTATAAATAATTATAAATAATAGCTGCCCACATCCCGTGTCTGGGATGCCACAAAATATGGCTGTACCAGATTTCTGATCTAAAACTTAATTATTCTTACTGACCCGATACAGCATATTTCAAATCTTATCTTTTCTTACATTCTTAAATTTTCTAATAAAATATTTATTCTTCTAAATAATAAAATATGGATGGGTCTCACCTGAAAACTTCTAATCCAAAAGTCCGGATGTGGATGGGGCAACTATTGATCCATTAAAGAAACTAAACTCGATGAACGTAGCACTTCTTAGATGAGAAAACATAATTTTAATGCTTTGTTAGCATACATGTAAAATGAAAACGAAAACAGAAACTATCTACAGTATTTACAATTAAATATTAAATTAAATCTTAATATTAACGTTCTTAGATTGTCATTCTTAAATATTAATTCTAATTCGTAAAGGTTATAATTGTTCTGTTTTAGGACCGGGGCGGGCGTCTGTAAACACAACGCTCTTAACGTAGCCCCATCTCCATTCAAGGTCCTTTCTGTTCTGCTTCTGATTCTAAAAAGCACCTTACTCGAAAAAGAGGCGCCCGTCTGTCTGGTAAGGCATTTGTTCTGAAAGCAGGAGAATGAACGGGGGATTCCCGACAGTACCTTTATATAGAATATGTTTGGTTATTTATTTTTAATTTCTTAATTAAATTTCATATTTATTTTGTCTTAGGTTAGTAATTTATTTTAATATTTTGTTTTATTTCATTAATAATAATAATAAAAAAAAACTCATTGCTTCGTCGAGCTTCGAACGCACTACCTTTCTCTCACAAGCCTAATAGTCAACCAACGAGCCTCGTTTTCTTGTTATATGTTTCTGCTTTGTTTCGTTGGTTTTGATAGAAACCAACTATTTAAAATTTCTGTGGTCATATCTTGCCCCATGGGGGGTTGTTGCACCTAATTTGCACTCTATTCTATGTTATCGACTTGGTCCTTAACTTAAGCTTGGTATGGTGTTCATAGGAATTTTACGAATTCGTACTTCCCATGTGAGCACCTGAAAATGATATAAACATTCTAAACAGTCCTTTTATGCTAGAACATCGGTAATCACGATAAATCGATATCCGTTCTCTTATAAGTCACAAATGTTTTCGATATGACTCACACGTTAACGTTACCTCCACAATCATTGAACTTTACATCGATAGTCGCCGTAAGCATATTAAATCGATTTACGGTATAAATATAAAATCTATATTGGGAAGAATCAGTGTAAACGTAAATTGATTTAGAAATGTAAATGTAAAACTGATATTAACACAAATCGGCGCAAGTTTAAATCGATGTAGTGTTATAGATGTTAAATTGATATTTCTTGATGCATCGATGCATCGTCCAGTCCTACACTAAAACTTTTAATGCTCCAGAAAGAGTATTAATGTAGTCTTCTTCATACTTAATGAAATTTCATATTTATCTTGAAACTGAAACATACTTTGTGTTTTGATGTATACTTATAGTCCAATAGAAGCACTGCCATTCCATGTATTTAAAGATTTCGTAAAACGCTATACATCAGCGTAATGAGTAAAATCGTCTTTCCATAAATATTTATTGATAGATAGATAAATACACAAATAAACATATGATATTTTAATATTATAATGACTAGTAGATCTGCAGATCAGGAGCCTCAACGTCCTACTTTCATCATTCATTATTCAACAGACCTTTTTTTTTTTTTTTTTTTTTTTTTAATACACTCTAAGACAAATAAAAAAAAATAAAAAAAAAGCACCAAGAAGGAGTTATCCGAATAATACGAAAATTGGTAGATGTAGAGAAAAACAAATGATTACAGTTTCAAAAAATTTGGATGATTTAATCAAAGAAATGGCCTCACAGAGTAAACAAGTCAATAAAGCATTGGTCCACTTCTGAACTTTATGTAAGCAGTTATTCCACTTAGTATTAATTGATAAAGTTCGCGAATGTGCTCCTGCGAGATATCATGCCCAGTTCTGTCCAACTGATGCTTTATATTGACAAAATCCCGAGCTCGTTGTAGTTTCCTTTTCAGGATGCTTCAAACGCCCTTAGTGGGAGAGAGATCCGGTGTCTTTATTGGCAAAAAAAAGAAGAAAAAGGTTAGACAAGCAGGAAAACAAGCAGTAAAAACTATTTCTGTGTGTGGACGAGCATTATCCTGCAGAAATATACGATCAGGATTGCGTGATATGAAAGGAAACACAACGGAAAGTAGAATGTCCTCGACATACCTCCGTTCTGTAAAAACGCCATGGATGTCAACCAAAGGGGTGCTGCTATGAAATGAAATGATATTCCAAAGCTTCACTCCTGGTTATTAGACCGTATAGCTGGCGACAGTCAAGGTTGAACCCCCCTTTTTTCGGGGCGTCTCTAGACGTGTTTTCGCTGTTCATCAGGGCTCAATTGGAGTGGGACTCATCACTGAAGACTGCTCCATTCAGTGACATTCCAGTTCGAACGATCCTGATATTACTGTAAACGTGCTTGTCGTTCAATAACAGTCCGCACAAGGAGCTCCGTGAGCTCAACCTCATTTCTCTGAGCCACCGGTTAATGGTCTTTGAAGTCACTGAAGTATCAGTTCCACGTAGGATCGATGATAATGATGAATTGGAGCTTTGAGTACAGCTCTGACAATTCATTGGTTCTCACGCTCTGTCCTCTCTGTAGGCCGACCGCTTCCTCCCTGACGCTGTGTTCAGCCATGGTTCACCCATTCCTGTCAATATCATCGTTCCTATCCATTTGTCAAACAATTCGCGGATTAGACCTACCGGCGTCTTTGGGCCCAACTACACACCTCTCTCAAATGTAGACATCTGCGTATATTGTTTGCGCACCTGTATGTAAGGCATAGTTAGTGTCTACCTGAGTAGACGTAATAAAATTTTTGAACGACTTGGAAACAAAATTTTTCATTGTTAATATTCTGCCAATTGCGCAGTTAAAATGCATTGCAGCGTCGCATGTTCATTCCCCTAACAGCACAATTTATCCACATGACACCCTCAGGATATCGTATGGATGAAAGGGCGTTCATGGAACATCCTCAGGATGTGCTATGGATATGTATGTTGTTAGGGTCGATGGTAGCCAAACTTTAAAATTTTGCGTTTTCCATCTAAACCTGTGTGCATGTGAATTAGTGTCCAGTTTGCATTACTCCTTGGTGCGTCTTTTTTTTTTTTTTTTTTTTTTTGTCTTAGAGTGTGTGTATATATATATATACATATATATGATTGAATCGCTACTTAAACAGCTGAGGGGGCTGCCATCCCTTGAACCTTCCACTGTAACTTTCTGTCTATATCTATTTGTACATATGCGTATATTTATACATTTTCGTAGTAACTGATAGCCTTCTATTAAGTCCTTCTAACTCATAAATACTAGTACCAGATTTCATACAAAATGATTGTATAACGTATCGGATTTATTTTGCGTAACACTATAAACTAATTACCAATTCTATCCCCACAATTTTTCGAAGAAAAACATGCTTTTAAACACCCTAATATCATTTGATTATATTTAATTGGGTGTAATGGTGTTAAAATACACTTTTAAATAATGCCATTTATAGATCGTAACGGTACGGAATTCTTTTCAATATCTCTGAAAAAGCGCCACAGTTATTATATACACCAATAGAAATAATACACCTAATTAATTATAAATCTTTAATATTTCAACCTACTTTAACATCATTTAGATGATCACAGAATATCTTCAGAATTCTTTTGTGTGGTCTTGTAAAAAAATTTAGTCTATACATAGCTTTTTTGTTGGAAAAAGACATTCTTTTAAGCATCTTTATAATGTATGTTAATTCCGTTATGTTGAATGCAGCATGGACGCGTTAAAATGCGCTTAGATAAAATTTTCCTGTAAACTCTAATGTCAAGAAATTATTTTGTGTGTCTCTGTAAACGAACCATAAACATTGTATATACCAGTAAAAACTATTCAACTTATCATATATTTTTCATGAATAATTCTTCGAAATTTGACAAAATATGGATGATTACGTGAAATTGTCGAATTACTTTTGCAAGGTCCTGTACATTAATTATTAAGCCTAAGCACACGTATTTTCTATAGAAAACATGAATCTAAACATCTCAATAATGTACGGTAATTTAATTTTCTTGAATGCCGTGTAACGACGTTAAAATTCGTTTAAACGAAATTCACACAATAGGCCATAGTGGTAAGAAAATATTTTGTGTTTCTGCGCATGATCCATAAATAATATAGACATAAAAAAATATGCAGCTATTTATATACAGAGCCTGAATGTGTGTACTAATTTGTAAGTCAATCGGGGAATTTTTGCGGCCGCGATTGCAGTACATAAAAATTCTGTCCGTAGACCATAATGATAAGAAAAACAGTGGTATGTCCCTGCCCAACGAACTACGGATAGAATAGACATCCAAAACTATACAGCTAATTTTGTATAGCTCATGAACATGTGTAAAGGATATACTGTGTACATTGAACATGTGTACAAGTCAATAGGATGATTTTGCGGCCGCTATCGTGACACAGACAGAAACCAAAATCTTGTTAAGTGTCCACATAGTCCCCTCTGAGGTTTCGACAATTAAAACCAGGAAGTATTACGCTTCATAAAAAAATTCTCATGAAATTCTCAATACTAAATAAATGTCGTCATAAACTATATTCATATTATTAAATGAAGATGAAGATAAAAACAGAAAAAAGTAATGAAATCCAAAGAAACATTCATACATAGAACGGAAAAACAATATATCAGATTGATGATGGAATATAAGTAAAAACACAGATTAACTCCAAAAATACATAAACCTTTCTTAAGGATAGCATTCGTGTGTAAGGATAAAATAATATACGCTGTTTCTAACACGATATAGACGTATTTTCTGAAAGTATTGCGAACATACAAAAGGGTTCAAGAATATACAAAGGTATCAACAATATAAAATGCAAGTAAGAAGTGAAATACTAAACTTGTTGAAGAAGGACTTATAAAAACTTCTAAATTTTATTAAGAAGGGGAAGGGAATACATAAAATATAAATAAATTTTCATATAAAAAGCAAAATCTCATCATACAACAAACATGTTAAGTATTAATCCCACGTGTAACGCAGGTAAAGAGTTATGAGTCGAGTTGAGGAGACAGTTATAGCTTGGAACATTGTTTATTATTAAATATTAGAAAGAAAGATTAATAAAATGATAAATTTAAAATGAAAGATAAATTAAGAAATTTTCTAAAGGATATATTACATCTATAATATTTTAGTTAATGATCATATAATTTAAAAAATCTCTTTAAAATGACAGTTTAAGGAAAATATTACATCAGAGTTTTTAAATGAAATGGTATATAAGGAAGATTATTATTAATAATAATAACCTGATATCCTGCGGATGACAAAAATTGTCTTACAGACTGTCAAAAAATATTCTTTAATTAAGCGCCGTATTTATACTGAAACTTTAACAAAATTTAAAATAGTTATACGAACGTCTAAATTTTACATGGCTTAAATTTTAGGAATAACACGAAGCCAAATTTTATTAATCGCAATGCATTAAATTTATATTTAAATGAACTGTACAAAACAAAATAAAAATGAAAATACTTATTTTATCAATCAACATTTCAGATTTTCAAAAATAATAATAATAATAATAATAATAAATAAATAAATAAATAAATAAATAAAACGTACAACAACTTTCTATCTTGAAATGCAATGGTAGCCAAACGTAACGCCTATCTCATTCGCTTTCGCAAGATTCCACATGCATCGGTTGCGCATGCGTGTCCCATCAGAAAAATGCAAAAATTATCATAATTTTTGCAAATTGGATAATTTTATCGGATGATCCGATCAGAACGTCCATTGCCTTCACGGTGGAAACATGGGCTCCAAATATCCTTTCAAGGTCCAAGTATCCTTTCAATATCATTTTTTCAGAGTTTCCCATCACACGAGTTTGCTACTCAAGATGCGAGATTTTTTAAAAATTATTATTATTCCACCTGGTTTCCAAACTTCGAAACAAACTCTGTTCCCTAGCAGTTCAAATCTGTTTTTTTTTTTTTTTTTTTTTTTCTGAAAGGCACTGTTTGCCATTAACCATAACGTAAACTTTGATATATATACATTTGCATTGTAGACGACTTATCATTTTTACCGAAAGATGCCATAGAATTATGAAAAAAAAAAACGTAATTTCAGCATGCATTTTTTAATTGAATATGAAGAATAATTTTTCTTTTTCATTTTTACCTTTACACGTGTTAAAGTGTCTATTAAAAGAAATCGATAAATATGTCTATGCTGACTGAATTTCAGTTTTGATTTTACAAAAAAAGGAGCTGCCACGTTTTGATTTTTTTTTTTTTTTTAACAATAAAGCTGAATTTAGCATGAATTACATTAAATTTTATATTTATATTTCTTAAATATATTTGTTAGTTAAATTTTTGTATTCGAATTAAAATCAGTTGTGCGATGTTCATATTTTATTTATTTATTTAAATATTATCATTTAATTTAGTCTCTACAATTCAACATAAATTTAAATATATGAGTATGGGGAATTATTTTGTTATGACATCACGCCTAACGTTCACTAAGATCTTCTTTAGAGGAGCATAATAAAATTTATTAAATAATTTATGTTTATTGAAATAGTAAAGATACCTCTTTCCGTTTTTTAGACTTGCAAGAGTTTGACTAAAATTGCTTGCAAGGTTTTAACAATATCATTATGTTCTTTTCAACATGTTATAGATTTTCAGCGTATAATAAGTCGAGCTTATAATTATTAAATAAGTAATTGAAAACATCAAAAACTTCAATGATTTGCTCACAATGAACTGCATTTATGTGTATTGTATATTTTGGTGGAGGATATCAACAGTGTTGTGTCATTATAGGACGATTTTGACAATTCCTATCAACTTAATTCAAAAATAAAATGCATTTATATACACACATAAATACACAAGATTTAAATGACATCAAGGTAAATTGAATATTGAAATATTTAATGAGAATATTTATAAGGATCTTTTAATACAACTTGCTGAAAATTTTAAAGATAATAGCAGCAAAATTACTTTAAAAACAACTACAACAAAAAGGTCTTTTATTGTATTAATCATTCTTATGATGTGAAAGCGATAGTGTTTAAAATAGGTTAGCAATCATTCCAAGCCTCCAATGAAGTTTTTTTTTTAATCTTTGAAACATGGTTATATATATTAAATGCCACCTATTTTTTACAAGATTTTTCTTAGAACTTTTCTATATTTATTTACCTTTTTTACAAAATTTTGCTTTTAAAACTAAGCGGTAAAAATCATTTATTTCTTTACTTCTAACTTTGATTCTCATTTTTGATGGCAGTCGATATTAAAAGAGCAAAATTACCTTGTAATTCATAAGGTTAAAACCAAAATTGTACCTCTAGCGGTCACCGACGCAGGCAAGCTTCTGTGGAGGACGAAAATTGCGATGACATATCTTCTCAACATCTCTAGGGGTGAGTCCCAGGCCGTCATCTATTGCCAAAACCCAACCAACCAACCAACCATAGGGTTAAAAAAAGCGATTTTTTTTTTTTTTTTTTTTTTTTTTTTTTATTTTTTTTACGAATTCGTTAGATGAAAGTATTAAATTGTGCACTTTAACTCTTTAGAGCATAGTGGTATGGAAAATATACTACATGCTCTAGCTTTTCAATTTTTTCTACCGATTATTATTTCAGATCAAATCCTTCTATTTAAAATTATATTAAATATTGTATACTGTGTTTTAAAAATTACTGTTTTCAACTTCAATCGTATTCTTCACTTTGAAAATATAAATAATTTTGCATGTTTAAATAAAACCAAAATCTATACATTATAGAGTTAAGACGTTAAATAGAATCATTCAAAAAAGTTTGCTATCTCAGCTTTAAAAAAAAAAAAAAAAAAAAGTCTGCTTCCAAACTGCAAATTTTTTGCTTCTAAACTGCAGTTATTCTGCAGATTTTATGATTTTTTACCAAATACCTTAAAATTATCTGCAGATTTTTTTTTTTTTTTTTTTTTTTTTTTTTTTTAGCGGGGATACTTTTACAGTATTAAAATTTCGTGCATACCAACGATTTGCTTAATTGTTGAATTTTGAGATTTAATGAGAAAAGTGATACGGGATTAAGCTGCATATGACACTCTGTACGAATACGTTAAGGGGAGCATGAAGAGAAAGTATGTAGAAATATATTTTATTTTACAGAAGATTAATTATTGCTCCAGAAAAAAGGGATTTTAATTTATGATTAAGAACTTGATATGTACCACACATAGTCATAATGTGTTGTTTCAAAAGTGAGTAGTTGATCAAAAGTGTTTCCAAGATATATATAATGGTACTTCACTGCTATTATATTCGATTTTAAATTTATCATTGTTTTCCTCCTTCATAACAACATGACTTCTACGAGCAATATAAGGCACAACTGTTTACATTCTAATTTTTTTCGTATTATTGTTATTTTGTTTCTGTGTGTTCTTCCGTCATCGTTTATCTCTTACGCATATGTATAGTAGAGAAAATAGTGTTTTGGGGACAAATGTTCGATTACATTTGTTCAGATCCCTTGAATCCGAAAAATCAAGAATAACGGTTGTTTTGTGTGTCTAGGCGTGTATGTCTGTATTACGTGTTTGTGTGCCTGTTATCAGCGTAACTGAAGAAAATATATTAATAAAAAGTGAAAAATTTGTATTCTTACTCTATAGTTCAAAAATTTTTATTGCAATCCAACAAATATTTCGTGGACAGGGACATCAGTGAGAAGAAATACATTAGGTATCGGCGATAATTTCTGATAAATACAATTTAACACCTCTATATTGCACAAAACAAAACAAAATAAACATATATTTTTATATGCAAAAAGTATGTTTAATATAGGGTATGATCTGAAAATAATTTATCATTTATGATCAGCTAGAAATAAAAGAATTTGGATACATTAGGATTATAATTTGAAATGGCTGTAAGTTTGATTTCAAGTTGTGTTATGCGATTTTCAGTTTGTGCGAAAACTATGTGCTGCACTATGTATCTTGTGTATATTTTCTGGTTATTATAAAGCCCCCCACCCATCAAAGACAGATTTTATTTTATTATTTTTACATTCTTTTTAATGAATGTAATTAATGGTAGAGCCTTACGAAAATGTACCAATTCCAGGAATACTGCATCTGAATACAAAACTCAAGTTTTTAGCAGTTGTATGTCAGTTATTAGTATAATCAAAAAACAAATAATTTAATAAAATTCAAATTTTGTATTTTGAAGGGCATATAAGTTTTCCATTCAAAATTTTTGATCAAGACTGATAAGTTTCAAGCTGATTGGTGTGGAGGAAACTTGTTTGAATATTTTGTAAGGACTTACTTTTAAATTTAATAAATCTTTCATTGATGTATTCAAGCTCAGAGTAAGAGAAAGTCGCGTGTGTGATAAACCAGATTGCTTTTATTTATTTAGAGTTGTTTTTGAAAATTCATTTTTTTTGTGAATAAAAACAGTGCAATTAAAAATGTTGAATTGAAAAAGAAAACCTAATGAAATATATGGAAAAATGAAAAAGAATGTTAAAATATTTTTTCTTCCTTTGGGTCTGTTTTATTTATGCCTGATATTGATTACGAAATATGATTTAATCGTAATTATCTGGATCATAAGTGTTTTAATCGCGGTAACATAGCAACGGAAAAATCAAATTATTAAATTAAAAAAAAAAAAAAAAAAAAAAAAATCCCATGGTGAAAAATTTAATACTGAACGAAATAAACCATATAAACATGGATTGAGATTACCAATACCTATATTGATTTCTTTCTATTTCGTTTCAGGTCCTCTAGCAAACAATAGCTATTTTGCTGCTGACATTTAAAACCAGCGACAACTCTCTATTGGTCCATCTAGAGGGCGCTTCGGTCGCAACTGAGACGTTTTCTCATCCCCTGTTCGGAAATCTCTCTGCAAAGCTCTCTTAGACATCTCTCCAGATATAACTCTTTCCTCCATCAAAAATAGATACTCTTTGACTCAAATTTTACAAGGCGATAAAAGTACTCCGGCTGGAATTCCGTACCTGGCAGCGACAAATTGCACAATAGGTGAGTCATATGAATTTTTAAAAAATGCATAATGATTCGCGGAGTTTTCTTATTAAGTATATGAATGAATACAGAGAATGCGTCACGTTTTTCGCGCCGTGTTTCATTTCTTAAAGGAAATCAATAAATTTTCGCCGCCTAGCAAAACAAGAACTATGAATGGGCCGGTCTTGAAGTTCGTTTAGGCTAAAGCGTGAGTGGAGTTTGAATTAGATGCGTACAGTTTCATGAGCTGGTGGGGCATGAATGTGTTATTTATATTTTTCATACAAAAATAAATAAATGAATAAAAAGTATCAATTTGAAAACAAGCTCATAATTATCATTAATTAAGAATTTGTGCCGAATAAATTGTACATATAAAAAAAAAATAATAATAATTTTTTCAGTCTAATATTTTGAGAAACATTTGATTAATTGTTTGTATAAA
Organism: Salticus scenicus; assembly: GCA_963930645.1. Classification (NCBI taxonomy): domain Eukaryota; kingdom Metazoa; phylum Arthropoda; class Arachnida; order Araneae; family Salticidae; genus Salticus; species Salticus scenicus. The sequence continues at coordinate 141,887,403 of OZ005654.1, forward strand.
AAAGGGTAAATAAAAAATAAAATAATAAATTTAATTTAATTTAAAATAATCTTAGTACAAATTAAATTTTGTGTATCGATTAAAAGGTTTTGCATAAAAACAGTGGAAAACATTTTAATATATATATATATATATACACACACACACACACACACATATATATATTACACTTGGGAATGTTTTGGGGAAGTTAGGAAAAAGAAAAAAACTTCTTTTTTTCTTTCTTTCTTTTTTTTTAATTATTTAATTATTATGATTATTTATTATTATTATTTTGTGTGTATGTGTATGTACATAGAAAGCCTAAAGACGGTGATTTCTCTTTAAATTTATAGTTTTGAGATGACTAGAATAATTTTTTTGTAATTTAATCGGAGATAATTTTAATGAAAAGGAAATTAAGAATATATATTTATCAAACAGTTTAAATCTTTATTTATTTATTTATTTATTTATTTAACCCGTTAACGCCCAAATTAATTTTCCAAATATTATTAGTTGATTATTTCACTTCTAAATTAATACAGACAACTGATAGTAAAATATATTGACTTAAACAATTCTTCTGGTAGTTTTAAATTTAAAGCCTATCCTCATTTATTGACGTTTAGTGTTCTAGCGAGAAAACTCTGAGATAGAAAAACTTTGAAATAACAGATTAATTTCTTATTACATGCTGACAAAGTTTTCGAAAGTAAAGTGTTATAATATATATTATTATTCAACTTGAGTTAAGTTAGTATACCTGGGCAAAAAGCAAACATGTATGCAACGAATAAAAAATCATAAAATGACTATCCAAATTAGGAAATAATAATTAATAGTAGGCACACAAAACTTTCAGGGATCATTTAGAGTGACTGTATAAAATTTCACTATAAAGCAGAAATCATTCCAAGAAACCACAAAAAATATACGTGCCATTTTACTAGCTGCCCTCAAATGAGGACACTGGGCGCTAACAGGTTAAATCAGAAGACTAAAATCCTTTTCCATAAATCCATGTGTGCCATCAAAACTCTTTAATTTTAATACAATTGTCTGCATATCCATTTATAAACTAAAAAATAAATAAAGCACTGAAAGAAATGATATGTGTTAATCAAATAACCACAAAAACAAATTGTTTTTGCAGGTTCATACATATAATCAAAAAAATTCTTTTCTTGTTATAGTGTTGTGATTTTATGTTATCAGTGTAATTTTCATAAAATCATTAAAATGAGATTAAGTATGAACATTTTATTTTTTAATAATGCATAATTTATTTTAATTTAAAGGACTATAATTAAGATAATCAATTAAGATAACATTTTTTTTAATAAATTAAACTTAAAAAAAAAAAAAAAATGCGTAAGATATGATCCAATAAAGCAAAATTAAATGCAAAAATAATAATAATAATAATAACATTTAAAAATAACATTTAAAAATATACGAGCAAAAGAGTAAATACAAAATTATGAAAGATTTTATATTCTTTTAAACAGAAACTTTCTGAAATAATATGTTTTGCTACAGCTACTATTGAAAAATAAATATTTTATCATTTTATTTTCATCGAATCTTATTCTTACATGGAATATATATTAAATATCAACGTAATAAAAAAAAAAAAAAAAAAAATCCGTCATTGCGTTTGTTGTTGTAAAGTACCGGGTGATCCAAAAGAATGATGCGGTTTGCACAGAAATGCTCAGAAACACGAGGGATATTTGTTTTCAATAAAAAACAATATACTTCTATTAGTTACATTTTTAACCGAAAGGTGGCGCTGGAGTTTAATAATTAGCATACTTATAAAATTATAATACAGATCATTGATATGAATAAAAGTGTTTCAATATCTACAGCTATTCAGTTTGATTCCCATCACTGATAATTACAACCGTCAGACGATTGAAGACACCCTGCACAGCGTTAAAAGCATCATGTCAGAGAGTATATCTGACACATGGTAGTGTATAGCTTCTTTTAACTGTGCCAAAGACGTAGGCTGATCTCTACACACACGTGACGCATAACCAGAAGTCACAAGGTATAAGATCTGTAGACTTTGGGGGTAGAAAACGTCAACTAACGACATGGTTGTCTCCAAATGTCGACCTCAGAAGTGTCGTGACAGGCGGAGGCGCTCCTACGTGCGGAGGCACTCCATTCTGCATAAATGTTATTGAATTGAGTGCTTATCTCTCTTGCAAGTAAGGGGGTGACTTTAATTTTTAATAGCGCTTCATATTGTTCTCCTGTGACAGAAACTGTTTGAAATGTTGCGAGATAATGCGCAATTAACTCATCTGCTTATTTAACGCATGATAAGGTTGTATTCTACATGAAACAGTAGCACTACCTTTTGACGAAAATTATAACTAGCATGCAATATATTGTTTTTCATTTAAAACAAAAATCCACTAAGTTTCTGAGCATTTCTGCGCAAACCGCATCGTTTTATTTATTTTTATTATAACCAATAATAATAAAAATAAAATTATACAGACACGACATTATTTCATTATTTAAAACATGAAAATCTGACATTGCCAGATTTTAATTTAGTGCCAGAGGCCTACTGCTAAACTTGTTAATATCGACAAATTCTTCTTTAGTTAATTCGTGACGATCTAAATTCCATGATAAAGTTTTCATTAAATCAAACCAATGTGTTTCAGCTGCAGATACTGTAACAAATAACGTTGGAAGTCCAAACTGTCTTATAGCCGCAAAACAGCGTTTTTTCTCTTTTTCCCAATGAGGGGGAGGTGTGCCTTGGGGGGGGGACTCATGTCAAAGTTGTACCTTGGGGGGGACTCATATCAAAGTTGTGCCTTGGGGGGACTCATGTCAAAGTTGTGCCTGGGGGGGACTCATGTCAAAGTTGTGCCTTGGGGGGACTCATGTCAAAGTTGTACCTTGGGGGGGACTCATGTCAAAGTTGTGCCTGGGGGGGGACTCATGTCAAAGTTGTGCCTTGGGGGGACTCATGTCAAAGTTGTACATTGGGGGGGAACTCATGTCAAAGTTGTGCCTTGGGGGGACTCGTGTCAAAGTTGTACCTTGGGAGAATTTTTTATATTTTTTAAAAACTTGTAACCTTCGTTATGAGTAATCAAATTATCTACAAAATCTTCATTCAATAAACCGACTGAAATAGGCCCTTAGCACTATTAAGAGTGACGTATAAAAATTCGACAACGCTATACCGACTGAAATAGGCCTCTAGCACTAATAATTTGCATTTTTCTAACCTGAAGTAATTTGTCACCGTTGCTAATTCTAAAATTTCTTATGAAAATTATTTTCAGAATGCGAATTTCAGGATTATTTATTTATATACTGTAAAACCTCTGAATAGCGGTCACCAGTGGGCGTAGAAAAAAGTGGCCGTTCTTTGGAGGCGGATGCTAATCAGAACTCGAAAATTTTATCGTCGTTGTCATATAACAGAAAATATTAACAATAATAATTTAAAAAATGACATTGTTCTAACTTGAAGTAATTTGTCGCCGATGCTAATTTTAAAAATTCATGTGAATTTTTATTTTCAGAATAGGAATTTCAGGCTTATTTATTTATATACAGTAAAACCTCTTAATAGCGGTCACTACTGGGAGCACGAAAAAATGGCCTTTCTTTGGAGTCGGACGCTATTCAGAACTCGAAAATTCTATGTTTTTTAAAATTATTTATTAATTTATTATTATTATTATTATTATTACTAGCCAAATTACAGCCAAAAAAATAATTTCGGAAATATTTCCCCAATACCTTGAGTTGTAATGAAACAAAACAAAACAAAACAAAATAATAATAATAATAAATAAATAAATAAATAAATAAATAAATAAATAAATAAATAAATAGGCATTAAGTATTGTATAATTTTTTTTTTATTATTATTTATAGGATTAATAATCGTGAAGCTATAAAATTTATCGTTTGGTAATTTTTAAAAATTTGGATATGTAGGATTCACAAAACTGAACCAGAAGATACTTTGTTGTTTACTACTGAAATATTTCTTTAAAGAACTTAAAAAGAAAGAAAGGGAATAGAAATCTAAAACTTGTCAGAATCAGAAACTGAAATTGAAACTTGTTAAATTGTTTTTGAAATATTAGTGCAATCATTGGCGATATTTTATATGAACTTTACATGATCTGAAGTTTGTGTGAAATTGAATAACCATGCTTAAGATGAGTAAATGTACTCCTTAAAAGACATTATATAAAACTTTTCAAAAAAAAAAAAAAAAAAAAAAAAAAGTTTGCATTAGTTTAGAAGTAAAAGTTATAGCCTTTTTTTTTTTTTTTTTTTTAATTGATTATACATTTATTTATATTTATTGTAGTATATATATATATAATTAATGGTCTTAATTAGTGATATTAATAAAAAAAAACTAAAGAGATTTCAAGATCATAAAATTACATCTATAGCATGAAAGAAAAACACTACGTAATTTATTTTTTAGTAACTAAAATACAATAAACTTATAAACTTTGGCAAATGAGGACCATTCCGTTCCCCAATAATTCACCAAAACCACTTTAATAAATAGTTCTTGCAGGTAATAGTTAAAACAATTACTTAGTAGATAAATTTTATTAATAAATGTAAATATCTGTATTTCTGTTTACAAAATAACGTTAGATTTTTTTTAGCCAAAAGAGAAACCTATTTTCAAAATTATTGGTAAAGTATTTTTATTTATTTATTTATTTAATTATCAAAACTAAAAATTTTTTAGGAACACCTATTTCCCTACAATATTAACAATGTTGTTTCTATTAAAAAATTATATTTATTCAATAATATAATTTTAAAAATCTTTCAATGCAAAAAATAAAAATGCATTTACGATGTTTATACAGTTTATTTAAAAGCTAATTACTAATCGTATTTATTTTTTATTTTGTTTATTTTTATTTCTATATTATTTTTATTTATTTTTATATTACTTTTATTTATTTTATTTTATTATATTTATTTATTTATTTATTTATTTTGTAATGAAGAAAATACACAGTAAATGTTTCACAATTTAAAAAGAAAGCCCACGCTTTAAGAATTTTAAATGATAACTAATGCTTATGCTAAATATAAATCTTGAAATTTACAAAACACCACAACCGATAATAATAAATTTTGGGGTTAATTTTACAGTAAAAATATTATTAAGATGCCGTTTCATAAATATAAAAAGTTAGTTACTTCTTCTTAAATGTTATCTCTTCTTCTTAAACATATGTTAAAATTTTCTGACACTTATCAAAAGGCATATACACAGATTGGACATGTGAAGTTTGACTTTTTCATTATTGTTGAATGTTAAGTATTTAAATGTAATTGTAACACTAACAATATATACTTCTCGGGATAATAATAACAATTGTCGTGTTAAGAGAGTCAGTAAATAGTTTTCATCTGAACAAAAAAGTTTTGTTAGGAAAACTAAATTTAATTTATTGGCTGATTTTATAAATCTATTTTGACAGTTTTACGATAATTTTGTACAATTAAGCAAACCGTCTCTCTTCTGTTTAACAGAAGAGTATTGTTGAAAAATGAGTCGTTGTCACTGTATAATCCGAAAAGTCATGTTATAAATATTCTCTGCAAACAACCAATAACCACGCAATATGCTACTTTCGATTCTAAGAACAGAATTTTTGTTCCGGATATATCAACAAAACTTTGGTTAATTTAACAATATTTTCGTTGTACTAACAAAACCCTTTTTTTTTTTTTTGTGTGTGTGTGTATTTCAAATATAGGTGAAAAAGTGATATTCGTGTAAACATTACAAATAATTACACATAATACTGAATATGAATGAAAAGCAGTGAGCATATTTAAAAACATTAAATTGAACAGTATGAATTTTATTTAAAACTTAATCTAATTAGTATTACCGCAGTTTATTCTAAATTTAACTCAATTACCAAATTTTCTAATAAATACCAAGGAAAGTCTTTACTGGTTTCTGTATGATCGATAATTTTTGAAATATTCTCGTCAATTTAATTTTCTTGTGTTCTCGATACAACCCTGCTAAATTTCGCTAAAATTACAAAATGTAATTTTATGCTTGTTATATTAAAAAAAATTGCAATTAAAATTAAATCAGTTCTCAAATGACAACAAAAACAGCAAAAAAAATTAGCAGATTTACAAAATTCCAGCAAAGTTTCTTTGGTTACATTAATAAAATTTTGTGCTTAATATTACAATGTTTATTTGTAATTTAAAAAAAAAAGTTCTAAGGATTTTTTATTTATTTATTTAGATATGCAAAACTAAGCATAAAAATGATTTTGTTAATCAAAATTTTCTATTGGAACACATCTAAAACAAAATTTTTTATTTTTTTAATCAATTGTTTGTTAATTCAACAAAAGTTTTCTCTGAGAGATGTACTATTTGTATTTAATTATAAATAACTACGAACAAATGACACGTATATATGTTAAAACATAAAATTTTAAACATTTAATAATTAGTTCTAAATGCTTAGGTTAACAATTGTTTTAAATATAAAAGGAAATATTATTAATATAAAGGATTTTTATGCCTCTAAAAACTATAAACTATGTAAAGTTTTTGATAGGGTTGCACAGTAAGGGAATCAAAATTGGAGATAAACAAAATCTACTATAGTTTTGCAAAATAATTTCTTTATGGTTGTGATACAAATTAAGCTGATAAGAAAGCAGTTTAGATTGATTTCAAGGTGAATTTTAATTATTTATTTTTTTTTTTCCTTAACATTTATTGCGTTCACCATGCACTTAATCTGTATAATAAACATTTTTTATCATTTTTATATATTGTTTAATTATATTATCTATTAATTATCGATTCTTGTAATATGCATTTCTAAATATTTATTGGAAGAAAGCTATAATAATCATAGGACCTGAAGTATAAATTATACTGATATATTAAGTTATTTAATTTCTTTCTGATTCAAATAATTTATGTTTTTTATCTGTATATAAATTTTTAATATACAAGCAAATAGATATCTATACTTACTTTTACCTGCAAATATAAAACTACTATTTGGAAACCATCATAACCATTGGATTGAAATTCATAATTTATGGGCAAACAATTAATAACATTTTTTGCATGCGTATCTAAAAATCAATATTTTAAAAATCATAATAGTAATCGGATAGAAATAATAAATTTGTAGGAAGGATTTATACAAAGTAGCTAAGGGAGAAAAAAGGGTGGGGGTGATATGGGGTATAACTTACGAGAAAATTGCCAAGCTACATTCCTAAATCTATATTTATTTACTATAATAAGAATTCCGTTTTGCTCAATTTTTCTCTAAAATTACTTTTATAATTAGAATTTATGTATTGTCTCTTAAACCATAATACAATTGAATATACTAAAGTCTTCAATTATATTTTTCCTTGTAATCAAAACTATTAATTGTCTCTGTATAATATATATATATATATATATATATATATATATATATATATATATATATATATATATATGTAACAATGCGACAATAATATAGTTTAAGGATAATTAGATAACATTTAGAATGTTGAGATAAAAGCTGGTATGTTTTCGTGAAATTACATGTGCGTTATTTTTTCTTAGCCCTGTTAATGTCACTAACGTATAAAAGTAATTTTACCTTAACAAAATTTTAAATTTCTAAAACGTTTTAACATTTTGAATGTGTTTATTATTATTATTATTATTCAAGTTTTTTGAGTAGCATCGTAAAGACGAAGCACACAAAAGTCGTTGTGAAAGAGGAAAAAATTGGTGAATAAAGAAATGGGTGAAACTGTGTAAACAAAAACCAATAGCCTAATCGAAATGTGACAGTATTATTCGGTGTTGGGGAATAAAGCCGATTGACTGCAGTAGGGTCCTAGTCCTAAAGGGAAGTACCTTCCATGGAGGTCTTTCTAAGAGGTCTTAGCCCGTATTTATCCAAGTTTAGGAGAAAACCATGAAAAGCAACGAATGGCTAGGCCGACGAGCGTACCTGGGATCGAACCCGGCAACTCACGTCTACCAGCTGTGAGCACAGAACCGCTCGGCCGCTGGTGGGCCTCGTATTATTCGGCTAATTGGAAGACAAAAACTGCATCTTGTAATGATTTAACAATCTTACGAATGATTTTAATGGTGGTTTTTTTTTTTTTTTTCTTGTCACTGAATATTTGAAAAAAGATACGCCTTTTCTAATTAATGCACCGTTAAATCTAGATTGTTATTACTGAAAAAAAATTGCTTACTTTCAAATACATTGAGTTTTTGACATAGCTCCGATTTAAAATGACTTAAAGTTTAAAAACTGCTATTCTAGCTTCGAAATACAACATCGCAAGAATAATACAATTTATGTGCTTATACTGGAGACACGCTTCTTCATAAAAGCGATTTCAAGAAAAAGTCTCATTTTTGTTGCACATTTTACTCAAAAATGAATAAAATGACATATACAGCGTGCATGTGCTGACACCTCTTGTTCTCGATTGGAGACGATGCCACCAACTTTAACTAGTGAGCTACGCTTGAGTTGAAAAAAAAAAAAAAAATACATGTCAGTTGCCGTTCCCTCCATAAAAATGTGTCGAACCCTAGTGATGACACGTGGTATTAATCGATCACAGACGACCTTTCCCTATCTCCTATCAACACTCAGTTCGCCTCGTGGACTTTTATAGTAAGGCATTTTGCTCTTTGCTCCTGACAGCCAGTATTTCGTTCATTTGTTAAAAGTTTGAGAACCTACATCGGTATTCCCTCTCCACACAATGGGTCGGATTAAGCTTAAAATGGAAGAGAAATCGCAGGCTTTACTCTGCTAGAGAAAGGAATCTCTGTGACTGATGTAGCCAGAGATTTGGCTGATCATTCTAGATGTAGCCAGTTTCAGCCACCTGGCAAATGTAGTCAGATATCCGTGTCTAAACGTCTGCAGTTAATAATAAAATGTAAAGATGAGATGACAAAATACTAACTGCAATGTGATATTTACAATAAACGACTAGAATGTTAATATTTTGTCTTAAATGTTTACATTTTAATGACCTTGTAAAGGTTCTCTGTATCTGGCTACATCTAGAATTATCTGCCAGATCTCTAATTACATTAATCACAAAGAATCTTTTCTCTAGCAGAGTCAAGGCATGACGTTTCTCTTACATTTTAAGCTTTTTCTGACCCATTGTGTGGAGTGGGAATACCGATATAGGTTCTTCAACTTTTGACAAATGAACGAAATATTGGCCGGTGGAAGCAAAGAGCATATAGTCTTACTCTATAAGTCCACGAGGGGAACTGAGTGTTGATAGGATAGGGAAAGGTTGTCTGTGACCGACTAACGCCACATGTCATCACTGGGGTTCGACACATTTTTATGACGGGAACGGCAATTGACATGTAAACTTTTTTTTCCTTGCCGCTCAAGTGTAAATTTTTTTTTTTTTTTTTTTTTTTTTTTTTTTTGCCGGCACTGTATTATTCTATCAATTTAAAGGTAGAAATTTCATCTGTTCTGCTAAGAACGACAGAACGCTACCGTCGAATTTATTTTTATAAATAAGAATGTTAAGCGTTCAGGAATCTCAGAATTCCTAAATTTTTGTGTTCATTTTATTATTTTTTAAAAGTATTTCGAAATATAATTTCGGTAAAATTTTTGTTGCTAAAATAGTGTGTTACATAATACTGTTTGGAAACTGCGGTACAAAATAATAAAACACAAGTAAAAAATTAGGAATGATCATATGTTAATTTAAAACAGATTTATTGATAAAAATTTGAATAGCCCAAAAACCTGTGATCTGCTGAACAGGATTCATATTTTATACGTTCTATGATTTTTTTTTTTTTTAAGTTATCAGACCCCTTAAATTAACACATTTTTATAATAGCATTACTAAAATATGTTCTCAAAAATAAAATAGAATGTTGTTGTCATCACGAAACTTTCTTCTATATTCTCTTATACAAACTTACTCACTACAAATAACACAGACCTATAAAATTGAAGTTGATAAAATTTGATTTGATGATTTTAGCTGAACTTCATGTTTTTTGACGTGCTGAAACCGAAAATGCAGCCCATTTTTCTCTATCAAGTACAGATTTTTACCAATACAGGGTGCTTACAGACTCAATTTCTAACATATACCATCATAACAATAAGTTGGTTGGTATGGTTTTACGCCGCACTAGGGCTGCGCTATTACAACAATAGTTATCCATAATTAATTAATCAGGAAAACATATTATAAAACTTACCATATGATTATATTGGTGGACGAGTAATGGAAGAAATTTCATAAGTAGGCACCCTGTATTGGCAAAAATCGATACGTGATAGAGAAAAACTGACTTCATTTTCGGTTTCAGCACACCAAAAAACATAAAGATCAGTCCAAATTAATTTTAAAATCAAAATTTTACATGTCGGACTGCTATATGTGTAATTTATTAAAATATTTTTCATAAGGAATGCAAACGATTTTTCTCTCATAGAAATATAACACTTATTGTGCAAATAAAGTTAATTTTATTCTCTATTAACAATATCTTAACAAAAAAAAGTTTATTTATTTATTTTATTTATTTGTTTAAAATGAAGAAACCAATAACATCGTTTTACTTTATTACGGATGTATTGTGCAACCATTCATTTTAAAATTATTAAAGAATTCTTTTAAAAGACACACATATAGAAAATTTGCCTCCCTGGGGACTTCCCAAACGTTGTTCCTAGGCGTCCATTTTTTTTTTTTTTTTTTTTTTTTTTAAGTTTACTGTTACTATTATGATTAATTATGCCTTTTAATTTCGTAATAATTCGTTGAAAAATACTCTTAGTGTACACATTTATAGAAAATTTCATTCTGAACACCTCCTGTTGGACGATTTTCACCAAAAGTTGAAAGGCACAAATATATATCAAAGTGCAAGAACGTATGAATTTGAATGAAATCCTGTGCATTAGTTCCTGAGATACAATTGCCACAAAATATTTTTTTCACACACTGAGACAGACAAACATTATCTAAAAACGGTCAAAACGTGTAAATTTATCAAAAACCGTATGTCAAAAATTTTTACAAAACCAAAATTTAAAACCAAGAAAGTGATAAATAAATAAATGCATATATTGTATTAAAAAAAAAACAGAATATTTTTGCACATGAACATATGCAGAAAATATGTAATATAAAGTTTTCTCTAGAAGAAAAGAAAAAAAAAAGATCAAATTTAAAATGAACATTACACAATATTTTAATTCCCCCCCCCCAACTATGCGGGCAATGTACTTTTTCTTGACCCCCTCCCTCCTCCTCCTTCTTCTTCTTCTTTTTTACACAGTGCAAATTTAACCACCATTAAATTGGTCCAGACATATATCATCTATCATCGTCATTTCCAAAGCTTAACCTCAGTTTTCCCTAATGATTAAAATCTAAAACTGCTATGTCTTTAAGCTTTCGGAAGAGATTTGCATACATTTTTCTTTCTTCAGCTGCGAGATGCGTCAGCTTTTCCCTGATTATAATAAAGATTCAAGAACATTTTAAGTTCTTAATTAATTGCGAAGAATTTAATTTGGAGTTCTTGGCTTTTGGAACAATATTCAAGTTTAATGTAAAAGTTTAGAAAAATAGAAATTACAGCGAAGCATAGCTTGAGTAATGAACAATATTTTTCTTATTCTGCTATAATAGTAATTACAGAAAAACTAATAATCATTTAGTTTTAGTTTTAATAGTTTTTAGTTTTTAGTCACAATCTTTTAGTTTTATAAAATAAATATTTTTATTTTTTTCCTAAATTCAAAAAAAAAAAAAAAAAAAAGTATTGAATTCATAAACGATGTTTCGTCTTCCAGTTTTCGATTAATTTGAACGATTTGAGAGGTCCAGGACACGATTTAACCATTTTGAATAAATGGTCTGTGTAAGACAAAAATTTTGTGGCAGCTCTAGCTTAAGAAAAAATGCACAGAATTTCGAATAAATTTATATGTAGTTGCACTTTAGCATATAAGGGCCTATCCACTCTTGGTGAAAATCGCCCAACAAGTGATTGCTATAAGTTTTTGTTTTCAAAATTTTTAATATTGGATTCTAGGGAGGGAAAAATCGTACAAATGTGTACATTGCGAGATATTTTTAACAAATAATTGTAAAAATTCATTGATAATAGTAATATTTAATCAGGAAATTTTTTTTAAACATATATTAACATTGTTCTTATACATTACTGTACAGTTTTGTACGTTGATGTAACATTGCATCTTTAAATACTTTTAAAACAAATCTTTGAACCATCGATCTGTCATAATTTAAAACAGATTTATCGATATATATATATATATATATATATATATATATATATATATTTTTTTTTTTTTTTTTTTTTTTTTTTTTTTTTTTCATTTTACAAAAAAAAAAAAAAAAAATAAATAAAAATATCTGAGAAAAAATAGCTGTTTTTTTCTTTTTTAAATATCATTTTATATAACAAAAAAAATTGATTCTCTTTCGACATTTAGTGTTATTCATCTGTGAGATGAATATCTTCTTCATTGACCATGGAAAATAATTTTACTAACTAATATGTACTGCGTAATTTTGTGTAGCAAACTTTAGAAGAAAGCTTTGTAATGGCCCCAACATGCTAGCTTTCAATTAAGTTTTACATTATTTTCATCACTTATTACAATCTTTCGACAGCGCGCATATTTTAATTTTCTAGAGTCGGAATTATGTCACCATAAAATAGTATGTACTGCATAATTTTGTGTAGTAAAATGTAGAAGAAAGTTTTGTGATGGACCTAACATGTTGGCTTTCAATTAAGTTGTTTCAATTAACGTTATTTTCATCACTTAATACAATCTTTCGACAGTGCGCTTATTTTAATTTTGTACTGTCGGAATTAACTCACCATAAAATTATTTTATTCACCATAAAATAATAGGTACTGCGTAATTTTGTGTAGCAAATTATAGAAGAAAGTTTTGTGAGGGTCTCAACATGCTAGCTTTCAATTAAGTTTTGTATTATTCATCACTTATAACAATCTTTCGACAGCGCACTCATTTTAATTTTCTAGAATCGGAATTAAGTCACCAAAAAATAATATGTACTACTGCGTAATTTTGTGTAGCAAAATATAGAAGAAAGTATTGTGATGACCATAACATGCTAGCTTTCAATTAAGTTTTAAGTTATTTTCATCACTTAATACAATCTTTCGACAGCGCGCTTATTTTAATTTTCTACAGTCGGAATTAAGTCACCATAAAATTATTTTAGACTTCATCTATCATTGTCACTTCCACAGCTTAACTTTATTTTCTCTAATGCTTAAGAAGTAGAACGTGCTCCGTTTTTAAGATTACGAGAGACATTTGCATAACGGTTTCTTTCCTGAGATGTGATATACACCAACTTTTCCTTCAGTATTTAAATACATTTCACGAAGTTAATTAATCGCTTTCAGATTAATTAGTAGTGTTAGGCTTATAGAGCAATATTAAATCTATAACGTTTAAAAAAAAAATTAGTTTAAGATAAATTACACCAAGGCTCTTTATTAGAGAGCGTGAAATTCATCCTATTCCCATGTTAACCTATGGAGAAAATAATCTTTATTATTATTGATTAAATAATGTCTGTTAAATAATGACTGTTAAATAATTATTTCTAATTTTCCGAAATTGATTTTTACTTTCCGAACACTATAGTGAGGAAAGTATTGTAATCATGTCAAAAATCCGAATTCGAGATTTTGATGTTTCTATACGTTTCGAGGTTCCTTGAGTCCGTTTTCACTATTTTTACGATGATGTTTGTATGTGTGTGTGTATGTGTGTATGTATGTGTGTATGTGTGTATGTCCGTGAGTGAACACGCTAGAATCTAAACGCTTCGTTCGAATAAGCTGAAAGTTGATGCGTATATTGTAAGTCACCATAGTACAAACCCTATAGATTTTCGTGAATATAGCACTTATAGTTTTTTTACAGGGACACAAAGAAAAATTCTTTATCATTATGGCCTATGGGACCAAAATCTTAAAAGTACGATAGCATCTAAACGCCTTATTCAATTGAGCAAAAAATTTATACACATGTGATAGGTCACAAATACTCAATCTGTATAGATTTTGGAGAATCTAGCACTTATAGTGTTTTTACAGGGACACAAAGAAAAATTCTTTATCATTATGGCCTAACTGGCCAAATTTTTAAAAGTGTGATAGCGTCTAAACGCCTTATTAATCTCAGCAAAAAATTTGTACACATGTTATAGGTCACAGTTGCACTGACTGTATAGATTTTGGTGAATCTAGAGCTTACAGTGTTTTTACAGGGACACAAAGAAAAATTCTTCATCATTATGCCCTATGGGACCAAATTTTTAAAAGTGCGATAGCATCTAAATGCCATATTCAATTGAGCTGAAAATTTATATGAATATTATAAATCACTGATGCACTAACTATAAGCATTTTGGTGAATCTAGCATTTATAGGTTTTTACAGGGACACAACGAAAAATTCTTTATCATTATGATCTATGGGCTCAAAGTTCAGTAGCGTTAAATAAAATATCGTGTAATATATGGACAAAAATACTCAAACACTCTATTATGGTTTTCTCTCTTTTGTTTGTTTAACAACTCCTCTTTCTTTACTTTATCTACAAAACTGTTAATTACTCAATATTCGGAAAGTCGAGTGGAGTCACTCCAGATTTTTTTTTTTTTTAAGTGCAAAAGTTCACAGTTTACAAATTAAAAATAAAACATTTAAAAACAGTGATTGAAAAAAAACAGTGATTGAAAAATGGGGCATGATAATTTAACGGATGTGAATTTTCTGAATGTTAAAATGCAATTTAAAAATATGCATTATTTAATGAATAGTAATAAGGATTATTTTCTTATTCGGATGACATTGAAGATCATTGATAATTAGCATTAAAGTAAAATTTACATTTATGTTTAGATAAATATCAATTTTACTGAAAATATTTACTCAATTAAAGTTTATGGAATAGTTATTTATTATTTATGGGAAATTTGTAAATAACACAATCCAATATTATATATAAATGTGCTGTCATTTGCAAAAAAATTAAGACTACACATAGAAAAATCAGATTTAATGGAATTCGTAAAAATAACATACGTATTTCACATATAAAAGAACAAAATAGACTACATGGCTATTTACAGTAATTAAAGTCAGTATTTGGTTGAACCTCTTTATTTTTAATAACTTGTGCAATCCTCTTTGTAGGCATGCTATAAATAAGACTTACAGTGAGCTTTAGAAATGTCTGTACACCAGACATGCTTTATTGCTTCAACAAGTGCCGTAGCAGTGGATGGTTGCTTTTCGACGCTTTTATTTTTCACAATACACCACAGAATCTCTATTGGATTCAAATCGGGGCTGTTACCTGGCCATTCAAGCATTTTGGTTTTCTGTGCCCTCAGATGTTTCTTGACAATAACTTTCAATACCTTGAAAGTTTTATGTGCCTACTATTAATTATTATTTCATAATTTGGACAGTCATTTTATGATTTTTCCTTCGTCGCACATATATTTGCTTTTTGCACAGGTATACTAACTTAAATCAAGTTGAATAATAATATATATCAAATTTACTTTCGAGATCTTTGTCAACATATAATAACAAATTAATCTGTTATCTCGAAGTTTTTACACTAGAACACTAAACGTCAATAAATGAGGGTAGGCTTTAAATTTAAAACTATCAGAAGTACTGTTTGAGTTAATATAATTGACTGTCAGTTGTCTATATTATGTTAGAAGTGAAATAATCAGCTGATAATATTTTGCAAAATTAATTCGGGCGTTAACGGTTAAACGAGTTATTTAATTGTTAACTTTTTTCTTCTTTCTCTTTTTAATGAGTTATTCAATCGTTATATCTTGTCATCATGATCTTTTCTTAATTTGAAACATTTCTAGTTTTTTAAATTTGCAAAATCGAGACTAAAATACTATTTCCATTCAGAGTATATTTTTATTTTTATTTTTTATCTTTTTTAAATGCTTGGCATGAAACTTCGTTTGGTAAGCAGTAATAAAATGTTTCAACACTAACTTAAGTAGCAAGATTTTTTAGACCAGCTGTAGGAGAACAGAAAAGCTTTTATCATCAAAATCATCAATACTACTTTTGGTTATTAAAAAACTCCAAGACCCAAATATCTTCAAAACTGTGTACTGATGTTGCAAACATAGAGGTACATTTTTATTTAATGATTATCACTTATTTTGAAAAAGGATGTTTAAAATACGATAGTCCTTTAGACAAATATAGTTAAAAATTAGTGATCGAATATGAAATCCTCATATATTGGTAACACTCCTGTGTGTTGTTCGATGTGTAATTATAAGGGCCAGTGGTCTGTGCTAGGGACCTGTACCTGCGTCGTTTGTCCTCCATTGGAGTTCTTGCAAGAGGTTCTAACCCATATTTAGCTGTGTTTGTACCATGATTCAAATCAGATTTCTGCGATGCTTATTATCCTCATATTACTTAGAAGACGAGTCATAACATCACCACAGTGGTTTTGATAACTCACATTTTGAAACTTGATCCATTGGAACTTTGGTTCCTTGAACATTTGGAATTTTGAAAAAACGCTTTTCTCCAAGAACCCTTAAAAAATCCTCATCCACCCTCCAAAAAAAAAAAAAAAAAAAAAAAAAAAACTTATATATATATATATATGTGTGTGAGGAATTTCCGTGACGTGAATTTTTGAATCAGTTTTATTCCTTCATATTATCAGTAACGTTCAATTAAGCACCCTAACTTCCGCATTTTAAAAACACTTGGAATGCTTGCGAATATTTGCAGAGTAACTTTGACTTTATATTAAAAAATATTAACATTATAGAATATTTGTTTTCAATAATTCATATTCAATCAGTAATAATTAAGTTTCTTTTGTTTACTGCTATATATATATTTTTTAATTAGTGACAGTTTTTTTTCGATATTACACTTTTTAATGTTACATTTAAAGTTTCATAACATTTATTTTGCTAGAACTGAGACCAATAATTTTTAATTAGATTTAAATAAGGAAAACGTATCCATATGTTTGCATGAAAAAGATATAATGTAAAAAATTTAAATAATCACTTTATTTCGAAGAAAAATATACAAAGTTTTATATATAAAGTCGAAAAGTACAATTATGCAACTAATTTTTACTCAGTTTAAATTATTTTAAATTTATATTTCATACTTTTTTTGTATATAAATGGTGGTATATAACCATAAAATATGCTTAGAGTTTATTGCATAATATTTTATTAGAAATTTCATCAATATATTTTGTGGTAACTCACATAAGCTAATAATAATCAGAAATAAAGTTTAATGAGGACAGTATTATATTCTAATTTCCTAACTTATTATGGCTTTCATTTTCATAAGTTATTTCCGAAATTCATTTTTGAAATAGCTTTAAAATATATCTTAAACTTGAATACCTCTAAAAGTGGTAATTTAAAATAGTCCCTTAAGAAATATTTGAAGAAATTAATGTATTGAGAAACTTTCCAAATTCCCGTCGGATATTACCTTGTTTCATTAACTTGAAGGGAGAAACAAATTAACGGTAATAAATTAATTTATTCAAGAATTTCTATGATAATTTTAATTAATGCACCTTGTTCTTGTTCGATATGTATATTGTATAAGCATCTTTTAGCTGCATTCTTTCTGATACTCGCTTTCGTTGGCAAGTTGATTTGTTTTTGAGAACAAAAGATAGCTGATTTTAGTGTCATGAATATACGGGATAATTAAGTGCTCTATAGAGATAGTATATTTTCGAAACTTCCAGTAAATTACCCAAAAGTATGATGGTCAGATATTGCAGAAACGTTAAATGAAATTAGAGTTTTTATAAAATAATTGTGTGAATATGTTTACTTGAATGGTATTGAATTTGCATAAAAATGTAAATATTTCACAATATAATACTAAATTCAGTCCAAGCAGTCCATCTCTTTTTTAGACTTATTTAAATCTTTGACTACGATTTTTTTTTTTAAGTTGACTTTAACTACATTTTATATAGATTGAATAGGTTGTATATATATATATATATATATATGTGTGTGTGTGTGTATATTCGCAAAGTAGTTTTCTAAATGCAGACGATAGCTAACTAGCCTTTACAGACTGGTTATTAAAAAAGACATGAAAGCATTTATCATGGAAGTCGTCGTGATTACTCTTCATTATTTAAAAGTACCTAGACCCAAATGTCTTCAAAGATACTAGTGTTGCAAACATTATGGGACTTTTCTAGTTAATGTTAACCAATAATTTTGAAAAATGCTGTTTAATATATGATCAAACATCAAAGTTAAAAATCAGTGATTGAAGATAAAATCCTTATAAGCTAAGTTGATGACACTGCTATGCATTGTTCAATGTGAAATGATTAAAGCCAATTGTTTATGCTAGGGAACTATGCCTTGACGGAGTATCCTCCGTAGAAGGTATGGGGTCTTAATCCATATTTAGCTGTGTTTGTACCATGATGCAAATCAGGCTTCTGCAAAACTGATTGCCCTCATTTTCTGTAAAAGACGAGTCATAACATCATCACAGTGGTATTGTCTCATTTTGGAACTTGTTGCAAAGAATGAAAAATGAAAAAAAATCTATACTACAGCAATAAATAAAGAACTTTTAAAAGATTCCTCTAAGAAGATAAGGAACTTCGGTGACATGAATATTTGAATGAGTTTCATTGCTTTAATATTAACACTAAAGTTTCTTTTAAGAGTCCTAACTCTGCTAATTAGATAATCCACAGTTTGAAAATGCCAGAAATGTTTGCAAATATTTACAAAGTCTATGAATACAAATATAATTATGACTATACTTAAAGGAATGGTAATATTGGAATATTGGGTCAATGTTTTCCCAATTCAACCAGTAGTAATAATATTTTCTTGGTATATTGCTTTATATATATATATATATATATATATATATATATATATATATATATATATATTACGTTTTTTAATATTTCATTTAACGTTATATAACATTTGTTTTACATAAATTGAGATTCAATAAATTTTAATTTGTTTTAAATAAGGAAAACTTATTCATATATTCTCATGCAAAAGATATAATTTAAGAAGCTAAAACATTCACATTATTTCGAAGAAAAGTTTATATGCAAATTGTAAAAATATAGTTATGTAACTAAATTTTGCTCAGTTTAAATTCGTTTAAATTTATATTTTAAATATTGCTTTTATTTTGCATATAAACGATGATATATAAGCATAAAATATGCTTAGGTTTTATTGCATAACATTTTATTAGAAATTTCCTCCAATATATTTTGTGGTAAATCACATAAGCTAATAATAACCAGAAATAAAGTTTAATGAAGACAGTATTATTTTCTACTTTCCTAACTTATTATGGATTTCATTTCCATGAGTTATTTCAAAAATTCATTTTTGAAATAGCTTAAAATATATCTTAAACAAATAACTCTAAAACTGGTTATTTAAAATAGTCTCTTAACAAACATTTTAAGAAATAAATATAGTGAGAATCTTTCTTAAATTCCCATCGGATATTACCTTGTTTTATTAACTCGAAGAGAGAAACAAATTAAAGATGATGAATTAATTTATTCAAGAATTTCTATGATAATTTTAATTAATGCACCTTGTTCTTGTTCAATATGTATATTGTATAAGCACCTTTTCGCTGCATTCTTTCTGATAATCGCTTTCGTTGGCAAGTTAATTTGTTTTTGAGAACAAAAGATAGCTGAAATTAGTGTCATGAATATACGAAAGAATTAAGTGTTCTGTAGAAATAGTATATTATTGAAACTTCCAGTAAATTACCCAAATGCATGATGGTAAGATGTTTCAGAAACGCTAAATAAAATTAGAGTTTTTCATAAAATAGTTGTGTAAATGGGTTTACTTGAAAGGTATTAAATTTGTATTTATGATTGTAATTATTTAGAAATACAGGATGTTTATAAAGTCCCGGACTCATTTTATGTTTAATAACTCATAAAATAATAAAGATAGATTAAAATTAATAACATAAATGGTTAGATAGACTCAAAAATTTCATGACCCTTGTCAATGAACTTCCACGTGTGCCCCCTTCATCGCACGGAGAATATCAAGTCGATAGTCAATTTTACGCCAGGTAGCGGCAAGCATGTCGGCATCCACAGAGGATATTGCGGTTGTAATTCTGACTTTTAAGTCATCAATGTTCGACACTCTCCTCCTGTAAACATTGTCCTTTACAAATCCCCAAAGGAAAAAGTCCAGCGGCGTTATATCAGGTGATCTGGGTGGCCAAGGAATTGGACCTCCTCGCCCAATCCATCTTCCTGGAAAATGGTCATTCAAAGAACTACGAACGATGGTACCCCAATGAGGTGGTGCACCATCTTGTTGCAAAAAGACAGGTGGCTGAATCTCTTCTAGTTGTGGAAATACGAAGTTTTCCAACATGTCTAAGTGTACGATTGATGAGACCGTCTTTTCGGTAAAAATGAAAGGCCCAATGACTCGGTCGTGCATTAGTCCACACCACACACAAAAAAACACACAACAAACACATCAAAAGTAAACATAACATTGCAATAGTTGCCAAAAACAAAAGAGAGAAAAATGCAATTAATAAGCAGACGATATTTAGAAAAGTACAGATATTTAAACTGGAAAATGAAATTATCTGAAATTAACCACACGCGCTGACGATATTTACAAAAGTAAAGATATTCAAACTTGAAAAGAAAATATATGAGTTACTCCATCAATGAATGCCATAAGTTTGTTTATATTTTCATTATTTTATGAGTTATTAAACATCAAAATGGGTCCAGGACTTTATAAACACCCAGTATAATATTGAATTCAGTCCTGTCAGTTTTTGTCGCTTTTTTAGACTTGTTTAACTCTTCGATTAGGAAACTTTTATTTGACCTTGCCTACATTTTAAATAGAATCGGATATGTATATATATATACAGTCAAGATTTGTTCATGTTATCAGTAACTAATTTTCATATAACTAAACTAATCTTATTTTGACGGGGACTGTGGGAACAGTTCATGTTAAAAGTAATTCACGTTAACAGAGTTCACGTTAACGAGGTTCAGCTGTGTATATATATATGCATTTTGCAAAGTGGTTTTCAAAATACACATGATAGCAAACTAGCCTTTGCGAAGCAGCTACAAGAGAACATAAAAGCTTTTATCATCGATGTCGTCGGGATTATTTTTCGATATTTAAAAAATATCTAGACTCAAATGTCTTAAAATCTGTGCATTAGACTTGCAAACATTATGGAACTTTTTTAGTTAATACTAACCACTAATTTTGAAAATAATCTATTAAATATGTTTTGAAGCATCACAATTAAAATTTTGTGACTGAATATAATGTCCTTATAAGCTGGTAACACCACTGTGTATTATGCGATGTGTAATGGTTAAAGCCAGTTGTCTATGTTAGGAATCTGTGGCTGGGTGGAGTGCCCTCCATTAGAGATTTTCTAAAGGGTGCTAACCCATATTTAGCTCTGTTTGTACCATGATACGAATCAATATGATGTAACATGAAGGAATAGTAATAGGGGAATATTGAGGCACAATTTTTCGTATTTAAACAGTAGTAATTGATTTTTTTTGGTTTACTGCTATATTTTTAAAAACAGTATTAAATTTTTTTTTTTTTTTTTATTATTATTATTATATATTAAATTTTTAAAAATTGCAGTCAACGTTACATAACTTTTGTTTTATTAAAACTGAGATCTGATAAATTTGAATTAATTTTAAATGAGAAAAATTTATTCATTGGTTCGCATGCAAAAGATATAATGTAAAGGACTAAAATGATCACTTTATTAAAAAAAAAAAAAAGATTATATGTCCAAAGTCAAAAATATAATTATGCAATTAAATTTTATTCATTTTAAGTTCTTTTAAATGTATTTCTCACATAACCCCTTTTTCGCATATAAACGATGATATATAAACTAACAAATTAAGTATATTTTATAAGTAAATAACTATAAAGTATGCCATAAACCATAAAGTATATTTTTAGAAATTATTGCTTAATATTTTATTTCAAATTTTATCCAATATATTCGGTGGTAACTCACTTAAGCCAATAATAACTAGAAATAGCGTTTAATTAAGACAGTATTATATCATAATCTCCTAACTTATTATAGCTTCCATTTCGATAAGTTATTTCGAAAATTTAATTTTTAATCACCTTTAAAATATATCTTAAACTTAAATTGTCTCTAAAAGTGGTTAAAAAAAGTACCTTAACAAATATTTGAAGAAATAAATATATTGAGAACCATTTCAAATTCCCGTTGAATATTGCCTTGTTTTATTAACTCGAAGAGAGTAACAAATTAACAATAATAAATTAATTTATTCAAGAATTTCCTTACTAATTTTAATTAATGCACCTTGTTCTTCTTCAATATGTATATTATATAAGCATCTTTTCGTTGCATTCTTTCTGATACTCGCTTTCGTGGGCAAGTTAATTTATTTTTGAGGGGCAAAAGATTGCTTAAATTAGTGTCTTGAATATACGGGAAAATTAAGTCTTTTGTAGAATTATTTTATAATTGAGACTTCCAGCAAATTATCCAATAGTATGTTGGTAAGATATTGCACAAGCACTAAATAAAATTAGAATTTTCATAAAATAAATATGTAAAGGTGTTTACATGAATGGTATTGAATTTGTATGTAAAGGTAAATGTTTCAACTTATAATACAGAATTCAGTGCAGGCAGTTTCTATCTATTTTTTTAGATTTGTTTAAATCTCTAACTGCGTTTTTTTTCCGCAAAAGGATATTTAAAATTCAGGCGATAACTAGTAAGCATTTTTTGCAGAAAATTGCAGAATATATCTAAATAGCAAATTTGCTTATCTCAAAAGAATGTATTCGTCATTTTAGTTCTAAAAAAGTTAAACGAAAAAAAAAAAATAAATAAATAAAATAAAATAAAATAAAATAATATAACATATTTGACACTTACTCGATTTTCTCTTTACAATGCTATAGAGACCTATTGCTGATTAAGGTTCAACATAAGAAGTAAAGGTACCTTAACACAAAGGTACCTTAAAATAGTAAAAATTGATTTAGAGAAATTTATTAGACATATATTTTTGTGTGACGGGGTTTCTGCCCCTCGATCCCCCGATTGTACATTCTGCATACATTCATAAAAATTTTAATTTGATATTAAATTTAAAAGTTTATTTAAATTGTTGGGACACATTTTACCTAAAATACTCCTTGGACTTATTAATAGTGTTGAAATTTTTAAATGGCAACCTTTCAAATATTAGATTTTTCGTCATGTTGATAACAGATTTATACAAAAATAAGCCGTTAAAAATTTGATTTTTGTATTCTGGGCATCTCAAATATGTAATTACAGAAAAAAAAGGAAAATTTGGAAAAAACTCTAATGCTTTGTTTACCATAAAGTATGAAAAAATACTTATTATTTCAGAACAGTATTCCTAGACTTATTAAGATTTATAAGTATTTCCATTAATTATACTCAGTAGAAAGATTGTATTAACACAATTTTGTATGTTATTTTTAAATTATATACACTTCACATAATATAATTATATTTAGCACAGTATAAAATCAAATAACACAATATTAAATGCAGTTCAAGAAATCTTAAAGTATATTCTATATATATATATATATATATCGGAATGCTTTAATGTGACCATGTAAATGAGTGGTAAATGATTTTCATACTATATTAAACACTAAACATGGTTTTATGCACATACAAAATACATGTTCATTTCATTATGACAGTGGAAAGGTGTTAAACTAAACCTATAAGTAAATTCCCCCATAGACGTAATGCATTTGAATTTTTCGGATGGCCTGTACATGAACCATTTGCTTAATCTCAACGAAAATTTTAGTGTAGCATCCTTATATAGGAGAAATTTAGAATATTGAGTTTGGACTTTCTGCTACTATTTGTTCTTGAGATATGCTGAATAACAGACATACAGACACACCGCTTAAAACCTGATTTTCTGATTCAGGAGATAAATTTCCTTGTAAATGTACCAAAATTTCAAATTGGAAAATCTGACCCATAGACAATACTTTCTCTATCTTTATATAGGTAAAAAATAAATAAATAAATAAATAAATAAATAAAACAAAAATTCTACATATATTTAAAGAAAGATCTAGAATGAATAAGAAACTAGATGTAAAAACATTTTAATCTGGCTTCCAATCAAAATTCGAAGTACATCATATCCACTTCGGATTTCAATACATTAGAATATGATTAATCGTCAGCAATTTTAATCAGCATTTTATTTCAAAGAGATTTTAAAATTATGTTCAACAAACGAATTTCCTATGAAATTTTTTTCAGTGATAAATAATAAATAAAATTATTCTTGTCCAATATGTATATTATATGAGCATCTTTCAAATACATTTTTATACTGATATTTGTTTTTGTTTCCAAGTTAATTTGTTTTAAAGAGCAAAAGATAGTTTAAATTAGTGTCTTGAATAAACAGAAAAATTAAGTGGTTTAAGCTAGTTTAGTTTTGAAACTTCTGGTAAAATATCCAAAAGTGGGATAGTAAGATATAGCAGGAAAACTGAATAAAATAAATAAAGATTTTATAAAATAGTTATATTATGTATAGTATTTATTTCAATGGTATTTAATTGAATTTTTATATAAAGGTAAACATTTCGAGGTATACAAGATAAAATTAAATCCAGTCAGT
This sequence comes from Salticus scenicus, assembly GCA_963930645.1. Taxonomy (NCBI): domain Eukaryota; kingdom Metazoa; phylum Arthropoda; class Arachnida; order Araneae; family Salticidae; genus Salticus; species Salticus scenicus. The sequence continues at coordinate 141,912,322 of OZ005654.1, forward strand.
TTTTATCTGTTTCCAGATATGTTGGACTTATTTACTAATAATTAAAAGATATTGACTCTGCTTACCATTTTAATAGAATGAATTCGTCCAAAATAAAGCATATTGTTCATTATATTCATTTATTTGCGAAACGTTTTTAAAATTATGAATGAAATTTTAAAAAATAATATTTGTAAAAAATTGCAGACGATATCTAACTAGTAATTTTTGAAATCTCAGTTAAATGTATATAACACGTTAGAAATGAAAAGATTAAAGTTATAAAGCGAAAGAGAAAAATAATAAAAGGTGACAATAAAATTATACATAGATTTACAGAAATATCAAGATGAAATTTAAAAAACTAGAAAGTGTAAAAGTATTTTAATTCGGTTTCAAATAAAAACTCGGAGTCTATTATATATAATTTAGATCTCAACTTAACAGAATATCGTTAAATGAGACATGGTAACGTCTAATAATTTTAAACATACTTTCGTTAAGCAGTGATTTTAAATCTATGTTTTACAAACGAATTTTCTATTTTTTTTTTTTTTTTTTTTTTTTTTTTTATGTTAGACATAAATGAAATTATTTTCATTCAATAATTGCATATTGCATAAGCTTATTTTCGTTGCATTCTTTCTAAGGTTCGCTTTAGTTGGTGAGTTAATTTGTTTTGAAGAATAAAAGATAGCTGAAATTAGTGTCATACAAATACGAAAAAAGACCGAGTTCTGTAGAGTTAAATTATTATTTAAACTTCCGGTACACTCTCCAAAAATATAATGGTTATAACAAAGAAACCTATAAAAAGTTGAGTTTTTATATCTTAGTTAAGTGAAAACGAAAAAGAGAAAAAAAAGGAAAAGGAAAATGATAAATTCTGTATAGATTTAAAGAAGAATCTAAATTTAATTGAATACTAAAAAGGCTGCAAACAATTTAATTTGGTTTCGAATTTAAATTTGAAAGTTCGTCGCGCATCTACTTCAAACACAATAAAAGTTTTTAAATTAATGTTTAACAGACGAAGTTCTTATGAATAAAAAATGAAATGTACTAACTTGTGGATAAATATATCTATTTATTTAAACAAAATGTTATTATAAATTTAATATTCCATATTCAGGATAAATATATCAAGAAACGTAACGATTATTTTCGTATTCATATTATTTTCAGTTGGATAATAACGCCCTTTGTTTACTTACGGATGGAAACATACTGACGACAATGAATTAATTATTTGAAGAGCTTGTAAAAGAGTTTTAATTAACACATTTGGTTCTTGTTATATAAATAAATATTATACAAAACGGGAACCTTTTCGTTAAATTATTTTCGGATTGCTCGTTTTTCGCTTTGTTACATACTTTCACACACTGTAAAAAAGAAAAAAAAAAATCTAAAACAGGTAAAAATTTGTAAGATATTTTTGTAAAGCAATGTTCCAAATTGGAAAGTTTTATTTATAACCCAAAATTTCAACCTAAATTGGATACGAGACCAATTTTGGATAGAATTGTTTTGGGGTTTATTTTTTGCAGTGTATACATACGTATACATACGAAGTGTTTACATTTTGTTTAGATCATCTACTCATGATAGATTTCTTTCTATAAGAGGTGAGTGATACAACATTTTCTACAACGTCTTTATTTATTATAGACAAAAACATGAGATAGTGAACCATACATAACGAGTTTGTAAACTCAAAATAGATAGATTTTCTGACCCATCATGGGTTATAAACAGAACTTTCCAATTTGGAGCATTGCTTTACTCAAATGTTTTCCAAAATTTTTACCTATTTTAGATTTTTTTTTTTTTTTTTTTACAGTGCAGCATAAAAAGTAAATAGAAGTTTTTCGGGCACATTTAAAAGCTTCATGTATGCATTATTTAATTGAAATTTTAATAAAATATATTTAGAGATAGATTTGCTTTTAGTTTGAACGATTCACGCGGTAATTTTGGCTCTCCAAGAATAATATATCATCTTAATAATGAAAGACTAAGTATCTAAAAACTAACACTCAAAATTGATGCCAATACTGCTGTGACAATACATTGAAATATAGAAAATGAAATATTATTCATGTTTTCAAAAGATTAGTTTTTTTTTTTTTCTTTAAGCTTAATTTTAACAGAAAAATAACGTAACGAATGCAGTAACGTACCGAAAAAAAAATATATATACAATTTTACCCATGATTTAAAAATACTAATAATAATAGTTAAAGAAAGAAAGAAAGAAGATTTAATATAGTTATAACATTTGAGTCACGTAGGTCAAAGCAGATTTGTTATGATACAAATTAAATTTTAATTATATATATATATATATACATATATATATAACATTATGCAAATCCGTGATAAATAATTCATATTGACATGGGAAAAAAGGTAATAAATCTGCGATATTTAGATACATTTGTCCCGTCGACAAATGAATTTAGCGATGATTGTAATGAAAGGATTTGCACTGAAGTTTATAACTAATTAAATTTAAAATACGTTTCATGATTCAAATACTGTTCTTTTAGTAACATTCACAGATAAATATTAAATAATTTTTAATTAGTTATTGTCTGTTTATCGCGACATTTGGTCACTGTTTTTTACATGGCGAATATGGCTTGCCTGGTAATTTAAACAAGCAGTTAATTTGTAAATAAGTTCATTTGGTAATATCGAATGCTAGGTGAGCAAATAACGACTAGTTTAATAGATTTTCTTGTCAGAATATTGCAGTTATGCACTTTAATTACTATGACTGGGTTAACACCAGCGTGACGATATAGCAACAGATGTGGCCAAGCCATAAACAAATCCCGCTAAAGTCACATACATGGACAACTAATTTATTGTCTAAAATATGTTTATAACCTTTTTTTTTTTTTTTTTTTTTTTTTTTTTTTTAATAAAATTCACGCATTCTAAATAGACGTTTTTTTATTTGTAAAGTTCATTTATATCACAACAGGCGACTTTAAAGACTTTTTTTTATCTTTAAAAAGTTTTGTACTTGTACTACTTTATGTGTTATGTTGCGTATTTTCTTTCACGCGTTTATTCATTTATTTGCTTGATGAAAGTTTGTGTTTCATTATTTTGACCTCAAACAATTGTTGGGATCTTTGTAATCTATGGCATTTACTTAGTTTCTTTGCCTTTCAGTACCTGTTCTTCGGTTCATTTTACTACACGCTGTTAAAAACTAGTTCGCATAATTTGCATTTTAAGATTACTCATTTTTTATTTAAATAAAAATATCTTAGATCAAAATAAGGCGCATTTTATGAACTTATAGTTTTAAATAATTCAAACGTAATTTCCATCTTACAGACACATAAATATTGATGTTTTATGGCATTATTTCATATAAATAAATATTTTCAAACTTATTAATAAACCTATTTATTTTATTTAAGAAAATATTTTTTAAGAAAATAAATATTAAAGCTTTGATATGTAGTTGAAGAAAAAATATTTTTAGAAGTTTACTATTTCAATTAATAATGCATATCTTAACTTTACGAAATCAAAAAATTTCGTGCTAATAAATTGATTCATTAAGGAATCGCCTAAAGAATTTTAATTAATACATCGGATTCTTGTTCAGTATACATGTATTATATAAACAGAGACCCTTTACAATGCATTCTTTTAGGGACGCCCATTTGTCGGAAAGTTAATTTGTTTCCAGACACTAGACATAGCCGAAAGTTAGATTCAAGAATACAAAATAAAGTTAATTTACTTAGGATTTACTTATTAGGGTTAATTTATTAAATAAATTTTGAAACATAATATGTATTTGATATTGATAACTGGATTAAAATGTTTTTGTGCACACAACTTTTATATGAAAAATGTATCAAAGTTTTTGTTCTGAGGTACAGTGTTTTTCTTACAATAATAATAATTGATTTAAAAAATGAGCCATTAAAGAACTTGAAAATGGTGTCAGAATATTAATAAAACTATTACTCATGAACTTTTTAAATATGGTTATAGTTGTGTAAAATCTGTATATTTATGATAATCTGATATTAGTATTCTAAAAAATCGAATAATGAAATCTTAAAAAATCTTATAAAATCTATCGATTTCAAAATTTTGTATCGGTAAGGCAGGGGTTATTTTGAAAATGAAGTATTTAAGTACTATATTGTTAAAAGTTAGTGATTTTAAGTTTAGCTAAATTATTTTCAGAGACCATAAACTTTATAATATAGTTTTACAATATTATATCTTTATCTTTAGTAAACCTTTCGTTTCTTTTTCTTTTTATAAGGGGGAGAGGGAAATAAATAGTATGCAATAATAGGAGAGAAATCATACTAAAAAAAGGAATCATAAGGCATTTTTTTCTGTATACTGTTATATATACGAACATTGACTGTTTGAAGTAACGGTAAGTGAATTTTTAAGAAAATAATTAAGCTGGAATCAAAAATTTTACTTTTAAAAGTTAACATGGCTGCTTAAAACAGATGTATTTAATAGAAAGGACTAAATTTTATTTCTGAAATTTTTATAAAAAATAAATAAAGCGGTAGTATTAAAAAAACTATTTTGTGCAAATGTAATCAGAACTCATAAAATCGATAGCAAGATTTTGGCAATACCAAGAGAAGAAAAAAATCTACGCAAGAAGCTGCCAAAGACAGATTTTATTTATATAAGAGATAATATATCTGAAATATTCGTTGCTAATGGATAGTCGATGCCAGAATTTTTTTTTTTTTATGATTTGCTTAGAAGCGTAATTAGAAGATATCAATATATTTAAAAAGTTTACAGTCTAAAAGTCTAAATAAGTTGCTAAAAACAGAAAAAAAAAATCTTTATATAATCTAAATCACTTACTTAAGAGCATGTATTTGTAATCATAAGCTAACATTTTTGCTAAATTATTTAAATTGGAATCTTAAATATCATTTTTAAAAGTTAATATGGACAATTAAATTATTTAATTAAACTACTTAATAAAATAAAATAAAATAAATTTTTGTGTCCAAAATTTTATAAAAATGGATGTGAATATACATATATAGATTTAAAATAGTAATTTGCGGTAAATATAATCAGAATTCTTAAATTGAGAAAAAATGTATTCGTAATGCCAGGTAAGTATTTACGCAAAAGCTGCTAACGAAAAAGTTTATTTATCCTATGTAAAAGATAATATATTCGGAGTAAATATCCGTTACTAATAGACAGTGGATGACAGAATTCTTTTTACTGTTTGCTTAGAACTGTAAGTAAAATATATCGATATGCTTAGAGCAGCTTAGTGTAAATAAGTTACTGCTAATAAAAAAATGTTTCATTCAACCTGAATCACAGACATAAGAGAATAGTTTTAAAAACATAAGTTGAAATATTTTTTAAAAGAATTAAACTGGAATTTTAAATCTTATTTTAAAAATCTAACAGGTAAAATTCAAACAGATATATAAGGTGGCCATAGTTAGATTGCTAGTGCTCACAATGTCCCGTGGCACAATCTAATTGCAAGAATAACCCCAAAGTTTGTAGGAAGATAAAACAAGTCGGGGGACGATGGATTTCGAAAATATAAATAAATTAATAATTTAAAATTAAAAATAAATTTCAAAATTTACCGCTAGGGGAATATATGACGTTGTTTCACTAACAAGGAAACATTCAAAAGGTGCCGTTTTCAAAAAAAAAAAAAAAAAAAAAAAAAAATTAAAAAAATATATGTGATTCTAGTCTTCATAAAATACCAGAAAGTGAAAATATTATCAGCTGAAATGAATTACAGTGACCACAAAAAATTATCAAAATTAAGCATTTTTAGCGATTTAGCGATGTTAGGCGATAAGTTCGCTAGCACCGAGATTGCTGTGTATGAACAGAACCGTGTTTTGCTTCTCCGCCAAGTACTCAAAATCAATCGCCTAACAGTGTGAAATGGCCAAATATACTGAATTTTGGTAATATTTTATGGTCGCTGTAATTCATTTCAGCCGATAATTTTTCCACTTTCTGGTGTTTTATGAAGACTAGAATCACAAATATATATTTTTTTTTTCAATATTTTTTGAAGACGACACCTTTTGAATGTTTCCTTGTAAGTGAATTTTTTCTCGCGGGCAGATTAGCGCGATGTCTCCAATTTCAAAATAATAAATAGTACAAAAGCATTATTTAAAAAAAGTGCGCAATGATCAACTTTAAATAGTAAATTGCGACAAACATTTTACTTAGAAAAACAGCGCCGGATGTAAATTTTGGATTTTTTTTTTTTTTTTTTTCGGAATCCTTCGCCCCCCGTTTTGTTTAATCTTCCAACAAACTTTGTTGGAATTCTTGTAATTACATGACAGTACACCACGCTATAGACACTGTCAGTTTAATTATGGCCACCCTGCATAATAAATTAAATTATTTTTAAAAAATGTACTCAATTTTATAAAAACGGAATAGAATATACAGATGTAAAATTAAAATACCTATTTGTAGCAAATTTAATCCTATTTCTCACAATTGAGAGAAGTGTTTTGGTAATACGGAGGAAAACTTTACGCGAAATTGACTAAAGAAAATATTAATTTTTCCTGCATAAGAGATAATAGTATTCGGAGTACATATTCATTCATAATGTATAGTCGATTACAGAATTCTATTTATTGTTTGCTTAGAGCTGTATTTATAAGATATCAATATGCTTAGAGCAGTTTAGTGTGAATAGGTTTTGTTAATAAAAAAATACTTTCTTTAACCTGGATCACTGATTTAACCCTACAAGGCTCATTTTTTTTTTTTTTTAGTGCGCGACAAAAATATATAGGTTCTAATTAGTGATAAGAAGATAAGGAAAACTTATAAAAATAAAAATAAAACCATATTTTACGGAAAAATCAACTTTTTAGCTCAACGTACCGCATGTGGAACATACATAAAAATATGACTTACTAATACGTTTACTATTGTAATTAAAAAAAAAAAAAAAAAAAAAAAAAACTTACCTCTGAAAAATATACACTTTGTTATAACACACAGTTTTTTTTTTTTTTTTTCGAGTCAAAACTGTACAATAGCTATTCTTTTTTTATTTTTGAATTCAGGCAAACGACTAACGTATCATTTTCATTCAAATTTCACACTGAGTGCACTATAACAAAAACACGAACGACATCTTCAGGTAAAGATTCGTATATTCATTGCTAAATGTCAATAGCTTCTATCAAGATGTCAAGAGATGTCGCTACTAATAGTTTTATAGCTATAGGAACGATTAAAGTCGGTGTTCCACAAATGAAACAGGGTGACTTGTAGGGTTAAGAGAATAGTTTTGAAATTAATATCGAGACTTTATTAAAATAATTTTAAATTGGAATCTTAAATCTGATTTTTAAAAATAAAAGTGGAAATTTAAAACGTGTATATCATATTAAGCTATTCAAAAGACTAAATTTTTGCACTTAAGATTTTAGCAATCTGGAATTGAATATACAGTAGTTTGTAGCAAGTGCAACAAACTTCTTACAATGGAAAGAAACTTTTTCACAATACGAAGGAAAACATGCGTAAAAGCTGCTGAAGAAAATGTTCATTTATACTGCATAATCGAAAATATACTGGAAATAAATATTCGTTGCTAATATATATAGCCAATCCAATGAGTGTTTCTGTGATTTGATTAGAACTGTATTTATAAGATATCGGTATGCTTAGTGCAGTTTTGTGTGAATAACATTTAGTTGAAATAAAAAGATGTATAAACTTCTTTTTCCCTGAATCACTGACTAAAGAGAATACTTTTTCAAGTTCTAAGTTAACACTTTTGCGAAGAGAATTAAACTGGTGTTTTAGGCGTTTGGGAGTAAGGTCAATTGACTGTACTATAGGGTCCTAAGCCTGAGAGGAAGTGCTCTCAGTGAAGTTTTTCTAAAGGGTCTTAGCCGGTTTTCATGCATTTTTCGGAGAAAACCACGGAAAACTCCGAATGGCCAGGGCGACGACCGTGAACTGGGATCGAACCTGGCACCTCACAACAATTAAACTGGAATCTTAAATATTATTTATAAAAGTTTCTTTCTTTTATACATGTATATATACATATAAGAATAAAAATATTGAAAACTTTTTGAAACATTTCAGTAGATGAAACCAAGGATCACCTAGAAAAAAACATGAATAAAGATTTCTAAAATATTATTATTCTGATATTAAAACATACAACATCGTTACTTTTTCAAGGGCATGGAATGAATGTCGCATGAAATTTCTGTCGGGTTGTATGCATGTTTGCTAAACATTTACAGCACGCTATGCCCAATATTACCCATAAGACATAAAAATAATTCAATACTGAAATAGAAAAAGGAAAAAACCAAATGAGAAACATATTTTAGATCAACAATTACCAATATTACATATTAAAAAATATATTTCTTAGATTTAATAATAAAACCAAAATTATTAATCACAAAACAACTGCAAAAACACGCCGAACACAGCTCAAATTCACAACCACAGCCATGAGGCTGAATTTAGTTAAATTTACAGTTAATTAGAGAGCCGTATTTAACTACTGAACTATTAAGAATCTACTATTAACATCTAAACTTAACATCTAAAAAACTATTAACATCTAAAATTAAAATTTATTATAAGCATTACAACCAATAGTAACAGTGCGACATTTTACAGGAGTTTTATGAAATTTAGGAATGACAACAATATATGGACAGTTGAAATTTTTACATTTGAGTTTTAGTAATTTATGAAAGCTTAAAATCCTTTTATTGTTAATTTCAGTTGTTAAGGTGGTTTGCTTAAAAATATTACAATTTAAAACAGAGTTGCTAAGATTTGCTTATATAACTCTTTACAAATAATGGCATAATTATTCGGTGATTTATCTACATAAATAATAATAATTTTTTTTTTTACTTTTTGTAAAAGACTAATAGATTTATTTGAAGTTTTATAGTTTTCATTTTTAATAAAACTTGACTAAAGAGAAAACTGATTTTTTAGAATTTTTAAGCATTAATTTTAAAACATTGAAATATTTTAAATGTTTTGTTATAATCAATTGCAATTTCATAAATAAATAAATCTAAATCTAGAGAAAACTGACATGAAATTTGATTTAGGTTACTTTTTGCACGAAGTCTAAATTGAGTGCCATAACTCATAAGTTTATATCATTGACTATACTAAGATCATCAGTAATAATATGTCCATGTGTGGTATCAACATATTTTTTGTAATCAGGGTCATTACAGTAACAAACAATATCAAAAGAAGGTGTATTTTTAGAAAACGTATTGTAATTAGAGATACGCCGACCTAAGGTAAGTGGATACATAAAAGGTTTGTAATAGGGAAGACACTAAATTCATTTTCAATAATAGACTGAAAATTGACATAATTAAAAACAGGGGTAGTGAAATTGATAATCAATTGTGTATTGTGAGATTTAAAAGAAGGCTTAGTGGAAATTTTTATATTTAATAATGAAGCTCGATATTACAAAATATATATTTAAAAAAAAAAAAAAAATGTGTCAGAGAATTATCTAGAATTGTATTTCTGGAAAATTTTTAAAGTAGACATTAATTAAATGTTTTTTTTTTTTTTTTTTTTTTTTTTTTTTTGAAGATAAATTTCCTAATTTCTAATCAGATTAGGGGTAAGTGGTATTGAAAAACGAGATGAATTTAGATTTCATTAGTAATCGAAGATTCAAATTTGTAATCTAAAATTTTAACAGTTGTTTTTTGAAAATCATGTAATTTAAAGTGTGAATATTCTACATTATGTAACAAGTTATAATGAGAATTTTGACATTTAATTTTAGACCTATGATCATTATGACTTAAATGCGAATGGTTACTAGTTTGACCAATATATTCCATGGGACACTCATTACATTTCAAAGAATAAATAACATTAAAAACCTTGAAGAAAATTACTAAATTAGAAGAGTTTTTTATTTCTGATTTATCAGCAATAGGACAAGTAAGACATCTAGAAGATTTACAGGTTTGTGAAAACAATCTATGATAGGTACAGGAACATAAGTAACTTTTTATGGATTCGGGGAAATCCCTATAAATCTCCCTGTACTGAGCATTAGGCCTAGTATTACTATGGACTAATTTGCCAGTATCTAAAATTTTACTAAATATTACCATTATTGGATTTTTATAGAAGAATATATTTAAACTTAAAACCAAAAATATGTAAAATTTTTTATTTAAATAAATAAATAAATTCTAGATTAAATATAAATTATAAGAATAAATTTAGCATAATATTTGCCAGAAGAAAGAAAAAATAAATAAATAAAAGGAAATAAAAGTTCATTAAAATAAAATAGCTATACTTAAATATAAGAAAGATACATAATAATTCTCAAAAAAAAAAAAAAAAAAAAAAAAAAAAAAGAAAAATACAAATCTGGATTAAAATAATATGAAAAATAGAGAATAATAAATAACAGTAACTATAGAATACTAGATTAAATAACAGTAAAAATTGAATTCTAGATTAAATATACAGGATCATAAAAGATAGATCGTATAATACATATTTACAAGAGTCCCAGGATAATTAATCATAAACAAACCTAAAACTAGTGATAAATAAAAGCTAAATCACTGTTTATCAAAAACTATAGCCAAAATAAAGTAAATCCACAAGGCATTTAATAAATAATATATATATATATATATATAGTCTGATCTCCTTCATTGACCAGACGAATGTAAAATAGCAAAATAAAAATAAAAGCAGAGGCATTCTAGAATGCATATGAATGTTTCTCGAAGTTTCAAAAACCATAAAAAACATATGCTGAACTTTCGAAAAACGCATATGAAATTCCATATCATGTTTAAGAAAGAGGAAAAGAAAGAAAAGAAAAGCGAGGTTTTCTTTGGTAAGAATTTGCAACTGTTGTGAAAAACCACATAAATGATTTCCTCTTTTTTTTTTTTTTTTTTTTTTTCACCTTCAAAAAACATTCCCTCTTCTTTTCTTTTCTTTTTATTTTTTTTTTTTTTCTAAACAAATGTCGCGATAAAAATTTTTATTCAATTTGAAATGATGCATTTATATCTAAGATATGCGCTTACAATAGAAATTTGGTTTTAAAATGCGCGAATTATTGTACAAAAGAGGAATTGTTAAGGAAAAGTTGAGAAGTTTGAGACAATAAAAGTATTTAAACAAAATTCAAGGTTGTTGAGGAAAAAAAAGTTTTCGTCAAAAAGCTATAGCAAAAAAAAAAAAAAAAAAATGTGGCATATCATGATATTGAAAATTTTTAAATTAAAATTCAAAACCGATAAATTTGTTCTTGTTTATTTTTTTAAATTATTTTTTATTTAATTTTTAATATTTAATTTTTTAAAGCTATAGAATGTGATGAAACACGTTTAAAACGTTGTCATAGGAATATAACGTTTCGGCAATTATATCAAATAAGATTTCGATAAATATATCAAAAGGTTTCCACATTCAAAAACAAAATATTACTTTTTTCTATTAATGTTTTTCATTTATAGTGTTAAAATACGCTAGAACATGTGAGATAGAAGAAAAAAATTGCAAAATCGCATAAAATATTCCTTAATCATGCTACCTTATACTTAAAAAAAAAAAAAAACGCTTTTACAGAATTGGAATTACTAGATTCGTTTTAAACAATTATATTTTTCGTTTTTTAAATCTAAACTTCGACAACGTTGTTACTATATATATATATATATATATATATATATATATATACATATAAATCAGTGATTGTTTTTCAATAAAAAAAAATAAATATTTTATAACAAACTCGTAGCCATGGTAGTCTATGTCAGTAAATAATCAGAAGATTGCAGGATCAATTCCCGAAAGGGCTAAAGAACGTTCTGTACATTAATAGCCGCTGGTGGACATAAAATTCGTCGAGTTCTTTTAAAATCAATTCTTCTAATAGCTACCGAAGTCAGGAGCCTGTCCCCATCGTGAATGATTTAAATTATGATGACATGTTTCCGAACAACAAGTAGAGATGAATCTCAGACCACCACCAATAGCTCATTAAGCAAATCTAGTGCGGCGTTTATCAGCTTAACAGATCCTAACTCATAAAAAGACTCATTTGATGTCAAACGGACAAATTGTATTTTGTTAAATTACCGTGTTTTATTACTCTTTTCTCATTTTTCTTTCTATAGCTTCTGATACACATAATTCATTTTTTATGTATGGAACTATAACTATTTCTATATACAACTAATTCATTAATGAGTTTTGTTAGAGTTATTGTACTTCAAATGCACTTTATAAAATTCATTTCATTACAAGACTTTTCTCGCAGCAAAAATCTTACGGGAAATACCATAAAAATGTATCTATTTTTCCGTTTCTCGACCATTTGTTATGAAAAGCCTCAGGAAAAATGGATGTATCTGAATATTAAGGAATTTACTGTTTAAACATAAAAAATGGAAATTCCCTGTATATATATAGATTTTATTTTATTCATAGAATTTTAACTGCAATTACGTCTATACATGATCATTTTCACACGTAAATTTATACATCTGAGATATTAAGAATTTCGGCTATTTAAAGAACAATAGTTATAATAATTCATAGATTCTGATTAGCACAATAAAATTAGAACAATGATTTTATAGCATCTCAGAGTCGTTGACTGACTATAGTGTTTCAACTCTACGTTATACAAGATTAGTATGTTAAACGAATAATATATTCAGGACATTATTATCTAGCTTGGTATTACATAGAGATTCAGTAATGTTAATTAATTGTGAAAGTATTACAATAAACTTGCGAATACATTTCAAAACCTTGACAGTAACTCAAATTCTTCTTTTTTTTTTTTTTTTTTTTTTTTTTTTTTTTTTTAAGAAAAATACGTCTATTAAATTGTTGCTGCTATTTTGTCATTAATATGTAAATAGTATGAACTTTTTTATTTTTTTAGACAATTAGTATTGTCGTAAATTTTAAAATGATTTTGAGTCGTACCATTGTAAAATTGTAATAGAAATTAATATAACGTAATAGTATTTTAATATCTTAAAAATCATTCTTCATTCGCTTTATGATAGCAATGTTACGAGTTTGCATCACGGCAAAGTTCACTGAGAAAAAAATATATATATACCGCCTTCATCTGAAATGAATATAGTTATATGTTTTATATATTTTTTGGTACTTGTTTAGTATAAATAATGTATTATATCTTAAACAATAAAATGTTTTTAATATTACAACTGATGTACATTAATATTGAATTAAAAACACAAAAAAATTTACATTTCATATATATATGTTTCAAATATAACCTTATCGCAAAATATCATGAATTTTATATGTAGTTATTTTTAGAGATCTTCTTGTAAATAATACAATGTTTATTCAATTTTAATTATTTCATAAATAGTTATTTATTTAGTATAACAACAATTATTTAAAGTAGAATAATGAAAAACTCTTATGTGTTCAGCCTAAATTGAAATTTTATTATTATTATTATTATTATTATTATTTTACTTTTTATTCATCTAAACAATGTAAAAATAATTTATCAATTTACTCAAAAATGATAGTGACAAAATCCGTACAGCATCAACATTCTTACGGTGCTAAATCCTGCACCTTATCTTGACAGAAGGAAAAAAAGAAAGTCTACTTACGCGTTAGAAATGGGTAATCTCTAAGCTTTCAATAGCCTTGTTCGCTTATTTTAGAAGCAAACAGAGAAATGTAGAATAAACAGTTAAGAAGGTAAAAGCATTTTGCGATTTACTGAAGAGGAAAAAACGTACCAAATAGTGAAATACTTCTTTTGAAATAGTAAAATATATTTTATATTCTATAAGTATGCTCAAGATGCTGTGAAACATTTAGTAGGTTATGAGTTTTGAAATTTTCGACGCATAAGATACTTTTCAAAATTAATTACATTTCTTCTTAAATTCTTAATTACATTTCTTTTATATGAGGTCTTTACCGGGCACATAATAATTATGATTACTGATCTCTATGATACTGTATTATATATTTTGTTTCTCTAAAAATGTATTTATAGTAATAAATTTAATTTTTCATTAATATCTATTCAAAATTGTCCCCCCTATTTTAATTAATGATGTTAATACTTTCAACAAAATAAATATATTGAATCCAATCCTTTGATAATTTTTTCTATGTACTCAATTAATTAATATCTGATTAAATGATCATTTATCTTGCAGATATTCTCAGCAGTCATTTAGAGCTTTTTATTAAGTTTCTTCATTTGTTAGATAAGTAGATTTAAATTCATTTCTTCACTAGTATTGATAATGCATAAATTTCAGTTTAGTTAAAAAAATGTTTACAAACTTTTGTGGTGCAGCCTTGTCTGGAATCTTAACGAATTTATTTGTCAAAAACTGTCTACCAGATATCACGTTTATGATAATAATCCCTTGCGAAAATCTGACTGGATATGAGACTGGGATGTAATAAATTTTGTTCTTCATTTGTGGCAAATCATACATGAGTATTTGGCGTTAATGTGCAATTATGGCGAGAAATGAAGAAACCTACCTGATAACCAGGAATTCGTTCTCTTTCTGTATAAGTCTAATGGTCCGCCCTCCTATGACGCCACATCCCATTTTTCTACACTAATCTACTTTAAATAATTGCAGTAAGAATAGCACAAACTTCATATTATTTTTCCTGATTCATTTTAGAAAATAATTATACTCTAAGAAATTTTAGCAAAATTTGTACGACCAGCTTCAGTCTTCGAAAAAAAGAAATCCAGTAACCATACTTGTAAAAAATTACAATAAAATTCAGAATGTTGTTCGTTTATCAGCGAATCACTTCTCTACTTTGAGAAAAAGTCCATAACTTTTAATGGACGTAACTTCATATTTACCGCCAGGACTGGGACGTTTTCTTTGTGAAATATTTTACAATGCATAATAATACTCCACTCACATCTGCATAAAGCATATCAACACATCGAATTTTGATAAAACATGATATGTTATACAGATCAAGAGGTAAGTATGCCTAGAAAATCAAAAAATTGGTTCAAATATTGACCATCATATATGAAAGTAGGGAGTGTAAACATCTGAGGAAAAAGAAATTGGGTTTCTGTGATAATGAAACCAATCAAGAAATTAAAAAAATATATATATTTTAGCTGAAAGTAGTTTTACATTTGTTATATTATATAAACATAAAACACACACACGCATGCATGCATATATATGTATATGGGCTTCCTTGATCCTCAATGAAATCCAATTATTTCTCTGAAAAAGTTAATTTCATTACTTTCATCTGAATGTTGAAATTTAAACTAACATTATTTTTTTCTTTTTTAGAAAATACTTTTTTCATGGTCTCTCTCTCTCTCTATATATATATATATAGAGAGAGAAGTTTCATAAAAAAAAAAAAAAAGAGAAGAAAAAGAAAGAAAGAAATACATCTATCTTATAGCTAGATAGCACTCTGGAATTCGGTTCTCATGTGTCTAGTTCCGATATAAGCATGAATGTTAATAGATGGAGCTAGGAATAAGTTTTCCCAGAATTCACGACATTTTTATTCAATAGTTACCAATAACTATTAGAAATGATATTTGATATTTATATATATATATATAATAGACGATTAATCTTGGAAGTGATTGGGCAACCGTTAGAATTCCACTTTAGTAGTGGATATTGAATAAAAAAAGTCGCAAAATCTGGCATCACTGCTCGGAATTACCTCTAAGCAGTAACACCGATCCGATTTAATTTATCCTATTAAGCAAAAAAAATATTACAGAGCATCGATACAAACCAAAGTAACACGAATAACGATGTCTCTAGGTATCTGAATAAAAATATTAGTTCCCCATCATACAATAGGTATGGGTAACTTAGGTAATCGTGAAAATGTTCGACCTCGGTTTTTTAACTTTTTACACGTTTTCAGGTGTGAGGAATCCGAAAATGACAAAATATGTAGGGTGTCTGTTAGTGTGTCAGTCCGTTAGTGTGTTGGTCTGTTTAGACGATATCACACGAACAAATGATTGCAGTGAGGTCAGACAAGTTTTAAAATATTACTTTCGACACTGGCATGAACCTTATTTATTTGAATTAAAAAACTTCGTAAGTAATTTGAAATTTACGATTTTCTTAACATGAGAGAACAGGGCAAAGTTTCACTTAAACTTGCATTAAATGAAAATTTTTGCTATAAAAATGTCAGACCAGTTTTAAGATATCAGTTTTGATGCCGGAATGAACATCAGTTACTATAAACATGCTACTTTAAAAATTTCGCAAGTTATTGGATATTTACGAATTTCTTAACATGGCAGAATAGGACAAAATTTCACATAAACGTCAATTTTTAGGGATATTTTCATCCTAAAGATGTCAGACTACTTTAGAAATATCATTTAGGATACTGGCATGAATATTATTGACTATGAATTTTCCAATATAAAAATTTCGTAAGTTATTATAGAATTTTACGAATTTCTTATCATAACAGAATAGGGCAAAATTTTACACAAACGTCAATCTTGAGGGATATTTTCAACATAAAGATGTCAGTTCACTTTTGAAATATTATTTAGGATAGTGACATGAATACCATACAGTATGAATTTTTCAATTAAAAAAATTCTTGAGTTATTTGGAATTTACGATTTACTTAAAATGGCAGAATAAGGCAAAATCGAGCATAAACGTCCATTTTGAGGATCATAAATATATCAGACAATTTCAAAATAACATTTGTGATACTTGTATGAACATGATTAACTACAAATATACTAATAGGAAAATTTCGTAAGTTATTTGAAATTTAAGATTTTTATCAACATAGCAAAATAGGGCGATATTTCATAAAAATATGCGTTTTTGCGAAAGTTGCATTGAAAATAGCACCATGAAAATAAACTACGAAATTGATCCATATAAAATAAATTAATAGATTAGAATAACATAAATATATCGAACTGAATTGTGGGTAGCCTATTAGGCGAGAATTTCGTTCTGTCACTGTGTCAAGCGTTTGGTCAAAATCATTTCTCTTAACATGAATATAATATGCCATGCGTACAAGAAATTTATGAGAACATACATATGATGGGGAACTGAGCAGCGTCCACTTATGCCAACCAGTTTTAATTACAGCCTCTTTGTTTCAAAGTATAAAAATTTAATGCAAATATATTGATAAAAACAAACTTATTCATGTTGTTAAATGTTACTTTATGTTTTGTGTTTTTGTCCAATTAAATTATGAAAAAAAATCACTTACATAAATTCAATAAATTCTTCAAATTTGCAAATAAAAATTAGCAAATGAAATAAAAATACTTCACATAGTCTTCGGATTTATTTTGATTTTTTATTGATAATTTTTTATTTTGTGATAGATTTTTACTTTCTTTTACCCTAAAAAGTATTATTTTGTGTCAAATTTTTGAAATAGAGATTTTGTAATATTTACATGTTTTGAGGTCTCATCAAACAGAAAACACCTTTTAAGCGGTTGGTCTGTGTGTTTGCCTGTGTGTCTGTTATGAGCATATCTCAAGAACATATATTATCAGGAAATCTAAACTTGATATTCAAAATCTGTATCTTATAGGGAGACTTACACTAAACTTTAAGATCACGCAAAGAGTTCGTGTACAGGACTATTCAAGAGAATCCAAATATATTGCGTCAATGTGCAAAATTTCTGATAGGTACAGTTTAAAATCTTTAGGCAGCACTAAACAAAATGAAAGGAATGTATTTCTTTCATGTCCATAAGAAAATGTTTTGTATAGAATACGGTATGGAATTCATTCACCAGTCGTTTACAGGGCTACAGAAAATAAATGAAATATATTTAGGATGTACTTGGAAATTGTTGGAAACGTATTTCAGGTTGTAATATATGTTTTTAATATAGGATCAGATTTAATTACACAATGTGGAGTAACAATTTATAAACAATATACAGGGTTACTCTAAATTGGGCGAACGCATTCTTTTCTATTGGATATATTTGACTGGAGTGATTTATTACCTTTTATTGAGTCGGAGAAAGCTGTTGAGAAATGAAAATTATTTTCTCATGCATATATTGTAAAAAAGTATTATTTAATTTTCAGCCAGTGTTTTATTGTATAATATCGTGTTTCGAGGTAACCTAAATACAAAAGTCAAGTTTTTGGCGGACGACCTGTATTTATGTCTGTTATTCGTAAAACTTAAAAACAAATATTTTTTTCAAATTTCGTATTTTGAAGTTTATAAGAGGTTTCCAACTGAAAAGTTTGGTCGAGACTGATATATTAGTTTCATGGAGTGTGGAAGGTTAAAATTGTTTATGACTATTTTTGAATAAACTTTTGAATTTAGCCCATATCGTACCAAGCATATTTTTTTTTCTTTATAAAATCTTAAATATGTGTTTCTTTAAGCCTATGTATACACACAAAATCAAAAAACTTACCAACCTTTCATTAGCTTAATCGGTACAGACTGTCCTGAAAATAGGACAATAGTTTAGGACAGTCGGAAATATAAGGAAAACAGACCATCTCCCTCTATATATATCTATTTTATATAATTGTATTACCAGTACAAATATGTAGAATATTACCTCAATAAATTTATATGTCCATTATTCTTGAACGTAACACCTTTTTAAGTAATAATGTGTTGAAAATGTAATGAATAAATATTCAAAAATCGTCACACACACACACACACACACACACACACATATATATATATTAAACGTTAATTTAAACTAACGATAAAATCACATATGTATTTATTGGACTTTTAAATAATATATCGCCTTTAATTTGAATTAAAATATTCAAAAGAATTTATATAAATACCAGTTATGCATGGTGTTCTATTTTTAGGGCAATGGGGAAATATGGGTTACTATCAGTCTTGAATTTTTAAAAATAAATATAGGTACTATATTTAAACAGAGGATACGTGGGAGGGAGCAGAGCATCTCACACAAAATTAGACATCGAATAAAACGGTTCCTAATCATATTTTAAACTAATGTTAAAGTAGATTTCCGTACAGTACTTATTATCTTACCACTTTATCTGTAATCTGCCTTTCTAGTAATGGAATGTATGTTAAAGAGAAAATTCTGTGAGTGACACACTAGATTATCCTCTTTTTTTCCAGAAGAAGAATATATTTTAAAATAAATACATTATAAAAAATAAATAAATAAATAAATAAAATAGAAAAAAAAATTACTTGACAAAAAAATGATTAAAGGTCTTTTAAAATAGGAAACTGGCTACGAAGTAATAATAAAATTAAAGTAATAATTCATTATGTAAATTTTATCAGTTTTTTAAATAGAGGGAAAAAAATTATCAGTGTTACAACTAAATTTTCTTATATGATTCTGCAATATTATATGAAACTCATGACTATGAAATTTTATAAAGAACGTAACATGTCGTGTATAAACTACAGTTTCGACTGCAACCGTTACTAATATGTTCTTTCTCAATAACAAAAGATATATAAATAACTATATAATAAATTAGAAATTTTCATGTTGATCGAGTAATTCTTAGCTAAAATACTAAAACTCTTACTTCATTATGAATTTAATATCAGTAAATATTCTAATATATTTCTACAATACTACTAAAACCCAAATTTACATCTTTTAATAAAATTCATAAACTGACTTACATAAATAATGACTTAGAATGCAGCTGTAGATAACTGGTTCAAAGTAAAAGAGATAAATAAATAACTACACTTTGAAATATGAAAATAGTATGGTAGTCGACTAATATATGATTGAAATACTAAAACAGTTATTTATATTACGAAATAAATAACAGGAAATATTCCCGTGTACGTAATTTCTCTAATATTACTGAATCGCATATTTATGACTTTTAATAAAGCTCATAAACCGCCGTACATAAACGAAAGTGTACATATATAAGACTTCTTATTTATTAAAGATTATGTACTCAAACTATTTGAAATGCGCAAGCATCTAAGCTTTACATCTCATTAAGATAAAATTAGTTAGACATGTTATCTTTCACCAGTCACAAGAAATATATAGATTTTCATGAGTGTAAGACTTTCAAGGAAACATTCAAAAGGTGTCATCTTCAAAAAGTATTGAAAAAAATATATGTGATTCTACTCTTCATAAAACACCAGAAAGTGAAAAAATTATCGGCTGAAATAAATTACAGCGACCACAAAAAATTATCAAAATTAAGCATTTTTGGCGATTTAGCGCTGTTAGGCGATAAGTTTGCTAGCACCGAGATTGCCGTGTACGAATAGAATCGGGTTTTGCTTCTCCGCCAAGTACTCAAAATCAATCGCCTAACAGTGTGAAATCGCCAATTTAATAATTTCATTCTCACAGGCACTCTCCTCCCTAATATTCATGTCCAACAGCTCTCTAACAGCTGGCAAATACACCCAGCACAGGATGCTGCTTCCCTTTTCATAAATTGTGCAAAAAACAGCTTCTCCCCGTGTGCTCAACTGGCGATCTACACTGATGGCTCCAAAACCGATCATGGAGTGGGAGCTGCACTCTGCGTTTTAAACAATAACAAAGTTCTCCATCAGTGGGCAGGCAGGCTCGCAGACCACAATTCGGTCTTTCAGGCTGAGCTCTTTGCCATCCTGAAGGCAGTTGAGTGGTCAGAAAATAACTCTCCAGACTACAATCAAATCTCAATCTTCAGTGACAGCCTCTCGAGCCTGCAGGCCTTAGCTCGCCACAAGAGCAGACACCCACAAGTAATTGAAATTAAAATAAAGCTCTCAAAATTAAAAACTGAAATCTCCCTGGCACACGTTTCTGCCCATAAGGGGGTCGTCGGAAATGAACTAGCGGACTCTCTTGCAAAATCAGCAACAGAATCTAGTGACATAGCCTATTCACTCCCAGCTCCCCCTTCCTTCATAAAATATCACCTAAATCAAAAACTAATTAATGACTGGCAGAGTCTCTGGAGTGTGTCTCCAAAAGGGAGATACACTCACGAGCTAATACCAAATGTCTCACTCAATATTTGGGACCTCTCTCCGGAAATCTCTGCCTTTCTGTCAGGTCATGGCCCCTTCCCAAAATACCTCCACAGATTTCATTGCCGACGATCACCCTTATGTTCATGCGGTGAGGAGGGGACTGCACAACATTACTACTTTCACTGTCAACTTACAATACCTTACCATTTAAGGAACCCTTATCCTAGACCAGCAACCTGGCTGAACAATATAATAACTCGAAAGCCCCTACGGCTCAAATTAAAGCGCATCTATGCCTTCTTTCAAGATTTATCAAATTCAACAAACTAAATTCCTTCTCTATCTTTCCTTAATTTTTCCTCCTCTCCTACATGGCGAATACTGGTCATGTCTGATGCTACAGACTTCCACTGAAGTGCTCTCGGAAAGCAATCATCCTGCGCATGATGTTGCTAACCAACATTGTTCTTAGGGTGTTTGGGCTTGATATAAAGACTGCGAGAACATTGTATAAAGACTGTGAAATTTGTACATTACCTGAATGAACTTTGTAATTAGACTTCCACATGGCACCGGTCCTCTTCACTTTCATGCAACTTTGTCGCCTTTTGTCGCGGGAGAGCTCTGCTCTGGCGACCTTTGTAATTATTTTTTTCTTTTCTTTTCTTTTCTTTTCTTTTTTTTTTTTTTTTTTTTTTGTTATTTGCTATGCAATAAACAACGGGGGAGGCTTAACCTTTGGAGACGGGCTCTTCTGAATCTCCACAGCGGCTTTGGAGCCCCTCTCTAAAGGTTAAAAACGCTCAAAACCACTGCATAGTGGTGAGCGGCTTCTTTCCGTCTCAGAATCTTAGAATAGCAATATGCTTAATTTTGATAATTTTTTGTGGTCTCTGTAATTCATTTCAGCCGATAATTTTTTCACTTCCTGGTGTTTTATAAAGAGTAGAATACCATGTATATATATATATATATATATATATATACAATATTTTTTTTTAAGACGACACCTTTTGAATGTTTCCTTGTTAGTTCTTTTTGAAAGGTACAAGGTATTTTTTTTTCTACATTACGGTGTATCATTAAAAATTTTTGAAGTATATTTTACTATTGTCAAATTGCTTAAAACAGGAAATATTTTGATGTATATTATATTTCTTTGCTAATAAATAATCAATTTGGAAAATAATATACGTATTACTTAAAGTTTTTTACAGCGAAGGTTGAAAAAGTTCACACATTGTATGTCATAGAGAGGCTAATTATTTGAAGCACAGTAATAATTTAAAAGAGAATGAAACTAATATAGGTTTTAGAATTTTGCTATAGTACGATCATTACGGGAAATTGTACACATACCATGTATAGTTCTTTTACACGGATGCATACACACACGTTAATAAATAAATAAATAAATAAATAAATAAATAAATAAATAAATAATAATAATAATAATTCGAATACATTGTAGAAACATACAAATTTCGGAAGAAATACTCAAAAACCCTACTGTAATGTTCTTCCTTATTTATCCATAAAAATTTTCAATGATTCAGATTTGTTCAAATTAACGCCTTGTAATTTCCAAATGTTAGTTAATTCCAGTGTATTCTCGCCAGATGTTGTAGCATGTTTTCTGTCCAAAAAAAAAAAAAAAAAACTGAATATGCTTTCCGAAACCTTGAATAATAAACCAAACACTGTCTTTATGTTATGATTATCTAACTAGCATTATTTTATAAAATCAGTACATAACAACTACTCTAAAACATTTATAAAAAAAATTCAAAATTGCTAAAGAATTTACTATAATGTACGTAGTGATTTATATGATTCCAGCCCTCTCGGATCATTAATCGTTAAATGTGAATTTTGATAATTTGATTCGAAAAATATGAAACATGTAATTCTCGTCACAATTTTTAGTACTTATTTTAGCAATTTGGAATTTTAATAGCTTTTTATAATAGTGAAAACTTCTTGTTACATATAAATATAACGCTTGTTGTTTAAATATATATATATATATATATATATATATATATATATATATCTTATTATCATAGTCTCCTTTTTGTATATGAAATAACTAAAGAACTGTGACCTTTTTTATATGAATTAACTAACAATTAATTATAAAACTTATATTTTGCAAAAAGTAAATAACTCAAATATTAAAATGTAATAAGGTATTTTCATAATGTATTTCATCGTGAAACTTTTGTATATAAATTATATGTAACATTTTATAGGAATTAAATCATTGCTTAAGACATTAAGTTTTATTGACAATTAATACATTTTAAATAAGATTTTTAAATAGATTGTGGTAGTATGTTTTGATAAAAAATTAAATAAATCGTAAAAGACTATATTTTAAAATTAGTTAATATTTGTAAAAATTATATTACCATTTTTCTAAATTAACATTACAACTATTTAATTTGATAATATATTCTAATAACAATCTTTATTATGAAAATTAAATTATTCTTATGCGCAATTTTCCAAAATAATTTATTTAATAAAGCCTCAAATCAAAAAAGCTATAAGTTTATTCACATTAATATTTAAACATATTATTAAATTATACTCTCACAACTTCAAAACAATGTGATTTGTAAAACTAGAATATTTTATTAAAAAATAATAATAATAAAATAAAATCTGCTATAACATCACTATTGCTTACTACATTGATGAAGCTAAAAGTACATTGTTATTCATGATTATAAACAATATTGTTACATAAATATTATTCACTATGACTTTCAAATATTCTGTATTAATTAAGGGTTACTTCTTTAACTAAAGATAAAGCACAGTGCTTTTAAACTAATACCCTGAAGCAAGTTAGAGATATTGAAAATATTTATTTACCAAATAGCACAGATATTAGAAAAGCATGAATGATTTTATAAACCTTTAAAAATATGTATTTATGCATTCATTTTTCATAAATAAAAGACGTGAACGAACATTGTTAACAAAAATAAAAAAGAATTTATTTTTACTTTTAATTTAAACTATTATTACTTTATATAAATTGTAAACAGAGATCAGTTTGACACTATTTTTTGAAATTTGAGAAAATTATAAATCATAATACCATATATTGAATCTCACTTTAAATGAAAATTTTATAAATTTTATAAAAGAATAAATTATTTTATTTGCCGAAGTAATTTTTACTTATTTTCAAATGTTTGAATTAAGTAGTTTAACTAATAAGTTTGTTTATTTTGAGGCATCATGTGTAGTATAATTTATCTGTTAACTGAAATAATATTTAAAAACAATTAAGTGATTGCTTGGAACTTAGTAATTAAAATTCTTAAAAACTAAAAGTCAAATATTGTGATAATTTAAAAGATATAGTTTTAATAATTTAAATTAAAATATAGCTGCCAACTTTTTTGATTTTTAAATACCGATGTTTTTGCATAGAAATTTTCCTTTTATTTAATTATAGAAATCTGCTATAAAATCTTATGATAAATTTGTATAGTAAAAATAATCTGGTAAGTCACTCACACGCCTTTCTCTTACCCA
Organism: Salticus scenicus; assembly: GCA_963930645.1. Taxonomy (NCBI): domain Eukaryota; kingdom Metazoa; phylum Arthropoda; class Arachnida; order Araneae; family Salticidae; genus Salticus; species Salticus scenicus. The sequence continues at coordinate 141,936,942 of OZ005654.1, forward strand.
GTATTTCATTACTATAAAGATAGATTGCGGATTAAATCATAAGCTCAATGAGGTAAAGTAATAAAGTTTAATCTATTTTTAAAATATTCTAAAATATGTTAAAGAACAGTTTTATTTGACATATAATTTTGTGTTAGGGAGGTTCTACCACTTGGTTTAACCCCCCTCTATTTATTATAGTGCCTACATTTATTTTTAAAAATATCAAGTCTGATATTAACTTACCCTCAAACTTGCCAATCTTGATCAACTTTTTCAAGTGGTGACCTAATACGTAATTCAGAATACTAAATTTAAATTTTCTGCTGTTTTTTAAGTTATGCTGATAACAGATATGCATATAGGTCAACCGCTAAAAATTGGACATTCTCATTCAGTGTACTTCAAAACGTGAAGTTATATAAAAGAAATTCCATAGCTGAAAATAGAACTTCTAAAAATAGTATGTTTACATAACGGGTGTGAAAAATTAATTTTTCTTCCTAAGCAGTGTTTGTCGACATAGCAAAATGTGGGAAAGAACTTTCATCAAATACATTCAATAGAAAAGAACGTTTAGCTTAATTTTAGGCAGCCATATATATTGTCTATAAACTATACGCACATCATATTCTGTACTTAAATTTAGTTTTATATAAAAAACACCTAACAAACACAGACAAACACAAAAAAAATCAGCAATTTTGAAATGTATCCCGAATATATCCAAATATTTTAGGTAGCCCTGTATCCGAATGATGAACGACTTCTATACCACAATTATGCATATAAAAAAATGTGTTCACTTCATTTTGTTCAGGGCACCCTTTATATGTCACACGGTACTTGCCAAAAATTTTCCCCATAAACATAGAAATTTTCTCTTGGATGTATACACGAAACATTTGTTTGATCTCAACGAAAACATCACTATATGTAATGTAGAATCACTATATGTAATACAGATTTAAAATATCGAGTTTGAAATTCCTGCTATTATTTATTCTGCAGTTGTGCTGATAATAGACAAATAAAGACAGGCACGCAAACACACACACAGAGAGAGACACATATAGACACAGACGAAGATATACACACATAGACCAACCGCTAAAAACATAATTTTCGGTTTCAGGGACCTTTAAACTTGTAAATATAACAAAAACTCAGTTTCTTAAATTTGACCATAAAGCATTACTTTCTCCATCGTATACATGTGTAAGAGAAAATAAAAATATACTGTTATCAAAAATATACTGTTATCCAGTTACAGCCATGTTAAAATAAACATTTCCTGTAGTTTATTTATTTATTTTTTTTAACATTTTGTTCCATATATATATATATATATATATATATATATATATATATATATATATATATATATATATATACATATATATATATATATATATATATATATATATATATATATATATATATATATATATATATATATATATATATATATATATATATATATATATATATATATATATATATATATATATATATATATATTAGTAAACAACAGTATTTACCGAGTGTGAAAAATACATAAAGAACCTTGAAATAATTTATAATTTCCATTTTTAATTTCATTAAAAATATATATATATATATTTTTACATTTTTAAACTTTTGGGAGATGATTAAAAACAGTTTGAAATGAATGAAGATTTCGGAGCGTTTCTAAGCTTTTATTTATAGTTGATTTTTTATCTATAACAAATATTTAAACTAAAATATCTTCAATTAATTTCTTTTTCAAGTGTATTGGGATACATTCTATGCAACATTCTATGCAACATTCTTTTATATTTTAATTCTAAAATATAAAAATCAGTCCTGGAAATTTTCAACAAAATTTAGTATATTGTTTTCTTAACTAACAGTTAAAAAATTACTTATGTATTTTCATTTAATTTTTTTCGTAAATTCTGGTTATTTCCTTATTAAATTAACGAAACACCTTATTAATCAAATGGTTAAATTATACATATAATCATATCCCCATTTTCGAAAAATCATGTGTCAAAAACACAGGTGTATGTATCTTCAAAAGTTTGTTTTCTAGAAAGAAATTCGACAAAATCGTTTCCACTCACACAAGTCGCATGTAAATGCTATCTTATAAGGCAAAGACTATAATCGTTTGAAATTAACCATAAAAATCCTTTAAAAATGCTTCTTTTTTATTTGGTGAAAGAAAAAAATTTAAAATACAGTTTTGGTTCATAGAAGGTTTCAAACTAAAGATCTACCGTTCGTTTTCTTAATGATATGCATATTAAGAGTATAACCTAACTTTAAAAAATAAAATACTGATATTTTTTTTTTTTTTTTGTTACAAACATTTAAAATAAGGAACTCTGTAGCTTATAAATTAAAAACATTACCATCATTTCCTAAAACGAATTTGTCGAAAGTCACACACGTACTTTTCTCTCATTATATTTTAAGAAAGTAGATAAGATGAAAATCATTTCTGCTCGCAGAAGTCTGTACTGTAAGTAAATGCCATATTTTAAGGCAAATACTCTATCTTTTTCAAATAAACATAAAGGATATGGGACTACTAATTTGTAAAAGCAAAAGCAAATCTATCGTTTTGATTCGTGGATAGCACCAACCAAAGACATATGGTTTTGCTTAAAAGCCACATTGTGCAGACCATAACATAAGCTAACTTTTAAAGTTACTACAATTTACCCAGTATATTTTTATTAGATACGTAAAACATGTCACATAACTTTGATAAAATGGATTTTAATCCGTATTTGGTAAAATTATTGTATAACGAATTAAAACCCTTTGCGCTCGGCATATTTTCCGTAAGACACGCCTTTTGGCGTTCCTTTAAAACATCACACGTATAGTTTCCAACTTACTTAAATCTTTCTGTTAACATTTTCCGGTAGCCGAAAGGTAGCCTATAGTTACACGTTTTAGAAAAATAACATTTCATTTGCAGAGGAACACCTTAAAGCGTGGCTCGATTTTTTAATGCCCCATCAGAAAGGACATACGGGCGATAAGGGTTAACTTTAGAAAGAACATTATTGTTATTCAGATACATCGCATTGAATTCATTATATATTTCACAACTTCTCCTTTGTAAGATCATTTGTAAAAGACTAGTAATGATTCATATGAAAAAGTTTTTAATTAGAATTTTTAATAATGAGTATAACATTTATTATTTAATTGTACAATCTTAAAAAGTATAATTAGAAATATTTCAGTTATTATTAGGATCGGTATGGCTGAAAATTTTCCGTCCGAACAAACAAATTTTCTATTAAAAGCAAACACGTTTTATTTATGAGACAAAATTTTTTTAAGTTAAAATACATTTAAAAAACAAAAATTACATATAAAAACAATTAAAATCAGACGTTTCGAAACCCGTCCGTGTTTCCTCATCAGTAAATACAACACAATATGCAAACAGGACATGAACACTCAAGGAATTTAAAGGAGTACAAAATATTGAGGAGCCAGTGCGCATGCTTCATTGATAGTGTGGAGATGCTTGGCAGTGTGCCAGCTCTCAAGGAAAATACGCGATTTATAATTATGAACACCAGAATTTAAAATTTTTATATTATCGAAGTCAGGAATATGATGAATAATTAAATGTATTTTAACTTAAAAAAATTTTGTCTCATACATAAAACGTGTTTGCTTTTAATATATATAATTGAAACGGTTTGATGTTTGTGTACGTTAAAAACAAATTTTCTGAAATGAGAAACAACATATTAAATCTGTAACTCTTTTTGCGCGTGGGCTCAAACGAAAATTCTAATTTTAAGTGCTACAAATATGCAATTTAATAGCTTAAATTGAATACTTAATAATTACACTACTTAATACTTAATACTTAATAACGAATAATAAATAATTGCTACTTAATAACGGAATAACTACGTAGTAATTTCGTTATATTTTTAGAAATAAATTTTGGAAAGATATTACGATATGCTTTTAAAAAATAGCTACCATAGATTACAATACATTCAAATCCTCATATGAAATGAACTTTTCAAAATATTCCAAATACTCCATTTCAATGATCTTGTTTAGAAGTAGCTACATAGACAACAGAATAACAACTAAATGCACAAAAACTCTTCTAATATACAAAAAATGAACTTGTGAAAGCTAAATATTTCCTGTAACTTTCAGGAAAAGATGTTGAACCGGCCCATTAAGAATATTTCATAAAGAGCCATCTCAACTAAGTCACAGCTGCAGATGATGTTATTTCCCAATATTCCGCGTACGAACTCGTTTACAGAATAAAAAAGGAACTGAGTCTACATTTCCACAAATAAGTAATTGTACATAACATTACTATAACATTTCACTTACTAACATTTCGAACCCTAAATGTTATTCATGACAGTAGACACCACAATTACATGAATATGTTCGCAAATAATTTTTTAGTTGTTAATTATTAAAAACATATTGTAAGAAATAATCCCTTTAAAAATATTAGCTGAAGAGGATGTATTACATATTAAAATGGACGTTCAATATGTAAAGCTGGAAAACACACTTTGTAAAGCTACCTCCATGTATCTTTTTTTTTTTAAATAATATTGCTCGTATTTTTTGCGTAAAGAAAACGAAAGTGGAGATTATTAAAAGGAGATTTGACGTTAGATAAATAAACACAGTAAAAATTTTCAAGGTATTGAACGGCAAAGGAAAAAATGAAATAATACACAGCTGTGTCGACAACATTCAGCGAACCCGACATCAGTACATAAAAAATTGAAAGGAAAGTGCTCTTACAGATAAGAAAGAAATCAGATTCTACAACTGTTTAATCAAACAATAGAAATAGGTTGAATGTGGGGGATTAACCAATAGGAAATTGAGAAACGATAGTTTTTTTTAAATTTTGAAAAATTTAGAAAGTGTGGACTAAATGTAAAGTGTGCAACAATCAGACAAAATAGATATAGCGAAATCTCAATTAGCAAAGTTTTTTTTTTTTTTTTTTTTTTTTTTTTTTAATTCTTATAGATGTAAAAACTTTAAAGAAATCGAGTTCAAATATAGATCTTGACATGAAAAAGGTAAATGAATACGCTAATTGCTACCGAAACAGCTGTCATCTATTTCATTTTTTTAGTTGGCATTTAAGACATTGAAGGTTTTTCCTGTGTTTAAATGTGACTATTCTTTACAAAATGTAAATCAATAATATTTGTTTAGGTTGTTTTTCATTCAAATATCCTTAACCTGTGCTTATACTATATACTATATAATTAAAATGCAAATTTGTATATGCATTTTATGTGATTATTGATATCGTGCAAAACATGAAAAAAGAGATTGTTTTGTAAAGTTTTAAGTATTATTTAAAAAAAAATCGAGATAAAAACTTAATTTTTATGTGTTACACTGAAGTTTTATTTTTATAGTTACCATCTAAAGTTATATATTTTCTTCCATCGTTAAATGATTCTTTGAAAGGTCGTAATTTTAGAACACAAAAAATTTCGTTAAATAAGGAGCAACTTCGACTAACGACTTCCTAAAACCAGAGAAATCAAGCATCCTCATGATCTACAAATTTTTGTTTTCATAGTATAATTTAAAAATGGAAAGATACCGCTTTTTTTAAAAAAAAACTAATCTGTTGCAGTATCTACAAGGTTATTTCTACACACATTCAAAGTTTTCTGCTGGAGATGTGCCTCAAACTTCTGAATTTAGATTTTAAAAAGCGCCATTCTGTACATAAGTATAAAAAACATATATTAGCACAAAATTTTGGTGTTTCACAAGTTAAGTTATAGATATGTACAATACTTTTAACAGTACAAACATAATTTTGCAGAATCTCATTATTTTATATAAAACATGTTCCTTTCCGATTTCATAAAACCATAATTTTTTTTCAAATCAAGTGAAAATATTTCATTGCGTGGTATCTGAAGGAAAGAAAAAAAAGCGGAAGAAAAATGGAAAATGAACCTAAACTTCAATAATTTGAAAAAAGCAGAGCAGTATCTAAATTAAGATTAAATTGTTAACAAATGTTGCTAATTTCATTGTTGAAATTTAATTATGAATTTGTTGTAGCTATAAGTATGGAAACATCTTGCATATTTTAAAGGGTTAAAATTTTATTTTTATTTTTAACTGCTTCCGTTATCCTATTATATTTATCCTAAGTTTGTTACACTTTCCATCAAAATCAATAAAATTTTTTGACAGCTTAAAAGAGTTTTAACAGTTTATTTTTATATCATATTACGTTTTTGCTACTAGCTTTTAGTTACCATAAACAAAAAAAAAAAAAAAAAAAGGTGAGAGAGAAGATGGTTCAGTTTTTGAAAACTTTCATAATATTTCAGTATATTGAGCTTTATATTGAAATTTATGTTTGTCTAAAAATTTTTGATCTCGCTAAATATATATATTTATATTTATTTATACTCAATTACACTAAAATTTAAGAAATGTTTTACTTTTACTTATTTCACCAGTGGCCGAGAAAATAAAATCTTACTATATACTGCTTGTAATCGTAGCTGCTCGCAGTTCTCAGTGACTTTTTTCAATATTTTCATGAATATATATAAGAAGCCCCCCCCCCCCAAAAAAAAAAAAAAAAAAAAACTTGAAGGGTAACGCCGAAACTTAGACTCCCTAATGAAAATAATTGACCGTGATGTTACTATTATTCCAATATATAAATATGATCGAAATATATTTATTTCTTATACATTTATCAAAGGTCTCTGAAACTAAAAAATAAATTTAAAGTCATGAAAAAATTAAATGAAGCAAAATTAATAAAAATCTAATTTTTTTTTTTTTTTTTTTTTTTTTGTTAAACTATTTAAAAAATCATTTGATTTTTAATCCTTAATAAAGAGATTAAAAAAAAAAAAAAAAAAAGGGTATGAATAATTATTTTAGTATATGTATTTTTATGTCAGTTTAAGTATTATATAGAAATTGTTTTGACTTTAAGTACACTAACATATTGTGTCGCATTAATTTTATTATACATTAAAAGAAAAAAAAAATAATTAAAAAGTTATCTAAGATCCGCTAAAAAATAATTTATTTTTGTTAAAGATGGATTTAACCTTTAAACAAATGTTGTTTTATAATTTTATTGATCACACATCGCTTTGTGATCCATCAATCTTATTATATACAACCTCGAAAGAAATTTTTAGTAAAAGTTAATATATTTATGAATTTATTTCTCCCATTTTTTTTAAATTAATATTCAATGGTTTTATGTGATTGAATGTTTAAAACATTTTTTTAATATTTTGCATACATACATTAAAAGCAATTTACTAATTAAGTTATAATAATAATAAGGTTTAAAATGTATATTGGGACGATGGAATTTTATTAAAAATAAAAATAAATCAATAAAAATTGCATAGTTTCTAGAGAGAAACTTAATTAAAAAAATTCGTACAGCATTTTAGCAAGATTAAAATATTTAGCAAAGCAAATTTTCCAAAATTTGATTAATTTTAATAAAGTGCTTTCAGATTTACCGGATTAGTTAGATTTTTTTTCGGAATTAATCTTTACATTTAGAAAAACTTATTTTGACCAATTATTATAAAAATATTATCGCTTGTTTCGAACATTAAAATAATACACTTTTCATTTTTGAATTAAAAGCTTTGAAAATTAAAATGAAAAATTACAGCAATCATAAAAACAATTTAATTAATTTTTGACTATAATGTTTATAATATTTAATTAGTTTCTTCCCAATTGTTCTTATCTGATGTGTCATTACTATAAATTATCATTACTATTCATTACTATAAATGATAGTATCTTATTCGATGATAATTAAAGTGCATTAGTTTTAACTATAACTATAATTAATAACTAACCTATCTGATTTATTTTACTACAAACAAACTGTAATAATTTAAATAGAAAAACATATATCCTGTGCTGTAGACAAGCATTGCGAGGTTAAACAGTGCTAAATAATTAAATTATATTTCACTTTGATGTTCATAAATTTTCAGTTGATGATTTCAACTCCAACCGACTTTTCCTAATGCTTCTTGAATGTAATTATTATTATTATTATTATTATTATTATTATTTTCAAGAAAATTCAGTTATTTGTTTTTTAAATCAATTATTGATAGTATTTTTTAAATGAATAGTTTAAACAAAATACAACAACATGAAGAACCTCGATTTCCCAATATTCAGCATACGATCTCTTTTGCAGAATAAAAAAGGAACCGAGTCTACATTTCCACAAATAAGTAATTGTACATGACATTATTATAACATTTCTTTCATTAATATTTCGAACCCTAAATTTTATTCATGACAGTAGACATGAATGTCTTCGCAAATAGTTTTTTAGCTGTTGATTATAAAAAAAAAAAAAAAAAACATACTGTAAGAAATAATCCCTTTAAAAATATCAGCTGAAAAGGATGTATTAAATATTAAAATAGACTTTCAATATGTAAAGCTGGAAAACACACTTTGTAAAGCTACCTCCGTGTATATTATTTATTTATTATTTTTTTTAAATACTGCTCGTATTTTTTGTGCAAGAAAACGAAAGGGAAGATTATTAATAGGAGACTTGATGTTAGATAAATGAACACAATACAAAATTTCCAACGTATTGTACGGCAACGGGAAAAATGAAATACACGGCTGTGTCGACACCATTCATTGTACCGACATCAGCACATAAAGAATCGAAAGGAACGTGCTCCAACATATAAGAAAGAAATCAGATTCTACGACTGTTTAATCAACCAATAAAAATATGCTGAATGGGGGGGGGGATTAACCAATAGGGAATAGAGAAGCGATAGTTTTTTAAAATGTTGAAAATTTTTAGAAAATGTGGACTGAACGTAAAATGTGCAACAATCAGACAAAAAAGATATAGCAAAATCTCAATTAGCAATGTTTTTTTTTTTTTTTTTTTTTTTTTTTTAAATTCTTATAGATGTAAAAACTTCAAATAAATCGAGTTCAAATATAGATCCTGATATGCAAATGGTAAATGAATATGCTAAATGCTACCGAAACAGCTGTCAGCTATTTCCTTTTTCTCTTTGGCATTTAAGACGTTGAAGGTTTTTCCTGTGTTTAAATGAGAAGATTCTTTACAAAATGATAATTAAAATGCAAATTTGTATGTGCATTTTATGTGATTATTGATATCACGCAAAACATGAAAAGAGATTGTTTTGTAAAGTTTTAATTATTATATATATAAAAAAAAAAATCGAGATAAAAACTTAATTTTTATGTGTTACACTGAAGTTTTATTTATATAGTTACCATCTAAAGTTATATATTTTCTTCCATCGTTAAATGACTCTTTCAAAGGTCGTAATTTTAGAACACAAAAAATTTCGTTATATAAGGAGAAACTTCGACTAACGACTTCCTAAAACCAGAGAAATAAATCAAGCATCCTCATGATCTACAAATTTTTGTTTCCATAGTATAATTTAAAAATGAAAAGATACCTCTTTTTTAAAAAGCTAATCTGTTGCAGTATTTACTAAGCTATTTCTACACACATTTAAAGTTTTCTGCTGGAAATGTGCCTCAAACTTCTGAATTTAGATTTAGAAAAAGCGTCATTCTGTATATAAGTATAAAAAAACATGCATTAGCACAGAATTTTGGTGTTTCACAAGTTAAGTTATAGATACGTACAATACTTTTAACAGTACAAACATAATTTTGCAGCATCTCATTATTTTATATAAAACATGTTCATTTCCGATTTCATAAAACCGTAATTTTTTTTTTAAATCAAGTGAAAATATTTCATTGCGTGGTATCTGAAGGAAAGAAAAAAAAAGCGGAGGAAAAATGAAAAATGAACCTAAACATCAATAATTTGAAAAAAGCAGAGCAGTATCTAAATTAACAATCCGTAAAAAATTAAGATTAAATTGTTAATAAATGTTGCTAATTTCAATGTTGAAATTTAATTATGCATTTGTTGTAGGTATAAGTATGAAAACATCCTGCATTTTTTAAAGGGTTAAAATTTTATTTTTATTTTTAACTGCTTCCGTTATCCTGTTATATTTCATATCCTAAGTTTGTTGCACTTTCCATCAAAATCAATAAAATTTCTTGACAGCTTAAAAGAGTTTTAACAGTTTATTTTTATATCATATTACGTTTTTGCTACTAGCTTTTAGTTACCGTAAAAAAAAAAAAAAAAAAAAAAAAAAAATGAGAGAGAAGATGGTTCAGTTTTAGAAAACTTTCATAATATTTCAGTATATTGAGCTTTATGTTATTATTATTATATTGAAATTTATGTTTGTCTAAAAATTTTTGATCTCGCTAAATATATATATATATATATTTATTTATACTCAATTACACTAAAATTTAAGAAATGTTTTACTTTTACTTATTTCACCAGTGGCCGAGAAAATAAAATGTTACTATATACTGCTTGTAATCGTAGCTGCTCGCAGTTCTCAGTGATTTTTTTCAATATTTTCGTGAATATATATAAGACCCCTTAAAAAAAAAAAAAAAAAAAAAAAAAAAAAAAAGAACTTGAAGGGTAACTTCGAAACTTAGACCTCCTAATGAAAATAATTGACGGTGATGTTACAATTATTATAATATAGAAATATGATAGAAATATATTTATTTCTTATAAATTTATCAAAGGTCTCTGAAACTAAAAAATAAATTTAAAATCATAAAAAAATTAAATGAAGCAAAATTAATGAAAATCTAATATTTCTTTCTTTCTTTTTTTTTCTTCTTTTTTCTTTCTTCTTTTTTCTTTTTCTTTTCTTTTCTTTCTTTCTTTCTTTCTTTTTTTTTTTTTTTTTTTTAATTGGGTTAATGTATTTTAAAAAATGATTTGATTTTTAATCCTTAATAAAAAGATAGAAAAAAAAATGAATAATTATTTCAGTGTATGTATTTTTTAATGTCAATTTAAGCATTATATAGAAAGTGTTTTAACTTTAACTACACTAACATATTGTGTCGCAATAATTTTATTATACATTAAAAGAAAAAATAATTAAAAAGTAATCTCAGATTCGCTAAAAAAATAATTTATTTTTGTTAAAGATGGATTTATCCTTTAAACAAATGTTGTTTTATAATTTTATCGATCATATATCGCTTTGTGATGCATCAATCTTATTATATACAACCTCGAAAGAGTAAAAGTTAATATATTTATGAATTTATTTCTCTCATTTTTTTTAATTAATATTCAATGGTTTTATGTGATTGAATGTTTAAAACATTTTTTTTAATATTTTGCATACATACATTAAAAGCAATTTACTAATTAAGTTACGATGATAATAATAATAATAAGGTTTAAAATTTATATTGGGACGATGGAATTTTATTAAAAATAAAAATAAATCAATAAAAATTGCATAGTTTCTAGAGAGAAACTTAATTAAAAAAATTCGTACAGCTTTTTAGCAAGATTAAAATATTTAGCAAAGCAAATTTTCAAAAATGTGATTAATTTTAATAAAGTGCTTTCAGATTTACCGGATTAGTTAGATATTTTTTTCGGAATTAATCTTTACATTTAGGAAAACTTATTTTAACCAATTATTATAAAAATATTATCGCTTGTATCGAATATTAAAATAATACACTTTTCATTTTTGAAGTAAAAGCTTTGAAAATTAAAATGAAAAATTACAGCAATCATAAAAACAATTTAATTAATTTTTGACTATAATGTTTACAATATTTAATTAGTTTTCTTCCCAATTGTTTTTATTTGTATTAACCTCGATGATAATTAAAGTACATTAGTTTTAACTATCGATACTAACCTATCTGATTTATTTTACTACAAACAAACTGTAATAATTTAAATAGAAAAACATTCCTGTGCTGTAGACAAGCATTGCAAGGTTAAACAGTGCTAAATACATTATATTTTCCTTTGACGAAATGTTCATAAGTTTTCAGTTGATGATTTCAACTCCAACCAACTTTTTCTAATGCTCCTTGAATGCAATTATTATTATTATTTATTTATTTATTTTATTTTATTTTATTTCTTTATTTTTTCAAGCAAATTAAGTTTTTTGTTTTTTAAACCAATTATTGATAGTATTTTTTAAATGAATAGTTTCCACAAAATACAACAACTTGAAGGATCTCGACATAAATATTCTTATACCAATTTCACATTACCTGTTGTGTAAATATAATTTATTTATGTTGTGTCAAGAGTACCTTTTAAAATGCGTAAAGGAACTTTCTTACTCAAAAGACAAAACAATATTATTAAACTTAATTTGAGTAGATATTTTTATATTTTTACATTATTATTGTTGTTGTTGTTGTTGAAATAAATGATAATTGAGTATAATCCTTTTTTTTTTTTTTTTTTTTTTTTTTTTTTTAATATCACCTTCAACTAAAATGAGTTTTCTGCAATCAGATCAGTTCTATGAGTGAATGTCACTTCCTTTTCAATTTTTGCAATAGAAAATGTGTTAATTAAGCGTCATACATGAAATGAATGGACACATGGCAATACATCGAATGGCATATATACATATTTTATATTTTACAAGTTTCGGGATTTTCTTTTAAATGTATTGACCATTTTTAAAGAATAGAAGTAAAATGTAAAAGGTATTTTTTTTTTATAAAATAAATATGATGGGCAAAAAAAGTCTTTTTTGAGGCATTAGAGTTAATAATAAAAATTTAAAGAAAGGTAGCGGATTTTTTTTTTTTTTTTTTTTAATTATCAGTTGTTAAAGAAATACATGAAATATAAAGGGAAGGAATAATGCATTTATTCAATGTGTAAATTCGTTTATGTCTAAAGTTATATTATATTTTAAGCATTTTTTAAAAGTATTTTTGACATGAGTTTGTCCGTCCGTCTGTCTGCTCCCTAACTCCCATAAATGTTATTGGAACTTCTTTAAATTGATATACAGTAGACCTTGGATAATTCAAAGTTGAAGGGACCTGAAAAAAATACGAAATTACCAAAAATTCGAATTACATATACTGTTTCATACTTGCCAACATACTAATTAAAATTCCGTAGTATTGTTAGCCCTGCCTTCTTTTTCACACCAGTATCGTTTTTAGAGTATTGTTCTTCTTATTTAACGGTAATTGCATTTGCGAAATATTATTTTACAAATTTACTGGTGTGAAAAAAAGGGTGGGACTAACAACACTACAGAATATTAATTAGGATGTTGGCAAGCATGCTATTTTGTCAAAAAGAAGAGATAAATTAAAAAAATTAAAACCCAACGATCAAAGATTTAACATATAAACTTAATATCTAAGAAAACTGGTACTCCCCCCCCCCCTTCCCATTAAATCAATATTTTTTTACGAGCTTAATTATTCAACACTTTTTTTTAAATAGTCAGATATTTTTTATTGCTTTTTCAAGTATAATCTTTGTGTCATAGCATATGACTTCAACCTATCAGTTGATATAAAAATAGAATCTTCTACATCTGACATGACTTTCAATTCAAAAAACATTCGAAGTTCATGTATATGCACAATATCTTCTGATGCACTAGGTAGGGGCTTTTCTTGTATTTCCTTATCCTTATTTTGAAAGACTATTAAAATAAATAATGCCTTTTAACTGAGAAAAATCTTGGGAAAAAATTTTACTGTAATATTTTAAAGTTAATCGTATGAAAAATTCGAATTATCCAAAATATAATTCGAATTATCCACGATTTTTTAACATTATTTTAATACAAAATTCAAGGGACCGAGTAAAAACTTGAATTAGCCAGAATTGCGAATTAAACAAGTTCAAATTATTCAAGTTTCACTGTACAATATTCAAGTTCACTGTCAGATACTTAGCACCGAAAATGAAGTAAATACCACAACTGGTTTGGTATTTACACGGACACCCGAAATTATTCCAAAGCATTACTATTCGACTTCACAATCAGATATTACCTATTGAAAATTTAGTAAATTCTGCCAGTGGTTTGTGTACAGGACACCCGAATGTATTTCAAAGCATTGCGTTTTATCAGATGTATAAACCCTATTTTAAAAACTTTACTTTGCACAAATCATAAAGCATTTGTCATTTATTATTCACATTCACAAAAAAAAAAAAATAAATAAATAAAAAATGTGTTATGTAGAATATAGTATGACTAGCATTAATATTTACAGGGCAGCAGGAAATTATTCAGGTACATTAATGGTTATAACTGAAATCAGCCGGAATTGCATTTTTTTTTAATTAAGCATTTTTTAATACTTTCTAATAACAATGTTTAAGAGTGATCATGACTTGAGTCAATCTATCTCCTTCTCTGTCAGTCCGTCTGACTGTCTGTCTCTTCGCCTCTAGCGTCCATAAATATTTTCAGAATTTCCTGAAAATGATATATGGTATTCAATTTCACTATGTCATGCTCCCTATTGGATATGGCATTCATAGCGCAATCTGTTTCTATACAGGGACACCAATTATATTGCCAGTGCATTGCGTTTTACGAGAAAATTTTCATAAATCGCATTTAAATAACTTTTGTTATATCTATTGCTTCTTTATTCAAGAGCAGCTGCAGTCAATCTGACTGTTGCCACCCAGTGGCGGTTACATCTTATATATACAGTTACGGTTACATCTCTAACATCTATATATACAGTTACGGTTACATATCTAACATCTCCCCTTTTACAAAGAATGACACACAAAAATTGTTATTAAAATATTTACAATATGCATGAAAGAACGAAGATACAAATATAAACAAACAAACACACAAGAGCACTTACTTTGTAGCAAAAAACAAACAATTACTTATTTACTACCCCGTACCGGTTAGGGGGCTTAATTATACGACCATATTTGGTAATGTATTGTTTAGAGTCAGATTTCTTTTTTGAATTATCTTTATTAGAACCATTACCATTCAAATTAATATTTACAGAGTCTTTGTTAGTAGAAGTAGAACCAGTCACTTCAAAATCCTGTTCAAAAATTGTCTCGTTATAAGAAGGTTTTAAATCAATTCTATTTCTTCTTAAAATGTTATTTTTCTCATTTCTTACCCAATAGCTTCTAGGGTTTTTATCTCTTTTAATAACTATGCCTCTTTCCCACTGATTTCCAGAACGAATCAAAACATTTTGATTATTTGAAATTTCCGATAAGGGTCTAGACGTTCTATCATAATAGAATTTACTTAAGTTTTGCTTATTTACAATTTTATTTCTGATGTTCGTTTGGAGTTCCGGCTTTAATAATTCTCTATTTATTGGTAATTTAGTTCGTGTTCGTCTACTCATTAAGGCTTAAGCGGGAGAAAAATTTAACCCTTTTATGGGCGTATTTCTATATTCTAGGAGCACACTGTTAATATCCTGATTAGACTCATAACATTTTTTCAACATATTTTTAGCAATTTTTACACCGTTTTCTGCTTGACCGTTTGATTTCGCGTATCTCGGACTACTATTTACGATTTCAAAATCCCATTCTAAAGAAAACTTTCTAAATTGATACGAATTAAAGGGCATGTTATCTTCGACTAGAATTTTAGGAATTCCATGCGAACTAAATATCACTTTTAATTTCTCAATTATTTCCTCTGCTTGTTTATTATTTAAGGGAACAATTTCTAACCACTTAGTTAAATAATCTATTAAGACTAAGAAATTATTCTTCCTAAATTCACAAATGTCACACCCTATTTTTTCAAACGGTAATGACAAAATGTCATGTGAAATGAGTGGTTCTTTACAATTTTTTGGTCTGTACTTTTCACAGACAGAGCATTTAGAAATTAAATTTTCAATATCATTTCCCATATTAGGCCAATAAAAAATTACTCTAGCTCTAGATTTACTTTTTTCTATTCCGAAATGTCCATCATGAATTTTATTAAGCATTTCTTTTCTAAGATCAGCAGGAACAACTATTCTGTCATTATAAAAGACTATTCCATCTTCTACAAAAAGATCTTGTCTTAATTTATAATAAAATCTTACATTGTCTAAAACATCTTTTTTACTGTTAGGCCAACCATTTTTACAATAAGTTACTAATTTATTTAATACTGGATCTTTAAAGGTACATTTCTTAAACTCATTTAATTTTTTATCAGTTACATGCATATGCCTTGTAGCTTTTACACAATGAACAATTTCTTTTAAAAACTCATTAGTATCATATTCATTAAGATAAGATCTAGATAATATATCAGCAACATACTTTTGCTTTCCTGGTTCATAAGAGACATCAAGATCATATTTAAGTAGCTTTAATTTAATTCTTTGTAACCTACTAGATAAAACATTTACAACACTTTTATTATGAATTGATACTAAGGGTTTATGATCAGTATGAACAATTATTTTTCTACCATAAATATAATTATGAAACTTTTTAGTAGCAAATACTCTGCTTAAGTACTCTTTTTCGATTTGTGCATAGTTCTGCTCAGCCTCAGACAAAGCACGTGATGCATAGGAAATCGGTTGTCCCTCTTGTAACAAACAACACCCTAGTCCACTTTTAGAACTGTCACATTGCAATAAACTTTGTTTAGTAGAATCAAAAACACCAAGTACAGGGGCTGTGCTTATTTTTTCTTTAAGTTCATTAAGTGCTTTTGTATGCACTGGTAACCAATCAAATACTACAGATGTTTTGAGCAATTCCCTCAAAGGAGCAGTTATCTCTGACATGTTAGGAATAAATTTCCTTAGATAATTAATTAATCCTAAAGTTTTTTGCAACTCTTTTTTATTACTAGGTGCCTGTAAATTCATTACAGCTTTAACCTGTTCAGGGTCTGGTTTAATTCCATTTTTATTAAATACATGACCCAAATACTTAACTTCATTAACGCGATATTGTAACTTTTTAGGATTAAATTTTACATTTAATTTTCTTGCTCTTTCTAATACTTTTAGAACAATTTCATCATGCTCCTTTTCAGAATTTGCACAAATTAACATATCATCAAAATAAATAATCACACCAGGTATATCACCAAAATTTTTTTCATTAGCTTATTGAAACAATTCAGGTGCAATATTTAAACCAAACGGAAGGCGGTTAAATTTAAAACAACCAAAGGGAGTACTAAACTGACATAATTTACTAGAAGGTTCATCTAATTTAATTTGGTAAAATCCATCCTTTAAATCAAACACACTATACATAGATTTATTACATAACTTAGGCATTAATTCCTCAATCGTTGGTATTAAATGACATTCTTTTTTAATAACTTTATTAAGATCCTGTGGATCTAAGCATATTCGAATTGACTTATCAGGTTTCTCTACTATAACTAAATTTTTAATCCATCCATCTGGATTCTCTACCCTACTTATAATTTTATCTTTTTCAAGAGCAATTAATTTCTCTTTTAATTTTGGTTTTAAGGATTCTGGAATCCTTCTGGGGGGTTTAACTACTGGCTTAGCATTACCATCAATTTTAATAAAACACATTAAATTAAATGTTCCTAACCCCTGAAAAACATCTTTATTTTTCTCAACAAATTCATCCTTATTTTTTATTTCAGTAGAATCTACTTTTTCTCTTTTAATCAAACCCAATTCAATACAACTAGGTAATCCTAACAACGTTTTAGAATAATTATTACAGTTTACAACAATAAAATCTAGATATTTAGTACAATTATTCATTTTACACTCTAAGTTAACTATACCTAGGGGTTTAATTAAATTACCACCATAGGCTTCTAAAATAATCTCAGTAGGGCTTAAGGAATAATTACATTTTAGCGATTTAAGTAAATCATTATGTATTATATTTACGCACGAACCAGTATCTAATTTAACTGATAAGATTTTATTTCCTACCTGTAACGGTTTTATCCAACTTGATTCCTTAGCACACAGCACTGAATCTACAAAAATAAATTTTTCCATATTATTAACTCTCTTGGAGTTAAACCTATTTTTACAACCAATAGCAAAGTGATTTAACCTATCACAAATTTTGCATCTTTTTCCAAACGCCGGACACTTTCCTCTGACATGATTAACATTACACTTTTTACATAAATAAATCTTCTCTTTTTTATTTTCACTTCCAGTAGCTGTCTGTGTCCGCGACGTCGAATTGTTCGAAGTCTTATTTTTTGCTTGTTTATTTTTCCCTATTAGAGACACAGAGTCTGCTACGGTACTCGTTTCGTTTAGAATATTTACTTCAGATTTCCGCTGTATTACTTCTGATTGTTTTTTACTTATTTCTGCGGCTCGGCAAATGTCAATCGTCTTTTGGAGTGTTAGATCCGATTCTCTTAATAGACGTTCTTGAAGCTGTTTTTCTTTCGTTCCAATAACAATGCGGTCCCGAATTATACTGTCAGATAAATTTCCGTATTCACAGAATTTTATTAGTTTTCTTAAATCTGTTAGAAACTCGCCAAAGTTTTCAAACTGTTCTTGATTTCTGCTATTAAATACATAGCGTTCGATCACAACATTTCTGCGTGGATTTGCATAGTTCTCAAAGGCATTCGGAACATCCGCTCTGCTCATCTGTTAGCTCAAATGTGTTATAGAGTTCGACGGCATCTTCACCAATGCAATTTAATAATATTGCTACTTTGACGTCGTCATCTTTCTCTGTATAGCCTCCTGCCTTTAAATAAATTTCAAAGTTCTGTCGAAACTTTCGCCATGCTTCGGCGATATTACCGGAGAGGTCCAAACCTCTTGGAACTTTTAAAGAATCCATTAAGGATTTATTCGAAAATTAATTTCGGAACAGTTCTGGTTCGACGCTCGGCTGCGCCATGTTATATCTATTGCTTCTTTATTCAAGAGCAGCTGCAGTCAATCTGACTGTTGCCACCCAGTGGCGTTTACATCTTATAGATACAGTTACGGTTACATCACTAACATCTATGTATACAGTTACGGTTACATATCTAACAACTTTCTACTGCAAAAATCACAATGAAATTGGCATTTCTTGCTAATATGCAAGTAAAATAAAAGTTTTATGTAGAATATGACATGTTTAACGTTCTGATTTACGGGTCTACACTAAAATATTTAGATCCATTAATAGCTGCGATTGCGAATTGCTAGAATTGAGTTTCCGTTTGGGTTTCGCATTTTAAGTTCTTTCCAACACTGTTTAAGAATGATTATGAATTCAAATTGTCTATCTGTCTGCCTTTCTGCCCTTATGTCGCTCCGTCGTGTGATAACGTAAATAACATTAAAGGCTAAACGGTGCAACGAATAAGTACAATTGGAAAGTGTTAATAATAATGCGCACCGCATGATTTTTCATTTTTGTTTAAAATTATCAATTAATGAAGAAATATGTATACATAAGGTAAAGAACAATTTATTTATTCAATGTGTAAATTCATTTATGTCTAAAGCTAAGCTATATTACACCTTTATTATATTTATTAAAACTTGAAATATGTAAATATTTCAGAAAGCTAAAGGGTCAGGTTGAACCCGACTATTGATTATGATCAATAGCGAGGATCATGCCCCCAGGTCATCTACCCACATTTTTCTGTTGGAACTCGGAGTTATTCAAGAAACTCTACAGCTTTACGGGGAAGAATTTAACTGTGTTTTTATACGAGTTTATTTGCCTACATTTTACTTACCTACGTTCAAAAATGCATACATAATCAAAACATTTTCTAATGATGTCGATAAATATCAATAAAATCGATTTAAAATGTAGAATGTATTTTTATTCATTAAAAAGTGAAAAATTTCTTAAAAGAAAGAAAAGAAAAAGAAACAGTGATGATTAGAATCTATTAGCTCGGCAGTCGATAGTAAAATATATGAAATTTTAACATAAAAAAATCAATAAATCTGTCGCATACTTAAAATAAAAATAATTTCAACTACTTTAACATTTTATGAGTAAATGCACTTAATTAGTAAATTCGTGGAAAAAAGTTCACGAAAAAAGGGAAATCTCCACATTGCTATGTTTTGGCATGAAACATAATGCAATCAAGATGAATTATTCTCTTTATTACGAAAAAAATAAATTGCTTTCTTTGCCGATCGGTGTGTTGGTTATAGTTCTTGACTCTAACACTGTAGAGTCCGGGTTCGAATTTATGTACAAGGCGTGGATGATTGGCCCAGCGTCATCTCTGTAAAGGTGCCTTTATAGTGACCGTTCCATTCCGCTGTCCGCAAGCACTGAGCTAGAATATAATGAGTGATAACTATCTATTGAATAAGAAATTGAATAGAATTGAACTGAATATGAAGTTATCACTCCTTTTATTCTAGCTCTGTTCTTGCGTACAGCGGAACGGAGCGGCCACTATAAAGCCTGCCTTAGGGGTAGCAACGGCTGCCCACTGCGTGCCCCTACACAAACGGCCACCATTTCGACGCGATTCCGGACAATGCTCCGCCGTTAAAAAAACACTTTCTTTTTATAAAACGAGATTTAACATAAGTTATACGTATTAAGAATTAGAGTTTTCACTTAAGCTTGATTATTTAATAAATTTAAAGTTCCAAAATTTTTAAGTGAGAGATAGCAAAAGCCAGATATTCCTTAATATTACGGTATATGTAATTAAAAACGAAATATATAAAGTGACGAAGCAGAAATTTTCATATAAATATATATTTTGATTTTATTCTTTTGATTTATATTCTTTTTGCCTATTTTTTTTTTTTTTTTTTTTTTAATACAAAAGAGTAAAAATTATTAATTAATTTTGTTCAAAAAATTTCTGTTTATAAAACCTGGGAAAAACCTATTTATACTTTTCATGCTTCAGCATGTCGTAAATTCTATTTATTCAATCTATGAGATTGAGGACACTATGGAATTTTTTTCATCCACTTTTATCAGAACCTTTTTCAGTCACCACCCTTTTTATTTAATTGATTTCCTTTACTATTTCTCTTGTAACTACTAGAGCACTGTCTAAATTTTTTTGAATTTCTTTTCTTTATTTTCCTCTTTTATAACGGTCGTAGAAGGAATAAGATGGCTTTGTATTTTCTTCCACAGAAAATAGCTTCACTTTTATATACTTGCTTCAGAAAGTTTCTGTTTCTCTTCCTGTAATGAAAATTTTAAATCTCAATTTAAAACCTGACAGGATTTGTAGGAATAAGTTTTACATAAAACTTTAACAGCATTAGAAAGATAATAGACTTTGAGACTGAAATACACGTTATTCAAAATAATAATTATACCCCTTTTAATTACTCTTTTCGATTTAAGTAAAAAAAAAAAAAAAAGTATATTTCTAAACAAGTTTTTTATTTTGCTTTTTATTACAAAAAAGTAAATTTTATATTATCAATTTTTCTTCACACAGTTAAAAAAATAAAATGAAGTGAAATATCATTTTAGTTAAATATATATATATATATATATATATTTCAGTTTCTTCATTTTTGAGTTGTCAAATATTTTTTAAATTCTAATTATACTATTAAACACAATGTAATCAATCAGTGAATTTCATTGTTGCTTCATGGTTTCATTGTTATTCATCTGCTTCGAAATTTTGCTTTTTTAAATCCATATGACTCCTATTCTGGTCGTGGCAGGCTGGGTGAGTGTTGCCGGCGTGAAACTAGTTTAACCCTTGAGGCAAGTCACAAGTCTTGCCGCCTGCCTCCTTCCTTCCTATCTTATGTTTCTTAAATTACTTTTTCATAAATTTTGACGAGGCTAAAGCAATTCCTCCTGAATACATAATCTTGTTATGATGTGTTATGAATTTTTTTGTAAATGTTGTGGTTGTATGTTTGACACTGAGGAGGGCTAGTGTTTTACGTCTGTCGCGAAACGTCTGTCGTCTATTTTAATGTTTTAATTAAAGTGTATTTTTAAAGTTTTAAAATTTTTGTATTCATTATCTCATTTTAAATGTTACATTGGTTTTAATATAATAATGAGACGTATAAATTATGTTTAATTTTATTAAATTAAATGTTATTTGTTTTATCTATGAGTTTGAGGGATCACGTAATTGTTTTCATCCACTTTTATCAGACGCTTTTTCAGACACCATCCTTTTCATTTAATTGGTATCTATTATTCTTCCTTATGAAACTTCCAGAGTACTGTCTAAAGTTCTCTGAATTCATTTTCCTCTTTTTCCTTTTCTATAACAAACGTAGAAGGAGCTAGATGGCTTCGTATTTTCTTCCGCAGAAAATAGATCCACTTTTATGTTCCTACTTCAAAAAAAATTCCTATTCCTGTTCCTGTAATGAAAGTTTTGAATCTCAATTTTAAAACTGAGAGGTTTTGCAGGAATGGGTTTTACCTGAAAGTTAAGAGCATTAGAAGATAATAGATTTTTAAATTGAAATACACGTTGTCAAAAAAAAAAAAAAAAAAAAAGAAAGAAAGAAAGAAAGAAAAAAGAAAAAAAAAGAAAAAAGAAAATATACCTTTACAATTTAAATTTCCGATTTCAGTAAAAAAGAAAAGAGAAAGAAAAAAAAAGTGATTCTATTAAACTAATATTTTAGTTTTTTTTTATTATTATCAAAAAAATAAAATTTATATTGACTATTTTTCTTCACTCAATTAAAAATATAATACAATAAAATATTTTTAAAGAAAATTTTGGAGTGGAAGGCTGATTTTTTATACCAACTATGTAAAAAATACCAGAGCCGGGAGTCGAGCCCGTGCCTTCCGCTTTATGTGCGGATAATCAAACCATCGAGCTACCTTGTCTTATTACCAGCTAGGCATTTCTCACATAACATTCGTTGGCAAAATCACCAAGTCTGTAAACACAGCTATATCAAGGGACATTATTAATCATGGCACAACTCCAATAGACCACGAAAATTTAATTTAATTAAAAAATTTATTCATCAACACTGAAAGTTCATTTTAGAAAATTTTGGAGTGGAAGACTGATTTTTTATACCAACTATGTGAAAAATCCCAGAGCCGGGAATCGAACCCGGGCCTTCCGCTTATCCATTTCCCACATTTCTGCTTTTTCACATAGTTGGTATAAAAAATAAGCCTTCCACTCCAAACTTTTCTGAAATGAACTTTCAGAGTTGATTAATAAATTTCTAAATTAGAATATTTTTTGCTTAAAATATTAATTCGAGTATAAATAAATTTAAAGAAAATCGACTTTTATGATACAGCTTCTGGATTTAAGTAAAAAACGAAAAATATCTGTCTATAACTTAAATGATAGTTGTTCTATCTATAAGACTGAGGCGACATGAAATTGTTTTCATCCACTTTTATCAGATGCTTTTTTAGTCATCACCCTTTTCATTTAATTGGTTTCCTTTATTCTTTCTTTTGTAACTTCTAGAACACTGTCTAAAGTTCTTTAAACTTATTTTTTTTTTCCTTTTCCTCTTTTATAACAGGCGTAGAAGGAAGGAGAAGAAAGACTTCGTATTTTCTTCCGCAGAAAATAGCTCCGTTTTTATATCCTTTGCTTCAGAAAATTCCTATTCCTGTTCCTGTAATGAAAGTTTTGAATTTCAATTTTAACGCTGAGAGGATTTGCAGGAATAAGTTTTACCTGAAAGTTTAAGAGCATTAAAAAGATAATAGATTTTGAGACTGAATTATACGTTGTCCAAAGAAAATCGATCTTTATAACTCAGCTTTTCGATTTAATTTAAAAAGAAAAAAAAAAAAAGTTGGATCTTTGTTAAACTAATAATTTAGTTTTAGTTTTTTTAGTATTAACAAAAATAATCAGTTATTGCTTATTATCTTTTAGCCTGTTAAAAGCAAGTTACTGTTTTACAATTCAAGGAAAAACATTAATTAGAAAATTTTTGTGTAATTTTATGTCAATGTTTTAAAATGGAAATTTAAACTGCATACTGTATAATCTCCATAAATATGCTGATATTTGCAGCATTTAGGAGATTTTAAAAGTGAAATACACGTTGTTCGAAGAAATTTTGATTTAAAGAAAAATGAAAATTGGATCTTTCTTAAATTATCCTTTCCGTACTGCTACATTTATTTATTTATTTATTTTTTATGTATTTATTACTCTTAAAAATAAAATTTTTAATGACTTTTTATTTTTCAGGCTGTTAAAAAAGGTTACTTAAAAAAAAAAAGAAGAAGAAAAAAATGCTAACTGAAAGATTTTTTTTTTTTATTAAATCAAATTTTTATGCCATATTGTAATATTTTTTGAATGTTTTAAAATGTATGTTTGAAGTGCATACAAGTATACTTTCATACAAGTATTGGAAATATTAAAAGATTACAGATTTTGAGATATAAATACACTTTGTGAAATAAAATAGACCTTTGTAATTCATATTTTTCGATTTAAGTGAAAAAGAACAAAGGGTAAATTGGATCTTTCTCAAACTTTCCTTTTAGTTTTATTTTTTATTTCTAATAAAATTAAA
The DNA here is from genome assembly GCA_963930645.1 of Salticus scenicus. Taxonomy (NCBI): domain Eukaryota; kingdom Metazoa; phylum Arthropoda; class Arachnida; order Araneae; family Salticidae; genus Salticus; species Salticus scenicus. The sequence goes on from OZ005654.1 coordinate 141,961,350, forward strand.
TTTCATACTGGCTAATTTTGTTTTCATATACTCAAAAGAGAAAAATGTTAATTTTGTTTTTAATACTATATAATAATTTTCAATACTTTAAAATTTAGTATTCATACAGACAGCGCATTTTTCTTTTTATAAATTTACAAATATTTGGATAAAACTTCTCTATTTAGACCAGATTAAAAAAAAAAAAAAAAAAAAAAAAAAAAGAAAGAAAGAAAGAAAGAAAGAGTATCCTCGTTAAATTTAAGTAAAAAATGGAAAATTACGACATCACTGAGATTTATTCTTTTTAACTGTGTGTCCGATTATAGTAAACTGATATATTCTTCATTCTTAATTTTTATTTTTCATAATGCTAAGAATTTAAAAAAAAAAAAAATGTTTTATTGGAAACTTAAGTCCACTATATTAAGACCTAAGAATTTAATTAAAACTTAAGTAAAAACTAAGGGAACTTAAGTTTTACTTAAGGAAAACTTAAATCAAACTTAATAAACTTAAGAATTTAAGAAATATTCTTTTATTAGAAACTTAAGTGCATTTTGAAAAATACAATTATGCACTTATATTTAAAAATTTTTTTTAAATCTACGTGATTGAGCGAAATAAAACGCATTAATATTTTACAATAAATACCTTGAAAGGTTCTTGTTGAAGATTCAAAATTTTTTACCGGTACCCGGTCCTCTTTAGGTGTTATTCTAATGATAAGTTCATCCTTCTTGCATTGAGTATACTACGCAATCTTGCGTCCATGTACTTACACGGTTTAAAATCGTTGCATGCACGCATATTGGCTAAATTGTCAATAGTTTCGTTGTTAAATAAACACTCTTTATTTGGATAGTCGGCCAATTTTTCGCAATTTTCAATGTCAATGTCTATATATATATATATATATATATATATATATATATATATATATATTTAAGGTTAGAGTGGCAGTAATTCGATTGTATTTAATATCATTAAAATTTTCTTTTAATCCATTAATTATTTTACGCTTCGTCAAAAGTTATTTTAGCGCTATCAAATTTAATTTGATGCAATTAAAATAATTTGCAGATCTAAATCTACAACTGAACTCGTTTTCTTTAAAGATTTTTATATTTTTAAGAATCTTAAAAACATTGTTAAATATGATTTCTCTGTGCTCCCTTTGTCTAATTGTTGGGAAATTTACATTCAATACGCACTTTCTTAATTTATTCTACATTTTCCGCAACAAGTGTTTCTCGATTTTCTATTGGCTAATCCCCAACGTTCCACCTAGTTCTATTGTTTGATTAAACCGATTTAAAAACCGATTTCTATCTTATATATAGGAGCAATTTCATTCCGCTTCTTTTATGCACTAATGATGGTTCGCTAAATTCTACCGCAGCAGTTGTCGGTTAGTTTATTTTTTCCTTTATCGTTCAAAACGTTGTTTATTATTCTTTTTCTTCCTATTTTTTTTTTTTTTTTAAATCTATCGTCAAGTTTTCTGTCATTATAATTCAAATTAATTCAGTTAATACAAAAATTGCTTCAGAGACTTAAAATGAAAATGAAAAAAGAAAAACATAAATGAAGAAAAAAAAATAATAAATTAAATGGAAATTATTTCAGTAAAAAAAGTGAGTTATTCAAGAATTAAGTTTTATACAGCACTGTACGCATAGTGGCTATATATCTGAATTTTCATTTGAATATTTATTAAATAAATGAAATAAATGACCATGCAAAAAATATTAAATCTTACAAAATAAAACATACGATATACCGCACAAAATTGAACAAGGATTTAACAGCCCCCCCCCCTCCTCCACTCTTCCACCAGAGCATCCATACAGTAATTTTCGTCATAATCTATCCAGGAAACACATTATTGAAAATTACTATTTAAAAAAAAAAAAAAAAAATGCTGGTAGAGTTAGAGAAAAAAAACAGCCTGTGGCAACCCAGTTTTAATAAAAAATTTTAATACGGTCTGGAAGCATTTATATTCCAGGACGTACGTTTCACGAACCTTACGCACACTTGAAAAATACAAAATGTCTATATATCTTTGTGATTTTTTAATGACCAAATGCAAATAAACTTAAGTATGAACAGAGTTGCTAATATTTTAATTTATTATGTATTATTTATTGTTAATACCCGTCTTTTTATACACCACTTTTTTAAGATTAATTTTCTTCTTACTTAATTACATATTGGAAAAAAAATTACTGTCCGAAGAAAGTAGGGTAAAAAAAAGACGATCCTATAAATATTTTAAAAAAGGTTTTTCGGTATCTATTATGACTTGAAAAAAAATAGAAATTTTCGAAGAATATTGGATAACGTGATGTGCGTAAATAGCTCTTTACTAAAATGAACAGTATTTTAAACATAGACAGCACGTGATGCAATACAGTATGAATGGTACATTAACAACGTGATGTAATTTCGATGTGTGCGATTTAATACTTAAAACGAAGCTTATTTTATTTTACGTTACTTGGAAAATATTTGATTTATAAATTATACATAAAATCTTTCGTTCATATATTATTTATTAGCAAAGGTGTGCCTTAGGTTTCTAAATATATCAAATATTAATATGACATTATACATGACGAAAATGAAGATAAATAGTAAAGTTATTTTAGTTATACTAGCTACTGATTATGTCAATTATTAATTTACATATAGAAACTACTTAACATATTTTAAGTAATCTTCTAGTGTACTAAAGCTGCATACACGCATTATGCTCATTTACATGGAAAAATACGCGAACCAAAATAGTTCTAATCTTAAATATAATCTATATTTATAGACATTAAAATTCTATAAAGCTTTGTAATAAATTAAGAAATATATAAATTTCAAGCATAAATTTCGCCTACCATTATATAACTTGAAATATGTTGCATTATATTTAATAATAAAATCACTACAAAGTACTTATTTTTCATAAAATCAGTTTCTTGTACGAAAGTTGCATATACAGATGTGGCTATTAAATAACGAGACTATTGCTGTAATGCATTTTATTTTAAATTTATACATATTTAGTTATTATCACCTTCAATATACACCCCTCCTCTATCCCTACAACGCTCCATGCGACTTTTCCATTGTTCGAAACAATGCTGAAAGTCTTGTTCTTCTAGCTCCTACATGAGGCGTGCCGCTTTTTCTTTCATAGCTGCAACTGACTCAAATCTTGTTCTTTTTAATACATATTTGTTTTTGGGAAACGATAAAATTCACATGGAGCCCAGTCAGGCTAATAAGGTGGATGGTCTAAAACTGGGATGTTGTACTTGGCTAGAAACGTCTTGACAGACAATTCAGTGTAAACTGGCGCGTTGCCTTGATGGAGAATACATTACTTGTTCTTCCACAATTCGGGTCGTTTTTTCCTTACTCTTTCACAGAGTTGATCAAGCACCTCAAGATAGTAATGATAGTCACATCGAATCAAATTAGCGACTTTTTCGATATTTTCATCCGTTGTAGACGTGGAAGGGCGATCCGGGCGGTCATCATATCCAACGTCTTCTCGGCCATCTTGAAAACGCTTTAGCCACTCAAAAACTTGCGCACGTAATAAATATTCATCGCCATAAACTTGTTTTAATAAAATATAAGTTTCACTAGTGGTTTTACCAAGTTTCACGTGAAATTTCACGACACTTCGTTACTCTACTTTTACACTTATCATGTTTCGGCAAAACGAAACAAACACCTCTTACACAAACGAAGGTTACGCCCAGACTGATTTCTCGACAAACACGGGAGGCTCTGTAGTCGAAAGAGAAGGCTTTACGCTGCGCAGCTGTCGGTCATTCGGATTTGTTGCATGTGTAATTCATGTGTAGCTGCAATAGTCTCGTTATTTAATAGCCACACCTCCTATGTTTTATGCTAATTACAGTGCGAAAAATATTTAGAATTATGAATTCACAGTTTCCAACTTCTTTGGTTTTCTTTGAAAATGAATTACTAGAACAATAGAATATTTTAGTAGCAGTTTTCTACTGATTATCTATGATTAATTGTATTAGAAAACACTTTTAAAAGATAGTGGTGGTTATTCTTAAAAAAAAAAAAAAAAAAAAAAAAAAAAATCTAAAATTTGGCAATGTAAAATAATTAAACAGGTCTACAAAAACAATATTGGCGAAATTTTATTTGATAACTTTAGCTGATACATATGTTTCTGCATGTGCTAAAACCGAAAATGAAGCTGGTTTTTCTCTATCACGTATAAAATTTTGTCCATATAGACACAATTTCTCTATTTTCAGAAGTTTACAGCATGTTTATATGATTTCACAGGCCTGTGAAAACGTACTTTCCATTTTTTTCCCCCTGCGTTGGGTGTTTCTAATGTGTTTTGATGTGCTGAATTCAGAAATATTTGACTTTTTTTCCTATCACGTAAGGAATTTTAACAAAGTAAGGATGAATATTGGAAGAATTCGCATGAGACTATAACAAATTCGAACCCATTTATTAGTAAAATACATCAAAATTGGCTAATATTTATACATTATCTTTTAAATGTGTTTATTTATAACGAAGCTCTTTTTAGAATATTTTATCTTGTACAACAGCTTTAAAGCCTTGTGAGGGGAATTCTCTATGCAGTATGGGGTGTTAACAGTCTGCTGACATGTTAACATCCCATTGTCCCTGATACCTCTCTGCATTTCTTTGATATCTTAATGAAATCACTATCATTGTTCTTTACACACATCACCTAGATTTTTCGGGAAATCACTTAGATGGGAGTTGTAAAAGTGGAGATTTAGGCTTATACATTCCGTGATGGAAGTTTTGGAATATTTCTTTCTTAATTAGCATTCAATAGTACATATGAAAGACATATCACCTTGAAGAAAATAATTTCATCGTTGACCTATGTTACATATAACTAATCTTGAAAACTTACTATAAGTTACCATACAATTGGGGGAAGGTTGGGTGCCTCGGACCTATTCTGATTTTATCAATTTTAATTTTTTAATTATTCGCCAAAACTAAATGCAAAAAGCTTTTTAAAATACTGTATGGTGTTATATACAACATATATTTATTCCAAAATTTTATTAAAATTATAACAATTATATTTTTTATAAAAAAAAAAAAGTGCAATTAGGTCAGAAGTACACCACTGGTAGTGTGACTTGGACCATTTATTGAAAGATACAGAAAAACTCAATTTTAAGTAAGAAAATCTATCTATTAATCAATTACACACGTATTAATTCAAATAAACATTTTTTTTTTTTAATTTCAAAATCATTAATCTGTTACAATCGTGTTGTTATTAAGTCTAATTTGAGTCTAAAAAGTGGAAAATATTAAATATTAAGTTAAAAAAGTCTACATTAAGTCATATTGTGATTATTGGTAAAAATTCTCCCACTTATTTATAATCAAGATTGAAATTGGATAGGTCAATTCCAAATGTTAACTTTTGGAGCCGTATTTCTGATACACCACACAATTTGATCAGTCTAAGGTACACTACTTGTATTGGGTTCAAGGTACACTACTCTATTACTAAAAACGAGATTACTAATCGTGATGTTCAGGTTGGGCTTAACTTGATTACAAGCATATGGGGTTATAGCTAGAAAGCTACTTCATGATGCATAACACTAATTTCAGAATATACAATGTATGCGTGGGTATAGAAATACATAAAAGTATCTGAGAAAAATTTACTTTTGCAAGATAAATTTACTTTTTCACGAACTGATCAAAAAGTTGAGCTTCCAAGCAAACATAGATTACTTCAATGACACCCCTAACAGTAAATGTCTTAACTGCATGTGATATTGTTTATATATCTAAATAAAATAGAGCTAGAAATGGCATAGGTCCGAGGTACACTTATGTCCAAGTCACCCCACTTTCCCCTATATTGGTGGAAGAGTTACAAAAGAACTCGTGTCGATAGGCACCTGTATTGACAAAAATATATGCGTAATAGAAAAATAAATGGCTTCAGTTACTATTTCAGCACACCAAAAAACATAAAGATCAGTCACATCAAAGTTTTAGGTGTACACCTGCATAATAAATGCATACAATGTAATATAATACAATGCAATCTATATTTATAAACATTGAAACGTTATTAAACTGTAATATTACAAAAATAACGGGTGTACCAAAATAAAATAGACTATCACAATTTGTATGTATGCATGGAAATTTTATATTATATATAGACATATAAGTTTTTTATAAATTCTCAATAACATTGGCAAAATCTGTGCAACAACTAAAAAGCAAAAATTACATTGCAACTACAGGATAGTATGAAGAGCAAAGAAGTACAAAAATTGGTACTTTACAAGTTCAAAAGTGGAGAATCCAGAAGCAAAATATTTCGTCATTTGAAAGGTGTTTTAAGTTTTGCCACTGTTTTTAAGTGGTGTAATATGATTAGAAAAAGTGACAATATTAAAACATCTCAACCTCCAGACTGTCCACGCATTGTCCACACCAAAAATCGGATTCAAAAATGAAGAGTCGCTTGACACTTAATAAAAGCATATCCATAAGGAAACTTGGTAGGGAACTGAAAGTATCAAAACCATCTGTACAGCGAATACTTAAAAATGACACTGGATTAAGACCTTACAAAAAACGAATACAATCTAAACTCATAGAAACCCAAAAGCAGAAAAGAATCAAATTCGCTAATTGGGTGCGACACAATTTCAGAAAAGGTTAGACTAAAAGAATCCTTTTTTCTGATGAAAAAGGGATTAAATCCACTGGACTACTCGATTTAAGATGAATTTGTACAGCAGATGAACTGGGATAAAATAAAATGTTAAAAAATACTGATTTCAGAACTAAAACGAGCTGTAAATAGAATAAGAAAGGACGTAATAATGGAAAGTTGTCTAAGTTGGACCAGACGCTTACATCGAATGGCAAACAGCAACGGGGATTATTTACATAAATTAATATGTTGAATTTGAATTTTTTTTATTATTCTATCTATATTGTTTATGTGTAAAACCAAGTTGGGTTTCACTTAAATAAATTTAGTTATACACCAATTTATATCAGTCTATTTTATTCTGGTACACCCGTTACATATAAATAGTGTGGATAAATTTTGCCTAATATGTTAACGTTTTATTATATTTAGTAATGCCATCGCTACGTAGTACTTCATTTTCAGAAAAATCAATTTTCCTCTTCCGTTAATCTTCTGACTTACAAAGAACCGGTAATCTAAGGTAGTTTTATTGATTTTTATATCAACTTTTAACAAGTGCAAAAGAATATTTATAGAGGTTTCAGATTTGCTTCCCTGAAACTTTATTTCTATTATTCCTACCAAGGGAAAATTTTAAGTTTCTATCTTTTCAATGTATATCTGGAGAATTTCAGCTTGGTTAGTAAAATACATTAGGGAATATTTACAATAAATCAAAAGTAATAGCTCTGAATATGTACTAGAATACAATAGTTTGATAGCTTGAACTATTTCTGTTTTAAATTTTCTATGCTGTGAATAATGCATTATTAATGCTGGTAATAAAAACATTTTTTCCAATTATGTGAAAAATAAATAAATAAATATATAAATAAATAAAATTTTCGACACATTAATTTGTTGTTTAAAAGATATTTCACTTAGAAAGGAATTTTAATAACTATTACAAAGCTAAGCCAAGAAGGTTTAAACATCTGTTTAGTTGTAATAAATGAATTTGTGGTAAAGCGAAGTGTGAAATACATTAAAGGAATACAATATAATAGAAAAATATAGCGTCTGATGTGTATTGCTTTGATGTTTTCGTGTTGTTTTAACATTCATAAAGCAATACTTATTTGAATTCTCCTCGTCACTGTTGGCTTATTTGCACACAAAAAAAATTACATATTACGTATTAGTTTTGATACATAGATAATTTTTCTAATGAATACAAATGACTTTAAACTACTCCGATGCACTAAATAAAAAATATTATTTAATATATTTTCATTGCACATTTTTTTAAATGAAATATTACTTTTTAAATTATCTTTGGAGATACATAAATATTAATTAATTTTAATATGGTGATAAAGAATATTTTTGTATTCAGTATTTTTACAGAACTCTTTTAATTTGATAAAATCCCCTTTATATTTTAATTTTTTTATCTTCTTCTGTTATGCTTGAATATATATATTATTATTCGGAATATATGAACAATATGCATATTCTGAAAATTCTCGTATAAAATACAGTAGAACCTCGATTATCCGAAGTAATTGGGAGCGAACTTACTTCGGATAATCGAAATTTTCGGATAATCGAGAATTCATCAATAATCATCTAAAATATTTATCAGCACTCGTAGTTTGGAAAGGATGGCTTGCATACAAAAGGAATGTGAAAAAAAAAAAAAAACGTTAAAAATACATGTTTGTTAAGAGAAAATCTTGGATGATAGTAGAAAGTGAAAAAAAGTAAAGAAGAAACCGACTTCGGTTAACGGAGAGTTTCGGTTAATCGAGTAGAGTTTCGGTTAATCGAGGTTCGGATAATCGAGGTTCTACTGTACATTTAAAATTGCATTTATAAGAGTAAAGACGGATTGCTGTAAATTTCAGCTAAAACATATGCATTAAAGGCATGCAGTATTATTAATAGAATGTTACATGTAGATTATTAAAAATTAATAAATAATGCATATCAAAGTCGTAAACAGACACTTATGTATTAGATATATATCTAGTGCTTAACTAGACAATCGTAAACTAGCAGTTTACGACTGTTTACGACTGACAGTACAAAACATGTTTCATGCTCCTTTAAACTCTACGAGACACAGAATAGCAGTTTTTTACTTTCTCTTACCCATGAGGTAGAGATTGATCAGCGAGAAGAGAAAAAGTGATACCTTTTGTTTTCGGGAAAAGTCACTCTAATGGCTGCCTTTCTCCGAGTAAATCACACACAGGAATACACACGGATAATTTCGTAAATAAAATTCATGAATAATTTATTTACTAAAGGTGAAGGAAAAACTCCAGATACAGTTTCAAATTCATTTTTCTTTTTATTCTTTTTTTCAATACTCTCTAATGGCTGATTTTAGAACTCTTTTTCGGCATCAAAATTTTTTGCTCGATAACATGGGGATGATAGATCTATATATATTACTATATTTATGATTCAGTGTTATACTACTTCTCTAATATGGAAATCGTCTGCATTATCATAAAAGATATATTTTTTAAATAACAATTTTAATAAATTATTTTTTAAAAACAGAATTATTTTTTAATAGCTGAATTAAATTCTATATAAATGTAGGTACATTAATGAAACGTGGGGTTGAGGGGGCGGTAGCCCCTCTCACACAGAACTAATTATCATATAAAACTCTTCCGAAGCCTAATTTCAAGTGTTTAACACAGGTTTACATAACAGCACTCGTTATCTTACCCATTAATCTGCAACCTGTATTTATAGTATTAAATTTCAGGGTAAGAGAAAGTGTGTGAGTGACGCACCAGATTATTTTAACTTACAAACAATTCAATATTTAAAATAATTTGACTTTCTCCATGAATTCAGATTTCAATTTTAAAATAAGAACTTGACTGGCATTGATATTATATGAAGTTTAAATATCGTCTGCAGCAATAAAATATTCTTTGCTTTAAAATGTCGCTGAAAAATAAACAATGAATCAAAGGATATATTTTTTTTTTTTGGTTTTCCGAAGAAAAATAGCTTAATTGATTATTTTAAAAAAAGTATGATTTACACGTAAAATAAATGACATAATTAATAAAATATAAAAGAAACACCAAAGTTTACATTTGACAGAAAAAGGCAAAAAATACATACCAAACATAGGTAAGTTCTCCTTTTATTAAATCAAAAATCGCAACTTATTTTTAAAATAAAATACACCCCTTCCAATGAGCTATCGCAAAATCTTTAAATATCTCAAAGAGTATCAAATCAAAAAATAAACTTTGATATTCATCGTCTAACGCCAAAACATGTTTCTCAACGTAGTACTACATGCAGATTGTTGTATGAAAATTAGTTGGCAGGTGAAAAACGGAAATAGATACTTACAATTGATGAGGCTTGGATATACTTATCTGATTTCAACAGAAAAAGATCGATTTACTATCGAAAAAACTTAAAATATTAATTCAGAGAAAACAAGAAAATGTTTACTAAATTTTTTATGATTATACTAGTTTACACAGTTTTCATACCCCAGCTGAAAGTTGTTATTTTATTATTCATTTAGTTAGAATTATCCAGAAAAAATAATAAAAAAATTCTGTCACGTCTGGTTTAAAAAATATTTATTAACTTAACTGAAATACATAATTTTGGTATTAATACTAAAAAAAATTTAAAAATGACTAATTTTTGCCTTCTGTATATAGTTATTTGAATCAGTTTCTCTTATAATGGACCAACAGTAATCCCCTAACATGTTTTCATTCCAAAATCCGTTGATGTTGTTCTTCAAAAACCTTTAAATCTTGGTGAAAACGTTCCCTTTGTTCGTCACTCATACTTCCTAAGATTTCAGGGAAAAAGCTCAGATGCGAGTGCAGAAAATGAATCTTTAACGACATGTTTATTCGCATCTTTTGAAAATTTTCCAATAAATCGGTAACAATTTCTTTGTAATTTTCACTTTTTTTACGTCCCAAAAAATTGTCCACAACCATTTTGAATGACTTCCAAGCAGGTTTTTCATTAATAGATAAAAGGCTTTCAAACTGAGAATCTTTCATAATTTTACGGATTTGTGGGCCAACAAATATACCCTCTTTCAATTTTCCCTCTGTAATGTTTGGAAATATTTTTTGTAAATACCGGAAAGCATCACTGTTTTTGTCAAGCGCCTTCACAAAATTTTTCATGAGCCGCAATTTGATGTGTAAAGGGGGTAGAATGATGTTATTGGGATCTACCAACAGCTCGTGTTTAATGTTCATTTTGCCCGGAATATACTCATTTCGAATAGGCCATTCTTTTTTTTACATAATGATGTTGTTTCGCTCTACTGTCCCACAAACAAAGGAAACAACAGTATTTTGTGTAACCACCCTGCAATCCCAATAACTTACCGATGACCTTGAGATCGCCGCACACTTTCCATTGGTGTTCTTTATACTTTATTAAATTAATTAAAATACGCATCGTTTCATAGCTCTCTTTACAATTCACTGCGTGTCCTATTGGTATGGACGGTTTCTTATTACCATTTTGTAATAAAACAGCTTTTAGACTATATTTCGAAGAGTCTATGAATAAGCGCCACTCTGCTTTATCATAGTTTTGATTCATTGCTTCAAAAAGTCCCGGGATATCATTACAATAGCAATATTCACCTTCTCTTTTGAAACATTCTGAAAAAAACTTTGCTTCTGTTTCTGAAAAACGTAACTTTTGTGTCTGGTAGTAATAAGTTCCATTGTTGTAAGCGGGAACCAAGAAACTCTGCTTTAGATCTAGATAATTGTAAATCTCTTATAAGATCATTTAATTTGGCTTGGTTAATTAAATGTGAAGTGTTTTCTTGAAGTGAAAACTCGTCAGAATCACTAGAAATCGATTTGAATTCAACATAACATTCATTGTCATCTAGTATATTTGCACTCGAATTATCGGGACAAACTGGATGTGGTAGATCTTTCGAATGTAATATGGGCTTAGTAATAGACGGAACTTCGGCATATATAATACTTGCCTTATTTTTTTTTTATTATATCCCAATGTCTTCGTAACACAAAAGTAACAATCATTTTCATGATTACTCGGTTCTCTCCATAGCATTGGTGAACCAAATAGAAGGTAAACGTTTTCTCCTGATGACCACTGGAGTAAGACGATTCTACAGCTTTCGCAAAACACATGAGGCACCCACTTTTTATCTTGATTTGCAACAGGAAATCCAAAATAATGAAGATATGCACTTTTTAACGAATCTGCAATGGGTCTTCTCTTTTTTGAAAATATAAACTGTCGACAAACATAACAAAAACGATCAGAATTTTGTTTACACTTCCTACTCGACATTTTAAATCAATCCGAAACAAGATAATTGTCGTTTGAAGCTAACAAATAAACAATAAACTGTCGTCAACACGTTAGGTAGTTAAAAAAAAAAAAAAAAAAAAAAAAAAACATTTGACTGCAGGAAGAAATTGTGACGTGATAAAATATTTCTGCTAACACTTTTAGGTTTAAGGAAGGTAGATTAACATATTTATATACATTTATTTTGGGGTATAAAAAAAAAGTTCAATTTTGTAAACTAGTATTATTACTGGATTCTCTTATAACGGAAAACTCAAAATAAACAAGTAGAAAAAATATCCAAATTAAGTTGGATTACTATCAGAAATATGTTTTAACACTTACTTTCCAAGAAAAAAATTCCAAACCTTTACCCAAACAATTTTTCCTGCGTTCATCAAACTAAGGATACAAGCCATACCTCTAAATTTATTGCTCTGTTTTCTGAAGAAAGAAAAAAAAAGTGAGAGAGAAAGAAATGAAACCGGAATTGAAGCTATTTCCTTTAAATGCATCCCACCTAAGTCCTCGGAAGTATCTCTTATGCGTAATTTGTTCATTTGGACCTTTTAAATAAGCTCTTTATAAGCGACATCACAAAACATTGGATGGATTCTGGAAGATACTGACAGAGAAGTGGAAAAAAATCAACCTTTATGCTTTAAGAAATGCTCTGTTATTTTCAAAATATAGATGTAATATGATATAGGAATAAATAAACAAATTAATAAAATGAAATAAAACCCCAAGAAACACAGAGGTCTTCATCAGAGAGGCCTCTCGGTGTAGGGGGGAAAGAGGAGTTTTTGAAAGGACAGTAGCAATTAGCTAATAACTATCCTTATCTTCTCACCAAACAGAAAGCCACCATTAACTGAAGAGAAATTAGACATATATAATGTAAAAAATTCTAAAAAAGGTATAAAAGTATGTTAGATATGTAACCGTAACTGTATATATATATGTAAGATATGTAACCGTAACCGTAACGGTATGAATAAGATGTAACCGCCACTGTGTGGCAACAGTGAGATTGACTGCAGCTGCTCTTAAATAAAGACGCAACAGATATAACATGGCGCAGCCGAGCGTCGAACCAGAACTGTTCCGAAATTAATTTTCGAATAAATCCTGAATGGATTCTTTAAAAATTCCAAGAGGTTTGGACCTCTCCGGTAATATCGCCGAAGCATGGCGTAAGTTTCGACACAACTTTGAAATTTATTTAAAGGCAGGAGGCCACACGGAGAAAGATGACGACGTCAAAGTAGCAATATTATTAAATTGCATTGGTGAAGATGCCGTCGAACTCTATAATACATTTGAGCTAACAGTTGAGCAGAGAAATACCTTAGCGGATGTCCTGAATGCCTTTGAGAACTATGCAAATCCACGCAGAAATGTTGTGATCGAACGCTATGTATTTAATAGCAGAAATCAAGAACAGTTTGAAAACTTTGATGAGTTTCTAACAGATTTAAGAAAACTAATAAAATTCTGCGAATATGGAAATTTATCTGACAGTATAATTCGGGACCGCATTGTAATTGGAACGAAAGAAAAACAGCTTCAAGAACGTCTATTAAGAGAATCGGATCTAACACTGCAAAAGACGATTGACATTTGCCGGTCAGCAGAATTAAGTAAAAAACAGTCTGAAGTAATACAGCGGAAATCAGAAGTAAATATTCTAAACGAAACGAGTACTGTAGCAGACGCTGTGTCTCTAATAGGAAAAAATAAACAAGCAAAAAATAAGACTTCGAACAATTCGACGTCGCGAACGCAGACAGCTGCTGGAAGTGAAAATAAAAAAGAAAACATTTATCTGTGTAAAAAATGTAATTATAATCATGTTAGAGGAAAGTGCCCAGCTTTTGGAAAAAGATGCAAAATTTGTGATAAGTTAAATCACTTTGCTAGTGGGTGTAGAAATAGGTTTAACTCCAAGAGAGTTAATAATATAGAAAAATGTATTTTTGTAGATTCAGTGCTGTGTGCTAAGGATTCAAGCTGGATACAATCGCTAAAGGTAGGAAATAAAATCTTATCAGTTAAATTAGATACTGGTTCGTGTGTAAATATAATACATAATGATTTACTTAAATCGCTAAAATGTAATTATTCCTTAAGCCCTACTGAGATTATTTTAGAAGCGTATGGTGGTAATTTAATTAAACCCCTAGGTATAGTTAACTTAGAGTGTAAAATGAATAATTGTATTAAATATCTAGATTTTATTGTTGTAAACTGTAATAATTATTCTAAAACATTGTTAGGATTACCTAGTTGTATTGAATTGGGTTTGATTAAAAGAGAAAAAGTAGATTCTACTGAAATAAAAAATAAGGATGAATTTATTGAGAAAAATAAAGATGTTTTTCAGGGGTTAGGAACATTTAATTTAATGTGTTCTATTAAAATTGATGAAAATTCTAAGCCAGTAGTTAAACCCCCCAGAAGGATTCCAGAATCCTTAAAACCAAAATTAAAAGAGAAATTAATTGCTCTTGAAAAAGATAAAATTATAAGTAGGGTAGAGAATCCAGATGGATGGATTAATAATTTAGTTATAGTAGAGAAACCTGATAAGTCAATTCGAATATGCTTAGATCCACAGGATCTTAATAAAGTTATTAAAAAAGAATGTCATTTAATACCAACGATTGAGGAATTAATGCCTAAGTTATGTAATAAATCTATATATAGTGTGTTTGATTTAAAGGATGGATTTTACCAAATTAAATTAGATGAACCTTCTAGTAAATTATGTCAGTTTAGTACTCCCTTTGGTTGTTTTAAATTTAACCGCCTTCCGTTTGGTTTAAATATTGCACCTGAATTGTTTCAAAAAGCTAATGAAAAAAATTTTGGTGATATACCTGGTGTGATTATTTATTTTGATGATATGTTAATTTGTGCAAATTCTGAAAAGGAGCATGATGAAATTGTTCTTAAAGTATTAGAAAGTGCAAGAAAATTAAATGTAAAATTTAATCCTAAAAAGTTACAATATCGCGTTAATGAAGTTAAGTATTTGGGTCATGTATTTAATAAAAATGGAATTAAACCAGACCCTGAACAGGTTAAAGCTGTAATGAATTTACAGGCACCTAGTAATAAAAAAGAGTTGCAAAAAACTTTAGGATTAATTAATTATCTAAGGAAATTTATTCCTAACATGTCAGAGATAACTGCTCCTTTGAGGGAATTGCTCAAAACATCTGTAGTATTTGATTGGTTACCAGTGCATACAAAAGCTCTTAATGAACTTAAAGAAAAAATAAGCACAGCCCCTGTACTTGGTGTTTTTGATTCTACTAAACAAATTGTATTGCAATGTGACAGTTCTAAAAGTGGACTAGGGTGTTGTTTGTTACAAGAGGGACAACCGATTTCCTATGCATCACGTGCTTTGTCTGAGGCTGAGCAGAACTATGCACAAATCGAAAAAGAGTATTTAAGCATAGTATTTGCTACTAAAAAGTTTCATAATTATATTTATGGTAGAAAAATAACTGTTCATACTGATCATAAACCCTTAGTGTCAATTCATAATAAAAGTGTTGTAAATGTTTTATCTAGTAGGTTACAAAGAATTAAATTAAAGTTACTTAAATATGATCTTGATGTCTCTTATGTACCAGGTAAGCAAATGTATGTTGCTGATCTATTATCTAGATCTTATCTTAATGAATATGATACAGATGAGTTTTTAAAAGAAATTGTTCATTGTGTAAAAGCTACTCGTCGGTACTTAAGTATCGCCCTTGAATGAGAAAATTTTGAATCACAAAATACTTTGTAATCGAGCATTTGAGATATGCATAATGCATAATATGCAATATGATATATATATATATATATATATATATATATATATATTGTATATATATATATATATATTGTATATACATATATGCATATACACCCCACAACAAAAAGATAGGAACAAAGGGTTTTTTCTTTGATTTTTCATAAAATAACGTTATTTAAATTGCGCTTATCATTTATTATTATTATAAAATAACACTATTCCTCGACTAATTTTTGTTTTAAGACTAATTTAGACAAGTTTTAAGACTAAAATTGTTCTAATGTAAGACTACACTCCGCAACAAAAAGATAGGAACAAAGGGTTTTTTTAAATTTTTCATAAAATAACATTATCTAAATTGTGCTGATCATTTATTATCATAACAAAATATTATCATATCGAAAACATATTAAATATTTGAATAATATTCAAAATATTCATATTCAAAATAATCATATTCAAAAAAAAAAAAAAAAAAAAAAAAAAAAAAAAAAAAAACCTTTGTTCCTATCTTTTTGTCGCGCTGTGTAGTCTTAAATTAGAAAAACTTTAGTCTTAAATTCTTTCTAAATTAGTCTTAAAACAAAAATTAGTCCAGAAATAGTGTTATTTTATAATAATAATAAATGATAAGCACAATTTAGATAACGTTATTTTATGAAAAATCAAAGAAGAAACCCTTTGTTTTTATCTTTTTGTCGCGGGGTGTATATATTAGGTACTATAATCCAACTTTAAAAATGGCGAAAACGTTTAGTCAGAAAAAGTCATTTTATTAAAGAAATCACATTTTTTAACTAAAGCATCTAATATAAAAATTTTAGCAATATTTTTTCTGTCAGGCGTAGAATTCATTGGTGCTGAAATAAATAATTTAAGAATCTATTTTGAATCACAAAATACTTTGCAATCGAGCTTTTCAGATATGCATAATGCATAGATTTACTTAGTTTCATTTAAATATTTTCTGTAACGGAAGAAATCTTCTCGAATCTTCTTGTGCTTTTAAAGATTGTGCAGCTAAAATAGTTTTCTTATCCTTTCAAGTTTTCTTACTTTTTTCTAAATTCATACATAAAAATATTGGATTTTCACAGATTTTTGACTCTCGGTTTTCGATGCTTTTACACGTTTAGAGATGTTCTGGACACGATTGGACTTTTGGGTAAAATGTCTATCTCTGTGTGGAAGAAATTAAAATATTGTGTTAGCTCTAGATTTCAAACTAATGCACAGAATTTCATAAGAATTTTGATTTAGTTTCAACTTGACATTTGTGTTTATAATATTGTGGTACACGTGGCCCTACATATGACACTATTATGCCACGATTTTCTCCATATAGTGAAGGCTCAGCTTCTATAGTATATAATTACACAAAACTTCTTATGTAAGAGAAACAATATGAAATACTTTGCAGTTTAATTTTTATACTTACCAGCTGGTAGGTGGAGCTTTTATGGTGCAATTCCCGCGTCTTCAGAAGTGATACATTAAAAAATTAAATTAAAATTAGTACTAATTATTGAAATTTAATTTAATTAATTAGTACTAATTATTGAAATTTAATTTAACTGCATTATACATTGCAATGTAATTTAAATGCTTGTAATTAAAAATTACATGTAATTAAATTTTTGCTTGTTTTTTTTTTTTTTTTTTTTTGGTGGAAAATTTACTCTTTTTATTCCAAGAACGAATTTCTGTTTACTTTCATATTTCTGTACAGTAATGTACTGATCTTATATTACTGGTCTTTTAGTTTTTTAGGACAGAAATACTTATATGAATGGAACAAAAAAACTTATATGAATGAAAATATATTTAATATAGTTATTATTACACTATATTAAATAATTTCAGTGTGTTTTAGAAGGATTATATATTGAAGGAATTGAATCAAGTTACAATTTTACTTCCAATACAGTGCCACTGTATTGTAATAGAAGTAATGTATTCGTTCAAAAAATTTGGTTTTGAGTTTTTACCTGATTTAGATTTTTTATAGTCTCCTGACTCGAAAAAAATTTTTTTTATCACCAATTGATCAGTATGATTATGTATGTACGGGCTTATGTGTCTACATATATGGGAAATCTTCTGCGATAAGCAGCTTTAACCATTTTCTTGAAAGTTGCTATGTAAACGCCCTATTTAGGTGTCATTTCGTATGTCATATTTGATTAGTTTAGGAAAATTGATAGGCGTCTTGTATAATTAGGTCAATTTAAAGTATCGCAAGTACATTTTTTTTTTTTTTTTTTTTTTTTTTTTACGCCTGTTCGAGGTTTTTTCAAACTTTCTTTCATATATCCTTTGGTGTGTAATTGTTGTTTTCCGGTCAAAAGATGAGTTTTCCAAGTTCTGATGAAAGTTGGATCGAGCGTCGATATCACAAAACGTCTTAAATGATTTTCTTGAAAATTGCTACATAAATCCGTTTTTAGATATCCCTGCCCATGTATTACTTAGTTATTACAAGAAAATGAACAATCATTCTGATTAGGTAGGTCAATTATAAACCACAGAAATGGGTGTTTCAAGAAAAGACTCTACCAATTTTATTCATACTCTGTTTTATTCTCTCTCTAACTCTCTTATTCTATATAACACTCTTACTCTGTATTATATATCTTTACACATGTATCAGTTTTTTCTTACAGAAAAACTGTTAGGTATCTTATTTGTTAGGTCAAATTTATGTCCAAAAAGTGTATATAATACACTCATGGACAAAAAAATTAGCGCACCAAGAAATAATTGCGGGATCGTAACGAAACTTGGCATGAATGTACATGTTGGGGAGATATGCAAATGATTAGAAATGCAGCGTGATTGCGCATTACGTATAGCCGGTAGAGGGCGTTTATTGTCGTTCTCTGTGGAGTATAAAAAAGGTAACCAAAGCTTATTTGAGTGTGCTGACTCGTTTACAAAGGAAGAGCTGAGGTAGACATGCCATTACGTTGTTTTCGAAGACAATATGAGCAGCTGTTGCAGTTTGAGAGGGGGAGAATCATCGGCATGATGGAAGCTGGGTGGTCAGCTAGGCGAGTAGCTCGTCAATTAGGCCGCTCTGATTGTGTTGTGAGGAGGTGTTGGGACCAGTGGACCCGAGAGATGTCATGCACACGAAGACCAGGCTCAGGACGCCCTCGACAGACCAGTCGTCGAGAAGACCGCCACATCGTAAGAAATGCACGCGTACAGCCAACTGCTTCATCGGCCGCCATCCAGGCAGAGGTAGCACCTTCACTAGGGGCCCCTGTGTCCTCTTGAACCATACGAAGGCGCCTGGCTGAAGGACATTTGGTATCGCGGCGTCCATTACATGTGCCGTCAATAATACCCACCGCCTCTGCTCCGTTTGGAGTGGTGTCACACTCGACGGGGTTGGATTGCAACCGAGTGGAACCACTTCGTGCTTAGCGACGAATCCAGATTCAATTTGGCAGGGATGACTAACATGTACGTGTGTAGAGGCAACGGGGGGAATACCTCAATTCTGCCTTTTCTTTACAGTTGCACACTGCATCCACAGCCGGTGTGATGGTATGGGATGCCATTGCCTACAATACACGGTCACCCCTAGTATTGATCCATGGCACCATGGCAGCCCAGCGGTATGTCCATAACATTCTGCAACCACATGTGTTGCCACTCATGCAACGGCTCCCAGGAGTCATTTTTCAACAAGACAATGTTCGGCCTCACACGGCAAGGCTGTCACAAGACTGTCTCCGCACTGTTACTACCCTTCCTTGGCCTGCCCGATCCCCAGATTTGTCTCCAATCGAGCATGTCTGGGATCATTTGGGACGGCGAGTTGGCCATCCCACGAGTTTGAACGAACTAGAGGCAAAGTTACAGCAAATATGAAACGAAATGTCTCAAGACACCATACAGAACTTGTATGCCTCAATGCCCGATCGTATCGCATCGTGCATTCGCGCTAGAGGGGGTCCAACAGGGTATTAAATCCTCCGTTCTTTTGCCTTTTTCTCTGGAATAAATTATCCTTCTTCTTTGACTTTCTAATCATTTACTTATATCAAAGTAGTCATCATGTATGCAAAATTTCGTTTCATTTTGACGACTCCTTCTTGGTGCGCTAATTTTTTTGTCCATTAGTGTACATGTGTATAAGTGTAGGTAATGAAATTCTTGCGTTTCTTTCTTTCTTTTTTTTTCTTTTTTTTTTTTTTTTTTTCACAGCAGATTTTTTTAATAACTCGAAGATTATACAAATAATTTTAGAGTTTTCTGAGCCTTGCCGATTTTCATATATTTTGAGATTTATGTCAATATACAGAAATGTTAGAAAACCTCAGATTTTCAATGTTGTTTTGATTAATTTTATAAATGATATATTGTGATCACGGTATTAAAAATATTACCTATTACTTAGGTTCCTTTATAGCAAATTAAGCAGATATATATTTTGAAAAAATAATAATAATAAATATTAATAGATGTCATTACTGAACATATTAAGAAAAAATGTTTTTTTTTTTTTTTTTTTTCTGTAAAAAGTAAAAGAATCTGGAATTTTTTTTTCTTTAATCAATCATTAACGAATAACAATAAGTACGTCTTATTATTTGTCCCACTATAAATTATTGATACAAGTGGTTTTAATTTTTCGCTGATTGTAAAATTTTACAGTAATTATGAGACATAACAGGCATTTAAAAAAGAAGGGGATATTTCTTAAAAGAAATAAATATTTTAAATCTAATAGTGATAATTTCTTTTGCATTCATTTAATTAAAATTTAATTCTCTCGATGTTTTACATTTCAGTACCACGATTAAATACTATATCTTACTTATATTAATTATTATTTCTACGCCAGAAAAAGATGATTATATTTAAGATTTCTGAGTTCTTCGGCTCATGAAACTGTATTAAATCTCGAATTTCTTCCGTGTGACAAACGACAGGAATTTCCGTTAATATAGTGACAAAGATAAATCAAGACCATTATTGATAAGAGGAGTGGAAGTGATTACATACCCTGTGTAGGAAAATAAATAAATGGTAACCCTAATCATTGTTGCTTTTTCTCTTCGAGAATTAATGAGAGTTAGCGGTCTGTTTTTCCATATAAATCATGTGTTTTTTTCCGGATTCCTATCGCCAGACTAGTATGTGTATCTAAAACAAACTTACGCAATGACTTTATATATAAATATTAAAATATAGTAGGAAATGAGAGAAATAGGGTGAAAAATGTGGTTGTGGAATTTTCCTAAAGTAATTATATTAAAAGACATAAATAAATAAAGTAGCAATGAATATATATATTAATAAATCTGGTTTGTTAAATAGTTTATTCACATTTATTAAAAGTTGAAATAAATAATTTTTGTAATCATTTTAAAACTTAAATTTGACCTAATTTCGAATGTGTTGTGTGTACATAATTATCAAATGATTTTATTACGAATTATTTTTTAAATATTTTAATTTTAGCTTCAAGTCTATGGACTAAAACGAATCTGCGATTAATTTTTTAATTTAACTTTCTTTAGAGCAATTCAATGACCTTTTCCAGTGTATTAAATGTTTTCAAAAATTATCGTTTTTACTTCTTTTTACAAAGTACAAAGAAGTATTATAATCCCGACTTGTGAAATGGATAGCTCAAAACGAATGATCGTAGAATGTTGCAAATTTATATGTGTGACTGTCATGATATCTAATTGTACACCTGCAAGTTTCGTCTTAATTAATGCTCTCCATTTTAGAGATATTAGCAACTTTATATGATTTTTTGTGACTTCTGTATGTGTGTGTATGTATGCGTGTATTTATCTAGAAACACTCAAAAACGGTTGGACGGAGAACGTTTCAAATTGGTATATAGGTTTGTTATGACATCTAATTATGCACCAACCTTCTTGGTCTTTCTAATGACTTTCCTTTTTGGAGGTCATAGAGGTTTCAAAATAAGCTAATGATAGAGCTTGTAATGATATTACACTCGTGGACAAAAAAATTAGCGCACCAAGAAATAATTGTGGGATCGTAACGAAACTTGGCATGAAGGTACATGTCGGGGAGATATGCAAATGATTAGAAATGCAGCGTGATTGCGCATTACGTATAGCCGGTAGAGGGCGTTTAACGTCTTTCTCTGTGGAGTATAAAAAAAGTAACCAAAGCTTATTTGAGTGTGCTGAATTGTTTACAAAGGAAGAGCTGAGGTAGACATGCCATTACGTCGTTTTCGAAGACAATATGAGCAGCTGTCGCAGATTGAGAGGGGGAGAATCATCGGCATGTTGGAAGCTGGGTGGTCAGCTAGGCGAGTAGCTCGTCAATTAGGCCGCTCTGATTGTATTGTGAGGAGGTGTTGGGACCAGTAGACCCGAGAGATGTCATGTACACGAAGACCAGGCTCAGGACGCCCTCGACAGACCAGTCGTCGAGAAGACCACCACATCGTAAGAAATGCACGCGTACAGCCAACTGCTTCATCGGCCGCCATCCAGGCACAGGTAGCACCTTCACTAGGGGTCCCTGTGTCTTCTCGAACCATACGAAGGCGCCTGGCTGAAGGACATTTGGTATCGCGGTGCCCATTACGTGTGCTGCCCATGACGCCCACCCATCGATGCCTCCGTTTGGAGTTGTCGAGGAAACTGGACTGCAGCGGAATGGAACCAGGTCGTCTTTAGCGACGAATCCAGATTCAATCTCAGCAGTGATGACAATCGTGTTCGTGTGTGGAGACCAAGTGGTGAACGCCTCAATCCTGCCATTGCTTTACAGCGACACACCGCTCCCACAGCTGGTGTGATGGTATGGGGTGCCATTGCCTACAATACACGGTCACCCCTAGTATTGATCCATGGCACCATGACAGCCCAGCGGTATGTCCATGACATCCTGCAACCACATGTGTTGCCACTCATGCAACGGCTCCCAGGAGCCATTTTTCAACAAGACAATGCTCAGCCTCACACGGCAAGGCTGTCACAAGACTGTCTCTGCACTGTTACTACCCTTCTTTGGCCTGCCCGATCCCCAGATTTGTCTCCAATCGAGCATATCTGGGTCACTTGGGACGGCGAGTTGGGCATCCCACGAGTTTGAACGAACTAGAGACAAGGTAACAGCAAATATGGAACGACATGTCTCAAGACATCATACAGAACTTGTATGCCTCAATGCCCGATCGTATCGCATCGTGCATTCGCGCTAGAGGGGCTCCAACAGGCTATTAAATCCTCCGTTCTTTTGCCTTTTTCTCTGAAATAAATTATTCTTTTTCTTTGATTTTCTAATCATTTACTTATGTCAAAGTAGTCATTACGTATGTAAAATTTCGATTCATTTTGACGACTCCTTCTTGGTGCGCTATTTTTTTTGCCCATGAGTGTATTATGAACACTGTCCACATTTTTGCGTGTAAAAAGTAATTTGTAAAGACATAAACAGGTTCTAGTCCACGAATGCATTTTATTAAATAAATATTCAGCCCATAAATAGAGCACGTATTCTGTATATTTATGAATGTTACCGACATTTTGTTTGTAGAAAGTAATTCTTAAAGACATAAACAGGTTCTAGTCAACGAATGCACTTTAAGGAATATTCAGCACGTAGATTGAACACGTAATCATATTATTATGAAAGTTGCCGACATTTCCGTGTGTAGAAAGTAATTCTTAATATATAAGCAGGTTCTGGTCGTCGAATGCACATTATTTTGTTTTAGTCTTGTTTGTTATTTAAAGAATTTTCGAAGAATTTAGTTTAGCGCTATAAACAAATGAATCTTTTCGGAAAATTGCAGAATTCTGTTGTCATTAAGTTATTTTGTCTCGAAACCTTGGCAACCCTAATTGCAAATTTTCGCCATATTCGGTCACCAATCACCAAATTCGACGCAAATCGCAAAAATCGATGCGAAGACCAAAATCAGCATTGGCTACAAATATGGTGATTTGGCGAGATAAGCGATTAAATTTGGCAGCAAATATTGTGTTAGAAACTTTTAACTACTAAAAAAATTCAATATCTTTTATTTTTTATTTTTGTAAATATTTTATTGATTAAATAAAACATTTTTTTTTTTTTTTTAAGTTTTCCGGATCCCAAAAAGTACTAAAGTGTGCAGTTTTAAATCTGATTAAAAACAACTTTTGTGGTGGGCGGTAAGGGTTTCGCCCGTTGCTGATGCTCATCCTTAAAAAAAAAAAAAAAAAAAAAAAAAGACTTTTTTAAAGCATCCAAATGGGAAAATACTTTATTATTATATGATTTAACTTGATATAAGTCAGTAAAAAAAAAAAAAAAAAAACTTAGTTCCCTACTTTATAAATCACCATTTTTGTGAAACGACTGGGCATTAAAAAAAAAAAAAAAAAAAAAAACTACTAACAAACATACAAACGTGGGTGATAAGTATAAAAAAGGTTGACTACCCTTGCTCTATATCATTAATTGTGTTTTGTTCCCCTTTTATAGGTAATTTCGAGAATTTCTATAATACTTGAAAATATATTTTCCCTTTACAGCAATATTCTGAAAATACATGTTAAAACTCCATAGCATACAACATATATGTATATAATCAAAATTAACAAATATACATCTCGTGTCTCACTAGCCTTTGTTTAAATTTCAATTGTTGTTAATATTTTTCAAAAAAGCATTCATTAGCATGATTGTAATATATATTTGTACTTTTGTTTTCAATTATGCTATGTTTTGTATAATTTATATTTCGTGTTGTTAAAAACAATTGTTTTTTTTTTTTTTTTTTTTTTTTTTTTTTTTTTAAATATAATACCCTATTGCGCATTAAGACTTTTTTTTTTATTAAGCGTAAATAATTAAATGAAAGTTTGCCATTTTCAACCAACAAAATTTTTGTATTTTTTTACGTAAATTTTCTAACTAATCACTAAACCTATTGGGGAAAAAAAAAAAAAAGTAGTTTTCGAACATAAATTCTAAGGAACTGTTTAATCGTTAAGATCTCTTAACGGCTTCAAAAATTTTATTTTACAATCTTAAAATGCCTTTCTGAAATTAAAAAAAAAAAAAAAAAAAAAAAAAAATCTTTGTTCTATTAAGAAACGGCACATTTTCATCAAAACATTGTTTTAAAAATATATCATTTAATAATGGAATTAAATATATATATATGTTAAGGTAAAAGTGACTAATCTGGGGATTATGCATAATTACCGGTGATTATGCATAATCCCCACTAAATTCTGGAGAATATGATTAATTATTCAATATTTATCACATTTACTGGTTATTTTAGCAATTCTGCAGCACAAAATTTTGCATATTTTTCAGATACATGCACTTTTGAGAAAGGGTCATCCAGTAACGTTCTTTTTTTTTTTTTGTTTTTTTTTTTTTTGTTTTTTTTTCATGTACGCAAAGCGTACAGGCGTGCGTAATATTGGCTGCTGGAGTACAAAATTTTGCATATTTTTTTATTTCGTGCATTTTGAGATATGGGTATTCAGTGATTTTTTCTTGTTTATTTTCATGTACAGAAAGCGTACAGACCTGCGTAATACTGGTTGCCGCAGTACAAAATTGTGCACATTTTCCAGTTCATGCATTTTAAAATAGGGGTATCCAGTGATTTTTTTCTTTTGGTTTTCATGTACGCAAAGCGTACAGAGGTGCGTAATACTGGTTACTGTAGTACAAAATTGTGTATGTTTTTTAATTTTATGCATTTTGAGATAGGTTATCCAGTGACTTTTTTTTTTTTTTTTTTTTTCATGTGCACAAAGCTTACAGACATGCGTAATACTGGATGCAGCTGTACAAAAATTTACTTAAAATGCATAAAAATAAAAAATATGCAAACTTTTCTACTGCAGCAGCTAGTATCACGCATGTGTGCATGCTTTGCGCACATGGAAAAAACATCACTGGATACCCCTATCTCAAAATACATGAATCTTAAAAACATGCAAAATTTTCTATTGCAGCAGCCAGTATCACGCACGTCTGTACGCTTTGCGCGCACGCACACACAAAACATATATATATATACTGAATACTTCTATTTCAAAATACATGAATCAAAATTTATCACATTCTCCATTAAGCGTTGGGGATTTCTCCATTAAGCGTTGGTAAATATTGAATAATTAATCACATTTCCCAAAATTTAGAGGCGATTATGCATAATCACCAGTAATTATGCATAATCCCTGGATTAATCACTTTTACCGTAACATATATACAGGGTGTCTGTAGACATTTTAAAAATTCATAACTATTGAATGAATTGATAGAATTGAACGCGGTTTGCAAAAAAATCATTGTCGTAAAAAATGATTTTTTTTTTTTTTTTTTTTTTTTTTGGTAAAGAAAAAATAATAATTAGGGCATTTGTCGATAGAGGGTACTGTACGTGACCAGAACACATATTTTCATGAAAAACTGTATTTATTCGCATTCGAATGTTTACAGGTGGGATATAAATCATATTCTATGTGTCCGTCGTTACCACAAATTACAGTTTTCAAACGAGTTATAATGCTGCTAACTGTGGCTTCAGTCGACGGTACTTACCCGAGAGAAAACATCTTCACCAGTAACGCTTTATCCACCAAGTCAGCATCGCAATTAAAATTTCATGCATGCACTAAAAGGAGGTAAATTAAGAAATAAACTGTTCTAACGGCAAAATTGGGTAATTTATAGAACTTTCATTTGCATATATTTCATTCACATCCGTGCGAAAAATTTAACTATTTGTCTAACTACCGTCGACAAAAAGATTTTTTTTTTCTTTAGAAAAAAAAAAAAAAAAAAAAAATCATTCTTTACGAGAATGATTTTTTTCACAAACCGCGTTCCATTCTATCAATTCATTCAATAGTTATGAACTTTTAAAATGTCTACAGACTTTCGGGACACCCTGTATATATATATATATATATATATATATATATATATATATATATATATATATATATGTATGTATATATATATATATATATATATATATATATATATATATATATATATATATATATGTATGTATATATATATATATATATATATATATATATATATATATATATATATATATATATATATATATATATATATGTATGTATATATATATATATATATATATATATATATATATATATATATATATATATATATATATATATATATATATATATATATATATATAAAGAAAGTTCGTCTTTTTAAAATTTCAATGAAGAATGCAATATTTCTGACAGCGAAAATCTAATTTTCCATAACATCATATATATATATATATATATATATATATATATTGACTGTTAGAATTTATCAAAGGATTTTTGAGACAGATTCTTTTCATTAAAGTGATTATTATATTTTCAGTTTGATATTAAGAAATAGTTATTACTGCTTTGAAATATATTCACTGATCGGATAACATTATTCATTTGACGCAACTTAGATATCACATATGATATAATTATATTTAGAATTTTATGTACTAATCGGGAGATCATAATGAATTTGCGTTTCTAAACGCATATTTGTAGGACAGTGCCATTTAAATGTTTATAAGAACATAAATTTGAATGCACGATTCGTTTAAATTTCATGTCCTAAGGCATTACCATAAAGAAATAGAATGAGTTGGCTACTTAATTTTGCAAAAATCATTAAATAGATTATATATATATATATATATATATTGGTTATAGATATAGTTTAAAATATCCTATGTATTGCATAAATTCCATAACAAATGAAACGCAATATTTCTTACATCATAATATATTTTTTTAAAAACAGTAGTTCTATATTAAGAAATGTATTTCTAAATTTTGAAGGACAAGGGTAGCGAGTCCTTCAAAATCTAGAAATATATTTGGCACAACTGAAAGTTTCAAATGAAAGCTTGTATTTCCATTTAATATTAATAAATTGAAGTACATTGAATTTGTTCAATAAAAATATGTTCAGGCAACAATTATTATGGTTTTTGATATATTTTCTGTAGATATAAAATATTTAAATTGCGTTTTCACAGTTTGCATTTCCTTCTTTCTTGAATTCTCGATTTTCAGAATATTAAATCTTGCACGGATATTTAAAAAAAAATTACTTAATAATTTTTTGATGTTTAATAGAATTTACTTAAAAGAATTAGGGATTGTTTTTGAAATTTATTAATTAGTTTTTGATAAAAAATAAATAAATAAATAAAATAAAATAAAATAAAATAAAAATAAAAGTACATGTCAAAGTAAAGATTATGTTTTTTGTTATATTTATATTTTTAATATTTTTTCTTTTAAATATTTTGCAAAATTCCCCACCTCCCTAGTTCTTTTGAGTAGGTTTCGTTAAATATCCAACATTTTTTAAGTCTTTTCTTAAATATCTACAGACGTTTTAGCATTTTGAAGATCATGCATTTATTAAAAAAATGCAATTTCAAATATGTGAAAAATGTATCAAAAATCTTAAGAATTGTTACCGGAATACATATTTTATTGAATAATACCGTTTATTTTACACATATTAAAGAGAAGTTCAAGCTTTTATAAGAAAGTTACACTGGTGCCAAATCAAAGACGCCAAGTCCCCTAAAGACAAATATACAAGAAAGCAGATTGTTGTTTATTTGATTTATTTGTTGAAATTTCCGATAAAATGTATAAAACTAGAATAAAAAAATGAAGTCTGCTTGAACAAGAATGAACAATGATCAAGTTAATAGAATTGATGAGGTTATTTTATTTATTTTGGCAACCTTTTTAGAATCAGTAAATATTAATAGTACTTTTACAACGTTGTTTTGTTTTTAGACCCATGTTTATAGTATGTTAAAATACATAAATTATTAAAGAAAAAAAAAACTTGAAATAATAGAGCATCACAATGAATAGTGATAGAATAGATATTGTTTTGTAATTTTTTGCTTTTGAATAAATGAAATTTTATTATTTTTTTTTAATTTTTTTAAAATGAAAATTATGCTCTAATAAATAAACCATACTATACGTGTAGTATTTTATGTTAGAAAATTTAATAAAGTAATAAAATATAATAAGTGCAAATGTTATTATAAATAAATATATAACATCGAAACAATACTTAAAAAATCACTCAAACTGAACCGTATACGTTAACTCGGAACTATGTAAATTTTAAATATCTAACAATATATATCACCCAACAAGACCGAAATATTTCATTAAAATTCGACGTGTAACGAAAGTCTAATGAAAGTGTTATAGTGTAAAACTTTATGTCATAATATGTTATAACGCAATAACTTATTAAACTTCTGTAATAAACATGGTCTAAAATTTGATTTTAAGTGATTCACTGAGAGTTATTACATGCACAAACATCGGCATTTCAGAGAAATCTAGTATGATGTGGCCACCACGAAATTATATTCTATATTTCTCTCTACAAATTTACGCAGTACAGATTGTTTGAAAAAAAAATGTATACATATATTAAAAGTATTTTATATGATGAATGTAGACGATTTTCATCACAGATATCTATAACACAAGTCAATTTTGTATTAAAATCTAAGAGTTTTTTTTTTTTTTTTTTTTTTTCTTCTCTTTTCTTTTCTTTTTTTTTTTTTTTTTTTTTTTTTTTTTGTAAGTTTTTTTTTAAACAAAAAATCTATAACTTTGTTTTAAATTATCATAGATTTATGATTCAATAATTTAAAAATACTGATGAGATCTTTTGAATGACACCCACATTGAAATCTTACACCTTCCGTGAGGGGGTATATCCCTACCCCCCCCCCCCCCCCAATGCGATACTCTTACAAATACACACTTTTTTTTTCTAGGGAACTGTTACTATGATAAATATATGTATATTTTTCAATTTAATATTCAAAAGATAAAATAAAAACTTCTCATTATGTACATTTATACGAAATTTTGTCCTATACAGTCATTTTAAACATTATAAAACAAATATGAACATAATGCCACCTATTAAACGATTAAACTGCAAATCTAATCAACAACAATTTGGGTCAAGGCCTAACTAAATGTCAAATTTCTTTAAATTTCGTTCATTGGTTTGTGAGATACAGCGTTCACAAAACTTTAGATATTCACACCGAGATAGACAGACATTTTCTAAAAATAGTCAAATCGTGTTCGTGACACCTCAAAACGTGTAAATCCACCGAAAAAAGGAGGTCAGAAATGTTCATGAATCCAATACTTCCTTCTTATAGAAGAAAGTAGAATTTTAATAATGTTTTTCAACAACAGGCTTGTTTTTGGTAAATCTCCGGAGAATGAGATGGAAAAAAAGTCAGAGAAATTTTGCCTTAGATGTAAATTCAAAAATATTTATTCATATGCTTTTACGCTAATGTAGAGTATTGTGGTATAATCTATTTACACTCACGATTAAAAATGTCTGGTTTTAATCTCATATAGGTTAAACATTTAATTATTTAACATTTATAAGTGAAACGTATCGAATGAAACGTAATGTATAAAATATATTCCCAGCAACATAATGAATGTTAATTACGTAGACGAAATGAAAGTATAAGTTAAACTCACAATAAAATATATTGAAAATATTTAAAATTAAAATTCTTTAAAACTGCAGACAAGTGCAACCAGTTTATTCTCAAAGAAAAATTTCAGAACATAAACCATTAGATTACAAATATTGCAGTATACGATGCAAAAAACTGATACAATACAAAAATAAATAAATAAATAAAAAAAAAAAAAAAAAAAAAAAAACTACTGTTGAATAAATAAATGAAAACAATAAAAATACGAAAACTAGCATTCATATGCAACAATTGTTTCTATTCAAAATAATCAAGCGCAGATTTTCCTGAGACGAAAAGAAGCAAACAGGAATGCAGAGTGCAAGCTATGATGCTACTTACACTTAAGTCAAGCTCTTATTCAGTTTTCATATTTTATTAAACTAGTTATTAATCAATTCAGTTTTAATATTTTGTTAAATAAGGTCTCAAATATAATTTTTTATTCTTTAACCAAGTTTTGAGCCTTATATGCTCATTCGAACTCAAACATGTAACATTCAACATATTCAAAAAATCTCCGTGACCACTACTGCATATTTTATCCATAACTATGTTTTCAAATACTTATATAACTCGCTTACTGCAATGGGAAATATTTCTTCCATTCGACTAGCTAGTATAGTATCTTAGCAAGCTGAGGCACAAGCTGTACTTGAGATTTCTTTTTTTTTTTTATGATAAGATTGGAACTATATTTGCAAAATGCATAAAATAAGAGTAATTGTATGTAGTTTACTATAAAGTCTCGACTTAGTTAAGTTTTTTAAATATCACTGTCTATATAAAGATATCTTCGTATTATTCAGACAAAAAAAAATCTTTGTAAACGATTATTAACCATTTATACTCACACACACACACACACATATATACATATAAATGTATGCAAAAAAAAAAGTGACTGCGCTAAACCCGATAAATATTTTGTGCCTCATTTTAAATATAAAGGTCATGTAGAATCCTACATTTAAGCTATAATAGTTTTTAAAAAAAAAGAAGGAAAAGAAAGTACAAGTTCTTAAAAAATAAATAAATAAATAAATAATGAAAATGTAGAGAGAAAGAGAGAAATGAAGAATTCTTATCGTAAAAAAATATGCATTTTAACATTTCCAATACAGTGCTCGTATAAATCGAAAGTTTTAATATCCTTATTTTGTAACATTAGAAATTTTTGCATGTAAAGTTGTTTTACGACATTTACGCATTCTCTTTTCAGCGGTCATAATCCGTGCTTCTTAATTTTTTTTTCTTATGAACACCATTAAAGATGATAAACTTGTGCAATTTTTGATACCATTATTTTCATGTAAAATTCTTTATAATAAGAGAAGACTTGGCGTTGGAATATTAAAACCTGAATAAACTACTGCGTTAGAAACGCCAAAGAAAATTATCTAATTTTAAATAATAAATAAACAATTAATAATAATTAATTAATAATAATTTTCTTTGGCGTTTCTAACGTAGTAGTTTATTCAGGTTTTAAAATTCTTCATCGTATATTTATAGTAGTGTTTCGTGATTAAAGAGGACAAAGATTTAATTTTACTATTATTTTTTTTATTGTAAAAAAGTAATGGTAGCAATAAAGCTGGAAAATTCTCATTCTTGAAAGGTGTCCTAAAAGCACACAGCAAGGATCCCGACTACACAACCCTAGCGAAAACTAAGTATTTCTTTGATTCCACAGAGTCATCTTAATATTAAGGGGGAGGAAGATGCGAGTGAGTGATTTTTACATCTCAACAGTACTACACTATGGGCAATTGATCTCTAAGGATAGTCCAGAAACATGTCATCACAATTTTGATAGTCCACGGTGGGCATGACACTCTAAGAAATATTAAAGAAATATTCAAAAAACAATTGTAGCAATATGAAAACTATTTGTAAAATTAAAAAATTATGTAAGAGACATAATTCACTAAAAATTAATAACTATATCATAATATCTACTGTAATTTTACTGTAACAAAAAAAAAAAAAAAAAAAAAAACAGTAAAATACTGTTGCCAAAATTTTATAAAAGAACGACAGTTTTAATGCACAATTATGCAATAAGAACAATTTTTTCATTGCTAATCTTGTGTAAAAACATACGTGTATATATATATATATATATATGAATATAAGAGTTTCAGAGTTCTTATTTTTCTTTAATATTGACTAATTTAAAAATTGTCTGCTGTGTAACAGTATCTTAGAGTAACGTTGTAACATGCATTTCCAACCTTATACTAGATGAAAAGATTTTCTTTAGACTGAAATATATCGGCAAAATGTTATTTTAATTCAATCGATATCGACATTTAAATCTGGAAAAATCAGTATTTCCTACTTTCCAAAAATATCCTTCTTTCTTCTGAGCCTTCCATTCTAACTCTGGTAAATCCGATCATCAATTTACTGAACATTATGTTTCGTAATATAAAAACATGCATGAAATATAATTAATGCATTTTTCTTACACTTAAAGGTATAATTTGTGAATTTTCCATTGTTAGACCTATGATGCAAGAAAAATTCACTCTAATTTCCTGTTATAATCGGCTAATAAAATTTTCATGTTTTTTTTTTTTTTAATCCTTTATTTATTGAATTACGAAACAGATAAAAAAATATAAATTTCAAACATATTTTTTTAGCTACTTAAAATTATTTATTTTAAGCTATATTTAATAAAAATTATGCGTATAATCTTATCCTATAGTAATTAATAAGAACTTAGTATCCTAAAAAAAGCGTAAAAAAGCATTTACTTCTTGTGTTCATTATATATTTTTTAAAGAATGGTAGGATATTTTTGAGGTAGTGTAGGAATTAATTATAACAGAAGTGTAGATCAAGAAAAATGCCAATCAAAAATAGCTAGAGTGTTCTATAAAATCAATCCTTTCTATTAAAAAAGCGGCTACATGTAGCGTCTAGTGCTTTCTTGTGACGGTTAAGTGAGGTTTGTGGAGCTAAAGCGAATCTTATAGTGATGTTTAGCTTTCTCTTCTTATAAATACCATTGACATTTCTTCCATCCATTCGATTTTATATACATTTGAAACTAATGGTACTCCAACCCTTTATCTGCTGCATTATGAAACAGATGAAATACATTTTTTAGTTACTTAAGACTATTATTTAGAAAATATATTCAATAAAAATTACGGGTATCACCTCTACACAGTAATTAATGAGGAGATTTTATTAGGTGGTATTTTAGTGTACCACTGGTACTTAGAGGTAAAAAAAAATATTTGGATCTTTAAAAAATGTAAAACAGTTTTACTTTTTATGTTCTTGATATTTTCTTTTTAAGATTGATGGTAGATACTTGCCGTAATATAGGAATTAATTATGATACACGGGAAGGTCGTGAAAAAACCCCAGCAGAAACATGAAAACACTCAATAAAATCCCCTCTGGAACAAAGACGGTAAATTATAGCTCCTAGTTTTATGTAGTGAGATTAATGTGATACATGTTCTGTTCTTACAAATATCTTTCTTGCGTATTCCATAAATTTGATTTTAAACGCTTTTTAAACAGGCGGTATTGTAAAGTACCGTAGGTAGATAAAAGTTTAAAATACTGTCAGTATTTAAGGAATTTTTAAAAAATCTATCGTATAATGCACAGCAGCATATATCCGCAATTAAAAATTCTCGTTGAAAAGAACTCTTAAGACACACGGTAACATTGGAGTACAATCCCTTTCTCTTGAAAAAACTAATAGTTTATCTAAATGTTAAAAAAAAAAAAAAAAAATACTATTTTAATATATATATTGTTGCGTACTTGGGGAGTTCGTGAGTTGTCTCTGAATGAAAAGCGAAACTTGCAGAAACTCAACAGTTTATTTACAGAAAATGCTAGAAGAATACAGGTCTATAAACCAAGTATCAACTTCACTTTCACCGGTAAATACAACTTAGATAACAGCTGTCAACAGCAGATTCACAATACAAACTGTATCAGAGAATTAACATATAGCAATCGACTGCAATCCAAAGAGGCTCAGAGCTCTTTCAGCAGCAATGAAAGCATTTGGCGAAACTCAACTGAGACTTACTGATTTGACGCGAAGCAATTCCTTAAATAACCGCGTAGAAAATGGAGAAATTTCCAGAAACTTCGCAGTCAATCAAGTTAGAGCTTCTATATTTAGTATATCGATAAAAAGGATTTTCTCGCCAAAGTCGCCAATAAAGGTCACCAAGGAGCAAAAAAAATGCTAAATTTGGCGCCAAAGACATTACCATCATTTATAAATCTTTTTAACGTGTTGAGCTATAGAAAATGAGCTATTTTAATGCGAAAACAAACTAGAAATGCTGAAAATTATTAATTTATCACCTGAGTAAGCCTCTTTGAATGAATTTACATAAAAATAACTTCAAATTATTTACACACTTCTAACAATATATACATATATAAAAATACAGTGAAAAATTTAAGAACTATATGTAATAAATAAATTCAAATTATTTTTATATGATAATAATACTACATATTAAAATAATTATAAACATATATATACATATAGGATAAACCATAATAATTAGAAAAAGAAATAAAACTTGAATTTTTTATTTAAAAAAAAAAAAAAAAAAAAAAACCTTGAAACAGAGTATTTATAAGCCCATGCGCAAGTGCAGCAAAAGGAAATGTAAAATTAAAATAAATAACTTAACTGATGATAAATGAAAATTAATCCGAAAACACATAAAGCCTTTTTCGTGGGAGCTACCGCCTCCCCCCCCCCCTGTAAGGAACGGAACGGAACATGAGAAGTTTCTGAAGAAATGTGGGCTTTTATGCCAAAAAATTCGTTTTTAGCCCCCTACATCTCATAGATGATAGCAAGATCATATAGCAGATGAATTGAATAAATACAAAGCATTAAAAAGCAATTAAATTTATAAATAAAGCACAGTAGTAAATATATCAAAATAAAAATACAAAAATATAAGTATATAAAAGGACAAATTTATGTAGCAAGTAGAATGAAAAACATTGAAAACCCCTCTCACCAAAAAGAGCGAAGAGGGTTCGCTCTTTTTTGTTGTGGGGTTTTTTAATATATATAAATATATATTAAAACATATATTAATATATTTTAATATTTATTTATTTATCTATCTATCTATCTATCTATATCTATATATACATTTATATATACATATATGTTTCAAATTTTTATGTGCCTACTGTATATTTCTGTAATCTAGGAATTTACTAAACCTCTATTAAAAGTACTTTTGGATTTTAAATAGAATCTATTTTTAAAATCGTGATCAAACACACTTATAGGTAGTTGTTAAACATGTATTCTTGAACTCTACATATTGTAAGATCCCCTATTCTCATCCAAATTCAAATATATCATATGTATGCAGCTTTGGAAAGTCACTATGTGCGATCTGATCAATATCGAAGAATTCAAATATTTAAATCACTTCACTGGAATTTTAGTAAATTTCTCTGACTATATTTGAAAATGTGGTCTTTCTTCAGCTGAACAAGAGAACTGTATTCTTCTGAAAATAGAAAACATTAACTGTAAGTTTTTGGGTTTAGATAAAATAAAATAAATTTTTCTTCACGATATAAATATCACGATGTGAAAAGAAATAAAATTTCTTTACACAATTTTATAACAACAAACAAAATATTGAAGTTACAGTATATACACTGCTTTCAATTAATATGATGATTATTCAAATATATACAGTAGTTTGCAAAAGTTCAAAACCAGTAACTGGATTTTGGAATCTGAACACATTCCATCGTTTTCGCATATTATTGCTTTATCTCATGGGTTGATTGAACCAGACACTGCAATAAACTTGCTCTTTCTGTTTTTAAACATTCATTTATTAAATTTTATCACATATAGCGTTTTTGTGTAACGTTTTGTGTAACATGCCTCTTTATAGATGTTACTTTTTATGTATTATGGAAATCCGTGTCGCAGCTTAAGAACAGGTAAGGACTATTATGGTAGAGAAAATCGAAGCATATGCCTGGCTAGGTATGACTGAAGAATAAACTGCCAGATTTGAATTTTACCAAAAAATCGCTGTGTATTATAAAAAAATAAAAAATAAATAAAATAATGGAAGATCAAACAACTAGAGTTATGGAATTTGTTAGAGTATTAAAGCACGCCTGGTACATAGAAATGTCTACAGCTTACTGCCAGTCTCTTATTTATCATTTGTAGCATACCTAACAGGATTGGTTAAAAAAAGACTTTCATTAAAACAAAGAAAATATTACAAAATACTGACTTTGTTTTAAAAAACTTGTAAGATTACACAAAAGAAAAAAAAATCATGCAATTAATTACTTTTTCCGATACAGATTATTTGTGATTTATTTATTTATTTATTTTACAAAGTATGCTTTTTTTTTATTTAAGTTAATTAATTTTTTTTGTTGTTGTTGTTGTTAAATCATGTAATTATTGCATTTTTGCATTATATCTCTAATTTCTTTTTTTCTTTTTTTTTCTTTTCTTTTTTCTTTTTTATTGTGGTCTTAAATTTTTGCGAATGACTGTATTTTTATTATTTATAAAATCAAAAATACTTTTTCAAATAGCAAATCATTGTCTTATATACTTATAATTTTTATTATTATAACATTTACGGCAACTAACACTTACGAAAAATAAGAGTTTACAAACAAATACCATTAAATGCATAAACAAATGAATTTAGGTTAAAAAGTTTAAGCCTCAAGTATGAAATGAGTTGCTTCCTTTACTTACCAACATCTTCCGTCTGATGAAGGTTCACATTTAATTATTTCGATCCGAAACAGTTACTCTTTGTTGTGTGTGTGTGGATACGCGTGAGTATATGTTCTAAAAAATGTTCATACCTTAAACCTATTTTTTTTTTTTTTTTTTTTTTTTTTTTTGTATTTGAAAACTGTAAACTGGCTTTTACATTAAATTTAACATACATTTTCAGAAAAACTAAAAGACAAATTAGAAAGTTTGAATTTAGAGCCAGGTAAGCAAACTTATATTTATAAAAATTATTCGATGATTATTTATACCTTTTAAATCGATATAAAAATGCATACTCTATATTCTGGATAAATCGCATTTCTTTTTTTTTTTCAACTAAAAATAGTATAAGAAGTATGAAATAATCTATTTAATTTTTTTCCCAAATCCATTGAATGTAACAATCACAATTTCTGTTCCTAAATTATATTTTAAAATTTCTATTTCTCAATGGAATATAAATTTTATCAAGCGTAGTTGCTGGGAAGACCACGTTAAAGCACTGTTTCATATCTAATCGATATCGACCAATTCCGACACTTAAATCACTTGTCTGGGATTTTACAAAATATCTTTTCCACTAGAATCTCCAGTACCCTCCAGCAAGATTCAACGCATGGTGTACTTGAGCTAGAGATATTTTAGAAGCATGATAACAAAGATGCAGTTTGTAGTGACGAAAAATGGGTCAAATGTTATCTATAGCACACATTTTTTTTTCCTGATTCTTTTTAATACATATAAATTTTTTTTTGTTTTATAATCCTATTAATATAACGCTGAGCAAATGTTTTATTTTAACTGAATTTTAATATGTAAAGAGTCTTTAATCTGGTAAGGTAGTAAAATTATATTTCATACGATACACGCTTAGAAAGATAAAAATAGGTCACAGATTTTTGAAATTAATTTTTATTTATTAGCAAGTATTAACATTTATTAATTTCTTGCTTCAAAAGATTCACCTTCCTTTTCTTCCTCAGACATTTTCCTAGTACCCTCAATATTATTTAGATAAACAAGTAAAAAATTAAAAAATTAATTAATTAATAAAAAAAAATTAAAAAAGAAAGGAGAAGAAAAAAGAGCAAGAGTTTTTATGCGATTTTTTTTCCTAAAGGTATTTTAATTAGTTGAAGATCTAAAGCACTTACCCTGCTTAATTTCTAGAAATTTATTATTTGACATATTAAAATTCTTCTAAAACTATTTTCTCCTTCCGGTAATAAAGAAAAACCACCATGACTTATAAATATGCCGTTAAAAGCGTTTATATTCCTTTTTTATTATCCTAATTACGGCTTATCCTAGAAAATGTATATGTAGATTATTTTTAGGAACTTAAAACTTTCTCTGTTACAACGAAATGCTTGTAACAAACTGGACGAAACTATTCATGTATTGCATTATTTATAGCATAACAAAATTTAATCACATGGGTTACTAATTAAACACTATGAACATTAAAATATTCCTCATATATTTAATAAATAATCTGGTGTGACATTCGAACAACTTTCTCATATCCTGCATTTGAAGACTATAAAGATAGAGTAGAGATTAAAGTAAAATATATGAAGTACAGTATATAAATATACTTTAAAAACAGTTCAAAGTAATGTTAGAAACAATTTTATTTGACAAATAGTTTTGTATGATAGGTGGGGGAAGGAATGCTCCTTAAACTCTCCTTTGAATTTAATAACTACTTGCATAAAAAATAAGGCTGCTATTAAATTTAAATGTTTATTTTAAATTATTTAAAAAAAAAAAAAAAACATAAGCAGTTATTTTGATGTCACACATAGGTAGAAGAGATTATTATTAATAATAAACAATAATAATTGTACTTAAAGGACATTGTTGCAACCTTTTTGTAAACAAGCATTATTATATTAGTAGTAAATGTTCCAACTTAGTAATTAAAAAAATCAGAAAAAATAAAAGGATTTAAAAAAGAATTATTATAAAAAATTTTAACAAAGAAAAGATTTAGAGTCAGAGAAATTACAAGCCAAGACAAAATAACATTGAATTACTAAATAACACCTTTCACTTAAAATTAGTTCTTTTTTTTTTCTTTTCTTCATTTCAATGTTCTCTTGTTTGATGACGTGACCTGTAGTTTTGCACAATCGATATATTTTTTTATTGTAAATGGTCACAAGCAACATATTTGATATAGTCCAGTGTTTTGGTGAAGTTGCCTAAAGTTACAATTCCAGACATTTAATGCACTTATACTCATTCTTTTGTCGGTACTAATAAGCTGTGTAATCTGTCCTAGTATGGAGCTCAATGGGTAGAATGTACAATCATTTCTAAGGAGTAGATGCGCAAACTTGTTTATTTCAATGGGAGAGACTGCACAAACTTTTATTAAATAATTATTCCCTTTTAGAGAGAACTGTTTGTGTTGTACCGCTAGTCTAGGTTAGTAAATCACGATAAATCATGTAATTAAAAAATATTTTCTATTAATGCTATTCTGTAGAAATATTTAGAAAAAGTTATGAAAATTCAAGTATTTATATTTGAAATCAAGTGAAAATAACCATGCTTTATCCTGGATACTCCAAACCAGTAACATGCACATTTAAGTACGCACTCCACTATTGGTGCTGCTCTAATTACCTAGAGTCGCCGCATGCGCACTCTAGTCCTTCAGTCTGCTCCCATATGTGCTCAATCTCTCCTAGCTTTGCTTTACGTTTAGTGTAGAAAATTTATTTTACTGTGTGCACTATCTGTCTTTATGGTAATGTGGATAAAAGCAGATTGTATGCTAGGGTGGTTCGAAAAAAACTTTTTTTTTAATTTCAAATCGCTATAGTGCGGAAAAGTTGCCATTGGTATAGACATGAAAAAAGCACTAATTATTATTTTTTTATTAATTTGTCTTCCGGTCGCGCAATGCCATCGAAATTAGGAAAAAAATTGTGAAAAACCTTAATTTTTCATAATTTTTTTAAGCACGCCAGATGGTTTAAATTGCGTTCCTATCCCATGAATTAACTACTAGAAGTATGTAAAATCAATATATATGCACTTGTTATACATTTGTTTCATATCTTCCGGTCGCGCAACATAGTACAAAATGAGTAAAATTAGTAGTTTTTTCAAAATTTCAAAGTTTGACTGTTTAGTACATTTTAATCATACGACTTCTAGAAATGCTATAGTTTAATTCTATTACAATAATATATTTAAAATCCAAGCATTGTAGATAAACATGGCTATAAGATAGACGTGGCGTACGTGACGAATGCCAGCGATGCGCGCGCAGCGCAGCCAGTCACAGCCATTATCGTTTCCCGCTATTTCCTTTTGTCTGCTTATGCCGCTAGCTCGAATCAGTACTAGATTGTGTTGTACTTAAGTCCTTATTTTTCTGTCTACTTTTGCGTTCAATGTTTGTACTTGAATACGACAGTTATTGATACAATGGATATGCCAAAGAAAGTTGGTATAGGTACAAAACCTAGAAAAGATTTTAAGTTCCCTATTTTTGGTCACCCACGAGACTTGTTACACAACAAGCTTCCTACTCATGAAGATGTCCTTCGCTGCTGCTTTCAACAGAGATTCAACCTAGCTGTGACAATAAACAACAAGAGTATCTTTTTTAAGAGAAGCCTCAACAGTGGCAAAGAAAATTATCAGTTTATATGACATAACCTCGATCCCAACTGTTACGGAGTACAGAGTCATCCAGCTAATTAGTTCTTACTACGAATCATACAGTAAACTCATAAAGTCGTTTCATCGTGACAAAGATAAACCAGCATTCAAACTTAAACTTGACAATTTGAAGAAGAAAGAATGCTCTCTTTTTGATATCGCGGCGTGTAAATGTGTAATTGTTGCTAATGACTGTTCATGTAAGAAATCTTCAGATACATGTGTATATCCTCTAAGTGTGAACTGCATTTGTGAAAGAGAAAAAAAATATTCCAGTTTTTGAATTAAGGTTTACGTACTTGCACATTTACACGCCGCGACATCAAAAAGAGAGCATCCTATCTCCTTGAAATTGTCAAGTTTAAGTTTGAATGCTGGTTTATCTTTGTCACGATGAAACGACTTTTTGAGTTTACAGTAAGATTCGTAGTAAGAACTAATTAGCTAGATGACTCTGTACCCCGTAACACTTGGGATCGAAGCTTTGTCATACAAACCGATAATTTTCTTTGCTACTGTTGAGGCTACTCTTGAAAAAGATACACTCTTGTTGCTTATTGTCCCAGCTAGGTTGAATCTATGTTGAAAGCAGCAGCGAAGGACATTTTCATGAGTAGGAAGCTTGTTGTGCAACAAGTTTCGTGAGCGACCAAAAATAGGGCACTCAAAATCTTTTCTATTTATTGTACCTATACCAACTTTCATTGGTACATCCATTGTATCAATAACTGTCGTATTCAAGTACAAACACTGAACACAAAAGTAGAATACGGACTTAAGCACAACACAATCTAGTACTGACTAGAACTAGCAGCATGAGCAGACTGAAGAAAATAGCGGGAAAGGATAATGGCTGCGGCTGGCAGCGCTGCGCGCGCATCGCTGGCATTCGTCACGTACGCCACGTCTATCTTATAGCCATATTTATCTACAATGCTTGGATTTTAAATATAATATAGTAATAGAATTAAACTATAGCGTTTCTAGAAGTCGTATGATTAAAATGTACTAAACAGTCAAACTTTGAAATTTTGAAAAAAACTACTAATTTTACTCATTTTGTACTATGTTGCGCGACCGGAAGATATGAAACAAATGTATAACAAGTGCATATATATTGATTTT
This sequence comes from Salticus scenicus, assembly GCA_963930645.1. NCBI lineage: Eukaryota > Metazoa > Arthropoda > Arachnida > Araneae > Salticidae > Salticus > Salticus scenicus. The sequence goes on from OZ005654.1 coordinate 142,003,393, forward strand.
ACATACTTTTAGTAGTTAATTCATGGGATAGGAACGCGATTAAAACCATCTGGCGTGCTTAAAAAAATTATGAAAAATTAAGGTTTTTCACAATTTTTTGCTAACTTCGATGGCATTGCGCGACCGGAAGACAAATTAATAAAAAAAATAATAATTAGTGCTTTTTTCATGTCTATACCAATGGCAACTTTTGCGCACTATAGCGATCGGAAATAAAAAAAAAAAGTTTTTTTCGAACCACCCTATTGTATGCACGTGTTTCCTTGGCAGAATTGAAAAGCTCTCCATGGGGCTATTTTCAATGGGAGCATAGGCCGTCTGCCTTTGATAGTTCTTCCGTCTCCGTCAACCATATTTCACGTAAATACAGTCGGCTGCAAAATTATTCGAGCACTAGCAATAATCCTTGCCAAAAAAAAGTACACTTAATACATCTTTGTTAAATAAATCCTTATCGAGTCATGTTCTTAATCAGTCTAAGAACATGATTCGACAAGGATTTACTTAGCAAAACAGTCTTAAGTGTACTTTTTAAATATAGGAATTATTGGCTAGTGCTCGAATAATTTTGCAGCCGACTGTACATGAGGTAAGTTGTTATGATAATTGCTCTACCTAATGTATATATTTCAATACCATTTTTATATTCAGAATATTCAAAATCAAAATATTTGTTTTTGTTTTGTAAAATTATTATTATTTTCATTTTAAGTTTTAACAATTAATCTTGAAGCTATTAAATGTCGACTATTCAAGCTGTGGGATAGGAATAAGGTAGAAAAGGAATTTCAATATGCGACAGTATCAGAGAATCAGAACAGGTCATATCTCTTAACATAAATATATACTGTAAAGTAAAACGTAAATTTATGAAAATAAACAAATTACAGGCTACTGAGCGGAATTCACCAATGTCCATTAGTTTGCTTTGTTAGAGTCTACAAATGTCACATTCCTCTAAACATATCTTTCCTGAACGTATTATAATAAAAATTCACAGAGATGCCAAATATTTGGCATGATCATTAAAAAAGTATCTTTATGCATTTTCTATCACACTTTTGATAGTTAAAAAAGTTGTCACTTGAATTTTAATATTAAAGATAAAAAAAAAATATGCCTGCAGTATGAATGCATCAGAAAAAATACAGACTAAAAATGTTTAAAATAATTAACTACTTAAAAATTAAAAGTGAACTAATTACAAATTGGGAGTAAACTAGTCAAAAAATAAGAGTAAACTAATTAAAAATGCTGTTTTTTTTATATTTTATTTATTTATTTATTTATTTTATTTTATTTTTTTTTTTTTCAATTTTAGCTGTTGTAAAAATCAAATAAAGTCATATTTGTTACTCAACAGCTTTTCTTTTACTCTTTCTTTCTTTTCTTTTTACTTTTTTTTTTTTTTTTTTTTTTTTTTTTTTTTGTCACACAATAGTCTTAAGTTTTTTACTTAAATTCTAAACAAGAACAAAAAATCATGCGTTTTTCACTGATTATTGATACTGTCCAACAGTACTTACTCATTGCTTCAACCTTCAATGTACTTTGATTTTGTCACGTGATCACATTACAGGCAGACAGAAAGACACAAAGACTAAATAATTTCATAATCGCTTTTAAACACTGTTAGAAAGTGTTGATGCTTAATGATACGGAAATGCAGTTGCAGCAATATCCACTTGTTACCCCTAACTTATCTGACTGTTTTAGTGTAGCTGGTTGATTTCATTATGCTTTGTTCAATACAAAGTTATTTAAATATGATTTATAACAATACATCTCATAAAATACAAGGGTCGCGGTAGTCCAGTCGGTAGAACACCGAGCTAGTAATTAAACAATTAAACAGAGAAGAGGAGCCGCTCACCACTCTAGGAGCAGTGTCTAGTGATTCTAGCTATGATAGGCCCCTCCTCCAGAACGTTTATTTAAAAACTAAAAAAAAAAAAAAATTTAAAAAAAATTTAAAAAAAAATACAAAAGATGCCAGATACAGGTCTCCTACGCGACAAGGAGCTGCATGCTCTATGCTTGTAGGTGAAGGGCAGAACATTTTGGAAAGATGTTGGTTTTGCAGACTTTGATGTCCAGGTTTAGACTAGTGAGAGATTCAGGAGATTGTGATTTTGTGGATAATTCATATTTTTAGCGGATGCCGGGATGCTGCCCTTCGCGACAGGAGGCACCGTGATAGTACATGAAAGATGGACTGTTCAGGATAGAAGATGATTTTGCAGAATTTCGTGTCCTGTTTTAGGCCAGTTGGTAAGTTTGAAGAGAAAAAATATAAGACTGTTTGGAAGATTGCAGGATAGGTACTCGAGCCGGTCGAAGACCGTCGTGTACACTAATGGTGGCTGGTGCACGTAAAACCTGTCGTAGCCGCAATGTCATCCATGTTCCCATCAAAATTAGTCCTCTGTGGGTCATCGAGGCGGGAGAGATCTTCTCTTCCGTGGAAGATCCAAATTGTGATGGCATGTCTCCGGACCATCACTAAAGGTGAATCCCAGACCGTCGCCAAATGCCCATTGCTCAGCACTAGTACGACGAAAAAAAATTCCAACCAACCAAACATAAAATACAAAGCATTGGTATTCTCTTGGGCGTCCTCGTGCCAAACCATTTGTGCTATTTATGCTTTCTTAAATGGGGAACATGACATAATGAATTTAATCAACATCATAATTTTTAAGAAATTTTGAAAATAAAGAGTAAATAAAAAAGAGTTAAAAGTGCTTAATAAAAACGTAGATGCAATTCCAGTGATTTGCAATTGTAGTCCTTAATATAATAGAGTATTTTTGAGTTGCCCTGTAAATCTTACTACTATTCATACTATACTATATAGAAAACATTTTTGTGCAGATGAATAATAAATATTAATTTCATTATGATTAATACAAAATAAAGTTATCAAAATATAATTTGTATAAATATCTCTCATCGGAACTTATGGTTTGCATTGCATTCGGGTATCCCAGTTCAAAAACCAATTTACCCGGATTTTCGTTAGGGAATATCCAACAGTGATCTTGAATAACATATATTAGTTTCAAAAGATTCATAAATATTTACGAGAGTTAGAGCGTTACCAGACAAACAGACAGACAAACCGAAGTAATTAACACTTTTTCACTTTGTTTAAATGTGTTAAAGAAGGGAAGAAGTGTTTTGAAGGCAATGTTTAGACTAGAAAAAATACATTTAAAAGTACCAAATGATAAAATGTATCAATTAAAGAATACTGTTATTTTACTTACAATTTTATTTACAGCATCTCTATTTTGACATGTATGCTTTGACAATATATTGACATTACAGTCAATATATTTCTTATTTTATATACTTACGATAAGCCGCGAAGATTTTTCTGTCGCACTAGAATCATTTAAGAAGTTTTCACATAAAATTTAAATAAGGAATCGAAGAGGAATATGCTTGCTAATAGCAGAATAATTAAAAATAGAACATGTTGAATAAATCAAATAATTTGTTGAAAATTAATTATAAATTCGAGTGACAGACAACACATTACCCAATTTCTAAAAGAATTTACGTTATTTCTTGGAATAAATAAATAATGATGGGTGTTTATTTAACCATTTTTTAAAGTCAGGTGCGCAATATTATCGCTTTCGAAATATTTAAACACTCATTATTCTATAATAAATATTCATGAATTTAAAGTACGTAATTTGTTTCTAAACATGCGAGTGCTTTTCTCGTACAATTAAATAGAATATGTGAGTTCTGTACTGCCAGAAAATTGCTATTTTGCATAAACAGGTAATTTTTAATTAGAGAAACTTTTACAAATTATCTGCCAAAATTAATGATGTATGTATATATATATATATTTTTTTTTTTTTTTAACTAAAATTATGTTTAAATAGGGCGCTTTTGGTTATCTTCCAACTTGTTTCATTTCTATAAAAGTTCAGTTTATTTCTAATAACATAATATTTGAGGAAAATTACATTAGGGTATTAAAATAAGAAGTTATTTATTAAAGAAAAGGTAAATATCTTTAATGGGCAGCTTTGCAAATATTTGAAATGATTACAAAACTATTAAATAATTTTCCTTTTATAAAATCATTAGATCCTTGATTTAACAGAGTCACATATTAATTACTATTTACAAACTTTGAATAAACACCATAAAATGCAATAAATTCGCATTAATTGTTTCGGGTCGAAATAACACACGACCCTTCATCAGGCGAATAAAGTAAGCACGAGTGCTGCAGTCAAAGCAGCAACGCACAAAATCGTTTAAAATGAAAAGAAAAAATTAATAAAGTAGAAAGTAAATATAACTACTGGTGTGAGTAGAATTGTACAAGAAAACCAGAAAATAAATAAATGAGTGAGATTAAACATATAACAATCTAAGGATATCAAAAATTAAACGAAAATCTAAGTTACGTGAGTAATTTCCAAGCACCAGAGAAGAATGGAGTGGAAGAAATATCATTAACAAGATTTTTCGAATTTTTAAATATGTAAAATGCTTCATGAATATCCAAATGGGAGGAACAGACAGGAGATGAAATTATGTTAGCTTTGGAAAAATCAAAACGATGACCTTGAGACCAGCAGTGGGAAGCAATAGAAGATTTGGTAATCTCTTCATTACGAACATTCTGACGTTGCTCATTTATTCTGTATTTCAAACGCCTGCTAGTTTGACCAATATAACCTAAGTTGCAGGACGAACACGGAATTAAATAAATTCCAAAACGATTTTCGGTGGGAATGGGATCCTTAAGAGAAGATAATTTAATTTTATTGACGGGTTTGTAAATGACTTTGGAACCAAACGGTGTTTAGTTAACGGTGTTTAGAACCAAAGAATTTTAGAGATTTTAAAAGAGAGTGAAGAATAAAAAGGTAAAACAACTGGGATGAGACTGTGATCGTTTAATTTGGGAGCAGAACGTTTAGGATTCTTAAATTTATATAGAGCTTTATCGATAATAGATGGGTTATAGCCACGAGAGAGAGCAAGATATTTTAAATAATTAATTTCTTTCGAAAGACTAGACGGATCAGAACAAATGTGTAAGGCACGATAAACATAAGTGTAGAAAGCAGACATTTTTTTGTTGAGGGGCGTGGTTAGAGAGAGCATGCGGCGGTAAAGAGACTGAGAATGGTTTTCTAAAAACAGTAGTTGAGAAACAATCTTTTTCTTTATTCACAAGAACGTCAAGGAAAGGCAAAGAGCAATCCTGTTCAACCTCAAAAGTGAATTGAATGCATGGGTCAATCGAATTGACCAAAGAAAGTAAATTGGACAAATCGACATCATGGGGGGGAGGGGGGTAATTGTTTTAAAAATATATATGTTTGAACAAAATAACTAATTGAATACAAAAAACTACCAGAAATGAAATTGATTGCGAGTCCATTTGCGTGACAATATTATGTTATGTAATATCTTATGTTAAAAAAAATAAATAAATAAATAAATAAAAAAACATGGAGATAATGCACAATTTCATTAGAATATTTATTTGTGTACATAACATAATACACACAGATTGTTACTTGTAGAAATGGTTAATCATTCCCAAGGTTAGTGGTCCTAACCAAAATATTAACACATCTTATCACCATGTGTATGAACAGTTTTAATTTGCTGTGGTAAGTGTTAAATCTTTAGCAGAACTGCAGTAAAATAACTGAAGTAAACTTATATTTTAGATACTGATTAATTATTTATCCATTATATTTTTTTCACCGATGTTATATTAAATAATGAAAACGAAAATTTTTTAGTGCGAACTTTATACATTGCTTTCCTACAGTGCACTTTTTTTAACGGTAAATGTAGTTTTAATGGAATTTGTGACATTTTGAACTTTAAACAATATTTATCAAGCTCTATACATTATACACTTAACGGAGATCTTAGCAAATTTCCATGCGAATTTGTGTATTTTATACCAAAAACTTATATATTTAAAATATTATAAATAAAACCTGCGGGAAATAGCAGAGCTAAATTATCGAGATTGTCAAGGTTATCTGTAATGAAGTCAAAAAACTTTCTCGACAAGATTAGGATAAGATGGGATTTTATTATAGTAAGGAAGTGAAAAGAAGAAAGATGTTTCAGCGACATCATACATATTTTGTACAAATATATTTTATTGATAGCAATTTCATCCCACAATTAGTTGCTAAGTTTTAGAATGCATGCGATCTTCTACGTAAAATATTCATCATTATATTCTTTGGACTTATTTCAAGAATGTTTCAGTATAATTTTGGTAAATTTCTTATTTTACTTACTTGAATTAGACAATATTTTAAAAAATGTATATAAACGTTCCATATGCATATGTTTTTCATATAATTATTGCGAAAAGATATCGCAAACACTAAATAAAAAATATATATATATTAGGAATAAAAAAATATTATGTATGGTAAAATATACTTATTAGAACATTAACCTTATTTATTGATGCACATTTAGGTGAGTTATTATTTCAATTACATGCACACTTCTTACTAATTTTGTACATTTATTTCATTTCTGTTTAATATGATATCTAAACAAAGGTCAAAGTCGTATAATTGTAGAAATTTAAAAATGACTTTATAAAATCTATAATGGTTTTACAGCTCTTTATGACATTTATATATATATATATATATAATGTGAATGTTTATGTTTATGTTTGCTCAAAGAAGTATTATAAAGATGTAAAAGATTAGAAAGTTCGGTATAAAGTTAATGGCCCAATCACTTAACTAATAATATTATTTATTTTCAATATTCAATATGAAAGTCACAAGATGAATTGACATTATTAGAGATTAAGCGCTTATAACTGAAACTATATAATATACATATTTTTGTTACAATTTAGTAGCTTTAAAAAGAGATAGATATGCTGACATTTTTCTGTCATCGTTAATGAATAGGGAAAACTGGGGTACAATGGACAAAATTTGGAAATTTTAAGTGTTTACTCACAAAGTAATGATTTCTCGCTACTGAAAATATGTGTACATATTACCTATATATTGGGTTTTATGTTGTATTCAACCAAAAGCAATAATTATGTATACTTTTTTTTAATAGCAACTCACAAAATGGACTATTGTACTCCAACCCCGGGGTACAATAGTCCATGACACGGGGTACTATAAACCTCAAACCAAATTTTAAAAGAATACTAATATAGAGCGTTTTTTAATAGTATTAAATGTAGAATATGTTATATTTATTTATTTATGTCTTCGATTCATACATATAATGTAAATTAATGAACATTAGAATTAGAAAAAGATACACCAAACGAATTTTGCGTCACTGAAAGTCTGCTGTTTTCTTGTGAAGTTGTAGGGTCTGGAAGACTCATCATTACAATAGCTTGAAAATTTACAAGAGAATTGTCAACAATCTCAGGAAAAAATGTAGATATCGTGATTAAGTTTTCGTTGCATGAATCTCATAAAAACAGATTCATCATCTTTTATTTCTGTAGTTAAACCAACAAAATGTAAAACCGTCCTTTTCGTCAAATTTTTTATTATTTTTTTAATTGCATTATTCAATTCATTTTGTTATAGTTGTATGATATTTGTAAAAATATAAGAATACAAAAGTAACTGAATGGTTATTAAAAATAAACAAGAGGAAACCTCAAAGTAAATTGTTTTCTTATTCATCTTAGAAAACATAATAGATCTAATTAAGGTTAACTATGAAATTTAGTATAATTTGTAGCTAACACTTCAAAAATGTGTATTTCATAAATTAGTTTATTATGACTGAGAACTGGAGTAAATGACCTTGGTCCATTGTACCCCGTGAGGACCTCTGACAGCAAATGTTAAAAAAAAAAAAAAAAAAAACTTAAAAAAATATTTTAATGAGATTAAATACAATAATAGATGATCTTAGCTTTTTAAATAGCCTCTTCCAGATCATAATTCTTGAATGATGAAAAGTAAAAATGTTTAATTCAAAATATTTACTTTTGGCTACCGTAAACTAAATTTCACGAATAAAATGGCTAGATTGTCAGTTAGGCATGAAGTTGCTGGCTAAGATTCATCGCTGCAGCGCTGCGATCTATGTACCAAAATACGAACCATAAATATAAATAAATAAATAAATGCAATTATAGGGAGTAGTCTATTGTACCCAGTCTCCCCTACTAGTGATTTGAATTTAAATTTATATGTTTCCTAATATTTTATTGCACTTTGTAATTGAAAAAAACAAATCTGCATACAATAAAGGTATAGCCACCAAACCGAATAAACACCTTCACACCATATATATATATATATGGTATATATATATATATATATATATATATATATATAAGAATAGTAACTGGATTTTATATTATGTTTTTCTATAAGATGAATATTAATATATAATGCAACACAACCTAATTGCTATATAACATTTTAAAAATATAATTTATATTTGAAATTAAAAAAAAAGGTAATTAATTAAATGCATAATCAATTGATATATATTAGATAAAAATTGTTTTTTTTTTTTTTTTTTTTTTTTTTTTTTTTTCCTTTCCAGAATTGCCATGTTTTAAATAAAAACTGAGCAAGAATAAACATATTATGCAAATTTTGTTTTGCAGAAAATATTTTGCTCGGTGCAGCAAAAAATCTTTCATGTTCCAATTATGCCGTTCGCTCGATAAATTCGTGTGATAAGAGTGACGTATTTAATTATTTCCACGGGAACCAATTGTTGCGTATTTTTGTATTTTTATGTTGTTTACATACTACAATTTCTTTTTTCTTCATCATTAAACTGCAGTTTTTCTATGTATTTCACCATATTTTTTCTGTATTATAATATAATGGCTACGCGTTATTAGTTCTCAGCTGACATGCATTTGAAATAATGACAATATCGAATCTAAATAGCAACTTCTGTTTTTAATACTTTTCAATAAAACTAGAAAATACAATGGCTTTTACTGTATTAGAAAAGATACAAATCGTTCGATTGGTGCTGTATGCAGGAATATACAAAAGAATTCCAATTATGCATCATTATTATATAAAAAATTCCATTTTCTATAGAGTATGGTGTGATTAACATTTAATAGTGGATTTCTTGTACTGACAAAAAGTATTTAGATGCATTAAGACATATAAATGGAAGTTCCTGGAAGAACATTTTCATCTATTCTATGCGTTTTTAATTCTTTCAAAAATTTTTTTAAAAAGATTAGGACTTCTATTTATCTGAATGTATTTAAGTATCTTCTACCTATCTGTCGGTTTGTACTCAAATTTCAGTAATTGTTTTTCTGACTGAATTATGTTATGCGTATTTACTATAGAATTTTTTCTATTGAAAATATTATAAATAGCACGATTGTGTAAAGGAATATTCCGATGCATTACAGTCTATGAGAGTTATTATAAAAAGTATTTATTTATTTATTTATTTTTTAACGAAATCATTGTATAGCATTTATTTTAAAATAAAACTTTAGTGCTAATTTTTCAGAGTTTTTTTTTTCCATAATAAAGACACAATAAATGTTTTTAAGTGGCAATACAGATGTAAAATATATTGAATGTTAAATGATGTAATAATAACGATTGAATGTTAAATGATGAATGCGGCAAAGTACGGTTAAAAAGTTTTTATAAACTATGTGTACCATGGGATTTTTCTTTCTCATTTTCGTTTTTTTTTTTTTTTTTTTTTTTTTTTGAGGGGGGGGGGCTTAGTTCAAAGGAATTATTTTATTGTATGTACTGTTTAACGAGGCTCATATTTCCATGGAAAATACATACCTTTTTTGTCTGATAAATAGTTGTGCTTGATTATTTCGTTTAGAAACAACTGTTTCGTATTTTAGCAATTTCTAATATTTAATTATGAAGTTTGCAGTGGCACTGTTGTGATTTTTTAGATAGCAATGACTACCTTTAGATTAATATATATATATATATATATATATATATATATATATATATCTTTACATATGCCACATAATGCTGAGAAGCAATGTTAATTGAATTTTTCTTCATGCTAACAGATAGGTGGCGCTGTTAGATAAAATTACGTTGAAGAGAGTTTTGGGAATGTTAAAGTATATTAGATAATACTTGAAAACACGTAAAAAGAAATAATGTAAAGTATAAATGTATGTGAATAAATAAATAATTATGAGAAATTAATTAAACTAACAATAATTTTAACTACAATATTCAAGAAATAATTCAAGAAACTCATAGTTGTTGCTTATAATCGTAAAGCTTTATATGAGCTTTAAGGTTTCAGCTTCTTAAATCAAAATCCATTCATGCAACTTTGTATTTTATACGTATTTAATTAGTTAATAGTCAATTATGTGTAACAATCAATATTAGGAAATGAAAAAAAAAATTATAAAAATATAATTGCTCTAAATTGAAAATATTTTTCGTTACATAGTTGATATAGATTCTTCATACCTTCATAGCCATTTTTTAGCACAAACTTATCCAAAACCTCTACTTCATGACTTCAGCTCAATATAGAAAATCTTATTTGTACATATTATGAGCTTAGAAAATTACATTTTCCTCTTGTCCCAATAAACCGCTGCACGTACGTAATTAGTTTTATACGTATTTAATTAGTTAAATAGCCAATTATGTGTAATAATCATTATTAGGAAATGAAAAAATTATAAAAATACAAATGCACTCAATTGAAAATATCTTTTCCTTACATAGTTGATATAGATTCTTCATAACTTCATAGACATTTTTTAGCACAAAAGTATCTCAAACCTCTACTTCATGACTTAAGCTCAATTTAGATAATCTTATTTGTACAAATTATGGGCTTAGAAAATTACATTTTCCTCTTGTCCCAATAAACCGCTGCCACTAAAGCTTTAATAAATCATTAGAAGTTCTCATCTCGCATTATTATTGCCCACATTGTTCTCTCAGCCATAAATTGAGTGCATTAAATCCGGAACAACTACCTACATTAATGACTCGTTTTAAATGACATCCGACCCTCTCATAATAAATTTTATACCTTAATTCAAATCAAGGCTCAAATAACTTGTAATATTAGTGCGCATGTTTTATAGCTATTTTTGTGGCAAATCTAAATATTAGTTTTAATGACTATTCTTAAGATGCTACCGTTCTTGAAAATGTAATTCTGTTTTTTGTGTTAAAAAAAAAAAAAAAAAAAAAAAAAAAGAAAGAAAGAAAGAAAGAAAGAAAAGAAAATCGTGTTAAAACAAAATAATTTTTAACTACACCTAATAACAAAACAATTTTTTTGTTTAAACCAAATTTGCTTTTCTAAAGACAGTTTTCGTGAACAAAGATTTTTTTAAGCATAAACTAAATAAAAACCTGTTAAGTTAATTATACAAAATATTATATAAATAACTCGAAAAATCAGAAAAGTAAGTAAAGCGGATCGATATAAATATATCTAGTGTAAGAATTTTGGTGTAGAAATGCTGTGTTGAAGCAATAGATAGGACCTTATTAAGGTACGTATGTCAAAACGCACATTCTAACCAAAATCGTCACTTTCGGCACAGATTCTGTGAATACATCATAGTTGCATTTTCTTCTGCTACAGTCACAATAATGACAGTCGGCAGCAAAAGTATTCGAGCACTAGCAATAATCCCTGTCCAAAAAAGTACACTTAATACTGCTTTGTTAAATAAATACTTGTCGAGTCAAATTCTTAGTGAGTATAAGAATATGATTCGACAAGGATTTATTGAACAAAACAGTTTTAAGTGTACTTTTTTGACATCGGAATTATTGGCTAGTGCTCGGATACTTTTGAGAAGACTATGGAAACAAAATGCGCCGGCGTGAGCGCGTTAAGGTTGTAGGTTGTAGGATTTTAAGGTCGATTGACTACGCTTGTCCTAGGCCTATAGATGAAAAGCCTTAAATGGGGGGGGGGGGGGTTCTAAGGGGTCCTATCCCGTATTTCCGGAAATTCCGGAGAAAACACTTAAAACTGCGAACGGCTACGTCGATGAGCACGACTTGGGATCGAGCCCGGCACTTCCCATTTATCAGCTTTGAGCACAGAACCGGTCGGTCGCTAGTGGGCTAAATCTTATCAAGATACAGACGCCAGGATGTGCGTTTCTACAGGAAATGTGCGTGATATGGCTAACATTTTCTCTAGTGTACGTCAATTTTTGCGCTCTTTACTCAGACATGTATCGCTATCTTTGGCATTCTTTCATGGAATATTGTAAATTTTTTTATCCTTAAAATTTTTGTTTCTTTTTACTTTAACCATGTTTTTTATTTGACCGTTGATAATATTTTTTTACGTTCTAGTACTTACACGTGTTTTTTTCGCCCTCCCCCATTCCTATCATAAATCTGATTAATTCAGTTCTTTCTACTTGCTTTTATACATATACCGCAAATTTTTAAAAAACCGTGAATTTATTATTTCGTAAACTATCTGAATATAAATATGCATGTCATATTTAATAGTATATTATCTGTATTATAATCTCGTTACTATTTTATTTTATTTATCTATTTATTTTTTCATTTGCCTCTGCATTGCATGACACTGTACCGCTCATGGGGGAAGAGGAAGAAAAGGAAAACACTTTGGTCAATTTCAGATTTTGTTCTCTAATTTTTAAAGCAGATGGAAAAATTCATGCGACATGTTTCAAATAACCGTAGTATTTTTTTTTTTTTTTTTTAATTAATGAAAATGTATATTGCATTGCATGTAAATTGCATAACACTGTTCAGTTCATGGGGGAAGGGGAAGAAAAGGTAAATACTTTGGCCAATATCAGATTTCTGCTTTGATTTTTAAATCAGTATTGAAAATTTTATGTGAAATGTTTCATATAACAGTAGTATTTTTTTTTTTTTTAATAAATGAAAATGTATATTGCATTGCATGTAAATTGCATAACACTAATCAGTTCATGGGGGAAGGAGAAGAAAAGGAAAACACTTTGGTCAATTTCAGATTTTGTGCTTTGATTTTTAAAGCAGTATTGAAAATTTTATGTGAAATGTTTCATATAACCGTAGTATTTTTTTTTTTTTTTTTTTTTTTTTTAAATAAATGAAAATGTATATTGCATTGCATGTAAATTGCATAACATTGTTCAGTTCATGAGGGAACGGGATGAGAAGGAAAATACTTTGGCCAATTTCAGATTTTGTGCTTTATTTTTTAAAGCAGTAGGGAAAATTTTATGTGAAATCTTTCATATAACCATAGTATATATATATATATATATATATATATATATATATATATCATATATATTTAACAAATGAAAATGTACATTTCATTATATGTCAGTCATTGCAACTGGAAATGTTTTCCTCTTTCAAAGTCTTCTCTATTATTACGTGTTAGTTAGCTAATAAGAAGTTTTTTATCACAATTAAACGCACACAAAAATTAGCAATTTTTATAATATAAAGTTTTACATTTTTCCCTAATTATTTATAATTAAATCTATTAATGGTCAAATTAGATTTTTTTTTTTTTTTTTTTTACCATTTAACTGTCAAAAAAGTTAAATTAAATTTTTAATATGTTTGTCTCTTGGAATAATGTATTATCGTGCTCTTAAATTATTCTTGCCTCATATAAATTAATGTACAATTTGGACGATATTTAGTATTTTATTTTTTCACATTTTAATTGTTTTTTAATTCATTGTCGTTATCTTTGAGCTGCTGGCCAATGTAGCTATTTTATATGGCCCCATATATCCCATATATATACATACATATATATATATATATATATATATATATAAAGTCCCATATATCGCTATCCCATATATAGCGATTTTATATGAATCCCCTCTCCCCTCCCACTCGTCTCATAACATAAGCAGATTGTTTTTTATTACCCAGTTACTATGATTGCCATTTATAAAGATATACCAGTTTTGGGGTAACTTTTAAAGTTATTTTTCTACATTTATTAATTTTTCAATAGCTTTTGCTTTGTATATATGCTTGTTATATCTATGTGCTTCATCTCCTTATGGAAAGTTATATTGATTAATTTAAGTCTTTCTTTCTGGCATTTTATCAATATAGTAATGAATTATTATATATATATATATATATATATATATATATATATGTATATATATATCATTTTTACTTGGATTTAGTTAAGGTTGTATTTTTACATTCCGCATCTTAAAAATATTTTTCATTTTTAATTCTACCGTAAAAATTACATCAATAACAGAGCAGCATTTTTTTATATCCTTTTCCAAGCTTTAATTTTTTTTTTTTTTTTTTTTTTTAACTAATAAAAATTAATTAAATACTTATTTGAAAATATTTTAAATGTATATAATAGAAATATTCCAAATTAATAACTATCTTTGAGGCTAATTTAAATTTCAAAATTTTGACATTTGTTAAAATTTCGATAGTTCTTAGACGTCACTATGTATCTAAATTAATTTTTTTTTTTTTTCATTTTTAAGAGAAAATATTAGAAATGAAAACTTAAGAATATTTATTGTATTTATTTTTTCTTTAACATTAGAGTTTCTTTGTTTTGTTTTTTTCATTAATTTCTGTTCTTTACTTTTTTACTTTCTCTTACCCATACATATAAGTAGAGAAAATATTGATGTTGGGTCAAATTTTCGACAGTGACTTTTTTTATATTTACCCGTTTCGAGGTCCCCTGAATCCAAAAATCATATTGTTAGCGGGAAGTCTTTGTGTCTGTGTGTCTCCGTGTGTAGCTATTATCATCAAATCTCAAGAACAAATAATATCAGAAAATGAAGACTTGGTATTCCAAATGTGCATCATATAGAGATGCGACACAAAGCTTTTCGTCGAGATGAAGCAAATGGTTCGTGTACAGGAGCACACAAGAGAATTCGAATACATTACATCTACGGGGAAAATTGCAGGTAAGTAGAGTTTAAGAACTATAGACTGCACTGAACCAAAAGAAACGAATATATATTTTTCATTGGCGTAAAAACATGTTTCATGTAGAATATGTTATGGAAATCTATCACTGTTTGTTTACAGGGCTATACAAAAGAACTACATTACAGTGCGACAATGCTTGAAAATTGGTTGTTAAAGTGTATTTCAGGTTGTGCCGTGTGTTATTAATATAGGATTATATTTATGTGCACCATGTGGCGTGTACATAACATTCAAAAGATATACAGAGCTACCAATATTTAAGCCATAACATTGTTTTTTATTGTTAGTGAAAGCGCTTTACTATAATCGTATTTTACTATGTCCAGGAAAGCTGATAAGGAATTGAAATTAATACTTCATAGCCATATGGTAAATAAAGTATTTTTTAAGCTAAATATTCATTTTGTTTTCATATTTACACGTTTTGAGGCTCCTTCAATACCGAAATCAAATTTTTAATGTTTGATCATTGTCTATGTCTCTTAGAGTAAATTAAGAACAAATAATTTCAGGCAACCCAAATGTTGTACTTTGAAGTTAAAACTTTTGTTACTAGGAAAGTTTGATCAAGACTGATAACTTTCAAGGGATGTTGCGTGTGAAAATTTTCTGGATAATTTTAAATGAACTTTCAAATTTAATAACAGATTTGATTTCTACAATGATTAAATGGCAGATTTCAGGGTATGAGAAAGTCGTGTGAGTGATACACCAGATTATTTTCTGGTAATTCTAAACTAAACGTACTTCCTTTGTTTTTACTTTCTCTTACTCATAATGCAGAGAACGCATTGTCTTTGGATCAAATTTTCGAAACTTTTTTTTTATTTACACGTTTTGAGGTGCTCTGAATCCAAGAATCATATATTTAGCGGTTGGTCTCTCTGTGTGTGTGTGTTCCTGTCTGTGTGTCTGTTTGTTATCAGCATATCTCAAAAAAAATCTGGGGTGACTCCACTCGACTTTCCGAACATTGAGTAATTAACAGTTTTGTAGATAAAGTAAAGAAAGAGCAGTTGTTAAACAAACAAAAGAGAGAAAACCATAATAGAGTGTTTGAGTATTTTTCTCCATCTATTACACGTTGTTTTATTTAACGCTACTGAACTTTGAGCCCATAGATCATAATGATAAAGAAATTTTGTTGTGTCCCTGTAAAAACCTATAAATGCTAGATTCACCAAAATGCTTATAGTTAGTGCAACAGTGATTTATAATACTCATATAAATTTTCAGCTAAATTCAATAAGGCGTTTAGATGCTATCGTACTTTTAAAAATTTAGTCCCATAGGCCATAATGATAAAGAATTTTTCTTTGTGTCCCTGTAAAAAAACTGTAAGTGCTAGATTCTCCAAAATCTATACAGTTAGTTCAACTATGATCTATAACATGTGTACAAATTTTTTGCTCGGATTAATAAGGCGTTTAGACGCTATCACATTTTTAAAAATTTGGCCCCATAGGCATAATGATAAAGAATTTTTCTTTGTGTCCCTGTAAAATCTATAAGTGCTAGATTCTCCAAAATCTAAACAGATTGAGTATTTGTGATCTATAATATGTGTATAAAATTTTTGCTCAATTGAATAAGGCGTTTAGATGCTATCGCACTTTTAAGATTTTGCTCCCATAGGCCATAATGATAAAGAATTTTTCTTTGTGTCCCTGTAAAAAAACTATAAGTGCTAGATTCACCAAAATCTATAGGGTTCGTACTATGGTGACTTATAATATGCGTACCAACTTTCAGGTTAATCGAACAAAGCGTTTAGACGCTAGCGTGTTCACTCACAGACATACACACATACACACATACACACATACACACACACATACATACATCATCGTAAAAATAGTGAAAACGGACTCAGGGGACCTCAAAACGTATAGAAACATCAAAATCTCGAATTCGGATTTTTGACATGATTACAATACTTTCCTCACTATAGTGTTCGGAAAGTAATAAGTTACACTGTTCTGCAAAAAAATTTTTTTTTTTTTAGATCCGATACTATTCTTGCAGATTCTTATGTAAAATTACCTCCTGAATCTCAATATGACCATCATTTTTCCCATTCACCTACTGTTTTCTAGATACACCCCCTCCATCATTTTTATCATTGTTTGGTAATTTTATACTCATCAATTTGATTTGGAGAAGAACGATGATTATTTTAACCGTTCAATGTCTTCTGACCTGAGGAGCTACAGAGGTATAAAGTTCTAAAACACGAATATTTTTAGTAAAGAGGACATTTGAAGGGATTTGTGGTAGGAAAACAAAAGAAAATCAATAAAAACAATCAGTTTCTGTTTCTTTTATTTTCGCAATGTTTCTCTTATTTTCTACATATTCCAGCTTCCAGTTTGCCATTTTCTTACCAAAACACCCCAAATAATAAAAATTATACAGTGAAAAAACTTTCAAAATGTTAGTGAGTAAAGATGTTCCCTCGCAAGAAAGTTTGACTGATTCACTGTACGACGTTTGCTTTCAATAACTCCCTCGTTAAATGTTTTGGGCAGTAAAACGTGAACCGTAAATTAACCTCCTTTGACACGTGTTAAAAATCACCGCACAAGATCACCACCGTCGAGAACGCCATAAAGTTCATTCTCTTATCGCAAAATATGTACCAAATGTAGATAACAACTGACGACTACAATAATAAGAGCAATGACCTTTAACACGTGTCAAAGCAGGAGATTTTGCTGTTCATATTTTACTGCCCAAAACATTTAACGTGGGAGTTATTGAAAGCAAACGTCGTACAGTGAATCAGTCAAACTTTCTTGCAAGGGCTTTGAGACTTTACTCCACTCACCAGCATTAAAAAAAAAATTTCACTGCATAACTTTTATTATTTGGGGTGTTTTGGTAAGAAAATGGCAAACTGGAAGCTGGAATATGTACGAATAAGAGAAATATTGCAAAAAAAGAAAAAAAAAAAAAAAAAAGCAGAAACTGATTGTTTTTATTGATTTTCTTTTGTTTTCTGGTCACAAATCTCCTCAAATTTCTTTCAGTTCTACAAATGTTCCTGTTTTAGAACTTTCTACCTCTGTGGCTCCTTAGGTCAGAAGACATTTAACAGTTAAAATGCTATACTAAACTTTTCGTAGAGATTAAGCAAATGGTTCGTGAACAGGGACACCCAAGAGATATCAAATACATAACGTCTATATAGGAAATTGCAGGTAAGTAGAGTTTAACATCTATAAACTGCACTAAATCAAATGCAACGAATATACATATTTCTTTTATGTGCGTAAAAGCACGTTTCATGTAGAATATAGTATAGTAATCCTTCACTGTTCGTTTGCAGGGCTGTACAAAAGAACTAGATGCGACAATACTTGAAAATTGATGGAAGTGTATTTCATGTTGTGTTGTGTGTTATTAACAATATATTTAAGCGCACCATTGTGATGTGTACATAACTTTCAGAAGGCATACAAGGCTGCCAATATTTAAGCCATAGCATTCTATTTTATTGTTAGTGGATCTGCTTTACTACAATATTTTATCACGTCCAGTAAAACTGCTCAGGAATTCAAATTAATTCCTCATACCCATATGGTAAATAATGTATTTTTTAAGCTAAATATTCATTTTTTTTTCATATTTACACGTTTTGAGGCTTCTTCAATACAGAAATCAAGTTTTTAACGTTTGATGTTTGTCTGTGTTTGTTACAGTAAATTAAAAACAAATAATTTCAGGCGATCCAAATGTTGTATTTTGAAGTTAATGCGTTTGTTACCAGAAAAGTTTGTTGAAGATTGATAAATTTCAAGGAATGTTACGTGCTAAAATTGTCTGAATAATTTTAAATGAGCTTTTGAATTACTAATAGATTTGAATTCTATACAAATGTAGATCAATAATGTAACGGGGGGGGGTTGAGAGGACTGTATCCCCCCGTCGCATAGAATTTTTTGATAAATAAAGCTGTTCCGAAGTCTAATTTGAATTGTTTTAACCTAGGTTTACATAACAGTACTCGTTCTCTTTAACCCTTTAATCTATCTTTACCCTTTAATTTGCAATATGTATTTATAGTATTTAATTTCAGGTTAAGAGAAAGTCATGTGAGGGACACACCAGATTATTTTCTTTACTTCTCGATAAAATGTTATGAAAAATTCAAAATTGATATTTTATAAACTAATTAAAATGTCAAAAATTGAATAGCTATTATGGCATTTTATATTATTGATAATGTATTTTACAACATTTTACCTCGTAATTCTTTTAGACAAAAAATTAATTTTATTAAATAAAACTTCAGATTCATATCTGAAACTTAAAAATAAAGAAAGAAAGAAATTCCATTCAATATTTATTTTCATTTCACGTGAAATTGCAATTTTAACATTTATAAAGGTAGATTGAATCAATTATTATCCTGAATAATATATTTTTAATATTATTCAATGTTTTTATAATATGATGCAAGAGAGAAAACTATACATTTTAATTTTAATAATAGCGAAAAAAATTTAAACAAAAGTGAAGAGTAAACTAATAATAAATTAATATCGATAAAGCATTATAAAAAGTAATAGTAAGTTCATTATAGGACAATTTATCAATTAGTTTAGCCATTTTGTCAAAAAAAAAAAAAAAAAAAAAAAAAATCTTCTTGTTTAAACGTTAGTTATATATGAAATTACTTCGTTATAATCAAAGTGTTTCACGAAATTGCAATATATATAATTGTCTTTTAAATAATCTTAAACTGTTCTTATTTTTTTCAACGAAATCTAACGAAGCTGTTTTCCATTCTATACAATACTTCACTGATCGCAAATAGTTTTATTACTTAACCATACAATCGATATTGACTGTTCAGTCACTAACGAGAAAATTTCTGCTGAGAAATGAATTCAGCTATCGCAGAGTGTGCAATAAAAGCTTAACAGAAAATTCATAACATTAATTATCGTACAGTTTCATCTTCAAATAAAAAATATATCTTCGACTTAGCTCTTTTCTTCATCAAAAACAAATTTACCGGTCTTGTAAATAATTAATTTAAAAGTTTGTTTTGTACAGAATATTTTATAGAACAATGAAAGTTAATTAATTAACAAAATTTAAAATATGGACTGCCTTTCAAAGAAAATGTGGTAAAATTAATTATTAATCAGATTTAAAATCAGTTTAAGTAATGCTTTGGGATTGAAATAATGTTTGTAATTCCGCACTACACTCTTTTATATATCATTTTATAGCTTTTCTTTTTGTTATTTGTTATTTATTTTTTGAAATGCAATTTCATTCATACAAATTGTATTGTTACTTAAAACAAAACATCATCTGCTCATTAGACGGAAATGTTTTTCTTTAACAAAGTAAAATATTAAAACCCGAATAAACTACTACGTCAGAAACGCCAAAGAAAAATATTTTAGATGCGTACAGCTGTTTCGGTAGCCTTAAGCGTACCGTCTTCAGTGCTTCTTCTTTTTGCACTGAAGACGCTACGCTTAAGGCTACCGAAACAGCTGTACGCATCTCAAATATTTTTCTTTGGCGTTTCTGACGTAGTAGTTTATTCGGGTTTTAATATTCCAACGCAAAGTCTCCTGTTATTATTTAAAGTAAAATATTGCAAAATGATAGAAAAAAAAAAAAAATATTTAACAAAACTAAAATATCTTAGGTCCATTACTAAGTTTTTACACCTTTTTATAGCCGAAAAAAAAATTGTAATACTAGAAAATGTTTTTTTAGTATTACTAAATAATTTTATGATGAAATAGAACAAACTACTGTTGTTTTTTTTTTACTTTTATAAGAATAATATATTCTTCTGTATAATGAACTAATATTGAAAGTAAAAATTTGGAGGAAAATAGAATAAAAGAATATATTATACCAGAATAAATTATACCAGATTAGTTATCATGTTATTTATTAACTAGTTGATCTATTTTGAAAAAAGAAAAAAAAAAAAAAGAAAAAGCAATACTTCCTACCTGTAATAGAACAATATTTCTTTATAAACATGGTGTTTTACAAAACTGCATTGAAATGCAATTCTGTTTTAAATAATAAGGAACTTCAGTGCTATTATATTTTTCAGGGAAGTATATTGAAGTTGTTTTTTCCATTCTGTACATTACTTCATTGATCGCAAATAGTTTTTTTACTTAACCATACAATCTATATATGCTGTTCTGTCAGTAACAAGAAAATTTGTGCTGAAAAATGAATTCAGCAATTGCAGAAGGGCAATAAAAACTTAACAAAAAGCTCATAACATTAATTATCGTACAGTTTCCTCCTCAAAGAAAAAGAAAATCTTTAAATTAGCTCTTTTCTTCATCTAAAACACGTTTACTAATCTTGTGAATAAATATTTTTTAATTTTGTATTATACAGAATATTTTTAAATTTTGTGTTATCACGAAATCCCGAAATTTTAAATCAGGAAAACATAGTTGACTATCAAATTTTGAAATATAAACTGTCTTCCGAAATGCATATGATAATAGTAAGTAGTTGTAAATTTATATATACATATATAGTTACAATTGATATTTTTGGATTGAAAGAATGTTTGTAATCAAATAATATATATATATTTTTTTCGTAGTTTTTATTTATGTGATTATTTCCTTAATTTTATCACACATTATTTCATTGATTCCAAACTGCATTATTACTTAATATATATATATATATATATATATATATATATATATATATATATATATGAAATTATAATATATGTTTTCAGTCATATAAAAGTTGAAATTATGTAAGAAAAATAACTAAAGAAAAACTTACGAGAAAATTAATAAATGTGAAACAATTCATAAGTAAAACTTACTGCAAAAACGTAAAATAAACGATTTAAACTGTCTAAAAAGACCCCGTATGACTTGAGACATACGTGTGGAGTTAAAGCATGCTTTTAATTGAGCAAACTCTCCCCCCTAGGTAGGGAATATATATATATATTCCCTGTACTGTAATTATGTAGTATATTTTCATTAACAAACTGAGGTATTAAAAAATGGCGAAAAGCATACGAACAAAAAAATATAGATTAGATTCCTTCCTGATATCTAACATCATATTTAGCAGAATAAATTAATTTTGTAATACACGAAAACATAATTTTAATATTTTTAAATGATTTCATGGTGCGAAAACGGAAACAATATCTTTTATTTTTAAATATTTCTTCCTTAAAGTTGAAAAGTAAAATTATTTCTGAATGTACACATTATTTATACAAAAGAAATTACCATAGGTTAATTATCAAGTTATATGTTAATTGGTTTAACCTTTATGAAAAGAGGGAAAAAAATACAATTTTACAAATATTTATAAACAAAGTATTTTAGAAAACTATATGAGATTATAAATTTCTTTCAAATAATATTAAACTGCATTATTCTAATTTTTTCTGGAAATTTAATGAATCTGTTTTACATTTTATGCTGTACTTCACTGATCCTAAATAGTTTTATTACTTAATCATACTATTGACAGTCCGCAGAAAAATTATTGAAGAACTAGCAATAATTCTTACTTAAAAGATGGGCATCTTCTAATACTGTTTTGTTAAGTAAATATTTGTCGAATCATGATCTTGATCTTATACAGTTCATAAAAAAGTAAGTTGATGATAAAAATTAGCTATCAAACTGAAGAAAAATGTATGATATGTATGAATGTGTGCTTCAACAATTTTGCTGCCGAATGGATATTGTCTGTTCTGTCACTAACGAGGAAGTTTTTTCTGACAAATAAATTCAAATATTGCAGAGTAAGCAATAAAATCTTAACCGATAACTCATAACATTAATTATCGATCAGTTTCATCTTTAATATAAATATATATATATTTATATATATTGTTTTAAATTAATCTCTTTTTTGTCTAAATCGAATCTACTTCTGTGAGTAAAGTTTTCTTCTAAACAAAATATTTTATAGAATAAAATATTCTTTTTAGCAGATTAGCATTTTTATAGAATATAGAATAACATAATATTTTATAGAATATTTTATAGAAGCATGAACTATCATCCGAGGAAAATGTGGTAAGTTAATTAATAAACAGATTTGTAAAACAGCTTTGAGTAACGCTTTAGAACTCAAATAGAGTTTGTAATTCCGCATTACACTTTTTTATATATAGTTTTAAAGTTTTTATTTTTGTTCATTTTTATTAATTTTTTCGCATGCTGTTTCATTCACCTAAATTTTATTATTACTTAAAACTAAATGTCATGTGCCCTTTAGATGGATTTTATTTCTCTTTCGCTAAATATAGTCTTGCAAAATGATAGAAAAAAAAAATTCAACGAAATAAAAATACCTTGGGTCCATTACCAAATTTTTGTATCTTATTTAGCTGACAAAAAAAAAAAAAAAAAAAAAAAAAATGTTATCATAGAAAACATAATTCTAACATTATTAAATGATTTTATGATGCAATAACGGAAAAATTGTCCTTTACTATTTTTTTAAACAATATATTATTCTTCCGTAAAATGAAATAACTTTGAAAGTAAAAAAAAAGGTAAAAATAAAATTAAAATAAACGACTACATTACAAATGTAATAAACACATTATCACAGTTTAATTATCAAGCTGTTTCTTAACTATTTTTTACTTTCTCTTACCCATAAGGTAGAGAAAGTATTGTTTTGGGGTCAAATTTTCCAACGCGAGATTTTGTTACATTTACACGTTTGAGGTCTTCTGAGTACGAAAATCATGTTTTTAGCAAATGGTCTGTGTGTATGTCTGTATGTCTGTGTGTATGTGTGTCTGTGTGTCTGTCTGTTATCAGCATATCTCAAAAACAAATTATGGCAGAAAGTTCAAACTTGGTGTGCTAAATGTGTATCATATAGGGATGCTACAGTAAGCTTTTCGTTAAGATCAAGCAAATGGTTCGTGTACAGGGACAATCAAGAGAATTCTAATACATTACGTCTATGGGGGAAATTGCAGGAAAGTAGAGTTTAACGTCTATAGACTGCACTAAACCAAATGAAACGAATATATATTTCTTGTAATAGAGATAGTTAACTGGGAAGAAAAAATTGTGTATGTAGGAGCCTCGCCTCCCCCACTGGGGGGGGGGAAGTCCCCCCTCGAGGGGAGCAATTTTTCATGATGGGTATCTTTCAAAAGAGCTCGATAATACCTTTAAAACGAATGGTTGAACCATCGATCTGCGATAATTTAAAACAAAGTTATCGATTTTTTTTTTACTTTTGACGAAAAAAAACTCGTACTTTTTTTTTTTTTTAATATTGAGAATAAAATGGACTTTTTTTTTATATTTGGTGTTATACTACTTCTCTAATATGGAAATCGTCTGCCTTATCATAAAAGATAATTTTTTAATAATAATTTTAATAAATTATTTTTTAAAAAGAGAATTATTTTTTAATAACCGAATTTAATTCTACATAAATGTAGGTGCATTAATGAAACGGGGGGTTGAGGGGAGCGGTAGCTCCCCTCACACAGAACTAATTATCATATAAAACTCTTCAGAAGCTTAATAGGAATTGTTTAACATAGGTTTACATAGCAGTACTCGTTATCTTACCTATTAATCTGCAACCTGTATTTATAGTATTAAATTTCAGGGTAAGAGAAAGTCGTGTGAGTGACACACCAGATTATTTTATTTTGAAAAGAGAGAAAAAAAAAGAAGCAGTACTTCCTACTTATAATAGAACAATATTTCTTTATAAACAGAGTTTCACAAAACTGCATTGAAATGTAATTATGTTTTAAATAATTAGTAACTTCAGTTTTTTTTATTTTTTCAACGAAGTACGTAGAAGCTGTTTTCTATTCTATATAACACTTCATTGCTCGCAAATAATTTTATTACTTAACCATACAATCGATATTGGCTGTTCTGTCCCTAACGAGAAAATTTTTGCTGAGAAACAAATTCAGATATTGCAGGAGTGTGCAATAAAAGCTCAACAGAATACTCGTAACATTAATTATCTATTACTTACATTTTCAAAGAAAAACATATCTTTTTAAATTAACTCTTTTTTCATTTAAAACAAATTTACTGCCCTTGTATTATACAGAATAATATATAAAATACAAAAAGTTCGTTTATCAATTTTTTAACCATAAACTGCCTTGCGAGAAAAATACAATAAATATAAGTAGTTATAAATTAATATACATAGTTACAATTAATGTTTTGGGAATAAAAGAATGTATGTAATTACATAATTCCTCTTTTTTTTTTTTTTTTTTTTTTTGTAATTTTTATTAATGCTATTTCATTTTACAACATTCCGTTGATTACAAATTGCATTATTACTTAAAACACTTATTACTTAAATCCCCTGCCACTTAAGACGAAAGTATATTTTTGTTAATCAAATGAAGTACTAAAAGATGATGGAAATTAATTTAACAAAACAAAAATATATTAGATTCATTTTTTATGTCATATTTAGTTGAAAAAGCAATATATATATATATAAATATACCGAGAATGTTTTCTTTCATTTTTAAAAATTAATCATGTTCATAATTATTATTATCATTGATAATGAAATTTTCATTCTTGTATTTTGAGATATAATATGGAATTAAAATATACTGTTTTTTTTTTTTTTAACTGCTTTAAAAGTTTTTTTTTTTTTTTTTTTTTTTTTTTTAAGATAAAAATCTGTATTTATCCTTGTTAGTACTAAAATAAAATGTTGTTTTGATTTAAGTGTTCACATTTCCAATAAAATAATCCATTATTTTCATACATTTTTAATAAATATAAGTTTAATAGTAAAGATATTTTTTGTATCGATGATTATGTTACGGATACATTTTTTTTTTTTTCAGAAAGCATCGTTTAAAATTTCAATTTAGAAAATTTAGGTAAAATTATAAATTAAACTTTTTTTCTTCTAAATTTTTTGTGCTTTTAATTATGTTAAGAGCAAAATCAGGGGCGTCTATGTATAAATTTAAACGATAAAACATAAAAAATGATTTTTTCTTTAAAGTCATTATCATGATGGGTGTATGTACCTTGCTGAAAGAAAAACTGAAATTTAGAAAATGTCTCTAGAGTCTTAAAAATTCTACTTTTAAAAAATTAAAAATGTACAAAATTTTATGTACATGCATCATTCACTTTCAAAAAAATTTTCGATTTTAATTCTATTTTAGTAAACGTCATTTAAAAGATAACTTATATTTTTTTTTCTTTAAACACATTACAGGTCACGCAACAATTAAATTTAATTAAAATCAAATAATTAAAAATATGCAAAACGTAGAAGTACTTATGAATTTTAAAAACATATTTATGAATACAGTGATATCTTTATCTTTACTGTGATATTAAAAAAAAAATCATTAAAGATAAAAGTACTTAACTAGCATGAAAAACCTTCTGTGTGTAATGTGTATACTGCATTAGTTTTAATTTTTCTTTTATAAAAGATAACTCTTTTAACTTTTTCTTTCAAACACATTACAAATGATAACATAAATCAAAATTAATTAAAATTTAAGAATACTAATAAGTTACTAAAACTTAGGAACATAAATTTCGTAAAGGTATTTGTGAAAATAAATAAATTAATTAATTAATTAAACGTTTATTCTTATCACTTTAATACACGTTAATTACATTAAAGATAATAACAGTATTTAACCTTTATCAAAACATTCCATTTATTACAAATTTATGACATCTAGAATATCAGTTTTGTATAACTCATGATTGACAAAAAATTATATTTTAAATATATTCTCAGATAAATATAGGACCCTAATGCCTTAATTATACTCTGTAAAAAATTCAAAACTAGCTGCCAAGCTTTAGCCGTAAATTTTACGACTAAGCGGTACTTTTTATACATTATTTCCCGTATTTGTCGTAATCTACCGTTTATCCCCGTAAATTTCACGGCTAACCATAAAATTTACGGCTAAAGTTTGACAGCGAGGTTTAAATTTATTACAGTGTAATATCTAAATAAATATTCCTTTTTTTTTAATAATAACAATATAATTGTAAATATAATATAATAATACAATTATATTATAATAATATAATTGTAATAATTCTAGCACAGTTATTAACATCTTAATAAAAATTTTATTTCTTTTTTAAAGGAATATTCACGTGATGTTCAAAATTCTAAACTCAAAGTTTTTAACCTCAATGATGAAAACCTTTAGTTTATTTCGTTTTAATGTAGATAAATTGCCTTTTAAGTAATTTCGTATTTATTTAAAAAATATTAAATTTGAAAACACTTAAAAAATGAATACTTTTTAGTAATAATTATTTTAAACAGCTTAAAAATATTCGTAACAAAATAATTAACATCTCAATAAGATGCCATTAATCATGCTTAAAAAATGATTATTCCCAAGAAATGTATTTAAAATTGGTTAAATTTCAATTTTAATTGCTACTGTTTTGTATTTAAAAAAGTAGAAATAATTATAAAAGTAATTAATCTCTATAGTTTTTTTTTTCCCTTTCTTGTACGGTTTTGTTAATAACGGCACTGGAAAATCAGTTTGTTTAATACAGTTAGTCATCATAACTGCTTTATGACTTTTAAAAATGTGATTTAGAAATATTTTATAAGGAAAATATTTAACAAATAATACAGTTTATAAAATACATAAAATAAACTTCTTTTAATGAAAGAAATAGCAAATAATTTGAGCAATCGTTAACAGTTTCATGAAATTCAACGTTAGTGTATTAATCCTTTGACATTTGAAACGTTTGAAGCGACACGAAAAAAAAAAAAAAAAACACAATCATATAAAAACCATATTTTATATCTCTCTCTTTGAATTATTTTTAAATTAATCCATCAAAAATATTTTATTTTGAACATTTTAACAAACAAACCCTGTTTGAGCATAATAACAAAGAAAACCATTTCAGATGCTCCTAACTGCAGCTCTCTTTGGCAGGGTGGTTCACCCAGTGTTTGCTATGCACAGAAAAAAATAAACGTTTTGTTCAGACAGCAAATTTTGTCGTGGCTATAACAACGAAAGAATTTGGTTAATATACACTCAACAAAAATTTGCTTTTTTTTCAAAAAAACATTTTTTTTTTTTTTTTTTTTTTTTTTTTTTTTTGTTTAGACAAAACTTTTTTTTTTTTTTTTTTTTTTAAATAGGTTTTTAATGGCTTTTGCTGTTGCCCACAGATTGAATTGAATGTTGTTGTAGTTATTTTCATTACAGATTCTTTTATATTACAACTCCCTTCGTCAGGATGGTTCGCTCAATACTCGTAAATTTTCTTGGAGAGTGTTGCAATAAATTCTGTTCTTTACCTTAGAACACTCTTCAGTACTGAAGACACTTTTTGCTCGTGTTAGGGGTCACTTCTATTCCTAGCATCTTCTCAAATACTGCATCGCAGGAGTTGAGGTGTAGTCTGTGAAACCATATTTAAAGGCGTTGCGTTTTTATTCTCAATGCGGGATCTACCTCACTGAAAAAATAAATAAATAAATAAATGAGCAAAAATACTCAAAAATGAGTAAAATAATTTCAGATTTGAGTTATACTCAAATTTAAACAATCCCACGTACTTATTATTAAGTATATTGACATGCTCAAAATTAGTATCGACAATCGTGAATCCCAATATTTTAACATAGATTCTCTTTGATATATTCTTCCACAAAACAGTATGAAACCGCAACGAAATATAGTTCTGGTAATTCGGGGAATAAATTTTGTCTTTGAAATCTTTCTGTTTTAATTTGTAGAAATTCTATTATGGAACTTGTTTTAAATCAGCATATTTATTATAAATTATGAAGTGAACTAATATTATTTTGAAAACATGCGATATTTTATAAATGAGGTAAGCATGTCTTCTCTTTTGAAGCAAATTTACTTATTTCGAAATGAATATGCTCATTTACTTATTTTTGAGTGCTTCAAAGTGCTGGGGGGGGGGGGGAATTAGCCACGAATTCGACATGCTTCAGAATCAGGTGAGCGGAGTGCTCATGCTCAACGGATATTTTCTTTCCTCAAAGGAAAATATAACCTTTCTATTTTAAGATTTTGATACATAATATTAACAAGCTGCGTCCCTTTTCAGAAGTTACAATTATAGCTTAAAAAGTCATAAATAAAATTCCACTCCAATTTATACAGATCTAACAGTTTTCGTTCATAATGATAATCGTTTTAAAATATTAAATATTGTTTTTATTATTCGTGATGGTGATAAATTTTATAGGAACATTTCCATTAAAGAACAATTGGACGATTCACTAAAGATTATAATATTTAACAGTAATATATAGGAAATGAGTTAGATAAAAACTAAAAGTGCTGTTTAATTTTTCTGTGTATGATAATATAAAATTCAAGCAAGCAAATAAATAAATAAATAAAAATAAAAATAAATAAATAAATAAAATAAAAAAAAGTAATAGTTTTCATTAAGTTATGTATGTATGCTTTTTACTTTTTCCTACTCAAATTAATTAAAAAGTGATTAAAAAAAAAAAAAACAGTTAAAAGTAAAGACAATACAAAATGTCATTTTTACTGCTTACATATATTAGTCAAGCAATATATCAATATATATACTTATGAATATCAATATATGTACTTATAAGATAAAATATGCAAAAATATTAAAAGTTTAAAATTGCCAGTCCGTCACTGTTTTCAGAACCACTTTTTTAAACAGAAATATTTAGTAATCATTTGCAGTATTTTTCTTTCACTGAATAATACGAAGATTCTTTTATGAAAATAGTGATTGCTCCCAGCCCTGATGGTAAGTTTGTGTTATTAAATTTATTTAATTTAAAACGTTTTTTCCTCTCTAAAAGTGTCTCTGGTATGGATGAAATTTTTCATATTTTACTCGATCTAAGGTGTATTATACATTTTTTATGATAATCTAAATTTGATGGTTTTTTTATTGATAAAAATGATACATATGTTGTATACTTAAAAGAAAAAAAGGTTCTTAAAGCGTAATTTTCAACTGTATAATGCTATCTAGATGCTCTGAATAGACATTTTTATGGTTTTCTCATAATGAAATCTTATTTATTTATTTATTTATATATATATATATACTACAAATGATTTAGACAATAAATACATGTTCGATATTATTGAAAACGCTTTTGGAATGATTTTAAATGCAATTGTTTCTTCTTTTTCATTAATAATATTGAAAATATTTTCAGTTTGTGAAATCGTATAAAATTACAAACGCTGATAATACAAATGGGTTGATTAAAAAATTTAACTCTCTAAAAGAATATTTAAGTTTCTATTAAATAAAATTTAAAGTATAAAAATATTTGTCGCTACTATTTTTAAAATCCAAATGTATATATATATATATATATATATGGTAAATATTTGTTTTCAAATTAATGCTTGAAAAAAGAGCTTTTCTTTGATGAGAGGCGAATTCTACATATATAAAATTAGGATTTATTTTCTTATAATTATAAACGTTAAAATATAATGTAATCAATATAGGTATTTAATTGCTGCATAGCAGCGCAACTTTTCAGCCAATATGCAGCCACATTTTAATGTACTACATACGCTTTTATCATTGCCCTCATTCATATGAAGTTTTATTCCCTCACAAACTATACAAAAGGAAATATAGCCTTCCATTAAATCTGAGAATTTGCACCATAACAGCGTCAATTTTTGAGCAGTATATTCCAGAAGCGACTCAGCACTCCTTTATGGAAAAACAAAAAGTACCTTTATATTGTTTTCCAGCTATTGATTCGTGAGAAACATCGTGCACAATATCTTGTTAATACGCAAACGTAGACAATCAGACGAACAGACATATTAAAAAAAAAATGCTCAGGTTATGTTCAAGACATCTCAAAACTTGTAAATCCCTTATAAACAGGAAGTCAATTGTATTCACGAAACTAATATATGTATAAATATATTTTTTTTAATAAAAAACAAATGTTAGTATAAACTTTTTTTTTTCACCATTTCAATCAGCACTTTAAATGTTTTAACCTTCCACAAGCTATTGTGAGCCCCATAATTTTTAATTTACTGATTTATAATCTTATTGGCGAAAACTATTTTTTTTTTTTTTTACAGTTTATGCCTAGTTCAGATCTGCCAACCTAACCCGGCAAATTGTTAGTACCGCCACTTTTTCTATACCAATAAATTTTTAGAGTATTTTTTTTTTTTCTTAATTCATCGTAAATGCATTCGAAGAGAATTACTCTAAAAATTAAGTGGTGTCGAAAAAGGGGCGGTACTAACAATTTGACGGATTAGGTTGGCAGTTATGCTAGTTTTTGCAATTTTTTTTTTTTTTTTTCATGCCAACGTTACATACATTCTAGCTTTAATTAAAGCTTTTTTAATGAAAAGGGATATAAATAAAGATTAAAATAAGGTATTTGTATTAAAAATTTTCAAATTAGGACAACTGTAAACATAGAGTTCTACAAACGGTAGTGTCTTCTGAACACATGTTTCAGGAAGTAGAAACGTTAGTACAACCCAGCTTTATTTTGGGACTTGTAAAGAGGACAAATAGATATTGACATTTATTAAAACAACATAGTCTATTAAAAATATTTCCTAACGATCATAAATATTTAGTTTGAGCAATAGAAACGCTCAGACTAAAAACAAAAAATATTAATACTTGAGATATTTGAATTTAAACTACTCTAGAGGATCCAGTAGTTATACATGTTAATCGATGGGAATTATGGATTTCTGTTAAAAACACATTATAGCAGCCTTGTGTATTTTTATGCAGATTTCAATATAAAACGAATGTTGAAATTATCTGATAATGCTGAAAAAAATTTCTCACTTTTTTCAGCTCGAATAAAATAATGTTTATTTATTTTTTTTATTTTCTTAGGTTAATTCATGATTTTATAATTTATTCTTACGAAAAAAAAAGTGTATATATTGCCTGAGCACAAATATTAACTTTTCAGTATTAGAAATGTGTTACGCCTTTGTCACTACCTGCACAAATTTACTTTTCATCTCCCTTCCAAAAAAAAAAAAAAAAAAGTAAATGAATAAATAAATGAATAAAAAGAATTTCCTCTACTTTTTTTTCTTTTTTTAAATTTACTTACTTGAACGTATTATATTGGTTTATATTATTTATTTGAACATAATGCGCTTCGCTTATAAAGCATATATAGGGAATTCATGATTACTGAAAACATTCCTTTCATCTCTTTCAAAAATACCTGAGGACATATGATTTTTAATACGTAAATAAAAGCATTCACTATGTTACAGAAAACTAAACAATTCAGCTAATCACAGGTCGCAGTCATTAAATCTGAATATGATATCCCTTCAAATGATATCCGGTTCTAAGTTACAAAATATATGCCTCATTTTAGAGCGAAATTGAATAGTTATGATATATTCTTTTGTTCGTTCGTGATTATGGATATCTATGAAAACTAAAAATAGATTTCAGTTACTGCATTATATACAATGTTGGGCAAATTGTTGGGGATTTTATTTTCTCAAAATCAAAATTCAAAAATAAATAAGAACGCCTTTATTGACAAATCTTTAAAAGAGGAGCAAATATTCAAACCGTGTTTACTCAAGAAAAAAAAAAAAAAAAAAAAAAAAAAACTTCAGTGGTTTTTTTTTTTTTTTTTTTTAACTCAACAGAAAATAGTATGGCACCATATCTTCCTAATAACTAGTAATAAATCTAAACAAACGATAATTAAGGTTTAAGTTTAGTTACTTTTTATTTATTATTTTTTTGTGTTTTCGCAAAAATTGTAGCCAAAGGAGAAACACAGTTTGAATGTTTGATCCTCAATTTTTTTTTTTTTACATATAGTAAAAAGAAAAAGTTAAAAGTGTCATATATGAACTGATATAAAAATGTAATAGGTGTTATAGCACGGATCCCGAGATTTTTTATATTTCCTGTCAATTCGCGAAAATGTTTTGAATTTCTGTTGCTGAAGAAGTGGGCAAATATATATATATATGTATATATATACATATATATATATATATATATATTTATTTAAGTACAAGTGCAGGCTAAGTTAAGGTATAAGTGCTAACACAGGTGCAGCACTATGACATTTTTTTTTTTTTTTGTAAAAAGTTTTAAATGATTGAGAAAACAAGTAGAGGCTCTCTTGTAGAAAAAAAAAAAAGAAAACATACCAAATATTAACTTATTATTTTGCACTTTTTGATTATTTTTTTTCTGTTTATGTACAAGATAACAACAAATAGTACTGTCTAAATAAATAAATAATATTGTATTAAAAATATAACTTTTTTAAAAATGTCAACGATTTTATAATTTATTCAATAGTTTAACCAACACTGTGTATTATAAATTTTTGTAATTGCAGAGGGTTTGAAATTATATATGCATGTATATTATTATAAAACTTTATATTTTCTTTGAAGTTATTAAATTAGTTTGATTTTAATTTTTTATTGTTCAATATAGAATTTGATTAATAAAAATCTCTTGCTATTCACTTTATTAATAATATTCATGCTCCAGTGAATATCGCTAAAATTTAAATTTCATTGCATGTGTATCAATATTTAAAATTAATTTCTATAATATGACATGTTGACAGAAACCGTAATTATTTGTAAGTATTGAAGCATGTGATATTACGTTTTAGAATTACAGGATATGAAATGAAATTGATTTATCCGTTATATTGACTGCTATTTTATTTATTTATTTATTTATTTATTTATTTATTTATTATGAGAAATTGTTTTAAGGATAAAAATTTAAATTTCTTTGAAAAAGTCATACATTAAAACTAATAAAATTGAAAGCAATTCCTAAATTACGAATGTGATAATTATTATAGAATTCTTTTTACAATAACATCAAAAATAAAGGTCAGAAATTCAAAACATGAAAGGAAATATGCAACATGTGAAAATAACATCATTTTAATACAGGATGGTCCGAAAAACATGATAGAAAGAAAGCGATCATTGTGGAAAAAAGACAACATGCTAGAACATGAAACATATTTTATTGAATAAAGATATGAATGACATTTAATATACAAGATGATTAAACTGCCTACCGTCCCCGACGATAGTGTTATAAAGCCGGTTCCGAAACTCTGTCATAATGCGCTGGAGTGTGTCGTAATCAAGTGCATCAATCTCACTTCTGATAGCCAATTTTAGGTCCTCCAGTGAATCAGGGCTATTCCTATAGATTCTAACCTTGATGTAACCCAATAAGAATAAGTCGCACGGATTTGGGTGCGGACTGTATGGGGTCCACTCTATCCCGTGCCCCGTGAATTTCTCTGCATCCAATGCAATCAAACGCTCACCAAACGTCGTTTCATGTCACGTGAAGACGTCAGAAGTTTTTTGGCTTGAACCAGTACCGGCGTGTCCTGTTGAGATGGCCCGCATCAGGGCCAAAGTGACGCTCTAGCAACTCTCGATACTTCACTCCTGTGACCACACCATCAATACATATCGGACCAATTATCTGCTTCGACGATATGTCACACCACACCATGACCCTTGGTAGATGCCGTGAAGAGATGGCGCTGAGATGAGGATTTTCCATACCTCAGTGGCGCCAGTTTTGCTTGCTCACGAAACCATTCAACTGAAAATGGGCCTCATCACTGAACCAGATCTTGTATTCACTGATGGAACCCTTTTTAAGTTCCTAGATTATGTGATTTGCGAAATCTCTCCGCTGCACTGTATCCCCCTCCCCTTTAGCGGCTGTCACATTTGGATATTGTATGGACACAATCCTACTGCTTTCATTAGCCTTTGTAAGGATGTTTTGGATATGCTTAATTGTTGGGCCGCCTGTCGAGTGGAAGTGGTTGGCTGATCCTCAAAATATGCGCGTGCAGGCTCCCTGATGTCGTCAGTAACAACTGCTGATTTTCGTCCCGACGCCTTTCTTTTTGCATCCTAAACACTCCCTGTAGATTCATATCTGTCCATCAACCTGTAAACATTGAAAATCAGTGGGAGATTAGGACCATTACATCAGTCATCTGATGGTTTAAAAATCACTGCGACTTTAGAGTGCTATAACTTACTGCGCGATTATCTCTTCACTAAGCATCCTTTTCTTTTTGAACTCTGAACGACATGCCCGTGGAACGGGGACATTACATCGGTTATTCTCATAAAAGTTTCTTACGATATATAATCGACCTTAAAAGGTTTGTGATTCTATATTGCTTATTCTTTATTTCCGGTAATTAAGCATTCAACTAAAATGTCACTATATGTGCTATTATAATATGGAAGAATTATATTTGCATCAATACATTTGAAATCAGAAACTTAAAATACTTTCTATCATGTTTTTCGGACCACCCTGTATATAGCAAGATGAAAACGAAGACGAAAAGTTTTCATCAAAGAAACAATGACGTTTTATTTTAATTGTATCAACATCATAGTTTTATACAGTGACTTTTTGTACTGTAATTTTATTTTTTACAGTAATTTTTGCAGCTACAAGGCTTGCCCGCTCTTTTGGTCACTACATTAAAATGATTTTTTTAAATTTATAAATAGAAACTATCAAAAAAGACATATTGAAGTCAGTTAATTACTTGCTTGGGGGTCCCCGCTACCTTTGGCAGCATCATCCTCACCTGCAATATCACAGACCATATCCCTATTGCTTGAGACAACCAACAGACTGCAGTTTGAAACCCTTAAACTACAATTTGGAAGTCGCGATTACATTGAACAACACTATATGAACTATAGTATTTACTATTACGTTATTTTTAATGTATATATATATATATATATATATTTACTCAATAGACCATAAAATGATAGCAATTTCACTCCAAATGTAGTACTACAATGTGTAAATTATCTCTAAAAGAGATCGTGTGAAGAGAGGTCGTATCTCTAGAGATCGTATATCTTTAGCGATCGTATATCTCTAGATATCGTACATCTTTAGAGATCAAATCTCTAAAAGAGATCGTGTTATCTCTAAAAAACACATATCATTGATATTAAGATTAAAAACACTTTAAAAATATTTTTTTTTTTCTAAAATTACACTTTATTTAAAAACATTTTAAAAGGAAGGAGTGAAACGTTCCTTAGTAGACATAAAAATTCCACTCCTTTTTCTTCGCTCCTTGATTCAACCTTCACGACCAGACTTTAAAAGTTACAATTGCTTTTGTTCAATACGCCAAAGTTTACAAAAGACTTAACTGTCAACCGTAAAATATAAAAAATATATATATATATAAAAACTGTTCATTGGAAACATTTATTAAATCCCTGATGACGCTTTAATTTTTCAAGGTGAAAAGCTTTGGAAAAATTTAAAATGTTTTTAAATAAAGTATAATTTTAGAAAACGTGTTTTTTAAAAGTGTTTTTAATCTTATTAACTACAATATGTAATAAGATTTAATTTCATGTTAAAAAAAAAAAATCGATTGGAATTTAAAAAGGGGGATTTTATAATGTCCTATATCAAATAATTATAACTGGATTATTTACAATGCATCATTAAAAAAACCCATTGAATTATTAATACACTTCAAGCTAAAATTTCCAAAAATTGCCGCCATTAAATCGAAAACCAGCGTGTCACTTCGGATGACAATCAGTTTTCTTTTCATAAAATACATACTTAAAGTCGGATTAGTCGTAATAATAGACCTTGCAACTCAAAAACTGTGTCTTAAAAATTCATTCATTTATTTATATTTTTTGCAATATTTTTTTTGCTAAGATGAATTAAAAATAATTTATGTTTCGTAGTATATGAAAATATAAATATAATTATTGTGTAAAAAATACTAGTGTGTAGTCATTATAGATATGAAAATAATCCTTTCCATGTAATGGCGCTTAGATCTTCCATTAAAAAAAAAAAAAAAAAAAAAACTGCCTGTTAAAAATTCTTTATTATTTTATTTTTTCTTTCTATTTTCTTTCGGCTGCAATTCTTGCATCTCGAAAACTGTCAATATATATATATATATTGTTTGTTCACTTTAATTGTTATTTATATTTACGTTCCGCTGCTAAAACTAATTAAATACGGTTTTATTCTTCATTATTTTATAAACATACAAATTTTGCAAGAAAGTCTGTTATTATATAAATTTAATTTAGAAAAACTTGGTAAGATTCTATGCCACATTTTTTTTTTTTCCATTGGACTTATTTATGCATAATACAGCCCCATATTTATATGTAAAAAAATACGTTCATTTATATCTCGTTTTTATATGCAATGGTTTTACCTGCTAAAAGGAATAAATATGATTTCATTTTTCTAATATTGTGAAGCATAAGAATTTTCGAAGGAAGGCAGATAGGTAAATCTAGGAGAGGTCCCCAACAATTGACAGAATGATATTTAAAATCGAAATATTAATTTTTTGAAACTATTGCTGAATAATTTTGAATTTATTCATATTCTATGCTTTTCCATTACTATTTTGTTGTTATGCTATAAATTAAAGCAACAGTTGTAATAAAACGAAGAGAGCTATTTTTCGTATTCTCTCCCTATAGGGTAGGAGAGACTGCACATGAACAGGGGTAGGAGCAATTGCGCTTAACTATAACTACAATTAAATTGTTAACAATAATAATTGCACTTAAATGACAATGTGGTAAGATTTTGTGAACAAATATTTTTGCAATAGGAGTATCTATTTCATTTTAATAATTAAAAAAAAAAAATTAGAAATTTTTAAAAGAAAAAAATATATATATTGAAAGAGAAAATATTAAATAATCAGAAAAAACACAAGATCAGATAAGATTATAAAATAACGTTGCTACTAGATTACACTTTGAATAAAATTAGTACATTTCCTTTTCATATTGATTGTTTTCTTTTTTTCCTGGCCTAATTTGTCGTTGTTCACAATCGTTACACTTATTGTTGTAAATGGTGCAGTTTTCGTGCAATCACCTAATGCATGTAACATGTATAAACTAGTCAATGATAAATCGTTTAATTTAAAAGCATTTTGTAATGCTGCCACTATATAGAAATTCCTAGAAAAAGTTATGAAAATTCAAGGAATTATTTTTGAAAACTAGTCAAAACAACCACGTTTAACCTTAGATGCTTCAAGCAATCAACATGTACATTTCAAGCGGAACTCCACTATTGAGTTGTACTATTATCTGTAGTCTCAGCGAGTACACTCTACTCTTTCTCGTCTATCCGCTATGTACTCATTCTCTCCCATTGCACAATCTCTGCTAACTTTATCTTAACTATAATAATTAAATATGAAATGAGATTTCCTAATTTTTAATATTCAGAACACAGATATTTTAAAAAAACAATTAAAATTTACAGTAGATAAATTCAATTATGTGTCATTTGGGAACACATTCATATTCCTTGTCATAAAATATACACTTCAGATTAAATAAAGCTAAAATACGATGAGGTGGGGTAAGTGCAGGGCCTGATTAACCAAAACGCTCCGGATGCACAAGCTTCCCCCCTAAAATTTAAGAGGGGCCCCCATAAGGATTAAAAACATGGTCTTAAATTTTTTGTTTTATATTTTCACACGGAGATTGAAATTTTTTTTTTTTTAAAGAAAGGTTACCTAAAACAAGACAAAACACTCATTATTTTAGGAAAAATCTAATATTTAACCTCAAAAATCTGAATGTTCTTAATTAAAAAGTTGTATGATTTTAACGTTCTGTGTAGAAACCACCCAGATGTATGAAAAAAAATATTAATAATAAACACACACTATTTTTTTGTCTATATCGTTTTTATATTACAATATGTAACAGGAAAACAAGATTTTCCGAAATGAAATGGGCCCCCGAAATGATGCTGAGCTTCCCCTAGCTTCAAAGCTTAATCGGGCCCTGGGTAAGTGTAAATAAGTTTTGACATAGTTCGACCTTTGACCTCATTTTGCTCAGTTGTTTAGTACTATTCTTATTTCGAACTTTTCCATTCTTCTCAGAATTCTTCTAGATAAATAAAATGTTAAATGTTATAAAGGAGACCATTGCGAAATCTCTTGTCACTATTTCAACGGTTTATCAGTTTCTATTCTAAAATAGGCCCGCCTCTATTTCGCACCACTTTATTTTTAGAGATATTTTCTTCAATATATAACTACGATACAATAAGAAGAATTTACTCTTTAAAAAAAAAGTGGTATGGAATAAAAGCGGGGCGAAAATTGCTCCGGAATAAATTAAAATGTTGGCAACTGTGTTTAAAAGTCATTACTTTAAATTTTGAGGAAGGACTTTAAGCTTTATGGCTTCTGCGCAAGTCCGTGGTTATTTATGTAATAGTATGAGCCTGGATTATCTCATTTACCAAACCTAAAAAAATATCACAAGTCTTTCTCAAAAAAATAATTTAAACCTTGATGAAATTATCAGTAAAATCCAATTAATTAAATTTCATATTAGAAATTCTTTTAAATATAAAACGTATTATGAACGGGTTCACACAGCTGGCAACATTGCTATTTTTTAAAATTAGATTTATACACCAGTATTTTTAAAATAGTAATGTATCACATATATTTTAGCAGAATAAATAAAATTAAATAAACTGAATACATATATAAAAATTTTCCGGTAGAAGTTTCCGTTGAATAATGCAGACTTGGCACCAGGTGGTTCACACTCGGTGAAACTTCTCAGTGATTTCAACTGTTATACCTTGTAATTTAAATTTAAAAGAGAGTTTTTGGAAATATTATCGTGCATATAAAATGTTTATATTCCAAAGAAATTAAATAAATTTATTAAATAATCAAAGCACGGTTGTTTAAGACGTAAAGAAATTTAATATTTATGGAAGCTTAATCGATTTAAAAAATGTTATCACAACAGAAATTAATATTTACACATTAAATCAACTATTTAAATTTGGATTTTTTTTTTTTTAACGTAATCATCGATTAGATTGAAATATATATTTTGAAAGAGAAACGTTATATATTGTAGCATCACTAAAAATTATACACGCACAACTTACCATAAAATATTCTAGTTTTTTTGCTATTACATATGTATACACCCCGAGACAAAAAGATAGGTACAAAGGGTTTTTTCTTTGATTTTTCATAAAATAACATTATCTAAATTGTGCTTATCATTTATTATTATGATAAAATAACACTATTCCCGGACTAATTTTTGTTTTAAGACTAATTTAGAAAAGTTTTAAGACTAAAATTTTTCTAATTTAAGACTACACTCCACGACAAAAAGATAGGAACAAAGGGTTTTTTTTAAATTTTTAATAAGATAACATTATCTAAATTGTGCTGATCATTTATTATCATAACAAAATATTATCATATTAAAAACATATTAAATATTTGAATCATATTCAAAATAACCATATTCAAAAATTTAAAAAACCCCTTTTGTTCCTATCTTTTTGTTGCGGTGAGTAGTCTTAAATTAGAAAAATTTTAGTCTTAAAACAAAAATTAGTCCGGGAATAGTGTTATTTTACGATAATAATAAATGATAAGCACAATTTAGATAATGTTATTTTATGAAAAATCAAAGAAAAAACCCTTTGTACCTATCTTTTTGTCGCGGAGTATATGTATATATATATATATATATATATATATATATATATATATATAATAATTTTGAGAATATCACTGAATTTCCTTTAACAACGCAAAATTTATTTATTATTATTTTTTTTTATAAAATGAAGATTTTTAAAAACAACATTTCAAGACTTAAAATTTCCATTTCTGTAATATATATTATTAAATATATATATATATGTGTGTGTGTGTGTGTGTGTGTGTATTTGATCATTAATCTCTGAGTAACAATCATTAAGTCACTTATAAAATAAACCTGATACAATCTTTCATTTTTCTATTACTTTCTTCTTTTTTTTTTTCTTTAGCCTTCCATTTTTATGATTGAAAATAAATTATTATAAAAGGATAAATATGGTATACAATTCAACTTTTACAAAAGTCCAGTGATAAATCATGATTGCAATTTATATGTGCTATTTATGTTGTCAAGAAAATAGAAGTGTGTTTGTAACACTTCCTTTCAGTTCTCTTTACAAAATAAATAGCTGTTTCATCAAACAAATGTCTATAATATATAACGTGCAGCATTGTCTCCGGTGTATATTTGGGTCTCGTGAGAGCGAATATCGACTGACAACAAACCTATATCGATTAATTCTGCACGGTCTGGTAGCTCAGATAGCTTACGTTACTCTCTTAATTATTGACTTTCTAGAGACATTAATCATGTCTTCGGTATATAACAGAAAAAAGCTATTCTTTCGTCATATAAGGAAATATAAGGTTTTTTTTATATTATGAGGTTTTCTAGAGTGCTAAGTTAATTCGGTTATTTTTTGTGTCACTAAGGAAAAAACAATCATGCTAATTTCATCAAAACTAACATCATACAATTTAAATTGACGGAAAAAATTTAAACTAATAACTAATTTTTTTTTCTAATATTTAAATATTCTTAAAATATATCACTTAATGCGTCTAAATTTCAGTTTTATTTTTATTTTTATTTTTTCTAATAGAAGCAATACACCATTCAGTCAATTTAACTCTTCTTTGCATGGTGATGGAAGTTTCCATCATAAAATTTAGCGAAAAAAAATATATATATACTCAAAATGTGCTGTAAGTTGGTTGTTGCTGGCAACATTTTTCATGTCTGTTGCATAATAAGGAACGTAACTGTCAATATATAATAATAATAATAATAATAATAATAATAATAATAATAATAATAACAATAATAATCAAATGTCACAATTATTATAGCGGGTTTTAACTTGTCATTCCGCTGTTTGTTGTGGTTCGAAGAACCGTGCGATTTTTTGAATATATAATATATATATATATATATTTATAATTAATCTGAGATTTTTTTGCTAATAAAAACGATGAAATTTACATCACTATGCAAAGATACAAAGATATATTATTATTTTTATTTATTTTCTACTGAACTTAACATGTAAATTTGCATGATCATGGATCTTTCCATCAGGCTGTTTTTTAATTATTTTATAATTATATATTTGTACTAGGATTTTTTTTAAACGTTTCTCCTTAATCTAGAGGAGCACGAATTATATCACCCTGAAACAAAAAAAGAAACCTTTCACAAAAAAAAAAAAAAAAAAAATCATGCTAAGAAGGGTTAAATATACATTTGGATGAAGTTCGTAGAAATATCTGTAGTCATTAAAAATTTAAAAAATACATGAAAAATACATACAATGTACCATGATGCATTAATTTAAAGTATATACGATATAATTAAGTCGAATACATCATATTTTGACTTTTATTTACTCTCTATCGCCGTATTATTATATTTTCACAAGCCTAACTGACAACTTATTTGAAGCAAGAGTAAATTTTCTGTGACGTGTAAACTAAGCGATTATGAAAGTAGTAACTGATAATTTATACGAACAAATATTTTATTGTTTATACTTTTTTAAAATAAGCTTTTAATTCCAAATTCTTCAAAATAATGGTGTTGTTATTTCTGTTGCAAAATATCTTACTGAGAGTAAACAAAATTGCTATTATTATTGTATTATTATTAATCTGCTAAAAGAGTTTTTTTTCTGGTGAAACGAGAATAATTTTTTTGATTCGCTATGATACAGAACTTATTGAATGTTGGCATGAACCCATATTGATCTTCATCGGGATTACTTTGCACAATGCAAAAGATTAACTTTGAGTTAGATATTTTCACAGCTTTACGAGAGTTTCATTATATATTGATAACATTGTTAGTTTTATAGCTATTATGGCATCGAAATTTTCTACAATTTAACCCTTCAAGGGACAAGATAATTACACTCACTTAACTTGAAATGCCATCGGAATTTACGAACAAGGTTAGAAGATGAGAAATGAAAGGATTTTTTTTTTCTTCTTTTTGCGCCAAGTTGTGATTCAATATGGTTATTGCTCAAAAGAACTCGATGATATCTTTAAAACGAATGCTGGGACCATAGGTAAGGGATAATTTGAAACAAAGCTATTTTTTTAAACACATACACACATAAAAAAAATAATAATAAAAGAAAATAAAATAAAAACTGCATTTTTATTTTTATTTTTATTTTTTTAAGATAGTTTCTGTATAGCATAAAATTAATTTTTATTGGACATTTAATAATACACTTCTCTGAGATAAAAATCGACTGTATTCATCATGAAAAAAAAATTTGATAAACAATAAATTTAATAAATAATATGTATTGCATGAATATGTACAGGAAAATGAAAAAAAAAATGTTCTAGGCACAACATACCAATACTTTTATACTATTATTATTATTGATTTTTGATTTAGTTACAAAAGCTTTTTATATATTATTAAAAAATATACCTAATTTTACGTTAATAGTTCTATTGGAACAGAAAACAATAAATTTAAAATTATTCATCATTATAGGTCAGAAATTTTTCGAAAAAAATGTTATGTATAAAAGGAAAATTCGTCCCTTTTATTTCATTTATTATTATTAATTATTTTTATTTTTACTTTTTTTTTTTCCGCATCTGAAAGATAACTGACCCGAAAGAAAACGTGTCTGTTACAGTTTTCTAAAAAACGTGACAGTTGTTGTGTTAACAGCTAATATCTTTATAAATAATCTCTAAAAAATAAAGAGTTAAATTGAACACGTGTCATTTGTATTAAATATATTTAAAACACTTTAAACACACGTAAATATAAATTTATTTAAAAGATGTTAAAAAAAATTTTATCCAAAGCTTTTCGCTTTACTATTAAAGCGAAAAGCTTTGGATAAAAAAAA
The DNA here is from genome assembly GCA_963930645.1 of Salticus scenicus. Lineage (NCBI taxonomy): Eukaryota > Metazoa > Arthropoda > Arachnida > Araneae > Salticidae > Salticus > Salticus scenicus. The sequence goes on from OZ005654.1 coordinate 142,047,257, forward strand.
TTTTAACATCTTTTAAATAAATTTATATTTACGTGTGTTTAAAGAGTTTTAAATATATTTAATATATTTAAAGCTAATATCTTTCTAAGACAATCATTTCTTTTATGTCGGAAATGTCTGGCATACTTATGCTGTGCTTTTTCGAAATTACTAGTAAAAGATATCATTTGAATTAAAAACAAAAGTATAAAAGTTATTACTAATTTACCATAAATTGTCAAATATTATATTAATTTATCATAAAATTTGATTCTTTTTTTTTCTTCTTCTAAGAAGTTTATTATATATAATTAAAAAATTCAGTAAAGTTTATGAATATATATCACAAAAAAATTAACGAAAATTCAAAATATCACAGTTAGTTAAAATTTATTTATTTTTATTTATTTAATTATTTTTTAATTAACTAGTTTAGATGTACTGCATACATATATCATTCATAGTGCCTTCATCTAAAGCTTTTCTTGAAATAATTTTACGATAAAGAGAACCATTACAATATCATAGCGTTACGTTTATTTATGCAAAAAAAATCCGTGTGAGAGCATATTACTTTAAAATAAAAAGAAACGCAATTATTAATAAATAAATAAAATTTGTGAATGAACCTTCTGTTAAAACTTTTGTCATTTATTTATTAATTTTTTAAACATATTTTTTAAAAAATTTAGTATTTTTAAATTTCATGATAAAACGAAAAAGGTACTTATTACTTGTGTTATTCTACTTAACTACCCTGGCTGATAATCAGCTCGGAATTTCTCACATAATATTCGTTGGCAAAGTCACCGAGTCTGCAAACGCAATACTTCCGAGCTGGTTATCAGCCAGGGAAGTTATGCGGTAGAGCATCCGTGCGTTAAGCGGAAGGCCCGAGTTCGATTCCCGGCTCTGGTATTTTTTACATAGTTGGTACGTAAAACATATCAACCTTTATACTCTAATTTACTTAAAATGAATATTCACGGTTGACGAATTCGTGGATAAAAAAATGTCTAAGTTTTAAATTATTTTATTTAAGTTTCAATTGATATGCTTATAAGTATCATAACAAAATGAACTATATTCATTTAAAATAAACTTACTTAAACTATTTTAGTATTCACTAGTATAAGGAAAAATTTACTTTAAATAAATCATCTTAGAATAGACGAAGGGCAACGAATAATTTCTTGCACACACATTTTAATACGGTTTTTTTATCAAAACTTTTAAATTACATAGATATCATTGAAATTTCACAGCGAGTTGCATTATGAAATTCAATAATTAATCAAGATTTGTTTTTCCTTAGTTAAAAATAGAAACGTTCAAATATAACCTTTAAAAAAAAACGTAAAGAAAACTAAATTTTTATTTTTAGATAGCATACGCATACCATACTTATTATTCCATTTAATGTCTAACTATGTCGAAAAAAAAATGTAAATAATTCTCTGGGAAATATCACTGACAAAACATTATTTCAAAGTTAATATCTATTTAACGTGAGCAACTGATGCTGTAATTGGAGACTCAAAATGGGACGATTTAAAATAAAGGAATAGCGCGACTATAAAACTGGAGTTTTCAGATACAATCGTTATCTTTACGGTCTTTAGTAGCTATAAAAGCAGGATTTCATTAATGTGCTTTAGAATATATAAGCTTACAACGAGAGAATTGCCATTATTTATACAATGTGGTTTTTATATCTCATATGAATAAATGGCCTCCAAATTTTAAAAAAGAGAATGCTTTTATACATTTTGCAGTACTTTATTCAGGATATTAAATTAAATAAATAAAAAAAAATATATATAAGTGCATTTAGAAAATTAAGTATTTATTACTTTTGTAAATAAATTGAAAAAAAAAAATGAAATCATTAAATATATATACAAACAAACCAAATTTTTCCCCTGTTTTGGTTTTCTCAATAAATCCAATAACTATTTTTTGGATAAAAATGTATTTGATTGTAGATTGTTTCACCCTGTATTTCAAAATTTAAGGAGAGCTGAAGTTTCTTGAATATTATTTCTTTGTATTTTTTAGATATCTTTGTAACAAAAATGATTGTACCGCTATTGCTGTAAAAACTGGGAAAGAATTATCCGAAGAGAATGATATTTTACATATGTGATTACAACGTTGATATAATTAAAACATTACAGTTTTAAAACAAGAAGACCGTTTGTTTCACATGAGAAAAAATGGAGTTTCTAATATTCGATTGAGAAACCTCTAAATTTAATCTACAGTACGATACAGGAGGTTCTGCATGATGCCGAGCATCCTCTCGCTCCAGAATGGCTGAAAATACATCTATACTTGTAATAAACTCTTTCTTTCTTGCTCTTTCTATAAAGCTGTTAAATTGGAGACGCTGTATTCGAAATTAATTTTCGGTCGTCGGACTATCCATTCAGAGTTTTCGGAAGTTCTTTTCAAAACACAAATAAATACGATACCTTTAATAGACCCCGTCCCATTGAATCCGCTGTGTAGACATTCAAAACGTTCAACCTCATTGCAACATAATTACCAACACCTAAGCTGCTCAACTTACCCTCTCAAGAGATTCCAGATATGTTATATTTGTAATAAATATGTAGATCGCCAGGGCATGAAAGTATTTTAAAGTAGTAGATACATCCCTTTAACTTCATTGCTCTATGAAATCCACGACTGTCCTGTTGAAAAATGGCGAACGTGCCATTGAGCTGTATTTATACTACGGATGAATGCTTGAAATGGCCGGTAATTACATGCAGTATCAACCTTGCTGTGAGATCAGTATTCCGCTATAAAGTGAAGGCAGCATTGCGGTGTTCGTTTACCTTCCCATTTCAACAAATAAATACGATTTTGATAACTGATCCTATTGAATGTCAATTAATTGGAGAAATTGAACTGGTTCCATCCGATTGCGATCCAATTTCTTTGAACGCGATACCGCTCCATTAGGAAGTAATGGTGAGGGTTTTATCCGTAACTTTAGTAATGTGATCCACAAATATGAAATGAGTTTTACTATGGTGACTTGTGATAGCACAGACAAACACAGTTTGTTGTTGTGATTCTGTCATTGTCGGGTAGCGGACAATGATGCATTTTGTGTTGTGCACGCATATCGAATGATGAGATGGTCTTCTATGTTATTGATCTACTGAGAGTTTCAACAGTCTGGACACCTTGTATGCGATATCTCTAATCCATTAATTCCTAAACTTCCTTACAATAAAGTTAGATCAGCTTAAGTAACAAGCTATTCTCCGAGTAACAAATTAGCCTTCTATCAGCGGTGATTTTTCTTATCTCATTAAACTCTGGCAGCTGATCATACAGTAATCAAAGGCGGCATAACAACACCCTTTATAAAAATACAACTTTCAGCAGCCGATTAAATATAGGCAAAATTTCTCTTTGTAACATTTTTATACTCCTGGAATAACAAAGTTCATTGCTTTTTAGTGGCATCAGAATGAAATTGGGATAATTTAACTATTTGTATACTTAACAGTCACTTACCTTCTTGCCAAGTTTCGTTACAATCTGTCCTTTACGCGAGCATATTTGTAAGGTAAGGAGTATGTTTAAGGAGTATGTTCCTGTTTAAGGAGTATGTTAAGGTAAGGAGTATGTTCCTTCTTAAGATCTATAATTTTCACCTTAAAATTTCCTGGAAAATTCTTAACAACGATATAATTTACAACATTATTCAGTATTATGTTGTATTATAACAGGCATAGAAATTCCAACATGTACACAATTTAAAGAATGATTCATGTTAAATATTTGTAGCAATGAATCATAAGTGTTACTTATTTATTTCATGCACATATTTTCTTTCGAAAAGAAAGCAGTTGATTTGTGTGTATATCCATTATCAACATAATTTAAAAACAAATAACTACAGGAAATTCAAATTTGGTATAACGTGGCCACCTGTGTAGTTGATCAAGATTGGCACGTTTCAAGGTAAATTAATAGCAGCCTTGAATTTCCTTTAATATTAGAAATAAAAACATATTCACTATAATTAATCCGGGGGGGGGGGGGGGTTAAGGGGGTGGATGCACCTCTAACACAGAATTATATGTTAAATAAAACAGTACATAAACCTATTTTATATTACTTTTAAACTAGATTGATTTCCTTTATCTTGCCTTATTGATTTTACGTCTTTACGTCAATATCTAAATTCTGTCTTTATAATATTGAAATGCACGGTAAAAGCTGTGTGAGTGACACACTAGATTATTTTCTTTTTCTTTGCGATAAATAAGTGTTATAAATTGCTTTATGAAATTCTAATGTTATTTTATTAATAAAAACTTTAGTGGATTCCATATTTTGGGTAACTCGTTAACCTTTCAATACCGTACCTTGAATGAGTTAAAATATTGAATATTGTATAATATATAATAAAGTAAAAAATTATTATATAAAAAATTACGTAAAATTGACATTCAAGGGAAAAAGAAAAAGAAAATGCTTATAAATATCGATCTATTGTAATACCGTGCACTAAGCGTTAAAAAAAATTACATGTGTATTTCTTTATCCATTTATATTAGGACATGAGTTAAATTTGAAAATGAGATGCTGCTTCAATATTTGCGTACATAATGGATCATATTTACTGCCTATGTCACTATTTACATTTGTATTTATCTGATAGATCTCTATTTGTATATAATACTATATTGACCTTAAATATGCATATTTAATTAGCAGAAAAATTACAAAATTATGCATTTGTCCTCTATAGTAAAACATGTATGCACAAGTGACTTACTTCTATTTTATTATTAACAGACATATTTGTCTTTCCTCGAACGCTATCCCATTTACATTACTGACTAGAAAAATCAATATTTCATAATATATAATAAAATTCATTCCGCATCTAATGAATAATTCTTAAATTTTCAGATAAGAATATCAACAATAATGAATGAAGAATCCATGAAGCCATAAGTTAATTAAAATTTTCAGTTATAAATCTACATTAGCGAGGTGTCTATTCAACTGAATAATTTTTCCTTAGAGCGACTTAGTAGAACTTGAACTCTTCTAAGTCACACAAAAACATTTCTTAATTAATGAAGCAGTTCTCTTTCAGTCACTTAGCTTTATTCTTATTCGTACTCCAGTTCGACCTCCCCCACGTTCTTTTTCCTTCCACTTATGCTCCTTATAAAACTTTTATTACGGTTTTCTGTAAGCAAATACTAAAATGCTTCGGGATTCTTTAAATAACCCGTGAAATGGAGGAAGATGATTCTGGCACGAAGTAGTTCCTTACTTTTATGCAAAAGAGCATTTTGTATAAAGCATATAAAGATATTTACATTAATGTGACTTTTATGAAAGACTTTTTGAGAGGGAATTTAAAATTTATTAAATAGAAGTTATTCCTATTCAAATAATATTATAATTTTTCTCCTTTTACATAGTCAAAAGTACATAAAAACTGCTTAAATATTGAAAATGTTAATGTTTATATTAGCAATGTTAATCTTTTATCTACCGCATTATTGAATAGGCAAAAAATACTTTATACATATTTTTTTAGCTACTTTAGAGTACTTTTTAAAGATTTCTGCAATAAAAATTAACCATATCACCTCATCCTAGTAATTAATGAGGATTTTGTCAGGTGATTCTTAAGTGTACCACTAGTACGTAAATAGATCGAAAAAGGTGAGTGGACTTTAAAAATGTGTAAAAACGAATTTACTTTTTGTGTTCCCTATACTTTTTCTAAGATGGATTGAAAAATCTTGAGGTAATACAGGAATTAATTATAACATAATTATAAGACAAAAAACTTTTTATGTAGCATTTTTTTTTAATTTTCTGTTGCATCATAGCTATAGAACTACATTAGCACTTTATCAATGCTTATAAAATTTTTGAAGTGATAATGACGTCAATTTTTGTGAGATGCATAATTTAACTTTTTACAATTTTTTAACATTCATGTTTAATTAAATATTTTTATTTTTATGTCGAAATAAAACTAACTTGTAAATTTTTTTGGCAACAATTAAACTATAGCTAATATTTTAATGGTTATTTTTAAAGCTATTAGGAGGTTATTATTTTAATATTTTAATTAATTAAAAGAAAACTAATCAAACATTCGAAAATCGGGCTTCGAAATATTGTGTTGTAATCGGGTTGTGAGTTATTCTGAAAGTTTTAAATGTCTAGCTAGTAGGGATGTTAGTTAAAAATCGATTGGAAGATTTGTACCGGACAAACAAGCAAACAAACAAACAAGAATCGAAGTTAATAAAAACAGGGTAACAAGTGAAGATCGTGAGAAATGCCCAGCAAAAAACAGTAATAGCACTATACCACTCTATAAAAAACTTTTCTGGAACAAAAACGGCTACATGTAGCGTCTAGCGTCTTGTAGTGAGGTTAATGGGGACATATGCATTATGTTCTTATAAATACCCCATTGGCATTTCTTATATAAATTCGATTTTATACGTTTTAGAACTAATGTAACTTTAAAGTAGATAAAGAGTTAAATAAAAAAATTAAATAAATAAGTCCTTTTTCTTCCAAAACCAGACATTTGCTAAGGAATTATTATCTTTCTTTCTTTCTTTTTTTTTTTTTAAGATCGTAAAGCTTAATTGATGAAATTATATTTTAGATATAGAATGATCTGTGGTAAAACATAAAGCAAATATATATATATATATATATATATATATATGCAAAATTTAAACATTTAGAACGCTTAAAAGTTAATAATATAATTACATAATCACAATTAATTACGATGAATAAATCTCCAAGCACTAAAAAAATTATTATATAAACATTAAAAATTAATCATATTTTAGATAATAGGAATAAACTTTAAATTAATTAGTTGTAATATAATTTTAAATTTATTTTAACTGTCAAACATGCACATTACAACTCAACTTTGTAAAAGCCATTTTCTGAACTATGACGTTGTGTTTTACTAGTGTTTTGATTTCAGTTTTTATTCTGGTGAATATTTCAATTACAAAATTCTAGGATGTATTCTGTATTTATTTCATTTGTTTCATTTCACGGTAATATTTTCTTGCGGGTTTGAGCTATCTTTTGGTATTTTGCTTAAAATTGCTTACTAAAAACAGAAAACCTGTATTTATTGCTCGAAGCTTTAGGAATAGCTCTTGAAGTAGTCCTATCGCCTATTGAGGCTTTTTATTTAAAATTCAACCTTATTATTATGCTTTGGTCTGAAAATATTTTGCTAATTTCAACTTAATAGGTTCATTTCATTAATGTAAGATCGATTATTTCTCCTCATATAATCATCCTTTACCATTTCTTCTTTTCTACAGCATTACATTGCACAGTTCTTTTTTTATATTTTCTACAGATAATGTAATCTAAGAAATTACAAAATTAAAGTAAGTATTATTATTAATTTTCTAAAAAAGAAAATCAATTTAAGTTAACTAGTTACTTTCTCGGCAGATGTGTGTTTCTGTGGTGATTTATTTGACTGTCTATTCCTCTTTCTCATTCTTTTCTTTTTTAATCAAATAAATAATCAATTTTATATATATGTTAATTTATTTAGATATACTGTTTGAAAAACTTAAAGTTACATCAGGTTGTTTTACTAATCTAAAAGTGTATGTTTTATTGAAATGAACTAGATTTTCCATACTAATACTAACTTTTATGGTGTGATGATGTGAAAAGTAGGGTCGTTTCTATACGCTAGTGAAATAACCTGTTGTTGAAAATAAATTTCATAAAACATTTATTGAGTCGAAATGTGTACATGTTTAAAATTTTCTGTTAAAATTGTACATGCACGTTCCTTAAAAAAATGGTAAGGGGTAATTGTTATTTACGTTAAATCTATAATATATAATATCCATAAATACATAATATCCATAAATGCATAATATCCATAGGAGGTGATCATAGCATAGAACTTTACACTTCAGTAGTTAAACATTGTGACTTTATTGTTTAAGAAATAAATTAGATATTCGATAAAAAATACGAAAGATATAATAATTAACATTATATATACGATACAGATATTACTTAAAAAAGAAATAAAAAGAAATAAAAAAAATAACTTTAAAAAAGAAAAAAACCTAAATATTAACCAACAAAAATTATTCATTTTTCACGAACTTGGAAAATGAATTGAGATATACATTTGCAAAAAAAAAAAATTAAAGTATTTATTAATTAAGGGAATTTTCTTGTGGCACCACAAATTCAAAGTAATAAATAATAATAATAATAATAATAAAAGTTCTTGAGTGATCGACAACAAATATCAAAACTCTCATAGATAGAATGCAATGAAAATAGAAATTCAATTCTTATATTTTAGAAAATTACTTTATGACTTTAAATTCTGTTTCTTTTTTTTTTTCTTTTCAATCACTAACAAAATTCTTTCTTTCTTTTTATAGGTGAGAGTCTTAACATATTCATCGTTAGAAGTATGTGATATTTATTGTAAGTAGATGCTAAAGTTTGTTTTTAAATAACTCTAAAAATTGTATTATTTTATTTTGTTTTATTCTATTTACTGAATTGAAACACAAAATTAGAACATTTTTTCCCCAGTATTATTTTATATAGAAGCACCATCTATCGGTTTCTACGTGAAAAAAAAATTATTTAATATATTTTCTTGGAATTAACTTGTTACATGCACAAATTGGTATAATTTTCACCAAAAGATATATAGCCATCTGGAAAATCGCAGCAACCTGTCGGTCGATATACGACCAAATTGAAGCAGTATAATTATTTTTAATATCTCAGTAATTATTATCTCTCTAATTATTTTTAATATCTCACTATACTAAGCTTTTTACATTTTTATGTCATAGAAGTCGATATATTGCATAGTTGTTAACTTGATTAAATTGCAGCATGGCAGAACTATTCTTAACCGATATGCATATAGTTTGAATTAACATAGTTTTACATAATATCCATCCTATAGGCTGTATTCATTGCATTTACAGGTTGATTCAAAATTAGTGTGACCAATTTTAATAGCACGTAACTATTTATGGTAAACTTTAATCGCTTTACCGCAGGTTTTATTTTAAAAGTCAGACATTTAAATTACCAGTCTAGCTATTTTTATTAGTGGTAGTAAATTATGGCTTCGAAATTAGATCCTCAAACCCGAAACGAAATTTTAAGGCTTTTGAAGGATGTTTGCTCAAACTCTGTTATAAATAAAGCATTTAAAAATCAAAAAAGATATTTTTCTAATGAATTACTATCTAAACTTTGAAAAGAAATAAAATTTGGCTGGCAATAAAAAGCTCCAGGGAAAAAATGTCGACGAAAGAAAGTGCTTGGTGAAAAAGAAAAAAAGAAGTAGAAAAGAATTATCGCTGTAGAAAATTCACTGCCTCAGAGAACTTTAGCAAAGAAACTACGGGTATCGCAATCGACAATTTGTCGTCAGATAAAGAAAATTGACTATAAAAAAGTGAATAAGCCAGTCTGTCATCAAATGTCTGCAAAGACCGTAAAACAACTAAGAAAATGTTCTTGGCCTCTGTATTTAATGTTACGCAAAGGTAGATACAAAAAATACAGCATCAGATGAAACACTGTTTTATCTGTCATCCACAACTGACAAAACGAAGATACAATATATTTCACCCGAAAAACGTCGCAAAGACGCAACTGTTTTGCAAAAGGCAAGTTGGCCGTCAGGTTTTATGGTATGGATGGGAATGTCCTCCCAAGGATTAACAAAACCATTTTTTTTTTTTTTTTTGTAGAACCAAAGGGTAAAATTGATGCTAAATACTATCAGAATAAGGTTTTGAAGCACAAGATCAAAAAAAGTAAACGTCTTTAACCCCAAGGTTGGTTGGAGGATTAAGGCCGATTGACTCCTTATGTGTCCTAGGCCTATAGGGGGAATGCCCTCCGTGGGGGTCTTTCTAAGGGGTCCTAGCCCGTATTTACGCGAGTTTCGGAGGAAACCACGGAAAACTCCGAACGGCTAGGTCGATGAGCGCGACCTGGGATCGAACCCGGCACCTCCCATCTACCAGCTTTGAGCGCAGAACCGCTCGGCCGCTGGTGGGCCTTTAACCCCAAGGAAACTTTGTTTTTCACCAAGATTCTGTACCAAGTCATACTGCAAAATCAACTATAAAAGGGCTAAAAAAAAAATAATAAAAAAAAAAAAAAAAAAAAATTCCCTCCTGAGAAATGGCTACCATCATTACCTAACTGTGCTCTTTCCGATTATTTTTATGGGGATACTTAAAAAAACAATTAAGTAGACGTAAAGTAAGAACACTTCAAGAGCTTCAAAAAGCAATCGAAGAGGAAGTTGGAAAAATGCCCCTAAAAATGGTCGAAAAAGCTCTTTTGGCTTGGCCTAAAGATTTACGTAAAATGTACTATGATAAAGGAAACTACACTGAAAATGTCATGTAAATAACTTAATTCAATAAAAATTTCTGATGCTTTGAAATTGGTCACACTTATTTTGAATCAACCTGTATACATTATAGAAGCCAAGATAAAACCTTCCAAGTAATGAAGGTGATCATAGCATAGCAGCGCCTCCTATCGGGTGATAAATCCAAAAAACGAATCAGCACTATCTTAGTTCATTCAAGAATTTTCTCACGAACGAGAATTTATGGAAATATTGAATGAGTTTTAGAATACCATTAATGATACCGGCACGAACCTACTCGTTTTCAACATTTTGTTTTAAAAACTAAGTTATTTTAAATTTGAGATTTTCTTACCATTAGATAATTTTTCACATAAATGTGCATATTTAAATCATAAAGATGCCCGATCAGTTTTAAATGTTATTTGCGATACTGGCATGAACATCGTTGACCACGGGCATTCTATTTTCAAAACTTCATGAAATATTTGAAATTTAAGCGTTTATTAACTTCTGAGTAAAAAACGAAATTTCTTACAAACGTTTATTATAAGGATTATTTTAATCATTAAAAGGTTGGACCAGTAAATAATCATATATCATTGGTTTTATTGGATATCAGCATTCTCCTTTACAAAATTCATAAGTTATTTAAAAATAAAGATTTTCGTAAAATGACAAAAGAGCACAATACTTCGTATTTTTGCAGGAATAACGCATAAAAGGGTAACATGGAATAGCAAAGACATTAAAATACTTAACTGACAATGTACAATTTTAAAACGATAAATGTATTGATGAGTAGCCTAGTGGGTGGGATGCATTAGTCTGTAACACCCGAGTTCGTTGATCTTATTAGGAAATAGTGTTACTTTTAGATTTAATTTATGAAGACAAATATTTGAAAGGGAATTGATCAGAGTCCACCTCTGCCTTCTACTTTTTGCCCAATATTTTTAACATATTTATAAGGGTTAAGGGAAAGTTCTATCGTTTTTGAACACGTGCATCTTTATGCGTTGTCGATTATCGACTGAAACCAGTTTAAACAGTTAGGTTAGACTAGAATTGATGATTTACACACATTTTTTTGTATTTTAGTCGGTTTTTTCAAACTTGTAGAACTGCCACCACGGGTGAAGAAAAAATGCACTTGAGACATTGCATGTTGTACGAGTTCCAAAAAAGGAATAGCGCGATGTAAACAACAAAAATCTTATGTGACGTGTTTGGAGAGGACGCAGTAATAGCTCGAACATTCCAAAGATGGTTTGCGAAATTTCGTTTGAGTTATTTTTCTTTGAAAGATGAACCCAGATCAGGAAAGCCATCAGGTGTCAATGACGAAGTGCTACAGTATGATCAGGACAAATCCCATTTTAGCTTCCAAAGAAGTGGGCGTCAAGCTTGGAATTCATCAGACTACTGCTTTGGATCCCATTAAAAGGCTTAGTTTCATGTCCAAACTCTCTGTTTTGGTGCCACACAATGACAGAGCTTTCCCTTACACCTAATACTTTCTTCTATATTCAATAGAAGAAAGTATTGGGTTTGAAAGGTTTTCCACTTCCTGTTTTTGATTGATTTTCACGTTTTGAGAGTTCCAGAAAACGATTTGACCTTTTTTCGAAAATGTCTGTCTGTGTGTGTGAGTGAAAAAACTTTTGTGGCGACTGTATCTCAGGAACTATTGCATAGAATTATATATAATTTATATGCAAATGCACCTTTAGTGTCTATCAGTTTCTGGTGCTAATCGCTCAAAAGGTGCCGCTGCTATACAACGATTTCTGCAATTTCAGAGAAAGCTATATCTCAGGAAGTACTACACGAAATTGCATATAATTTTTTATATAGACGCATCTTGACATAAGTTAGTGTCTATCAACTGATGCCAATTGCCTAAGACCTGCTGAGCATCAATTTCCCCAGTTTCTGGGAATTCTATATATGAGGAACTGCCGCACAGAATTACATATAAATGTTTATGTAGATACACCTTGACATACATCAGTTTATTTCAATTTTTGGTTTCAATCATTTAACAGGAAGCTATGCTATACAGCGATTTCCGCAATGCAAAGGAAGAGTCTGTTACGTATAATCGAATAAAACATTATATATGAAAAGGCCATTATGAAAAATTATGCAGATGAAATTCAGTGCTTATCTACCTGTAGGTGGCGCTGCTATACTGCAATTTTCACCGAAAACGGGGAGAATGTCTTTTGAAAAATCATCATGGTAAAAATTCACTTTTGTTGGACATTGAATGCAATACCTCTCTGAGATAAAAATCGTCTGCATTCATAATGGATAAAAAGAATAACGAATAATCTGTACTTCGCAAATTTTTATAGGGAAATATAGAAAAAAGTTTTGTGGGAGCAAAATATACTAATTTTTAACAAAACTCGCATGCATAGTTTATTTGCTTTAAATGTGCGAAAAGCAAACTCATTAAAAGAAGAAAAAGAAAATATTACCAATAAAATTTACACAATTTTTCATAATTTATATAGATAGTTATAAGTTCGAAAATAAGTTTATAGAAAGTTTTATTTTTATTAAATTTTACATATATATGTTTGATGCTCGTTTAAAAAAAAAAAAAAAAAATCAGATTTATAGCCTTCAGTAACTCTTGTAATGATCAAACAAATAAAACTTTTCTTAACGTTTTGATAATAATGGCAATTAAAAAAGTTAAAATAATAATAATAATAACAATAATAAACATATAATAATAGAAAGTTTTCGTAATGGGGCTGCCATATTCTAATAAATGCTGCAGATATTACTTTTTTTTTTTTTTAATATCATTCTATATAACAATGCCATTTTCAAGTTAACATGCAAAAAAAATTATGAAAATAGCTTCAACACTGAAGATTTTTCCGTATGCGCTTGGTGTAATTTTAATCAATAGATTTTAAAATTTAGCCATGGAAAAAATTAATAACAAAAGCATCATCAATCGTCCTACGTATATACACCTAAACTTAATTAGTATTAATTAGCAATAAACATGAAATTTTGTAGCATAAAAGGTGCAAACGGTCGTCCATTATGAGCAAAAAAATCAGTATGATTTTTCATAATATCAACCACATGTACCAAGTTTGTTATATTCATGTATTATCGTAATTGATATATTGCCTTTTGTAGACGGGGAGAAATTGGAGATTCGCAGTGTCACCTGTTGGTGAACAGCAGGTAAATGAAAACAACAAAATGCACATACAAATTGTATAAAAATCGTTTTTCATTATGACAAAATTTTTATGCGCTCAGCGCTAAATAAGTTCATATTTATAGTTTTTCATTAAATGGAGTATATTTCAATATAGCAGTGAGCCCTCTTGGGTAAAAGCAGGGACTGAGTATGCTTTTAGAAGACCCGGGGCACTGATGTTAATTGGAAGCCCCCTTACTCTGCTCTAAAAAGCTCGCCAAAAAGGCCCATTCTCAAAAACAAAAATAAATAAAAAAAAATAGAACATTTTTAAAAATTTTCCTTCAATTATACCTTCTATTTCCTCATTTATTTAGCAACTTATAACAAAATTGTTAGTTTTTTGTTCAAAACAAATGAAAAAATGAAGCACATTGATCAAGTCAATGTTTAGGAAATTAGTCACAAAATGTAATAATTGTTTAAGCTCTCTAATAAAATATAGGAAGAAAAATTTAATCATTTTTTATTTTTAATATACATATAATGAAAAAAATTGTACTATTATTCCTCAGTTTTTGGAAATGAGCCCCCCTAAATTTGGAGGCCCTGGGTCAGTGCCATAATCTGGCCCTGGGTAATAGATTCCAAAAACTAATCGGCATTAAAGTAAGTTAAAGTCCAAGCAGATATGAAGTTTCGTTGAATTACATTCATTAGTTTGTGAAATACAACATCCACAATAATTTGGTGACACACAGACATATTTCAGGACTTCTCCAAACGTTTGAATCCATCAAATACCATTGGTTGAAATTTTTGAATAATGCAATATTTTCTTCTTATGTATACAAAAGAATTTAAAAGTTTTGAAATTTTTATTTTGATATTTACGATGTTGGTCTAGCTGTTTAAAGAACAACAAGCATAAAATGCCAACTAAAAACAAAAGTATTCTCATTTAAACTTATATCATTACCATCAACAAGAGTGTTCTCTGCGGGTAGAGAAACACATTACGCAATAAAACTGCTTCTAAATTAGCAAAAGTGTTTTCTACTTACTTAAGGATTCAGAGGGGAGACATTTTACAATTTGTTCTACAGACTGTAAATGAAGCATTTTGTTTTACCTTTTGTAAGATTTTAATTTTAAGTCGCAACTCTTTCCTGTTATTCTTTTTTTTTTTTTTTTTTTTTTTTTATCTATGTGATTATTTTTTCAATTAAAAAGTATAAAATTTATTTTTTTAAATTATTTTTGTATGTTTATAAAAAAAAAAAAAGAAGAAGAAGAAGAGTTATTCGCTTAATTGAATTTTTATGATTTATTTATTTATATTTTTATTATTTTTATTGTTATTTTTTTTAAATGTGATAAAAAAAAGAAATATTTTCTGTTTCTAAAATTCATTTTCCTATTTTAGGATAGTTTTTTAATAACTTAGCAAAGTAGATAGTTACGATTGGAAACTAATTTTTTTTTAATTATAAATTTTTATCAACAGCTTCAAGAGAAACAATTTTTAGAAGTTAGATAACACATTATGTAATAAAATGATTTTTAGATTTTTACTTTCTTCTGTATGTATGTATAAAGAAAGTACTGATTTCGTGAAACTGCAGTTTTCGATGGATTTACACGTTTTGGGATGTCCTGAACACAATTTGACTGATTTTAGAAAATATCTGTGCGTCTGTGTGTCTATCTGTGTGTATCACAAACTTTGCAGATGCTGTATCTAACTAACCAATGAACGAAATTCAACCAAACTTGGTATTTAGTTGGACCCTGACATAAACTGGTGCTGATTAGATTTGTGGAACAATTGCTCAACAGGTGGCGCTGTTATTGCATTTTTTCTAAATTTTTAACATGGCAGTATAGGACAAAATTTCGTATAAATGTACATAATAAGAGTTTTTTTAATCGTGTGATTGTAAAATTTATATGAATTATTGATAATAGTAGTAGTTAACTAGGGGAAAATATTGAGCTTGTGGAAGTATCGCTTCCCCCCCTGGGGAACCTTTGAAACGAATGGTTGAACTATAGATTTGTGATAATTTAAAACAAAGTTATCGATTTTTTTTTTTATCTTTTAACGAAAAAAACTTCGAAAATAATTTTATTTCTTCTGATTTGCAAAAAAATGACATAATTCGGCTTTAGTGATAATATAATTCTGTCAGATAAAAATCGCCTGCATTTATAATAGAAAATAATATGATAATTTAATAAATAATTTATATTGAAAAAAATTGCATAAAATTATATAGAAGAGAGTCATCTGCCGGTCACATCATACTAGTTCAATTTGTAAATGTAATTTGTATTGATTTAAAGAATCTTAGATTCATATTTTCTCTTATATTTTACAAAGTACCAATAAATTTATATTTTTACTATTTAAATATATTCATTTATTATAACAATTTTTAAAATATCTTTTTTTCAGACATTCGAAACATTTTTAAGTTAAACATTAGTAAAAAAAATGTAACATTTAAAATGAGATAAATAATACTAAAATTTTTAAAAGATGCATTTTAATTAAAAAACATAAAAACACAAGACAGACGTTCCGGCTAAACACTATCCCTCCTCAGTGTCATAAACATACAAAGCACAAAATTTATTAAAAAGCCATACTACATCAAAACAAGATTAGGTATTCTGGAGGAATAGCTTTAGCCTCGTTCAAGGCAGAATGTTGAAATTTAGTAAAAAACACCATCTGGAAAACATTAGTACTTATTATATGTATATATATAAAAAAAAATATGATTATAGATACTGAAATTAGCCTTTTGTGTTCACATTTATTTGAAGAGAGTTTTAAATATGTTTGACCATTATAATATAGGAAAATGCTCTAGAACTCTAATAGGTGTCTCTATAACTCGCTATTAAATGGAACTACAATTTATAAGGATGGTATAAAACTTTTTATCAGAGCGACAATTTATTTTCTAAATGTTAGTCACAGAATACATTCCTCAGTCTAATATACGTATATATATATATATATATATATTTTAATTACTTATTAATAAAAGTGTATTTGTATAAAAAAGGCGCCAAAGGCAGCACTAAAAATTATACAAAAATATATAATTTAGAAAATATGATGAAACTTGAAGACAAGTGGGCGTGTATAACAAGAAAAAACGTTAAAAAAAGTAACGAGTTATAGTAACGATGAACAATTGTAAAAAACAACACTACATGCGAAAAACACCCTTCCGCTTCCTCTTCAGTGGGTGGGAGCAGCAGAACAGACAATAAATTAAATTAAAAGAGGCCTAACAGGTTTCGGAAACATGGCGAAACTAGCATACTCCCAACAAAATCAAGAATAAATTACTGGCAAATTAGATATAACAAAATTGGTGCTTCATAAAAGTAACATAACTAAATTAATATAATAATCCAAAAACTACAAAGTCGATATTTGTGACAAAAATAATTTAACAAAAGGACATGCTAGATCGTCATGTTCCCACCCAGACCTGAAAGGCAAAAAGATATTGTAATGAACTGAACTTACTGCAATGTAGAAATAGGTCTTTAGAGCAAAAGCAGATGATTCACATGTAGTGGCTCAATACTGGCGCTGTCTTGTCCGATGTTCCAAAATCATAGTCCAAACTCTCCGAGTCGCTCAGCACCAAGTAGCTGCAGTCCGACATAAGGCGTTCCACAAGTTGGACTTTGGCCATGAGTCTTCATCAGCAAGCACTACTAGACACCAAGAACCATAAGTGAAGAAACCTTACCGCAGCTATCACCCCAATCGCAAACACTTATTAAAATTATTGGTGTAAAACTTTATGAAATTTAATGGATAGTTATTATTGTAATAAAGATTAGCAATGAATTTAAAGACTTGTTTATTGTAATTTGAATATTTATTGCATATCTTATAGAATCTATTTAGTTGACCAATCAAAATATTAATATAGATTTTTTTATGCAAATTACTATACCAGTGAGGCATGCTGTAACTATTAAATGAAAAATCTTTCTTTTTGTCATATAGATCCAGATTTAATGTATTATGTTGAACATCCAGAAAAATATCTAAGAAATTAACACAGTCATCTTCATTATTAGTTTTATTTAAATTTAAACAGGAAGGATATATGTCTTTAAAAATATCTGTAAAATTAAAATTTAAGACTAGAATATCATCTATATATCGATAAATTTTTAATTTTTTGTTGTAATTGATAACATAAGTATATTCATAAAAGAATAAAAATAAATTAGCGGCTGTACTGGAGTAATTGGTGCCCATTCCGATACCATGTACCTGTTTATAAATTTTATTATGAAATGTTAAGAAATTATTGTTAAAACAAAAATGGCAAAGACTTAAAAATAAATCTCTATCAATTCTTAATTCATTTACAATATCAAAAAAGTCGAATAATTTAATTAAAGTGCTATATAATAAATCAATAGGGATATTGCAAAACAAATTTTCGAAATCAAACGTTTGTACAGAAGTAGGCGTGTCCATATTATTTAACTTTTCAATAATTTCATAACTATTGTCAATACACCAAAAATAACTAGAATTTTTATATTTATTTTTTAGAAAGTCATAAATAAGCTTTAAATAAAATTGAAGTTTAATATTGAAACATTTATTAACGCTGCCAACAGTACAACAAATATAACGGAATTTTATTGGATTTTTATGGAATTTAGGTGTTAAAAATAAAAAAGGTAATTTTTTATGATTTGGTAAAGTAAAATGTTTATTGAAAAGGCTTTTACATTTCTTGATATAAGCAGAACTTTTATTATATATGGAATTGCTGTCCAGTTTATATTTTTCATAATATTTTAAATTATTAAATTCTGAAAATATTTTTTCAGCATAAAATTTTTTACAAATGATGGCGTAATTATTGGCAGCCTTATCAATAGGTACAAAAATAAAATTTGTTTGCATATTTTTAATAAAACTTAAGTCATCTTTACTTAGTTTTTGATATACATAATTACTTTGATTTAGATTTAATTGAATAAATTCCTTAAAATATTTAATTAGATGGTATTTCCATTCTACAAAAGCTTCAAACGGTACATTAAATTTATAAGCTATTTTCAGTATAAAATCATTAGTATCTTTACAAAAAGTATCAAGAGCTTTTTTGGGATTTATATAATAGTTAGGTCTAAATTTTGTACCAAGACTCAAAAACTGCCTTACATTCTCATTTTCAACAATATTCAAGTCACCAGTTATTACATGTCCATGATCTTTATTGATAAAATTTTTGAAATTCACGTTATGTCAACAACACTTATTTTCATCATCAAAATCCTCAAAAGCAAACTTCCTGTAATTAAAAACTCTACAACTAAAAGGTTGTGTGTATTTATAGGTAATTCTGATAGGATAATTCTTTAATGGAAAATAAATTGCTATATCTTTAATTATTGTATTTATATTTAGATTATTAAAAGATTTTTGTTGAAAAAGAAGAATGAAGTACAGTACATCGTTATAAAGTTTGCATGATTTCAATTTAAAATTCAATAAATCATTAATTAAGTCTTTTAATTGTTTATTTTTAAAGTTATACTTCAAAGCAAAAGTTTTAATTTTTTTAAGTTTACTAATTTTTAATTCAAAAATATGATTTTTAACAGTTTTGACGTTATAATTTTTTAAGAAATCGTTTTCAATATTTTTTAACCAAATGGAAGCATCCAGAAAATTATTGTTTTTACTGTTAATACGAGAACCTCTTTTACCTCTCTGTATTTTGATAAGATTATTGATTTCAAACAAAAAACCATAAATATTGTCAATTTGATTAACATTAAGATTGTTCAATTTAGTATTAAGGCCATAAGGATATAAAGTTCGGTGTTTAAATATAAAATCATTTTCAACTGAGAGTCTTTCTTTTTCATCATCAACATGAGCTAAAATTTCTATTAAGACATTATCAAAAGAGTGTTCCCTGAAATGTAAAATCTCAAAAGACGGATAATCAGCTTTTTTAACTTGTGCTCTATGTAAATTAATTCTGATGTGTAATTCTCCTGAAGTTTGGCCAATGTAACACTGTAAGCAAATACGTCAAGTAATTTTATATATAATATTATTGAATTTTCAGAATGTTATAAGATTTGTATACGACTGAGCAGTAATAGCGGGACTCTTCACACAAGTTTTACAAAGTTTACTTTTACATTTATAGTATCTCATAATATATTTTTTGTGAAGCTTATTTATTAAATGATTTTTGTAGGTACATAGACCTAATTGCATTAACTAGAAAAATGAACAATAAACAAGAGAAGTAAAACAACAAAGCACACCCACAAGAAATGAAACTTATACTATTACTGACATGCAATGTTAGCGCAAATGCAGCTTAAGACCATTACATATATATATATATTTTAATTACTTATTAATAAAAGTGTATTTGTATAAAAAAGGCGCCAAAGGCAGCACTAAAAATTATACAAAAATATATAATTTAGAAAATATGATGAAACTTGAAGACAAGTGGGCGTGTATAACAAGAAAAAACGTTAAAAAAAGTAACGAGTTATAGTAACGATGAACAATTGTAAAAAACAACACTACATGCGAAAAACACCCTTCCGCTTCCTCTTCAGTGGGTGGGAGCAGCAGAACAGACAATAAATTAAATTAAAAGAGGCCTAACAGGTTTCGGAAACATGGCGAAACTAGCATACTCCCAACAAAATCAAGAATAAATTACTGGCAAATTAGATATAACAAAATTGGTGCTTCATAAAAGTAACATAACTAAATTAATATAATAATCCAAAAACTACAAAGTCGATATTTGTGACAAAAATAATTTAACAAAAGGACATGCTAGAACATACAGAGAGGTAAAAGAGGTTCTCGTATTAACAGTAAAAACAATAATTTTCTGGATGCTTCCATTTGGTTAAAAAATATTGAAAACGATTTCTTAAAAAATTATAACGTCAAAACTGTTAAAAATCATATTTTTGAATTAAAAATTAGTAAACTTAAAAAAATTAAAACTTTTGCTTTGAAGTATAACTTTAAAAATAAACAATTAAAAGACTTAATTAATGATTTATTGAATTTTAAATTGAAATCATGCAAACTTTATAACGATGTACTGTACTTCATTCTTCTTTTTCAACAAAAATCTTTTAATAATCTAAATATAAATACAATAATTAAAGATATAGCAATTTATTTTCCATTAAAGAATTATCCTATCAGAATTACCTATAAATACACACAACCTTTTAGTTGTAGAGTTTTTAATTACAGGAAGTTTGCTTTTGAGGATTTTGATGATGAAAATAAGTGTTGTTGACATAACGTGAATTTCAAAAATTTTATCAATAAAGAATATTGTTGAAAATGAGAATGTAAGGCAGTTTTTGAGTCTTGGTACAAAATTTAGACCTAACTATTATATAAATCCCAAAAAAGCTCTTGATACTTTTTGTAAAGATACTAATGATTTTATACTGAAAATAGCTTATAAATTTAATGTACCGTTTGAAGCTTTTGTAGAATGGAAATACCATCTAATTAAATATTTTAAGGAATTTATTCAATTAAATCTAAATCAAAGTAATTATGTATATCAAAAGTAAGTAAAGATGACTTAAGTTTTATTAAAAATATGCAAACAAATTTTATTTTTGTACCTATTGATAAGGCTGCCAATAATTACGCCATCATTTGTAAAAAATTTTATGCTGAAAAAATATTTTCAGAATTTAATAATTTAAAATATTATGAAAAATATAAACTGGACAGCAATTCCATATATAATAAAAGTTCTGCTTATATCAAGAAATGTAAAAGCCTTTTCAATAAACATTTTACTTTACCAAATCATAAAAAATTACCTTTTTTATTTTTAACACCTAAATTCCATAAAAATCCAATAAAATTCCGTTATATTTGTTGTACTGTTGGCAGCGTTAATAAATGTTTCAATATTAAACTTCAATTTTATTTAAAGCTTATTTATGACTTTCTAAAAAATAAATATAAAAATTCTAGTTATTTTTGGTGTATTGACAATAGTTATGAAATTATTGAAAAGTTAAATAATATGGACACGCCTACTTCTGTACAAACGTTTGATTTCGAAAATTTGTTTTGCAATATCCCTATTGATTTATTATATAGCACTTTAATTAAATTATTCGACTTTTTTGATATTGTAAATGAATTAAGAATTGATAGAGATTTATTTTTAAGTCTTTGCCATTTTTGTTTTAACAATAATTTCTTAACATTTCATAATAAAATTTATAAACAGGTACATGGTATCGGAATGGGCACCAATTACTCCAGTACAGCCGCTAATTTATTTTTATTCTTTTATGAATATACTTATGTTATCAATTACAACAAAAAATTAAAAATTTATCGATATATAGATGATATTCTAGTCTTAAATTTTAATTTTACAGATATTTTTAAAGACATATATCCTTCCTGTTTAAATTTAAATAAAACTAATAATGAAGATGACTGTGTTAATTTCTTAGATATTTTTCTGGATGTTCAACATAATACATTAAATCTGGATCTATATGACAAAAAGAAAGATTTTTCATTTAATAGTTACAGCATGCCTCACTGGTATAGTAATTTGCATAAAAAAATCTATATTAATATTTTGATTGGTCAACTAAATAGATTCTATAAGATATGCAATAAATATTCAAATTACAATAAACAAGTCTTTAAATTCATTGCTAATCTTTATTACAATAATAACTATCCATTAAATTTCATAAAGTTTTACACCAATAATTTTAATAAGTGTTTGCGATTGGGGTGATAGCTGCGGTAAGGTTTCTTCACTTATGGTTCTTGGTGTCTAGTAGTGCTTGCTGATGAAGACTCATGGCCAAAGTCCAACTTGTGGAACGCCTTATGTCGGACTGCAGCTACTTGGTGCTGAGCGACTCGGAGAGTTTGGACTATGATTTTGGAACATCGG
This sequence comes from Salticus scenicus, assembly GCA_963930645.1. NCBI lineage: Eukaryota > Metazoa > Arthropoda > Arachnida > Araneae > Salticidae > Salticus > Salticus scenicus. The sequence continues at coordinate 142,069,866 of OZ005654.1, forward strand.
ACAAGACAGCGCCAGTATTGAGCCACTACATGTGAATCATCTGCTTTTGCTCTAAAGACCTATTTCTACATTGCAGTAAGTTCAGTTCATTACAATATCTTTTTGCCTTTCAGGTCTGGGTGGGAACATGACGATCTAGCATGTCCTTTTGTTAAATTATTTTTGTCACAAATATCGACTTTGTAGTTTTTGGATTATTATATTAATTTAGTTATGTTACTTTTATGAAGCACCAATTTTGTTATATCTAATTTGCCAGTAATTTATTCTTGATTTTGTTGGGAGTATGCTAGTTTCGCCATGTTTCCGAAACCTGTTAGGCCTCTTTTAATTTAATTTATTGTCTGTTCTGCTGCTCCCACCCACTGAAGAGGAAGCGGAAGGGTGTTTTTCGCATGTAGTGTTGTTTTTTACAATTGTTCATCGTTACTATAACTCGTTACTTTTTTTAACGTTTTTTCTTGTTATACACGCCCACTTGTCTTCAAGTTTCATCATATTTTCTAAATTATATATATATATATATATATATAATTTTACAAAAATAAAATTGGGCTTTTATCACTTACCCTTTCGCCGGTGTTTTAAGTTAAACTAAATATTTTGAATAAACTTATAGCAAAAACTTACAACAGAATTTCATGATGAAAATTACTAAATAACATAGTGAGAGGATGGGCATTTTATCTACACACATACACACAGAAAAGAAAGAGTACTTCAAACGATTAGATTTATGGGATCACATTATTTTAGACTTAGGAAACGGGTGCTCTAAAACTTAACTATGATATGTTTCAAGACCTGGAATCACGCATGGTTGAAAAATACCATGACTTGTTCGCTAGTTACGGGGAATGTCACAAAAAGTATGGTTGGACTCTTCGACAATATGTGAAATTAGAATGACAAAAGCAGTTATGACAAGTCAGATTAGTACTTAAAATTTGCATGGGTATTTCTAATTAGTGGTAGATTTTCTAAAACTTAGCTCATATATAGCAACTATGAATGTTAACCTCGCCATCTATATGAACGAAGGTTTTGTTCATTGATAAAGCACCAATCTTTCTCTTATTCCGCATGAAACAAAAATGCTATTTTGTTTGCCACACAGAATAACTGTTAATTTTACCCGAAATGTAATGGGCTCTTCCCAGTGTCGTCTGCTAAATCACATGATGTAGAAATAATAATGAATCGAAGTCTGAGAGACGAATTCGATTAAATATTGTTCTTAAAAACAAAAGCCTTAATTTAATATAAAATAAAATAAAACTATTACTGTGCATCTGTAAACAGTAAAATAATTGTATTTCTAAGTATAATATTAAAAAAAAAAAAAAAACACTTTATATGCTTATTTATTTTCACATGTACTAAGACTCGAATTTTGTATGTTATAGTGTAACTGTTACATTAAGTGATGTATTAATAAATAACTTGTTCTTGTGCACTGTAAAAAAAAAACCTATTACCAGCTGCAATCTGTGATTTATTTTATCCAATCACAGAGAATTTCTTGCAAGAAATTCTCTGTGATTGGATAAAATAAATCACAGATTGCAGCTGGTAATAGTTATTTTTTTACAGTGTGGAATGTTTATCGATTATAATTTAAAATTAATTTAAAACGTTTTCAGTTAAATTTAATCGCGTAAAAGTGTTACAGCAAGTTAATTAACTTATCTACTGGCCGAAATGTCACTACACTGTGTGATGTTGCGCTGTTAATTATTTAAGAACCAAAAATCAGAGTGTCTGCTCTTGGTTTAAAACATCTATATCATGTGACCTCTGACGGCAGGTGGGAAGAGCCCATTAATAGCTTATGAATCGTGCTTTTGTGAATGTTGTCAGTTAATGTTCTTGATTCGTCACACCTGTGATTGCACTTTGTTTTTTCTTTTTCTTTTTAGTACGACAGTAATGTTTCTTTTAGTCTGATATTTCACTTCGTCAAAAAAATTCAAACCGTTCAAAATTTAGAATTTAAATAAATCGAATTCAGCCTTTATTTTATTTTATCTTTTTTTTTTTTTTTTTTTTGTACTTGCGTCATGAATATTACTTCTGGCGTCATTTTAATGAACTGAAGCATTTGAAAACAATCAGATTCAAAATCAAGAAGAAAACTATTTTATTTTTCAAGCGCTCTTGCAAAATATAAATAAATAAATAATAAAATGAATTAATTAATTTTGTTTATTTTCTATTCGGAGCTGAAAAAAGTAATATAAAATTTTAATAATATAACTTTCTGTGGAAAAAGAATGGTACAACCACTTGAGTTTTTATTTAAATTAACATAGTAAACTTTGCTAAGGAAAACAACTTTATAATTTAAATAAAAGAATGAAACTATTTCCGAAACATATCAGGATCAACATATGAAATTTGTAATATACAAATAGTCTTGTCATACTAAATTATGTTCTGTCTCCGACAGAATTTTTATTTATTTATTTATTTATTTATTTATTATTTTTATTTATTTATTTTTCATACTGCGCTGCGATGGTCTATTGAAGGGCAATCTTCTGAAGTATTTCGTTAGTTTTCACAATATGGAGAACAATAGTTTTCAGTATGAAACTGGACTTCTTGTCTTCTTTCACTTGTATTGCTGCGTCATTCAATACCGCAAATGCAAAATTACTTTCATTTATTTTTAGCTAAATAATCAATTACTCCAGCATTTTAAGTTTTGTAATCATCTTTTTCAAACCTTGCTTAATGAGTAAATCTGTTCGTAATACAAAAATATCCATAAAGCGTTGGGCGTCAATGATTGGATAATTTTTTTCTCTAATAAATCCAGTTCCAGAATACTAAACATGACATTTTTTAGCATGGCAATATCTGTGCTTTAACTCATTCGTAATATTGTAGCTTCATACTTCATGACTTTCTGCGCAAATGCAAGGTTACTATGGCATTGACGTTCAAATATTCAGATACCTTACTTTACACATCGAATTTTAATTGTGGAATGTAGAACTAACATATTTCGTGCTAAATTAAATTCCCATTAGCATTTCATGCCGATGCCCAATCTTCATGAATTTCTAGCGAATAATATTTGTACCAGGCTGCCTCAATTGAAATATTTAATTTAAGGTATTTTGCGCCGGTGGAAATAATCGATGAAACATTTAACAAGAACGAAAAGTCATGCGGTGCGCACTGATTATTAACACTTTCCAATTGTGCGTATTTGTTGCATTGTATATCTTTCAATCAGTGTTGGGCATAATTGATTAAAAAGTAATTGAATTACAATTGAATTACAATTAAAATGCGATTATAATTATTTTACTGTCAATCAATTAACAAGTAATTAACTACAAATAAATTGAATTACTTATTCAATTCATTTGTAATAATTCAATTTATTTATAATCAATTATTTGTTAATCGATTGACAGTAAAATAATTATAATTGTAATTTAATTGTAATTCATTTGTAATTCAATTACTTTTTAATCAATTATGCCCAACACTGCTTCAATGTTCTTTGCCTACGTTATTGCACAACGGAGAGACAGAAGAATTGAAAGATATGTGAATAGATTAATTGCATTCATAATCAATCTTAAACATAAAAATGCATAACGCAAAAAAATAATACAGCCTAAAATTCTAATTGCAGACTTTAATGTATCTTAATATTTTAGTGTAGCCCTGTGAATCTGAAGGTAAACTATATCATATTCTGTACAAAACATTATTTTAGTAAATTAACAATAAATATCAATTTCTTTATGATTTTTACAGTAGAAAGTTATTTAAATGTACTTTTTAAAAACATCTAAAACGCAATGAATTAGATTTTTTCAGCGTCCCTGTGCACGAACCAGTTGTAAAAGGCCTATTAATGCCATTTTAAATGGGAAACATAAGGTTTAATATAAACGAAAACGCAATTCCAGCAAATTTCCAAAAATAGCCCGTCATTTAACTAAATAATTTTGTGTGGGAGTGTAAATCTAATAATAATCATACTATATTCTATAGAAAGCATTCTTTTATGCATATGAATAACATGTTTCTATTTCATTAAGATTTATGCAAAGTAAAGTAATTAAAATTTGGTTTATAGAAATACCTCTCCTAGAACACAATGCTTCTGAATACTTTTAGGTGTCCCTGTACACAAACCAGAGATGTTTTTACTCCATTTTCAATGGGTAATATCCCATAGTGAACTTAAAAACATATTTTTGAATTTCATTAAGATTTGTGCAAGGTTACATTATCAAGATATAGTTTCTAAAAATACCTTTCATAAAACACAATGCTTTGGAGTACTTTCAGATGTCCCTGTACACAAACCAGTTAAAGTATAGTATTCACTTCATTTTATATAGAGAACATCCGATAGTGAACTTGAATAACATACATCAGTTTCAAGAAATTCTATGAATATTTACGGGACTTAGAGTGCGGACTGACATACAGTCCGCATAACATATTTCAATCTTGTTGGAAAGGGTTAAAAGTTAAAAAGTAGGAAAATAAGAAATTGATAAATAAGAAATTGATGTGGGCTAGTTCTTTTTTCTAGAAAAAATTCTCTAAATTATGTTAAAAAAAAAAAAAAAACCTTAAAAATTTTAAGACAAGCCTAAAACAGGAAAATATAAATTACCCTAGTATCGAAAAAAAAATAAATAAATAAAATAAAAAAAGTTATAACATTTCTTTCTTTACCTACACGATTTAAATATTTTAAAGATTGTATCTTGTATCTTATTTACAAAGCAACTAACGATATAACAATTCTTAAATTTTAAACAACTTTTAATTTGTGATAAAAACATCTTTTATTACCCAATATTACACGTATCATATGCATTTTGTAAAAATAATGTGATCAGAAGACATAAAATTGGCCTAACTAAGTAGCCACCTAAAACATTTTTCTATGAGAGAAAGCTGATATAAAGACATGTAAAACACGGTTTATATAGTTAAATTTACAGAGTTTACATTACAGGTAAAACAGGGTTTACTGAGTTAAAAAATAAGGGGGGGGGGGCATGATAGTTATTTTTTTAAACACCAATTTCCGATAGCTAAAACTTACCTAACTAAGCGTATCACTGTTAATTTTCCTTTAATAACCTTGTAATACATAAGAAATATCTAAAATGGATTTATGTAGCAATTTTCAAGAAAATCGTTAGAGCCGTTTTTGAGATACCAACTTTTACCAAAACTTGGTATACGAGTGGGTATATATGTGTCGAGGTATATATGTGTCGATTTTGAAAAAAATAAATGTATATACAGTAACCGCCGCTTAACACATTCACTGGTTAATAAAATCAGCCACTTAATCTGGTCAAATTGCCAGGACCGGAATCAAATCAATACAAACTACTTTTAAAGCCACCGTTTACTGAAATCAGCATTGCCGGTTAATAAACTCAAAAATATCTCCTCAGTAGCCAAAAATGTTATTTATGCTTATTACTAATTTTTTTTTTTTTTTGTTTTACATTGTGATTTTTTTTTCCCAAATAGAAAAAATAATTTAAACCACAATAAAACCTCCGTTATCGTTCACTGTCGAAGATTTTACACTTGCAGCACAGTTACAAATTAAACACGCCCCATAACTTATTTCGGTAACAATTTCAAGAAACGTATTCTCCAAAGAGCAGTAATAAAATACAAATTTGATTTAAAATGATTTTTTTTTCTAATTATTAAAAAGCAATTTCTATTTCTTATTTCAAAAGTACTATAACTAACGAGGTTTAAACGGAAAGATTTTAAACTTATAAGAACAGCGTGAACTTTTGGTAAAGTAATGACGATTTTCCTCTAACGAAAGTGTATGTGAACCAGTGTAGCCAAATTGCGCGATTTTTTATTCAACAGTCACCAATAATTTTGAGAAGTGATACTTAATGTACATAATCGACGATTATCGATAATTATAATGTATATCAAACATCACTTCTCAAATTTATTGGTGACTATTAAATAAAAAAGTCGCGCAATCTAATGGGAAATTGGAATGCGTTCAATTTAATTATATCGAAGAAACAGTTAGTTAATTATCTACCAAAAATTAATTAATATTGTTTACTAATTCCATTATTGGTTACCTTTTGAAGTTTCTATCGAAAATCGTGAAAGTAATACCTTTTCCATAAGGGCAAGAACGTTCACCGAATATAAAAATCAGCCACTTAATAAAATCACTTTGATTCAGAACGAATGTGATTTTAATAAGCGGCGGGAACTGCATTATTTTTTTTCTTGTCAGTTCGATATTTTTAATCTGCTCCTTCCATTTATATTCTCATGGTATATATTAAATGCATTTTAACTCTCTGATGGCACCATAAAATAGATTTCGTTTTGAATGCTCTTCAGGGAATTTCCGTTTATATCCTGTTCCCAGCAGCACAGCAGTGTTGCCCAAACATTTTTCAGTATCACTCAAAATCGGCATGCATCGGGAAAATCGACTATTTTTTTTATCAATCTTGTGCATTATTATCCGATATTGATCAATAATGGACCCATAAAGTTGAATTTTCTGAAAATTTTAACATCTGTTTTTTTTTTTTTTTTTTTTTTTTTTTTTTAATTAGGTTTCATTTTATATATTTTATTTTATCTATTTATTTTTCGAAAAACGGAAGATAGAATTTTTTTAGCATTATTATAAATATTGCAAACTGGTATATATATATCAGTGTGTCCTACTTACCCCAATATCGGTCGATATTGGTGTTCAATTTGGTGTGTCTGACGAACTCCAATAGTAACACTAATATTACAGTGCTACTGAGAGTAATGCATCCGAATATTTTTAAGTTGCACTTCAAATAAATCATTGATATTTAAAAATCATTACGTCTCGTGCAATTATACTAGTATATTTTAATTGCAGTAAAAATCGAGACAATGTACATTAAAATATACAATTAAAATATTAAAATACACACAATATAAATTTAAACGTTTCGAGCCTTATTTTAAGCTCCTCATCAGTAAAAAATATCAAAAGTAAACGCTGACATGAACAATAGATTTTCTCTACGAAAATTCTAGAATGATAATTTGAACAGTGAGATTCTAACAGTTCAAATTATCATTCTAGAATTTTCCTTGAGGGTTGGTATTCGAAACAGCGTTTTTCACCTCTTAATGAAGGATGCGCATTCCCTGCCAAATAAGCTGTGCTTTCGTAGAGGAAATCTATTGTTCATCTCAGCGTTTATTTTTGATGTTCTTTACTGATGAGGAACGTAAGAAAAGGCTCAAAACGTTTAAATTTATGTTGTGTGTATTCTAATATTTTAATTGTATGTTTTAATGTATATTGTCTTGATACTGCAATTAAAATATAAATCATTAATGTTAGTCATATCTTATTCTATAGGGAAAAAAAATTTCTTTTCTACATGATATATGAAAATTTCGTTGTGTTTTGTGCAGTATAAAGCTATTATAATATGTTATAAAGAAATATCATCTCTCACAAATAATATTCAACCACATAGTCTCTTTTAATCCACCCAAATACTTATACTTGTTCCTGTACTGAGACCAGTAGCGCTATAATTGTCATTTTTAATATGAAACATTATATAGTGACCCAAAATAACATATTTTATTTTCAAAGCATTCTAAAAATATTTAATATGATAAGAGCATAGATAGAGTGACAAACTGAATTCAAAACACTTTATAATTTTGTTGAAGTAAGTTAAAAATAGATACTGTTGATATTTCTGAAATGTTTTAACGATTAACATTTTATATAATCCAGACGTGTTGTTGATTATTTGACAGAAAATGTGGAAACGTTTATAGTTCCCTATGGTAAATAAGCAGTCCATGGCACAATAATGTTTGGAATAAAATTAATCCGTTATTTTTAAAGGTTCAATAAACAGTAAATTTATGTATTAGAAATTTTAAGAAAGATTGAAAAAAAAATTGTTCAAATTCATTAAGAGTTTTCGTATTTATTTATATTCCATTAAGCATAAATCATTTTGTGAAATCAGAAATCTTATTACTTGTTAAAAATGAAATAAGAAACAATTAATCATGTAGCTAAATTATGAACAACTTATTACGTACGTAGTATTTGTAAATATAAACACATATTTTGATAACATATGTTGTGAAAAATAATGGATGTGTCTAAAAATATTTAATTTTAAGAAAGATTGAACAAAATTGTTCAAATTTATTAAGATATTCCATATAATTTTGCTGCTGACTGAATCTGCTTGATGAGTTTTCGGGTGAATGGGCGCCTTCTTTTGGCAATAATCGCTTTCTTGGCAACTGGTGGGAGGCAAAGCAAACCTTCTTTCGTGGTAGTGAAATGTCGGTTTAGCAGTAGAAAAACCGGTTTGGAGAATGAATGGGTGGATTGGCGGGGATGTGATGTTCGGCAACAAATAGGTTACTAGTTCGATTCGAGGTCTAATCTAATATGTAGTCAATCGTAGTGAATTTTTCCGCCCACCTTCTACTAGCACTTAACATTTTAAATTTCTTAACACTCCTACAATATCTAAAAGTATATTAGAATATTAGTTTTTAATGAAAATTAAAAGACATAGCTGAAAAATAATATATATATGTATATATATATATATATTAGTGGAACATTTGAAGGACTTGGGACTTGCGTAAATATACTGGTTAAGCAAGGCTCATATACATAATTCCTGGGGTAACTGTAATCGCATTTGACAAGCAAAAAAGAAAATTAAAAAATAGAAAATATCTGGAGTTGTATTCCAAATCTTCACTATATATATATATATATATATATATATATATATATATATATATATATAAACAAAAAAAAAAAAAACTTCAGTTTTCTTTACCGAAAACAACGGAGTTTACCTTTCAAGTACTACGATGCCAAAACTATGTCAGAGAGCGAAATGTAAGCAACTTTTTTAAACTTGTAAAATACCACGTTTTGTATTTGAATTATTTTTATGCAGCTAAATAAATTAAAGATTCAAACCACAGATTACTGTACGGGTAGGACAGTGAAGCTAATGGCCATATCACACGAGAGATTTTCACTCAACTTTTTAATAAACACAACATTATACCCAACACACTCAGCCTGATCTTGTTCAAGGACAGCATATTTTCGGATGATCAACTTTTCCGAAGCCGTTTACAAAAAGCTGGCTGTGTTGAGCGTTCTGATCAAAATTGACCAATAGGAGGAATAGACTAGATTTTTTTTCCTGGAATACCATTAGATAAGGATCACGCTATCAGTTCGGAGCAACCCTACGGACAGCTGATCGGTTTCTCGTTCGTTCAGCTTCCCCAACTTTGAAACGAACTGAGTGAACATGTTGCGTATAATGTGTTGAGTATGTATGCTCTCGTGTGAAATGACGATAAAACGCGAAACAAAGCGATAGTAGCACAACTAGGGTCAACGGAAGGAAACGACGAACTTCCACATGCATTAGGTCTACATGAATAGCATCTCGGATTAAAAATTGTTTTTCTATTTCGAGAGTAGTTAATAGCATGTTAGTATATAAAACTGTTCTTTTTCTTCACTTTCTATTACTTTTCAATTCACAAAATCGTAAATAAAATACTCAAAGCTATTCTTCTAAGGGAAAAAAAATTATAATGTTTGAAAATGTATTTTGCCAAACACATTCATCTTCAGTATAAATAAAAATTACAAACTGTAATTCTGAAATAGCAGTATGAAATCGGTAAATATTTAACATTATTTCTTTTAAATCGTACAAAATGTTTTAAAAGGGGAAAAATATTTTTGGTTCCTGCAGATTTTCAAAACTTATTTCCTTAATATTTAGTACTTGCTTTTACAAGAAATTGCTTTTGACGATCAAGTTTGTAAACGATAACAAGATTACGAACGAAAACATACATACAATAAAAATAAGACGAGCTATTGCGTAAGCTGGAGAGCTCGAGAAACTTACAGCCGTTGCTCAAACAGTTCTAATTATTATTAGGTACGAATTCAGGGAGGCATACTATTGTAACAATCGCAGCTATCGTAGATCCTATGTCGGATGGTGCACTCCGCAGCAAAAGTATTCGAGCACTATAGCAATAATCTCTGTCTAAAAAAAAGTACGCTTAACACTGTTTTGTTAAATATATCCTTGTCGAACCATGTTCTGAGACAGACTAGGAACATGACTCAACAAGGATTTATTTAACAAAGCAGTATTAAGTATACTTTTTTAACACGGGGATTATTACTAGTGCTCGGACACTTTTGCTGCGGAGTGTATGATACGACTTGTGATCTACGAAAGCTCCGATTGTTACAATAATATGCCTCTCTCAGCTTACCAGTAAAGTCAAGGCTGCATATATTCCCTGATTACATTTTCCCCACTTCACCCTACACAATTCGTAAGCATTTTTTAGTCCTAATTACAAGTATTTACATTACTATTTCGAAAAATATACCCAGCTTTTTTTACAATCTATAATTAAAAAAACACTCTTTTATTGATAGGTTGTAGCTAATTTACAATCTTTAACAAGTTCAGCACCATGTCAGCCATCGGTGGCTGACACGGAACTTTCCGTTTAGGCCACGTAAGCCACCGGGGGCTGACAGTGTGAAATATGATATAAAACTAAAAAAATTATATTGTTTTAAGTAATTATCGAAGATTTATTTAAAATGTACTTAATTTTTATTTATTATATGATTATATCATTAAGGAATTTTAATGGACTTTATTGAAACATGGTAAACGTAACACGCTTCTAAGCAGCGCGCGTGGCCTGAATGGGTTTTCCTTAAAAATTCGCGTGGCGCTCAACGTGTTAATATGAAAAATAGTTTATTCCACATAACTTTTTTAAATGTGCAGTTTTCAATTATGTATGTTTAATATAAATGACATGTTACATTTAAAACACTGATAAAAACCCTTAAATTTAATAATGTTTTTAGTGAATTATTTTATAAAGTTTGTCAAAAACAATTTATGTAAGATACTATAAACTAAGTGTATCACAATTTTGTTTATCGTTATTCGATACAAATAGTTAACAAGAAAATTCATATAGCTTTTTAAACGTATTATTAAAAATGCTTTTCTTGCAATTTAGATCCATAATACTACAGATAATTCACTTTGTTAGAAGTTAAATTTCATTTTCAGATATTGGCAACAATCTTGTTATTCTATCAAATGCAGTTCTTTTAATCGAATTCTCAAAGTAAAAATGAAATAAATGTGCCTTATCATTGTTTTGCAAGGAAGGCAGTTGTTACCATGGTTACGAACAATTATCCACTTCGAAAATCCATTGAAAAAAGTGATTGAAGCATTTCACGCATAACAAAATCTCTTGAGAAAATACGTACGATAATTGTATTCCATTTCTTTATACTTGAATGAGTAAAGATGTTAAAATTTTGAAACTCTAATACCAATTTCTAAATTTATTTTAAAGCGTTAAATTCATATCTGAATTTTTAAAATCAATTCGAAGTTATTTCAAAAGCTTATTAAAAAAGAAATCAAATTAGAAATTTATATATAAATAAAATATGAATTAGAAAGAGCTAAATTTAGTTTTTAGTTTTTATAGACTCTTGATAGTTAGGTTAGTTAAATGTAAGAAAACTTTTTCTTTTAAATTGTTATTTCTGAATATATTAATATTTAAATGAAATCGTTATTATTTTATTGTATCATTATTTTTTATAAAATACTTTTATTTACCCTATTTTTAATTTTTTTTTTTTTATTGTGATTTATGTATTTTTACTTTATATTTACTATCATTATTATTATTATTATTTCATTAAAATAAATAAATAAATAAAAATAAGCAATTAGTTATTTGAAACAAAAATGTGAGAAATTTTTGCACTTTATTTTGTTTCCTATTTACATTAAGACTTGAAGCTCATAAGTTTTATACCAATTTTACCACCCAATTTAAATTCCTTAGAATCCAGATTATTATTAGAACCAAATAAATATTGTAAACGCTAATAATAGTGAAATATAAATAATATAAAGAAAGGTTTCAAAATAAAATTGATATTTGACGACCAAGTTTTCCTTCTTCCCTAGGCAGGATAGCTTTAGTACAGGATTTCTATGACGACTTTTAAATCTTTATCGACATGTTGGCGATGCCTTTTTGTTTAATTATTTTTCATTTATTTTGGCCTAATTTTTTCGTTTTTTTAGAAAACCTAGTCTCTATTTTGACTAAACCTAGTATCTATTACTGCACTTTTTAGTCAATTTATGACAAAAGTTTATATTGTGTTTACATATTTAATGCGTTTCTAGGTTTAAAATGACACTTCAGAAGGTTGTGAAGATGGAACTTTTAAAAATACTTTTTATATAGAATGATCTCTTAAAACAAATGTCGACATTTTTCTGATTAAATCATTGAACTAAGTCCGCGTGCTTAAATATTGCTTACGTATAAATATTGTGTATTATCCTCGCTTATTTTATTAATTACGTAAATTTAGTATCGTTTCTACAAACCGTAATAGTAACTGGTCCACGTGAGAGAAATATTAAATAGATTTTAATGCTAATGAAAATGCATATTTTGATAAGTATGACATCAACGTAATGGACTGTTTGGTTGATGTGGATTAACGCCTCGTTTGAAACAATAGATTATTAGCGATGTCTAAAAGTCAAATCTAAGAGTACTCTAGAAACATCCCATCAAAACTTTGAAACGGCATGAAGTAATGTTCTTTTCCTCCATGTACTTTCATTTTGAAAAAAAAAAATATATATATATATATACATATATCCGTTAAGTTTAAAATATTATTTATGGTTCTAGCATTAAGCATAAACTATGAAATTTATTTTTAAAACCTTGTGCGTTATTCGAAAATTAAGATTGTCTTAACAAAAGATGGTTTATAAAGATAATTTTCATCATAGACATATCAGGTTAATTTTAAAATGCTAGCATGAATATACTTTTTATGTATTATATTATTATTATCATATTTTGTATATACTATACTATCAAAATATCATGCATATTATTGAATATCAACATTTTAAATTAAAATCTTCTTAATTTATTAAAAAAAAAAAAAAAAAAAAAAAAACATAGCATAACATATGGCAGAAAAAGGCAATATTTCATATAAACTTAAATTATGGAGATTATTGCACTGGAAATTTTACTGAATTGCATGTAAAAACTAAAATAGTAAACTGGTCCTAATTAGCAAATTAGTGTAAGGTAAGTATATGGGAGAAGGGTAGCTTAATACGGGGGGGGGGGATTTTAGTCCGCAAATGGGGCCGGGTGAAAGGTGAAGTTTATTGTTATTACATGAATGTAATATTCTGTGTAATAAAACTGCATAAGAACAAATATATGGTGAGTAGCTGAGAAATGTCCCCTTACGTTAACTAGTTTAATTTTTCAGCGATTCTTTTAAGTTTGTTAAAAATAAGATTCCTTTTCATCACACTGATTTTAAACATTCATTAAAAGCATGGGACTTTTTTAGGTAAAGAAAAAGATTTATTAAAATATATGTTTAAATTTCCTTCACCAGGTTACACTTTAATTGTAAAATTACATTTTTACAATAAGTGCAGTACTTTCAACAACGCAATTAGTACTATAAATGTTCAATGTGACGGCCGCCATTCATTACAATGACCGTATGAAGTTAAGCAATCGGAAATTCTGCTAAAAAAGCTTCAGAATTCGCGATATGGCGTCATTTGTTCAGACGTATCTGTTTAAAATGTGAGAGGATAATATAAACATAACGTGATATATTAGTTAACAATGTAACTTATATTTTTTTTCTAATATACTATTCTGTTGAATATTTCAATTATAAAATTTCAGGATGTATTCTGCCTTTATTTCACACTGAGAAAAAATTCTGTAACTGACATCTAGAATCTAAATTGTGGCTCTAGAAAAAATAGTTCCATGTCATCCTTATAAATTCTAGTCCCCTTTGAAAGTGAGTTCTAGAAGCCCCTATTAGAATTCTAGAACATTTGCCTATATTCTCGAGGGCAAAGTTATTAAAAAATCTATGCAAATAAATGAGACTACAAGAGGCGGGTTTCAGCAACTATAATCTTGGCTTATTACCTAATTCTAGAAAATCAAGGGAGAATTTCTCGCAATAGAAATGATTCAGAAAATTTAAAGTATTCAGAATATTGTTTCACCATCTAGAAATGTGTACACTAGAAATTCTTGATCATTTCGTCTATTTAGTTTATTGGCGTGCCTTATGCGTATAGCACGGAAATCTATATTTCTAGTTAAGTGATTTAGAAAATGACCATTTATTCATTCTAGAGGAAGGCGGTATATATATATATATATTTTTTTTTTTTTTTCTCAGTGCATTTGTTTCATTTCACGGTAATATTTTCTTGCAAGTTTGAGCTATCTTTTGATATTTTGCTTAAAATTGCTTACCAAAAACAGAAAACCTGCATTTTACTGCTCAGTGCTTTAGGGATAGCTCCTGAAGAAGTCCTATCGCATTTTGAGCTTTTTATTTAAAATTTAGTCTTATTATTATATTTGCTTTGGTCTGAAAGTCTTTTGCTAATCTCAACTTAAAAGGTTCATTTCATTAATTAAGATCGATTATTTCCCCCTTATTATACCATCCTTTACTAATCCTTCTTTTCTACAGCATTACATTGCACGGTCCTTTATGTTTTTACTTTATGTTTTCTACAGGTAATATAAAATAATAAATTTCAAAATTAAAGTAAGAAATATTATTAAGTTTCTAAAAATAAAATCAATTGAGTTAACTAGTTACTTTGTTGGCATATGTTTGTTTCTGTGGTGAATTATTTGACTGTATATTCTTCATTCTTATTCCTTTCTTTTTAAACAAATAAATTACAAATTATATATATACATATAAATCTCATTTTTTTTCTGTGCATTTTAGTGAAAACCGCATAGATTTACAACCAGTTCTTTTTGAATAATATATTTTTTTATTTTTTCCGTGATTTTTTTATCACCCGGTAATTTTTCTTTTTCTATTTAGTAAAAAAAAAAAGCATCAAATTAGAAATATATTATTTTTAATTATTTTTAATTGTATTTGCTATATAAAAGTTACAAAATTATAATGATTATTAATTTAATTTTTGAATTATTTAAAAGCTACAAAAAAAGCTTTAGAATATAACAACGTAATTGAAGCTTTAAATTTTATTTATGAATGAATAGTCAAACATATATTTAAAATATCTGTTCAGTTAATAAATTTTCATTAAAAAAAAAAAAAAAAAGAAAAAAGAAAATTAGAGACTGTCTAACATGATTTTTCTCTTCTTTTGAGGGTTACTAATTTATATAAAATAAAATTCCTGATTTTCATTCTAATTTCAATAGAGGGGGAAAATTTGAATATGCCATTGTTAAAATAACGCTATTTAATATTCTCTCGATATTTTCATAAAATACTTAATGAATGTGAGCTGTGTATTCCATTAATGATAATTTTTTATTTCCCACAAAATTTTAGCTAACAAAGGCATTCCTGAAAAATTTGTTTCATTATTAAAGGCTTCATTTAGCCTAAAATATGAAGAATACAGAATAAAAATGAAAAATAGCTCTTTTTTTTTTTTTTTTTTGTAAAGAAGCTTTTCATCTTAAAAGTATATTAAATTATGAGAAATTTTGTTAAATATTTAATAGTATGCAAAATAAGTATTCAAAGGTAGAATGATTCTTCATCGAAAATTTTTATGTAATAAAAATAACCTTATAATGTGTTATTAATATTTAATTAATTAACTTTCCTGACAACCAAAAATAGATATATCGTATAATTATATGGGTACGTTGTTATGAATAACACATAAATATTATGTCAAAACACGTGACATCCTACATTAAAAGTCTCAAAACTATTTTATTTTTTTTATAAGAAAAATAATCTGGTGTGTCACACACGCGACTTTATCTTACTCTGCATTTCAATATTATAATAATAGATTGCAGATTAAGACGTAAGATCAAGAGCGTAAGGTAATAAAGTTCAATTTACTTCTAAAATAATCTAAAATACTTTTAGGGGCTGTTTTATTTGACGCATAACTGTTGACGGGGGTGTTGAGGGAGGCACCTCTATTTACATACAGTGCGTAAATTTATTAAAAATAAAACAAAATTCAAAGCTGTTCTTCATTTGTTGTGAATGTTGCCAATCTTAATCAATTTTTTTAAGTGGCAACCGCATACAAACTTCAAAATACCAAATTTGAAATTCCTAACGGATGTACCTACTGATCGACCGTTATGAATTTGATTTTCGTATTCAGTTACCTTAAAACGTAATATTATACAAAAAACCAAAATGAAAAAATTGAACTTAAAAAATACTTTGTTTACAGTATGGATATGCGAAATTAATTTTCCTTCCTGATTAGTGTTCGTTGACGTGACAAAATACAGTAAAGCTCATCCATCAATAACATTCAATAGAAAAGAGCATTTAGTTTAATTTCGGGTAGCACTATATATTGTCTTATCTCTATATCTATCTATCTATATATATTTATATAAATATAGTCATTTGCAAAAGTTTAAGACCAGTAGCCGATTTTCAGTATTTTAACACATTGCATCATTTGCGCAGAATTTAGCGCCATCCCATCAGACGCATTCTACTGCTATAAATAAAGGTGCCCGGCACGTTTATCGGCAGTTGTTTATTGGATTTTGTCGTAGGCACTGCTGTTGTGTAATTATTATAATGGGTAAAAAATCTTCACTTACTATTTCAAAAAGGGTCAGAAATATTTATCCTGCATTAAATTGGATTTTCTGAACGTCAAATAAATTCGAGGGTAAATGTGAGAAAGACAGTATGTATCAAGCTATTAATTAGTAAATTTATAATTTCGTTAAAATTTATGGACCTTAATAGAAATAGACGCCCTAGAAAAACGAGTGCACTTGATGATCATGTGATAAGGATGGTCGTACGAGATCCAAGAACCTCCTGCAATACGATTTGACATTCTCTGGCTGCAAAAGGCATCAACGTCAGTTTGAGTACTATTTCAAGACTATTGGCCAAAGATTTTGGTTTATCATCCCATAAACCTGCAAGGAAACATCGACTTACTCCAAGTATGAAAAAGAAACGACACTTAAGGTCCACAAATATTCCAGAAATTTAAATTTTAATAATAGCTTGATGCACAGCTGTCTTGCTCACATTTACCCTCGAACTTTTTGGACGTTCAGAAAATCTAATTTTATGCAGGGTCAGTATTTCTGACCTTTTTGTAACAGTAAGTGAAAGTTTTTTACCCATTACAATACTTACACAACAGCACTGTCTCCGACAAAATCCAATAAAAAACTGGCGATAAACGAGCCGGGCACCTTTATTTATAGTGGTAGAATGCGTCTGATGCAATCAGCACATGAGATGACGCAATAATCTGCACAAATGATGCAATGTTTTAAAATACTGAAAATCTGCTACTGGTCTTAAAGTTTTGAAAATGACTGTGCATATAAATATATGTGTATATACATACATATCCCAAGTGACAAAGGGCCCCAAAATGGTTTAATGGTTAAATAAAAATATTCAGGTTAAAACTACTACACGAAAGTCCGGTATTTTGGTTATGAAATGGTTAAGTTCGTGATGAGGAATAAGAACAATTTATTTTAAAAGACGTTCAAGAATTGCTAGTTTGTAGATGTAGAACATAGGCATCAATTTTATAATTTTTATTGCCTCAGGAATCGTTGATTGGATGATGTTAAGATTCTTTACCGCCATGAGGAGAAAAGGTGGTGACTGCTTTGGAAGTCTGAAGAGTTAGTAGATAAGATTGGAAAAATACATTAAGACGTTATTGATGCTAGTTAGTTTCTGGCGTAGGAAAGACCGGGTAACAATGTCACATAGGCATTAGATAGGCTTGTTCGGTGGGTTAAGCATACGCCAGATTTGGGTTAATGGACATGTGAAAAAGTAATGATTTGCATTGCCCTCATTCTTGCACTCATATTGTGAGCTTCGCGAACAATGAAACTTATAGAAATATGATCCGAACGGGTAATGAACCATTATAGTTAGGGAAAAGTCAAAGTTATAACATGATACTTTTGGGAGGAGGTTAAAAGTAAATAGACCTTTGGGAGAAGTATCCCAATACAGTTGCTGTTCTTCCCTTAGCCGTGCTTTAAAACGTTTTTTGATGTAGGAGGGAGGAAGTGGCAGAAAGAAATCCACCGCTTCCTTTTTAGTGACAGTTTTTGTTAAATGATCCGCCATTTCATTTCTCGTGTCGCCACTGGGATTTGAGACATGAGTTAATGAAAAAGTGTCGGGCTTAGACAGGAGATCTAATTTGATTTTCTGAATAAAAGTGTAGTTATTCCTGTGAGCCTATAGACCTGCGAGACTATCATTGTAGATATGAATTTTTGAATGGGTTAAGGAGGAATTTGACTATGAGATAGCTTAGCTGATAGAGTAGAGCTCAACCTGGAAACAGAACAAACTATTTATACAATATTGTGCATTTAAATTTAGTTCTGTATGAAAAACACATAATATGAAATGGAATAAGTTCCAGCAATTTCCAAGTATCTCAAAATATTCAAATACTTTGGTTAACCCGGTAAACGAATGATGAACGATTTCTATACCGCACAAAAAAATGCTTTTATGCATATAAAAAATATATTGATTCTCTTTTGTTTGGGACAACCTATAGATGTTACACCGTACTTACCAGAAATTTCACAAATAGACGTAATGTATCTGAATTCTCTTATATGGCCCTGTACACAAACCATTTACTTGACTTCAACGAAAAATTTAAAGTAATAACATTATATGATACAGATTTAGAATACTGACTTTAGACTTCCTGCCGCTATTTTTTCTTGCGATATATTGATAACAGACTTTCACATATGCATACACCAGCCTCTAAAAACAGGATTTTTGAAATCAGGGGACATCAAAACATGTTAATATAACAAAAACGCAATTTCGAAAATTTGATTTCAGAAGCAATACTTTTTCTGCCATATATATGGGTAACAGAAATTAAAAATAACGTTTAAATTTATCATAAAAAAATATAATTTATGTTTAAAATATATAAAACATTTTCATGAATTGGAATCAGTCGCATTTTTTATGCTAAAAAATTAGTAAACGTTCGGCTTCTTGGAAAAGGATGATGCCCTTCAATATTAGCTTTGAACTCGTGAAAATTTCTTACGTTCTGGGGGGGAGTGGGGGGGGAATAAACTGATAGCGTTAACAGGAGGGAAGCCACGTAGGTTTAAAGATGGAAATTTTAAAATAAAAATGCTACTGGCTTATATATATGCCACCAGTGCAAAAAAAGTGTTACACACGGATACTCAAAATCATTTGTTAAAGTATAGAAGTATTCTTTTAGAGAAACGATTCAAGATGGCGCTCGTTTTACTTAAAAAAAGTATTTTTCGATTATCCACAAGCAATATGTGTTATTAGGGTAAATGAAAGCATAGGTAAACAAAAACATACGATTCCTCCGACGTTATGAGGTTTTTTATGTGGAATCGTTTCGAAATAAATTAAGATATGGAATAATTTGAAAGTCGGATAATAATTAATTATGATACCGTTATCTCTTACTAGAAAATAGTTTCTTTTTTCTCAAAGAACTGCGTGCGAAAATTCCAGCGAAAAATAATTCGTCTTTTAAAAATGTCGCGTAAGTTTTCTATCCTGACTAATTATTTTCAGCTTTTGTGATTATAATTACCAATTTCTACATTCAACTTCGTTTATAGATATTCTATAGTTTTAATAAGCCTGTTTAAATTTGTTTTAAAATTGCGACTATTTTTTTTTTTTAAATACTTTTGTAAAATGAAAACTAGGTATTGTAGAAAGCAAAAAAATGTAAGTCTTTCTAAAGTTTGAACGATCTCAGTTTTTTTTTTTTTTTTTTTTTTTGAGAAAAGACTTAACAGAAACTTTAAACTGTAAAAGAAGTATCTTTAGAATTTCACAGTTGATTTTTCTTTTTTCTCAAAATATAAAACATTTTCGAGCTATAGAATTCTAAACTATTGTGTGAGAAATGAAGTATTGGTTACTATAGTAACTGGAAACTGCTTACCTCTAGAAAGTCATTCAAAAGTCAGTGAATCGAAAGATGAGTAATAAAAATTGTGTTGGTCAAAAGTTTATAAACGTTTCCATGTTTTTTATAAATATAAAATATTTCATTTTTCCGACTTCAAAGTTAAAGATTTCCCGTGAATAGCATACCAAAACTTTTCAAAATTCTTATGAATGTAGTAAACAGAAAATTTTATCTTTCGCGTTCCATATAGAAATGGAATATGTGTTATCATATATATCCTGCTTTTCAATTCATGGGAGAAATTGGAAAAACTGCACGGATATTTGTAAATAAATTCTAATATTTATACTTAAAAAAATGAAATGTATGTACTTTTTTCACAGGAACTTTCTCCATCGGTTTAAACTATTATTAGTAATAATTTTTTTTTTTTTTTTGTATAATGTTGACTACATATTTAAAATATATATATATGCATTTGCTTTAATATTATAATGGCTTAATTAACTCCTGTATATATATGCGTGTGTGTGTAATACATTTTCAGATAAGGAAATATTGCTTTCTATTTCCTTTTGACAATCGTTTTTTTTTTTTCTTATTCAATAAATAATTAATTATGCGTGCAAAAACATATTTTTTCGAGAATTTTTTTTTTTTTATGTCTTATTTAAAAAAATAATATTGATAAATATACGAACTCTGATCAAATTATTAATATCACAATCTGTCTGCGACGAAAATAAGGAAAAGCTGGTTGAATAAATAATATATATATATATATATATATATATATATATAATAATTATTATAAAATAAACATCCAGCTAAAACAGCGAGAAGATTGCCACCAAATTTGGTGTTTGGAAGCTTTACGACATGCACCAAAAGAAATTTTTTTAATTGATTAACTTGTTCATTAAGAGGCATTTTGTATGGTAAAGTCATAAATTTAACAAACTGAATGAAGAAGACAAAAACAAAACTAATGTATAAATATTAAAATTATTTATCCATTCCTTACGAGTAATAACTTTGTTATGTTATCCAGTTTTTATGCAGCTCGCCACGTAGTTGACATTTAAAAAGTAGATTTTCCCAAATTCTTTGAACGCAATTTGCAAGTACTGAAATACCGAGTTTGTTAGCAATCGGCTCTCCCGTATAACTACATGTTGTTCTCGTTTAGAACAGTAATGTAATTTTAATAACTCTTTTTTTGTGTTTTTGTACATAGCTTTAAATATATCTGTTTTTATATCATATATTTTTAAATACCCCTATCTATCCTTCGGCAACAATTCGGTAATCTTTTTTTTTTTTTTTTTTAATGATATATTTTAACTTTTCTACTCTTTAGTTACATTGTTTCGATGTCTAAACTTTTTTTTGTATAGCGCGTGTTTCATAAATAAATTAGAATATTATTCAGAGTAGGCTAAAAATCTCAGACACATTTAAAAATTTATTATAAAATCAAATATCTTACGTATGAGAGAACGATTTGTATTTACTTTTCTTACAGTGAGAAACCATGTTAATGTATATATATATATATATATATATATATATATATATCAAAATAACTCCTTTTTCTCTTATGATAGTGCTGTTTTTTAAATTAGATGACGTTATTAGATGGCACTGTTTCCTAAAAACTGCATGGAGTAATCTCAAAAACTTAAAAATAGTTAAAGAACACGTCTGTACTGATAATTATAAAGGATGTAAGCCCATATTCTTGATTTTTCAGGAGACGAAAAATAAAGTTAAACTAACTAAAAACTAATCAGAAGAATCGATTAGGAAAAGGAGATTATGTTGATTTATACCCTTTATACCGTTCAGTGATTGTCAACCTTTATTTAATAAAGGGAAAAAATTGAATTAAATATTTTATACAAAAATTAATGCTAAATTTCTGACTTGAATCTTTTTTTTACCAATGGATTTTCTCAAAGACTAAAAAACATGGATTTAAATCGTTTATACCATTCGCTAGAGAATTTTTTTCTGGGTCTGACTATGTACTTAATACAAAATCGACATTTTTGGACTTAAATCCTTTATACTTATCAGTACAGATATATCTTATGAAATTCACTACAGTATTTCAATATATTTATCCATTTAAGCTCGAACCACACGCAAACGTGTCAGCTAACATTATTTGAGGAAGCGAGCAGATTACATGTGTTAAACGTTATTCTCGTCGCGAGTACTTTGTCAGCCATATAGAAAGCATAGAAATTGTCCCCCAAAAGACGATATTTAAGAAGTTTGATTTTGAGAGTGAAGGTGACCATAACAAACTTACAAGAACAAAACAGGTAGCGCCATCTGAAGAAAAATTTTAAAACATTTTTTTTTTTTTCTCTAACCAAATTTTTTATCATAGGACGCATTGTAACTTATCTCTCGTATGTAAATTTATTTAATTTTATATTAAAGCTTAAAATGCGTGTGGTACTTTAGGCCCTCCCTGCATTTTGAATAGATTCTTTTCTGAATAATGTTAATGGAAAATAGACAAATTGTATTTTGTATCGTCTAAATAACGCTTCTGCTTTTCGCAAATTTATTAATATTTAAAAACTATTCGAATAAAAATTTTATTTTTAGTTCATAAATAAATAAACAGATTTATTCTCCTCTGATAGTGTATCATTCAGTTTTTCTTAGTTTTTTGTAAGTCAAAAATCTTTCTTCAAGCACTTGTATAAGAAAAACTCTTCAAAAAGGAACAAATAAAGCAATACATTTTCTATATCAGAACATAAGTACAAGCGTTTAAAGAAGGAAAATTTCTAAGACAACAAATATTACCCTATTGAAAACTATTACATAGTACAAAGAATTTAATATCCGCTTCACTTATCCTTAGAGGAGGAAACGTTTGAGAATTCTAAATGTTTCTGCCAATAATTTTTGCCAGTGAAGAACGGAACACTTTCAAAGCTAAAGACGCCCAATCATAGTGAAAAGAAATGAAGAATTGGTTGCCATGGTAACTGGAAACAGCTTACTCTTCTGAAGGTATTGTCAAGAGAAGCATATACAGGATGAGTAATAAGAAGTTCTTTGCTAAAAAGCTATATCTTATCGCCCCAGCATTCATTTATTAGTAAAATGATCCATTTCCTTTGTTATACAATAGCAGTTTACTTTACCTGAAGAGTCGCATTCGAAAATTACAGTCGCAATTAGTTGCGAATACTTTAAAATGATTAATATTTCAAATAAAAAAAAAGAGGGGGGGGGGAGAAGAAGAAACAAAATAAAAAGAAAAATTAATATATATGTATTCGAAATCGGTAACCTACAGATTTTAGTATTGTCAACATTTTTCCAGATTTCCCTAAATTTCCCCCATTTTTTCCTAAAAATTTGGGAAAGATTTTCATAACTTATGACAGATGCATGGCTGTATTTTATTTTATTTATTTTATTTCTTTATTTATTTTTGTTTCATTTGCATTTTTAGATAAATGTAATTAAAACACATTTTTTTTTTCTTTTTATAGCGATTAAAACATAGTTTTAAACATACATAATTTTCACTGGTTCATTTCACTTTGATTATTATCATTATTATTATTATTTCAACTACATCTTATAATGTTGAAGAGTTTTTTTTTTTTTTAATCTATGTTTAATGCAGGATTTGAGATTCTTGTCCATCATTATTTTATTTTTACATTCGTTTTTAATAACACTCATTGAATCTTTTTTTTTTTTTTTGTCTGAGAAACTCTCACTTTCCCTATAACTGTATCCCATAATACGGGAACGCTTTTCATAATTTGTAAGTAATGCATGATTTAATTTTTTTTTTTTTTTTACTATAATACAGAGTTTTGTTATATATGTGTGAATATACACAATTAAATCCTTCATTTCCCTTTGTTATAAGTACATTCCATAATGTGGTAATGAGTTTCATCTTATTTCATTTCTTAAAAGCCTTACTATTTTTAAAATAAAAAATAATGTTTCTTTTAAGACAATTATCAATAATGGTTATATTTTAGATAATTATTTCTTATGATTATTTTGCACATATGTTTGAATTATAAATAATCAAATGTTCTTAAAGTATGATGTTTGGACACGTTTCATACCAATCTCATTAATTCAGCAAGTTTTTAATTGATCTCTCTATATGCGCAATATCCAAAATACGGATTTCATAATTATTTTTCTGAAACTAGCGCCCTTTTTTTATCACCCAAAACCTTCTTCTTGAAAACTAAGGATGGTTTTCGAGAAATAGAAATCGAGTTGTCAGGCTGTAAATTTCCTAGAAAATAAACTTCGCTGCTTTATGTACTTATTTCTGATGTTATACACCTCCAAATTTTCTAAAATATTAATCGATTTTTCTTCTCACTATGTGTGTAATAAATATGATTCTGTAATTTGCATTCCTTCTTGTGTAGTAATTTTAATGGCTAGTAATGTAGTATATATAATATTATATATCATTAATTTAAAAAATAATAATATAAAAAAAAATGTAAGCTAAGATGGTTGTATATTTTTACACATGTAATGTGTGTCACTCTATTAAATATGTATTTTGAAACTAATTTATTAAAATATTAGATTTTTTTTTAAATATAAATTATATATCAGATAATATTTTTATTTCTGAAAAAATAAAATTTCTGAACTTCTAAGGTGTCTCTGTCAGTTTAGAGCAACTGAGTGATAAAGATGACCCACTCAAAATCATGTCTGTTTTTTGTCACATCTGTCCCGCCATATTTTTTCCTTATTAAATATAAATTATTTTTACTTTGGTTAAAAGTTTTGTATTATGCATAAGCAAGACATACAGATATATCGGCATAATTAAATTTATTAAGATATATTAATATTTATTACTTGAAATTTGTCAAGAAAGTTGATGTCATACCTGTCAAAGATGAAATTATTACCGAAAATAAATCTTCACAGGTTTGTTTGTAAGAGGTACGAAAATCTGGTTACCATGGAAATTAGAAATAACTAACATAATTGCATCTACTCTTTTAGGTAGGAAAATTTTAGAATAATTAATAAACATGGCATAAATGAATGTATAGCGTTTATTGTATTTTATTCTTTTATGTGTAGGAAAAATATAATTAAAACATAATTTTCAGTGGTCCATTTCACTTTGATTATTACTATTATTATTATTATTATTATTATTTCAACTATATCCTATAATGTTGAAAAGTTTTTTTTCCTTTTTTAATCTATGTTTAGTGCAAGATTTGAGATTCTTGTCCATCATTATTTTATTTTTACATTCATTTTTAATAACAATCATTCAATCTTTTTTTTTTTTTTTTTTTTTTTTTTGTCTGAGAAACTCTCACTTTCACTATAACTATATCCCATAATACGAGAACGCTTTTCATAATTTATGGGTAATGCATGATTTATTTTATTTATTTATTTATTTTAACTATAATACAGAGTTTTGTTATATGTGTGTGAATATGCACAATTAAATCATTCATTTCTCGTTGTTATAAATACATCCCATAATGTGGTGAGTTTCATCTTATTTTACTTCTTAAAAGCCTTAATATTTTTTAAATAAAAAATATGTTTCTTTTAAGACAATTTCAACAATGATTATATTTTAGACTAGCTGACCCGTCCTACTTCGCACGGATGAACAAATTTTAGTTAACGATGAATTGATATTCAAAAAATAAAAAATATATCAGTTTATATGTTATAGTCAGGCAATATTATCAACTGAAAAGTCAAAATATAATTTTACAATTATTTTTTTTCAATCAGTTGTTAAATGTTGGTAATTTTTACTTTATGTTATTTATTTATTTATTTCATAAAAAGAAGCATGTCCTTACTCATGAATAAAAAATATTGAAAAATAAACCTATAACATGAATATGTGTTTGATAAAGTTGACGTTATAATTGCTTTAATTATTATTTATTTGTTCTTATAATATTATTTTCTATTAAACACAGAGCTTATGTGTTTTTAATTTTCTTAAATTTAACGTCCGCAAAGTAATCTGGTTATTGTTTTAGTAATGGTTCTCCATTAGTGATCGTTAATATTTTTTGTGATTTTGGCGGTGAATTAAAAAGGTTATCGCAAATACGTAAAGTCCTTCGAGTGAAACGTCCTAGCTATTGCGTTGCCAAATTTTAAATATCGCCAAAGGAGCCCAATACAAAAGTAGATTTCTAACGCGAATGCACATTTAATTTATTTTAAATGAACCGTGTTTCCAATCAACATAATGAAACTTGCATAATCAAATGTCATTTGCAATTCCCTAGCGGCTGTATATTGCGCTACTTGCTTTCGGAAAAGATTTTATATCAATCATCCTTGGCGGAAAAAAAAAAATGATTGCCAAGTTATCTCGCAAATATATTTAATTTTTTCCATAACTGATGGTTTTTAATAATGTATATTAAGGGAAAAATCAATAATATGAAACAATATTCGTGTAATATATACTATTACAAAATCTGATGTGAAACAACCACACGACTTCCATTGCCCACTATTAAACGTATTATATACATTTCTTGGAGATATTAAGTACATGCATTTTTTTTTTAGATTTTCCAGTAAGAGAAACTTGATACACGTATAAAGACACCTACAACAAAGTTTACATAGTGAGTTAAAAAACAAGGGGAAAAAATAGATAGTTATTTTTTTAAACACGAATTACCGAGATCTAAAACTGAACTTCCTAATCAGGATGGCCGTTAGTATTCCTGTAATATGCACGTAATACTTGAGAAAGGTTATCTAAATTGAATTAATGAAACAATTTTCAAGAAAATCGTTAGAGCCGTTTTTCAGATACCAACTTTTACCAAAACTTGGCATACTCGATTATTGACCGGAAAACAATAATTACATACAAAAGGATATTTAGTATTAAGTTAACATGGCGAGTTTGAAAAAAATTCGTACAGCCGTTTTTAAAGGAAGGAACTTATGAGATCTGAAATTGAGCTGTTTATAGAGGACGCCTATCAATTTTCCTGAACTAACCAATTATATCATTCGAAAGGACATCTAATAGATTGTTTATATAGCAACTTTGAAGAAAATCGTTAGGGCTGTTTATGAGGTACGGGCTTACGGTCCCATTTCCGGTTTTCGATGACCCAGTTCCGGTTTTTCAATTTTCACCAAAATTTGGAAAATTCATCTGTATATCAGACCTGAATCAATTGTGAAGATTTGTAGTTCTATCTTTATTAATTTTGGAGATATGACACCCGGAAAATTTCACACATTCGTACACACACACACACACACACACACTGACCCATTGCCAAAAACTACTTTTTTGGACTCAGGAGGCCTTAAAACATATAAATCAGGTGAAACCCTATATCAAATTTTTGGACCGAATACAATACTTCCACTACCTACGGTAGTACGGTAATTGAAGTAAAAACATAGATCTCGTATTTAATACGAAAATATACAGATTTTCGTATTACGTTTTCGATCTCGAAATACAAAAATCGCCAAGGACGACCGATATCAAATCTATGCTTTGTTTTCAAGTAAAATATTGAAAATTTGAATTAAAAATGTATTTTACCAAAATTTATTATAGCCTCTAGCACTTACAGACAGTGTAACTTTTGATTAGTATAAAAAAAGAAAGAAATAGAAATCGGCTTTTTAGTTCTAGCGATCGTTCTCTACATATAAACCTTTCCTCTTTATATATTAGTATAGAGCATAGATAGATTAAATAGGTTTCTAATCAACATAATGTAACTCAAATAATTAAATGCTATTTGCATTGCAGTAATGGTTGTATGCGCTATGTATATTGAGCTACTTGTCATAACTGTTAGTTGCTAAAAATAGTCGTCAAATAAATTTAAACTTCTCAATTATTCTTTTAACAAATGCATAATGAAATGCAGACGATATTTTTTTAATTCACTTTTTATATTATTATTCGCGAGAAAATATATTTTATTATATGTCGAAAAATGAATTAACCCGTAAATTTTTTGGGCAACAATTATAAAATAAATAATTTAATAAAAGTTTAGAAGTAACGCTTAGATCATTACATTATATCATATTATATTATTAGAAAAATAAATACTTTAAATTTATAATGACGTCAGATTTAACGTGTAAGTTTAACATTTTGCAAAGCTTTATATGAATTTCAATTTCACGTGCAAATAAATATTTCTTTTCTTTTCATGTCAAGATATTTTAAAAACAAAATGTAAATGTTTCTTTTATGTTTGCAACAGCTAATTTTTTTAATATTTCATTATTTCCATTTCTATTATGGCTTTTATGGGGATTTTAATTAAAATGCTCAGATTTTAAACTAAAATTTATTTTATCAAAATTAAATATAACCTATAACAATCAGGGATATTGTAGCTTTTAATCAGTGAAAAAAGTTTTTAAATCGGTTCAGTAGTTTCAGAGATTACCCTCCACAAACAAACAATTTTTTGCGCTTTATATAATGATATAGATTAAATATTTATTATTATTATTTTCCAAATGTGTTTGAATTATAGATAATCAAATTTTCTTAAAGTTTGATGCTTGGAGACGTTTCAAATCAGTCTCATTAATTCAGCGAGTTTTTATTGGTCTCTCTATGTGCACAATATCCAAAATACGGAGATCATATATATATATATATATATATATTGAAATTGGCGCCCTTTTCTATTCTCCCAAAACCTTCCTCTTGAAAACTAAGGATTGAGGGTTTTCGAGAAATAGAAATCGAGTTGTCAGGCTGTAAATTTCCTAGAAAATAAACTTCGTTGCTTTATGTACTTATTTCTGATGTTATACACCTCCAAATCTCCTAAAAATGTAATCTATTTTTCTTCACACTATAATGTATGTGTGTAATAAATATGATTCTGTTATTTGCATTCCTTCTTGTGTAGTAATTTTAATGGCCAGTAATATAGTATATATAATTAATTTTAAAAAATGTAAGCAAAGATGGTTGCACATTTTTACACATGTCATGTCTGTCACACTATTAAATATATATTTTAAAATTAATTTATTAAAATTTTAGATTTTTTGTTATAAATTACATTCCGAAAAATTCAAATTTCTGAACTTTTAACCCAAGTAGCACAGGAACGTTCTGTGAACGTCTAATAACGGTTTCAATAGTTCAAACACCGTGTTTCGTGTCAAAAGAACGTTCTAAAACACGTTCAGAAATAGTATTATTTAGAACGTTCTGAAAATGTTTGATTTGTACCATCTATAAAACGTACAATTCTAGTTCTATATAGAACGTTCAAGTGTGACACCGTCATAACACGTTCTGTAACAGTGTAATTATAACGAATATGACAAAATGACTTTTTAGTACTATTGGTTGGGAAACTAGGTTAACCTTTAAAATTTTTGACTTCAGCTTTTGATTTTTTTACACGTTTTGTGGCGTGAGGAATCCGGAAGTCAAAAGGTTGGTATGGTATCTGTTAATGTGTATCGGCACCTATTAGTGTGATAGCCCGTTAGTTCATGTACACGATATCTCAAGAACAAATGATTGCAGAGAGATCGGACCAGTTTTAAAATATCACTTATGATATTGATAAGAATCTTATTGAGAGATTTGCAACATTCTAATTTAAAAACTTCGTAAGTTATTCGAAATTTATAATTTTTAGCATGATAGAGAATAGAGCATTTTTTACATTTTCAGTTTAACGTTTTGTTAGCACGTCAGTAAAGAATGCTTCCCAATAATCAGTAGCGGTGAGGTGAAAAAAAATTACAAAATTTTAAACACATGGAAAAATTTTGTGGATTTTGTATTTCAGGAATCAATGTATGGAATTCGACCAAACTTGTTACAATATTAGATCTTGCCCTAAATTGGAGTTTATTTGAATTTCATTTGGGATATATCGCCCGATAGATTACGGTGCTATGCAATGAAACCCTCCATTTATGGGACGGCTATATCTCAGCTTCTATAGTGTACAAATATATTAAACATGATATATTGGCATATATCATCATATCCTCTGCTAATACAATTTGGATGTATACATTGTCCAACAGGTGGCGTTGCTAATCTGCAATTTAATCATTTTAACGGAAAGGCAATATTTTAACTCTTGTGATTTAACAATAAATTTTGTGATACACTGAAGTTATAAGTGAAATCGATTTTATGTAAAGCTTTACTGGTCCATTTTGGATGCACATCGGCCAACAGGTGGCGTCGCTATGTTGCAATTTAATCTCATAACAGAAACGAAAAATCTCAACTTCTGTGATTTATAAATATTGTAAATTTGGTAAGTGAAATTAATATTACGTAAAACTCTACAGATTGCCTTTGGGTGCATATCGGACGACAGGTGGCACTGCCACGTTCCAATATTTTCCATTCACAGAAAGGCTATCTATCAGCTTCTGTAATATATATACTCACCAAACCTTCTGCGTGACATACATTTGATATATAATATTGATTCAATTTGGCTGTATAACGAGTAATAGTCAAACAGTTTTTTTTTTAATTATTATCATTCATAGGACATTGTTTTTTCCCCTAGGAATAAGTATGCATCATCCCTGGGAGATGGGGGAAGGGTGGATAAAACTTTTCACTATAATTATCTTTCAAAAGAATTCGATATCACCTTTAAAACGAATAATTGAAACATCGTTTTCTGATGATTTAAAACAAATTTACCGTTTTTTTTTTTTTTTTTTTTTTTTTTCATTTGTAATAATAATAATAATAAACCCTTAGAAAAATACATTTTCTAAGATCTTCTATACAGCATAAAAATTATTGTCTTCTGTCATGAAAATCTATGCATTCCCCAGACCCAAAGTTTAGATACAAAAAGCTAATCACGGATGTTATTGAATAAGTAATATAGTGCTTTACGCGAGTTTCAAAGAAAATCACGGGAAAACTCCGAAAACCTAAGTCGACGAGCGTGACTAGGAATCGAAGCCAACACTTCCCGTCTGTAAGGTTCGAGAGTAGGACCTCGCGGTCAATACTCATCGGGAAGTTACAGAATGAGTTTTTTTCTTCTTTTCTTTAAGCATAATTTTAAACTTTTATTATATTTTATTTATGATTCTATTTAAGTTTAAATGTTACTGATAAATTATCAATATTGATAATGTTGTTAAATCGTTACTCTGTTTGATTGTTCTTATTTTATTTTATTTATTTTCACTGAATATTTTATTCAATACTAAAATATACACCAAAACAAAATATGCTTTTCCGTTTTATTCGAGATTTTAAAATGGAAAAATAAAGTGATCTCATAAGTTTTTCAAATACTTTATAAAAATTTAAATAATTGTTTAACTCAGCTCCATTTTTCCTTAAAATATTGACCATATGTTTCCTACAGCTATAAATGCTTAATAAATTTATGTTTCAAACGTTGAACTTTGAAACATGATTATTCCGGATGTAACAAGGGAAGAGCAGATGAAACTGACATCTGTGGATTGCATTTATTTAATTCTCGCTGACTGTGCAAATTCAAAGGTCTTGGGAATGTCGTGCCGTTATGTGAAGCGGTAATTTTAAAACGTGTAATGTAATCTGTTTTGTTCAGTTTTCGCGTTATAATGACTTGGATAAGCTTTAGAAAAGGTAAAAATGTAATATTTTTAACCTGTAATAGTCTCTATTTTCTATTTATTAAAGTCTTATTTTAATATCAATTAAACAATCATTTTCATATCTGCGTAAGTTCTTAAGCCTAACATTTGATACTTGTAAGTAGCATTGTATCGCAGAAAAAACTGCTCCTGTTACAGAAAACCGCTTAGAAATTATGGATTCATTTTATTAATTCAGTCTTCTGAGATGGAAATTGTTAAAATGACTGTTTTTGGTTATTATGCTTCTGAATGAAGTAACATAAAGAATTTAAAAGATGAGAGCTAATTTTAAGTGAATGCCCTTCCAGACTGGTCATTATGTATTTTAAAATGCTAGTTGGAAGGGTGTTTTCTTGGAGAAATTCCTATGAAGAAAATGAGGAAGGTATGTAATTCTTTTTTTTTCTTTTCTTTTTAAATTCTGAAGTATTTATTTAATGTTTATATGATAATATATATACAATCTAGGTTATGCAAATTGCATATTTTTAAAATAATATCCTAAGTTTCACCGACTTACAATTTTAAATATCTCTTTACTGTTATTTATTAAATTAAATATATGAAATTGTTTAACTGCATAATAAAACAAAGATTCAATTCAATTTTATTCCACATCTTTATAAAAAAAGATATTCTGCTTAAAAAAAAGGACGATTTACTATATTATTTATTAATATTAATAATATTTACATTTATCAATTATTTAATATGCCATGATCGCATAATTACATCAAATGAGGTAAAAATTGCGTTGACTCAATTTAAAGAAATTTAAACATTTAAAAAATACCAATTACATTGCCATGTGGAATAAATTTAAATACCTGCAAACATCATTTTTGTAAACTGCTGCTGTAAACTGAAAATATGTATGCACACATGCACTGAAATTTAAAAATATGAAGTATGTTAAATATTTTAGAAAAATATTATGATTAAATATATATATATATGTATTTAAGTATTTGGACATTTTAAAAATTTCCTCCTTCTAACTAATTTTTAATTTTTTGTTTTAATTTCTTATTATTATAAATTAACAATATATTCTAAACTCAATTATATATTATTTTAGCGGTGTATTGGTACATTCATTTTTGAAATTATTTTTTATGTTGAAATATTAAAACTTTCTATAAACTTCAGCATTCAAATATATTTATAAACTATCCACGGACTTACAAAGTAGTACCCAGAAATGTTTAGAATATACAGGGTGCAAAGTCGAGAGCAGGCCTTTATTTGGGCAACAATTGGTCTCAAACGTCCTTCAATAAGAAAATGTATTTAAAAAAAAAAAAATGTAAGAATTCATTATATGACATGTTTAAATTTAAAAAATCAATTTACTAAAAATCACAAAATCTGATAATTTTTATACAATTTTCATGACACTAATAGTGTAAGTTGAGTTCTAACCTAAAAAATATAACACAAAAAGTTTCACTTTTGTGCACCCAAAATTGTCTGAGATAGTTAGTTTCAAAATTTAGGATTATTTCGCATTTTCTCGGGCTTTATTAAAAAGTCAATGAAAAATTCTTTAATAAACCCAGGGAAAATGCAAACAAAGTCCAATTAGGATTTTTAAACCGATCCCTTATTGAAGGCCGAAATATGTTAGAAAATCCAAACTTTAAATATCATGTTCCATTTTGGGAGAATAGAAATGAAACTGTTTGTTAGGAAGAGTGTCAGTTTTCTAAATATGATTATAGGGATCTGGGACTATGTAAAAATTTAGTTTTTGCAATTTTGAAAAAATAGATATTTTAAATTTAAACATGTTATACCACAAATGCTCATATTCTTTAAAACATTTTGTAACTGAAACTATATATTTGCGACCAATAGTTGCGGAGATAAAGGTATTCTCGTCACAATGCTTTGCACCCTGTATTAAAAAAAAAAAACACGTATATATATATATATATATATATGTATGTATAAATGAATTTTTAATCTTAGTTAAAGCCAAGCAACAGGTATAAGATCCCTGAAACCACATAGGTCAATGAGAAGAAAATTACAACAAATTTAAATAACCTGGGGAGACTGATTGTGATTTATTGAAACATTTATATTTTATTTATTGGTTTTTATTTTATTTAACTTCAGTCTAATCTTAAATTTATTCCTATATTGTTAGTTGCAATTTTAATAATTTTGCCGGTGCGTAAAAACTACATGAAACTCAAATCAAAAGATACAAACAAGCAACGAGGAAATAAAAAATTAAGACAGCATTTTAAACATTTTTTGTAGGAAAAGCTTAGAATGGTAGAAAAAAAAAAAAAAAAAAAAAAAAAAACTCGTCAAGGGTGACCCTTTTCGTCGTTGAGCACCAATATACGATTTCGTTCGTTA
Organism: Salticus scenicus; assembly: GCA_963930645.1. Lineage (NCBI taxonomy): Eukaryota > Metazoa > Arthropoda > Arachnida > Araneae > Salticidae > Salticus > Salticus scenicus. The sequence continues at coordinate 142,104,074 of OZ005654.1, forward strand.
GCAGCTATAATAGCAAATTGCTAGCTGGCACCCTATCGTACAAGAAATTAATTGAAGTTAGAAATGAAGAATAAATTGGAATAAATTATTTACTTCAAGAAATCAGAGAATCAAACAGAAAACAACCATGAAAAACAAACATTAATCATAGGATGACGCATTCGGAATCACAAGGATTAAAACAAGCAAAATAAATCAAGAGTTTAGTTGTATATAGCAGATGAAGAATAATGATACAACACAGCAACAGGGATATAAATTACTTTTTTTTAAATTCAAATATTGTTTGAGAAATTTTAACATACTTACTATTCCTTTAATTTCAACGTATATGCATGAAAAATTCCATATTTTATGACTGTAATTCCCAAAAAGTGTCATAACGTGCCTATATCCCTTTAAAAAATTCCTTAAATTTTTGCATTTTTAAAAAATTTCTTTTTTCCCCTAATCTGAAGATAATGGCGTTATAGTATTAATTAAGAAACTTTGAATAAACACCATAAAATGCAAGAACTCGCAACTGCTACAAACAAAGCACGGCTGCTACAAACAAAGCGGCAACGCATTCCACACACTCAACGTGCTTGTTTGCAGCTCTCGTGCCTACAATGTTCGCCTGATGAAGGGTTGTGTCTTCTTTTGACCCGAAACAGTTGGTGCGAGTTCTCGCATTTTATGGTGTTTATTCAAAGTTTTGTAATTAATACTATAACTTCATTATCTACAGATTAGGGAAAAAAAGAAATTTTTAAAAAATGCAAAAATTTAAGAAATTTTTTAAGGTATAAAGAGACGTTATGACACTTTTTGGGGAAAGCTGTCATAGAATATAGAATTTTTGATGCATATACGTTGAAATTAAAAGAATAGTAACTATGTTAAAATTTCTCAAACATTATTTGAATTGAAAAAAAAAGTAATTCATATCCCTGTTCATGTGTTGTATCATTATTCGTCATCAGCTATGTAATTTTTACTTCTAAACGCTCGTACTGAGGGGATTTTTTTATAATGACGTCACATTTTTTTTTTTTTTTAACTACACTATTTTAGAACGTTTACAGTACGTTTTCTGGAACGTTCTGAAAATGTGTATAACGTTTTGAAAACGTTCTAAAAACGTTTAGAACGTTCTGAGACCGTATACATAGAACGTTCTCAGAACGCTTCTATAACACCGATGGTGATAGTTACACGTTCATTGAACGTTCTCTGAACCGTACTATTGTACGTCTTCAAGATGGACAGATAGACGTCTATAACACGTTCAAAGTGAACGTTCTTAGAACGTGTTTGCAGAACAATTTTTGAACGTTCAGAGAACGTTTCGGTGCTGCTTGGGAAGGTGTTTCAGTTTAGAGCAACTGAGTGATAAAGATGAGCCACTCAAAATCATGTCTGTTATTTGTCATATCTGTCTCGTTATATTTTTCTTTATTAAATATAAATTATTTTTACTTTGGTTAAAAGTTTCATATCATGCATAAGCAAGATATAAGATATATCGGCACACCTAAATTTATTAAGATAAATTAATATTTATTACTTGAAATCGATCAAGAAAGTTGTTGTCATACCTGTCACAAATGAAATTATTACCGAATATAAATCTTCACAGGTTTGTTTGTAAGAGATACGAAAATTTGGTTACCATGGAAATTAGAAATAACTAACATACTTGCATGTACTTTTTTAGGTAAAAAAATTTTAGAATAAATAATAATAATGACATAAATGAATGAATAGCGTTTATTGCATTTTGTTCTTTTATGTGTAGGAAAAATAATATAGCGTTTAAATTCAAAATATTAGTCACTTTCAAAACATTTGAATCATGTTCTTCATCAGTCTAAGAACATGATTTGACAAGGATTTATTTAGCAAAACAGTATTAAGCGTATTATATATATATATATATACATAGAAATTATTGCTAGTGCTCGAATAATTTTGCTGCCGACTGTAGTAGATCAAAATTGTGACGGCATGTCACCGGATCACCACTAGGAAGGATTCCAGACTAATCTCTGATCTCCTGTAAGGCGATGACCGAATTAATTGTTTCTTATAACTGAAACTTATGAGAAAATAAGTTTCAGTTCTACGGTGAAATGAGAAAAGATTACCTGCAGACACTAATTTTTCCTGCGGTTTGAATAATTCAACAAATATATCAAAAACATCTGTTATGTTATGTTATGTTATGTGTTTTTCAAGTTTTGAGTGAACTGCTGATTAAACTTCAGATTGTTAAATATTCCTGGTATCGAATTTACACCATTTAATTTTTACTATTTTTTTCTTTTATTATTCTTTTAGAATATAATGTAATAAAAAATTAGGAAGCACAATCTACAAATCAATCCCCCGAAACACACATCTTTAATCTCGATGAAGAGAAAATGTTCACAAAATTTGATTAACGTGAATAAAACGAGTATTTTCAGCTTTCTTACTAATATAATTGAATTACTTTTGGATATTTGTAGGGGGGGGGGGGGGGGGACTTATGCTTGCTAGATAAAATAATAATTAAATAAATCAGCCTGTAAAAACTGATGTAGTTTTTAGAGCAGTTTTTCTTAAATGAGTAATATTTCCTAATGTGAAAGAAATTCTTTAGGAATTTTAGTAAATATATCTTTAAAATATACTTCTTTTGGAGACTTCTTTGGTAGATATATATGAGTATAATCTTCTTTAATTTCAATTTATTAGATTTACATTTCATATCTATTTTTACCCTTAACCTCATAAAAATATTAATAACTTTTCGATTTGAAAAATTTTTAGCTAACTTTTAAATGATGAACATTTATTACGCAATATTGCGACGATAAGTCGACTCAAATAGTTACTAAAATTAATATGAATGGTTCTAATACTTTGTGTGTGTGTATGTGATTTACATAACAAAAAATTCAGGTATGTAACAATCACATGACGTCTGTTATCCACTACTACACATATTATAATGTTTTTTTTTTTTTTCAGATAGTGTGGTAAGATGACATAAAGATGACATTACCAATCAGTCCCCGTACTATTTTTGTGTTGTAGCAAAGTAATACAAGCGTCGTACCATAGCCTCCTAAACTAGATGCCTTCTGCGCGGCTCGGAAACTTGGAAACAGGCAGCACCACCTGGTACAGATTGCGTGACTTTTTTATTCAACAGCCACCAAAAAATTTTAAAAGTGCGATTTGATATACATAAAAAGCGAATAGAATCAAAGAAACGTCGATTATATATATCCTATATCACTTCTTAAAATTATTGGTGAAAGTTGAATAGAAAAAGTCGCGCAATCAGCACCAGATTGCGCTGTCTACCGCTTAAATTGTTACCAAGTTTCCAAGCCACATGGAAGGAATCTAGTTTAGGAGGCTATGGTTGCACAGAGAGAGAGATTTCTACAAAAGAGAATTTCTACAAGTTTTACAAAATTCAGTAGAACCGTTCTTTTAAACACCAATTTCGGTGATCTAAAATTGAAATACCCAACCAAAACGCCAAGTAATTTTCCTATAAAAATATGGTAGTACATATAAAAAGAAATCAAAAAGGAGTAGCAAATATTAAGAAAATCGTCATAGCCGTTTTTGCGATACTGACTTTAAGCCCCATTTTCGATTTTTACACAAACTTGGTAAACTGATATCTTCACCTAAAACTAGGCTCACCAGATCAAAGCACCTTTATAACAGAGAAGCGTTAAAAATTGCTACAATTATCCAATTAGTATTTTTTCATTCCTAATAAATAAGGACTAAAAATAAAGTATTATTGATTAATAATTTACTTTCTACAATTTTTTAAAACTTAGAAAAATGACGTCAAAATAAAGGAAGTCCCCAGATGTTCCCATAAAATGGAGACATTTGGTCAGCTTACCTAAAACCAATAATTACATAGGAAAAGACATCAAAGAGGAATATGATTAACATGGTGCGTTTGGAGAAAATACGTAGAGCCATTTATAAAGCATTCCTTTTATATAGATTTCGGTGACCGAAAACGAGGATAATTTGTAAGAGATAGAGAGGAAAAATCGTGGAAATCGAGAGGAAAATTTAAGCGAAAAATCGTGGTTTAATTCCTGGCGAAGTCTCTATTCGTTATTTTGTTTTATTTTTATTTTATCTAAAAATAATTATAGTTTTCGCATCATATTTTTATATACATTCTTTCTTTAACTTAGTTTAAAGAAAATATTACACTGCTAAATTTTAGCATATAAAGTACTAATATTTCTAAAGATGCTAAGGTCCACTTACGACAAGTGAAATATCGAAGTTAAAAATTTTAGTTTCACAATAACTATTCATTAAAAAATTTAGAAATGGAAGATAGCATTATAATGAAAAATTAAAACCTTTGAAGTTATGTCACTTTAACTTTCGATTTATTTGTTTTATTTGTTCATAATTAATGCTATTAATCAAAGACAGATTTTAACATTTTTCTAGTGAAATATTTCGTTTTATGTATTTACCTACAATATATCTTTGTTTTAAACAATTTAACTAAATTTAATTAAATTAAGTTAAGCAAATTAAATTACTTAATCTTTGACTTAAGTTTTATATTTTGTACTTTTTATATTTCGTATTATTTATGCATGAGTATCTAATATACTAGTATATAATGTTTATAATGTTTTCTTATATAACTTTCTTATAAAAATTTAAGCGAAAAATCGTGATTTAATTACTGGCCATGGCCAAGACTCTATTCGTTATTTTATTTTTATTTATTTATTTTATTTTATTTTTCTAAAAATAATCATAGTTTTCGCATCATATTTTTATATACATTCATTATTTAATTTAGATTAAAATATATATTACACTGCTAAATTTTGTCATATAAAGTACTAATATTTCCACAGATGCTAAGTATTCCAAGTGAAATTTCGAGGTTAAAAATTTCAGCTTCACAATAACTATACATTAAAAGATTTAGAAATGAACGATAGTATTATAATGAAAAATTAAAACCTTTGAACTTATATCACTTTAACTTTCGATTTATTTGTTTTATTTGTTCATAATTACTGTTATTAATGAAAGACATATTTTAATATTTTTATAGTTAAATATTTCATTTTATGTATTTATCTACAATATGTTTTTGTTTTAAATAAATTAGGTTATTTAAAAATTAAATTAAGTTAAACAAATTAAATTACTTAATAATTTAATTTTTATAATATCTACTTTTTATATTATGTATTATTTATGCATAAGTATCTAATATACTAGTTTAATAATTAGTTAGGTTTGTGTTTTTTAAATATTACGAAACCGAACTGGAAAATAATTATTGTATAAACTAAGTATTATCTCTAGATTTTCTGTTGACTTTCAAGTAAAACAGATTTTGTTTAAATTTCCTTTGCGAAAAAGACAAGTGAAGTAAATAACTTGATTAAACAACTTTTGGTCACGTAGTCGTTCAGTTTCTGAAAATAATGTAAGAAATTCTCTAGATTATAAGAAGATTTATATTTTTAAACGTTTCTTACACAGCAAATTTTATATTTCTTTAAAAGCATTTACCTTAAATTTAAAATAGTTTTTCAGTAACTATTTAATGACCGTGCGTATAACAAATATTATAAATTTTTTCTTATAAAATACACTCTATAACAAAAAAACGACGCACCAAGAAGAAGTGGGTAGAAAAATTGGTCGATGGGGTGGAATGGGTGGTCCGAATGGGACAAAAATCGGTAGATGTGATGTACATGTGGAGAAAAACAATTGATTACAGTTTCAGAAAATTTGAATGATTTAATCAAGAGAAAGCGCCTCACAAAGTAAACAAGTCAATAACGCGTTGGTCCACTTATGTACGCAGTTATTCGGCTTGGTATTAATTAATAGAATTGGCAGATGTGCACCTGTGAAGTATCGTGCCAAATTCTGTTCAATTGTTGCATTAGACTGGTAAAATTACGAACTGGTTGTAGGACCCTTTTTATGATGCTCCAAACGACCTCAGTGGAAGAGAGATCTGGCGACTGGTCTCAACCCCATTTCACTGAGCCGCCTATTAAGGGTATTTGAAGTCACTGAAGTACCAGTTGCACATAGGATCGACGATAATGATGAATTGGTGCTTGATTCCATCAAAACCTGTATGTATGTAAATTTGTGTCTAGTTTGCATTACTCCTTCTTGGTGCGCGCCACTTTTTTTTGTTATAGAGTATATCCCCCCCTCCCCCCTTCCAAAAAAACCCTAAATAATCAAAAAAATCTAATGTAATATAAAAATTGGTATAAAAGCTTATTTAATTCTTTACACAATAATATTCTCAATACACAAAAAATTTCGACGAATTATTTGACTATGTCGCTAATTTTGCTCTACGGCAGTTTTAGGTGGTTTCTTTTGAAGAAGGGGGATTGTGGAGTAGGGAGATTGTTTGCGATTATTTGACAGTTCTTTAGTTTGGTGAGAATTGACTACTCGAAATCCCTAAGCCTGGATGAAGTGCCCTGGAGGAGTAGTGTTCTAATGGGTTTCTCTTTCTCAAATAATATGAACTGAACTGAGAAATAATAATAATATGTATTACTTTTATTTTCATTTTTATTATATTATTTTATTATTATTATTGTTGCTATTTTATTTTATTTTATTTTATTTTGATTAAGCAATATCTCATGAATTTTCTGTTGACTTTCAATTAAAACTTTTTTTTTTTTTTTTAAAGGACTATTAGTCTCAATATTTTGCGGTGTCATTTTTCGATAGTTGGACATTTATCGAAATAATTGTTCGATAGTTGAACATTTATCGAAATCTAAAATCTATCGAAAATATAATTGAATAATTTGAAAGCGGTGTTATAATTTGAAAAAAATAAAAAATAAAAAAAAATAAAAACTAATAGTCCTCCGTCCTAAACTAAATTCTGCTTTTACCAGCATTTCATATTTTTTTTTTTTTTTTTTTTTTTTTTTTTGAAAGAAAAAGAAAAGAAAAGAAAATTAATAATAATCAGTATCGAAACGATGAAGAAATCAGTATCGAAGAAAGCAACGATGTTGGTTGCATTTTGTTATATAGTTTGAATTTTTAAATTTTACAGAAGTAATATCTACCGTAGGAATATTTTCTTATGTTAAAACTATAGGGAATTGTTATGCTATCCAAGCGAGTTTCTGAGACAACCACGGAAAACTTCGAAAGGCTATAGAACAACGGTCGCGAACTGTGTTCGAAAGTGGGAGCAGCATATTATTAAACACATGAAAAAAAATATTTTAAAATAACGTTTGTTAAACTTATCTTTCTCTTTTAATATTTCACATTTTAAACAAATACATATATTTTGTATACAATTAAATTCTTTTCTTCACACAACAATAACTAATTTAGTTAGTATCACATAGGAACTTAGACCAAATACATTAAATTATTCTGGAATCTATACTGGAATATTTAGTGTAATGTATTTCAATACATATTGTTAAATTTAGTTTCACAGTGATTTCTAGAATGGTTTGCTATCTCCATATCTGTTATAGACTGTTTTCTGACTTGTTGTCAATTAGCGTTGAATAAATTAAATCGTGATACATATGTTAGATCCAACAGATATTTTCAATTAAACCTTTAGTACATTTCAGATTTTGAACCAATTATATGAAGTTAAACAAAAATGTTTCAGTACAGATAGGAATATTTAACTTGATATGCAAATTAATATATCTTATCTAAATTGTCATAGTATGACAAACGTAAAAACGGAGAAAGTAACAACAATTCGTTGATTGATAAAATGTCTGAATTGTGCATATCTGCGTAGCACATAGCACCGTTTGTGACACAAAATTTATGTATCAAGAAAGTATTTTATGTCGGACTGTATACGATCTATAAAAGAAGAAACTATGCCACGAACATTTCTTGAAAAAAAAAATTCTAGATTTAAAATAATAATAAAAATAAAAAATTGTGCACAGTTACACAGTTTTGTACACAGTTTTTATATACATCTATATTTTTGGTATTCATATTAGATTCTTTAAAATTTTATATTATATGCAAATTTTTCAGGGATTTATTTCCGACATTTTTGTTTGAGATACAATTTCAAGCTGATTTCAATATAAATAAAATGCTTATTTATTTTATTTATTATTTTAAAATGAAAAGAAACTTTATTTATACGAAAAGAAACTCTAAACAGGTATAATTATGTTCTTTTGAATTATAAGTGTGTTGGAGAAAATAAACTGCTCAGTAAACGAAAAAAAAAAAAAAAAAAAAAAAAAAAAAAAAAGTATCAACCACTTGAAGAGAAACAATTTTAGACAGTAAAATCGAATATATCCTTTTTGTGGGTGTGGGTGTACGGCCCATAAACGAATAATTAATAATTTTCATAGGAATTATTCTTTCGATAGGAAAAATGCTTTTGCGGTTATAAAAATATCTCTGTATTTAATTATTTGTAGTAAATTCTAATGATGTTTCAAATGTATCAATGAGAAAATTTCACATAGACGTAATGTATTCCAGTTCTTTAGTTATTACTTGTATTTGAACTAGTTGACCAATCTCAGTAACACATTTTTAATATTATCTAATGTTATAAAGAATTAGAATGCAGAATTTTGATCTCCTGCTAACAACTTTTTGTGAGTTATTCTGTTATCCATACAAATGCACAAACGAACCACTAAAAACTTGATTTTTGAATTCAGAAGAACTTAAAACATTGAATCATAGCAAAAGCTGAGTTTTGAAAATCTGACTACAAATCGATACTTACTCTGCCATTCATGGAAAAAAACAATAAAAAGAGCATATTCATTTTATCAATACCTGTAGATTAACTATTTGACTTATCTCAGTAAAAAGTTTTAAATATTATCACCATGTTATAAAGATTTACAATACGGAATTTTGACGTCCTGATAAGAAATCTTTATGAGCTATTCTATTATCAGCCACTTAAATATAAACGAACCGCATAAAAACTTGATTTTCAACTTCAGGGCAACTTAAAACAGTGAATTATAGTAAAAACTCAGTTTCAGAAATCCGACCCCAAAGCAATATTTTCTCTATTGTTTATAGATAAATAATCTGGTGTGTCACTCACACAACTTCTCTTATCCTTCATTTCAATACTATAAAGATAGATATGTCTTAAGATCAACAGCGTGCGATAATAAAGTTCAATGTACTTTTAAAATAATTTAAAACTGGTTTAGGAACAGTTTTATTTGACAGGTAATTCTGCGTGAGGATGGCTACTGCCTTCCTGTTCAGTTATAGTGCATACATTTTTTTTTTTTTTTTTTTTTTTAATCAAAGCTCTTATTAATTTGCCTTCAAACTTGCCAATCTCGATCAACCTAATACGGACTTCAAAATACCAAATTTGAATTTACTACAATTATTTGTTTTTAACTTATACTGATAATAGATATACATACAGGTCGACCATTAAAAACTGGGTTTTCATAATCAGGGAACCTCAGAACGTGATATTATACAGGAAAAAAAAACAGGGTTGAAAAAAAATGCTTTGTTTATAGTATGCGTATGAAAAATTAATTTTGCTTCCACAGCAGTGTTTGTCGACATAGTAAAATTTAGCAAAGCATTTCCATCAATTACATTCAACAGAAAAGAACGTTTAGCTTAATTTTGGGTAGCCCTGTATGTTGTCTATAATCAATATTCACTATAAACAATATTGTGCACTTAAATTTAATCTTACTCGAAAAATATCCAACACAAAAGGAATTACAAATTCAGTAATTTCGAATTATAGCCTCAATATATCCAAATACTTTGGGGTAACCCTGTAAATGAATGATGAATGATTTCCTACAACAATCTACAAACATGCCTTTATGCACTTTTATTCATTTCGTTTTGTTTAATTCAGTTTATAGATGTTACACCCCTAGCAGAAATGATCCATCATATTTTGCTCGGTCTTTCATCGATTCCTCGAAATTGGATCGAGTAATAACAAGGATATATCATTTCGAGAGCATCTAAGATCGGTTTTCAATAAGAAAAAATTCACCAAAAAAAAACTATTGAACCGATGACAAATCACGTGAAAATTCGATAGAAATCCTGTCTTTCAATCGGCTTTTCATCATATCAGCCTCTAAAATTCATCGGGTTCCGATCATCGGATTCAACTCTTTCCGATGAGTCATTTTAGATGAACTGCCGATGAGGTTCATTACTTTTGATGAGATTTCGAGTATCGGCCGCTCACACGTTCCTTGTTCGTCAATAAGAGGCCGTTCAGTGGCCGATTACATTTTGCTCCTAGAGACTGTAACCAGAAATTCCCCCTATAGATGTAATGTATTTGAATTCTCTTGGATGTTCCTGTACACGTACTCTTTGCTTGATATCAACGAAAGGTTTAGTGTAGCATCCTTATATGATACACATTTCGAATACCAAGTTTGGACTTTCTGCTATTATGTATTCTTGAGTTGTGCTGATAACAGACAGACACACACACACGCGCGCACACACAGAGACCAACCACTAAAAACATACTTTTTGGCTTCAGGGGGAACTCAAAACGTGTAAATATAATAAAAACTCACTTTCCAAAATTTGACCCAGAAACAATACTTTCTTTTCCATATATAGGTGTAAGAGAAAGTATAAAAAATTAAAAAGGCCATCTTCATTTTATTAATACCTGCACTTTAACTGTTTGACTAATCTAAGTATAAATTATTAAATATTATCATCTTGTTATAAAGATTTAGAATACAGAATTTTGACCCTCTTGCTAACAACTGCTTGGGAGTTATTCTGTTAACTGTCATACAAACGTACAAATGAACTGTTAAAAGATTTACGAAATCATGAAAATTTAAAACATTGAATTATAGCTCAGTTTCGAAAATCTGACTCCAAATCAATACTCCCTCAGCTGTTTATAGATAAAAACAGTAAAAAGGGCATCTTCTTCTTATTAGTATCTGTATTTTAACTATTTGACTAATTTCAGCAAAAAGTTCAAAATGTTTTTACCATGTTATAAAGATTTAGAATACGGAATTTTGATCTCCTGCTGACAACTGTTTCTGATTTATTCTGTTATCCATACAAACGATAAACGAACTACTAAAAACTTGATTTTCGAATTCAGGAAAACTTAAAACATTGAATTATAGCAAAAGCTCAGTTTCGAAAATCCAACTCCAAATTAATACTTTCTCTGTCATTTATGGATACAAACATAAAAAGGGCATCGCCATTTTATCAATATCTCTACTTTTATTATTTGACTTATCTAAGTAAAAAGTTTTAAATATTATCACCATTAAAGATTTAGGATACAGAATTTTGAATTTTTAGTAAGAACTGTTTAATAGTTATTTTATTATCAGCCACCAAAACTCACAAACGAACCGCTAAAAACTTGATTTTCGAATTCAGGAGAACTTTAAAGAATGAATTATCGATTAAATTAAAGATTGAATTGGCTCATTTTCGAAAATCTGGCTGCAAATCAATACTCTTTCTGCTATTTTATACACAAAAACAGTAAAAAGGGCCTCTTCTTCTTATTACTATAAGTATTTTAACTATTTGACTTACCACAGTAAAATGTTTTAAATATTATTACCATGTTATACAGATTTAAAATACGGAATTTTGGTTTCCTGCTAACAGCTGTTTGTGAATTAGTCTGTTATCAGCGATACAAACATACAAAAGAGCCGCTAAAAACTTGATTTTCAAATTCATGAGAAGTTAAAATACCAACTTATAGCAAAAGTTCAGTTTCAAAAATCCAATTCCAAATCAATACTTTCTCTGCTATTTATGGATAAAAACAATATAAAAAGCATCTTCTTTTTATTTATATCTGTATTTTAACTATTTGACTTATCTCAGTAATTGTTTTAAATATTATCACCATGTTATAAAGATTTAGAATACGGAATTTTGACCTTCTAATAAGAGCTGTTTAATAGTTATCTTCAGACAGTAGTTTAGATTTCTTTAGGCAGTAAGATTAATAAAAATCTGTAGTATGCATAAACTAATTTTTATATTCCTACTTTGTCTGATACTTATTTTATGAGTTATTAAATTGATATGCTTAAGAACTGCATGCAACTTAAAGACTTGTGCTTTACTTATTCAGTATATTTATAATATACTATTAATTTATTTTACTTATTTTCACTAAATTTATGTTTTTCTTTTTTTTTTTTTTTTTTTTTTGTCATTTATAACTGCAAACTGATTGCTTTAATGTAATAACTATAACGTAAATACTTTAAAATACATTTAAAAAATGTATTTTATGAAATTGTTGTTTTTTATCAAAAAAAAAATAATAATAATAATTAAGAATATTTTTCATATTTAATGATTGCTAAACTGATATGTTACTGAAAAATGCTGTACAACTTTGGAAGCACAACTAATTCATTATTGGCATAAACTTCTCTTATTAATTTTTTACTTTCTCTGTTCTTGCCAGTGTTGGGCATAATTAATTAACAAGTAATTGAATTACAATTGAATTACAATTAAATTACAATTATGATTATTTTATTATCAATCGATTAAAAAGTAATTGATTACAAATAAATTGAATTATTACAAATAAATTTAATAAGTAATTTAATTTATTTGTAATCAATTACTTGTTAATTGATTGACAGTAAAATAATTATAATTGTAAATTAATTGTAATTCAATTGTAATTCAATTACTTTTTAATCAATTATGCCCAACACTGGTTTTTGCTAACGAGTTAAGTTTAAATATAAAAATTACGTACACACAAATATTAAATATATATATATATAATAAAAGATAATATGAAGACCACAAAAAATAATAGTAATAATAATAATAATAATAATAATAATAAACAGAATAAATTTACAAACTATACTGTTTGTTTCCCGATTAGAATCCAATATGCACTACTATTACGGATGAGTCAATTCTACTGCTATTTTATTAAAACAGGGGTAGCAGGAAAGATAAGGGAAATAAAATTTCGAAAATGATCATCTCAGTGATAGTGTCCACTCGTTTTCGAGTACAATGGCTTTTGTTTCTTTTGGACTCGAATTGAAGAATGGACAGTAAATGTATTTATTTACCTCTTTATTTTATTTTATTTTTGAGAATGGGAATGTATCCTTGTAGAATTAATGGAAAAAATTATTATTTTCAATTAAAAACATTATTGAAAACAAATTTCTGAAAAGGCAACTAAATAAATATATGTATTAACAGATTCATAGGTACTAACTTCAGTTTCATAACATATGAATGAAGCAATTAATTCAAATCTGAATATTTTGTAAAATTTCATGGAAACAAACATTTTTCTGAACTATCAACTGGTGCATTATATTCTTAGAATAAATGTATAAATTTCTAATAACTCAAATATATCATTCCTCTCGAAGTAAAATATGTCACGAGATATTTCTTTCAGTAATTCTCTAAACGCCATTTTTCAGTCTTGTCTAAATGAAAATTTCACGCAAGAACGGGACTTGAACACTTTTCAATGACTAAGCATTAGAAATATGACCAATATTAATGGTTGCGAACCAAGTTTTCTCCTTAAAAACAAATGTTTGACAAAGCATCAAGGCACGTGAAAAAATAAAAATTATTAGGTTTAATTTAGTGGCGTAGCACTATATGCACAAAGAAAATCAATTTTATGCCATATAAAAAATATCTTAGAAAGTCCTTTTTTTTGTGTGTGTGTGTGTGTGTGTGTGTTTGTTTAAAAGGAAATGTATCGATAATTTTGTTTCAAATTTTTACAGATCTATTGTTCAATTATTCGTTTTAAAGGTATTGGTAAGTCCTTTAGAAAGATACCTACAAAAAAATCTGTAAAAATAAATTCTATTTCTACATTATTTAATCAATATAATATTTTAATTTCACTTTGAAAAGTTAAAAATAACTTCTTTTTCATCTATATAAAATTTTATATTATACTGCCATATTAAAAATGATGAAAGAAACGGGATGACAGCGCCTCATGCTGAACGAATGATCCCCATATGTAATCAGCACAGATCAAAGTCTAACGGAAGTTAATTCTTATCCAAGTTTGATAGGAATTTCGTTCATCGGTTCGTAAAACACAACGTGCACATACTTTTTTTTTTTCTTTTTTTGATGAACAGACACAGAAATATTTAAAATATTTAAAAATCATTACGTCTCGTAGTTAAATTAAATTTTAATCACATTAAAAACTGAGACAGACAATATGCACTCAAAATATACAATTTAAAACAATAAAAACACAAAATACAAAATACAAATTTAAACGTTTCGAACCTTTTACAGGCCTCTAAATCACTAATTCCTCTAAATCACCTAAATCGTTCGTTACTATTCCTTACTATAAAAATATTTCTGAATCTATTGCCAAAGTTTTACGCACTGTTAATTTATCTGTTTCCTATAAACCCCAATTTTTAATTCGTAATTTCCTTTCTAATTTTAAAACAGTTATCCCCTCTTTTTCCCGTGCAGGTATTATTTATAATATCCCTTGTAAATCTTGTAGTTATGTTTATATTGGTCAAACTGGCCGTTCTCTTCATACTCGAATTAAGGAACATAAAACAAATTTCAAAAACCGTGATATACGTTCGAAAATTGTACAGCATGCCATAGAAACTGACCATTTACCTGATTTTAACAGTACTAAAATAATCATATCTAACTGTTTAAATTATCATTCTAGAATTTTCCTGGAGGACTGGTACACAAATCAACATTTTTCACCCCTTAATGAGGCATGCGCAGTTCCCGATGAATACGTTGTACTCACTTAATGAAAGTCTGTTGTTCTTCTCTGCATTTACATTTGATGTTTTTTACTGATGAGGAGCCTGTAAAAGGCTCGAAACGTTTAAATTTGTGTTTTGTGTTTTTATTGTTTTAAATTGTATATTTTTAGTGCATATTGTCTGTCTTTAGTGCATATTGTCATTTTTAATGTGATTAAAAAAAAAATAGACACAGAAATAGACAGACATTTTCTAAAAGTAGTCTTAGCATTGTTAAGGCATCTCAAACCGTGAAAATACATTTAAAAATGGAGTTTAAAATTTTTTTATGAATCCAACACTTTTTTTTCTATAGCAGAAAATAAAAAAGATAGCTAATTTGTAAAAATTCTTTATATAATAAAAATTATATTAAAATGTACGAAATTAATTTTAAATTAAACAATATTAGAAACGTTTAGTGAGGATCCAAAATCCAGATTCTATAACCTGGGGGCGACTCACATTTATTATTCTTAGCCAGCAGGTGTTAGAAGCACTTTTATTCGGCATATGTTTCTGTATTTCAGTTTAACTTTTCAACCCCACATTTGAATATTTACAACATTTATTTTTATTATTAAAGCAGAAAAGAGTTTGTTATTTAGAGAACTTTCACTTACACTCATTTTTTTTATATTGCTGGACTTAATCGAAATTATCAAGTTGAGTCTGCATATGACCTTTAAAATAAGAAATTCGGATATTTTGTTATTATTTGTTTTTAAGTTGTGCCTATAACCAACAAGCTCACATACAAATTGCTAATAGCTTGATTTTTGTACTCGGTAGATTTAGCAGGTTCGAATTTGACTTCAAATATTATGAAGTATATTATTAAAGTGCGTCTCATATTTATAGAGATAGGTGACTTTTTAAAATAGCAGTTCAAAATATGAAGCAATAATCACGAAAAAAAAAAAAAACACATGGAATCAGAATATGTATTACAACAAATAAATATAATATAGGTATGCAGAATTTTTAAATATATATTAATATATGCTGTTTCAAAATATAAAGTCTTTTCGAGTACTTGGTATTCAAATTCACATTGCGGATCCATTTCTTTGAATTATCTTGAAAATCCTATCAGGCATGCTTAGAGATAGAGTTTGGAGAATGTGTGTCTGTAACGAATACCAAATTTGCTGTACTTGTTCTTTAAGTTATAAAGTGTGAAAAACTGAAAACCATGGACATACATCTCTTGTGTAAGTACTCCACAAAAGTTTTCAGTTGAATTTAGGGCCGATTTGATGGTTGGCCAGTCTATAATAGTAACTTTATTCCACATAAACTAAGCTTTTGTTGAATGAAAAGTGTGAATCAACGCATGGTGCTGTTTAAATGTCCAGCCCCCACCCCGTAAGGTATTTTGTAATCGGAAATTGGAAGTAAATTGCTTTCAGGACATTTTAATAATCCTAAGAGTAATGCCGACCATTAAGAAAACCAATATGAACAATATCCGTTGTTCCGTTGAAACAGAACGCATCCGACACCCTGAGAGAACATTCTTCTTTTACTCGACAAAAGAACTCACGAAGTTCTTGACGTTGGACAGGTGAATGGTTAAATGTTAATAGGTCTTCAGAAAAGAAAATATATTCAGTTTAGTTGGCTCTAATGGTTGGGCATACTATTTTCATGATCTACAATGAGAGTTCTTTTGTTGACAAAAAGGAGGAGTTCTCTCGTGGTGTGGGGCGTGCTCTTTTCCAACGCAACAACGAATGTTGCTGATGTTACTTTTATTAATGGTCGACATTGCTGTGAGAATTATTAAAATGTCTTCAAAAGCAATATACTTCTAAATTAAAAATATCTTAGCTAAGGTTTAAGGGGGGGGGGGGGGGAAGGCTGGAAATTCCAACAGGACGATGCGTCACTTTACACTTAATTTATGCAGAATCCAGTTATTTTTATTGAACAGCCAGACATCAATCCAGACCAAAATCAAATTGAAAACATTCGGGGAGTATGCCCGTGGTCTTCAGTTTTCCACTATTCATTAATTAAAGCAACAAGTAGAGCAAAGTATGCCTGATAGGATTTTCAAGATAATTCATAGAAATTGATAAAAAATTTGAATTTAAATACCAAATACTCGAAAAGTCTTTATATTTTTAAGGTAGCTTATTTTTCGTTTTATTTTTATTTTATTTTATACAGAAATTCTGCAAAATCTATTGTATATTTATTTGTTGTAATACATTTATAATTTTGGTTCCATATATATATATATATATATTTGTGTGTGTGTGTGATTATTTCTTCATATTTTAAACTGTTATTTAAAAATAAAAATATGGTGTCTCGATAATTCTCTAATAAAATATACAATGTAAATTTTATTTTAAGTTTACAAATTTTATCTGTTTTATCTTAAATATAACAACCGTTTTTTTTTTTTTTTTAAGGGGGGGGGGGAGGTATTTATATATATTTAGCAACTCAAACGCACCTTCTTTTCTGAATTAACATGTAGAAAGGAATTTCTTTCAACAATTTTTAGAACCATTAGTTATCTGATCTAAATAAAATTATCATTTTAAGATCGAAAGTTTTGCAAACTTTTGAATGGCGATGTGTCATTATCTACCACAAAAAATGACACCTTTTGATACATTTAATAAATGATTCTGTCGCCCTAATTGAGAGCTTTTTTGAGAAAAAAAGGGAAGGTTTTCATAAAAATGATAAAGAATATTATTCGAGTTTTAATTAACATTGTTTCTAAATTTATTAATTTAATAAATAATCTATTTATAGTATGAGAATTATCTATCCTTTAATAAAAAGAAACTTTACTTAAGCAATTTAGCAAAATAATATATATGTATATGTATATATATATATATATATATATATATATATATATACACATTAATCTGCTTATTATTCATTAACAATAAAATTATACGCCAAATGTCTAATTCGCTTATAATATGACTAACCCTACCCCGCCCAGTGAAAATTATTTTACAAAGAAAGCCTGTCAAAGTTGCTATTTTTATTTATCTGTTAGCAGTCCTAAGTGTAACATTATTTACAAAACTTATCTTAAAGTAAAAATTAGTTTTAAATAATTGAAAGATATATTTCTTCTTCAGTACAAATTTAAACGCAAGATATTATTTCTATGGTTTTACCAAACATCATTTATCAAGTGGAGCCATCACGTCACAAACTTGGAGGAGCAGGTATAAAATACATGATCATTTTTCACGGCGGAGAATGGCAACTTTGTACTATTTTTTTTTTTTTTTTTTTTGTGAAGCTATTTAGCATTCTAAAAAAAGGGTAAAATTTGAAACAAGATTTTGGTCTTTGTATATCAAAGATAAAATATATTAAACTTAAATTTAGTTTATATCATCTAAAAATTACTTTTAAAGAAGTAATTCGCAATGATATAATATTTCTATTTCTATTGGCAAGCTTAAGTAAAAAATGCGAATAATAGAGCACAATAATAACACAAATATACAAAAACGATGTTGATAAAATTTGGTTTTGTAATTTTAGCTGATACACATTTTTTTTTTTTTTTTTTTTTTTTTTTTTGTGTGTGTGTGTGTGTGTGTGTGTGTGTGTGTGCGTGCGTGCTGCAATTAAAAATGAAGCAAAATTTTCTCTATCACTAGTTGATTTTTGTCCATATAAAGATCTACCAAAACAATTTATTCATTTTCCTAGTTTCTGGTGTGTCTCCATGATTAAACATACTATAAAAGTTAGCATATAATTATGGAGTCACGGAAGAAACTGCATCGGTAGACGCCTTGAATTGACAAAAATCTATACGTGATAGAGAAAAACTGGCTTCATTTTCGGTTTCACCAAAAAACATAAATATCAGCCAAAATTATCAAATTAAAATTTTACATGTAGACCCATGTAATAATATATATTTTTGACAAAATTTAATTTAGTTCTAAGGGATCTATTTCATTTCAAAATCATAAAGCATGTGGTTTATAAAATTATTGATTTAGCCCAGCATTTACTTTTCCTTCTCTTTTAATCACCTAAGTAGCCAATTTTTCCTTTTTACTTTCTGCTATATACATAAGAAAGTAATCGTTCCGTGGAAATTTCCTACTTCTGAATTCGATGAACATAATAGGTAACATTTTTAATAGGTAATGAAACCAATTTGTCCATAAAAAAAAAAAAAAAAAAATGTGCCTGCGTGTGTGCATTAGCAAAACTCTTTGGATACTGCTATGCTGCATTTTTTTTTTTTTTTTTTTTTTTTTTTTTGAGGATGTATCTCAGCTTCTATACTGTGTTAATGCACAAAATTTAATACGTAAGATGACCATTACTATAAAAATTTCAGATTTAATGTGGGGGTATAACTGTCGACATCTGGTGCTGCTATGCTGCAATTTTTCCTGTTTGTGGGAAGGTTACAGTTCACTCTCAGCTTCTGTGATACATAAATTTCACAATTATAATATGTACAGTGATTAAAGAAAATACGCAGATGTTCATAAGTGATGCTATATTTAATTACCGCTTGCAAAACTGCTTATTTTAAACACCAATTTTAATAATTTTTATTTTTATAAAGTTGCTGATGTTTTCTTTCATGCTTCTTTTCCATATAAAATAGATATACAAAATTTCAATTTTTATTTTTCCAGATTCTGTAAAAAGGCTTGTTTGAACCCCCGCTAATGTAAATCTTTCATTTTCATTATAACACATGCTTTACAAAGCCAGAGACCGGCAAAAATAGATTTTTTCTAAATACATAAAATATAAAAATTAATATAAACAATCAAATATCACACGCAAGCATAATTACATTTTTAAGAAGTATTAAAAAATATTTTCTTATTTTAGTAATAAAAGTTTTATACAAAATTACAAAGGTCAAATGTTAGATGGCATATTATTTACAAAAGTATAAAAAGAGTCTGCAATAAATCAAAGTTATCTCTCTCTTTTAAGACTAACATAAACCAAAAATATATCACTTTCAGTACTTTCCTAAACATCATTTGTCAGTCTGGCCTAAATGGATTCATCGCGCAAGAAAAACTACTGGCACTTTTCAATGAATGGTCATCCATGAAATGGTCATTATTTATCTTCTTTTTAATACATATTTTTATGTTTATGA
Source organism: Salticus scenicus (assembly GCA_963930645.1). Classification (NCBI taxonomy): domain Eukaryota; kingdom Metazoa; phylum Arthropoda; class Arachnida; order Araneae; family Salticidae; genus Salticus; species Salticus scenicus. The sequence goes on from OZ005654.1 coordinate 142,124,063, forward strand.
ATGACGTCATCACGCCTTGAAAAATCGTAATCGACAAGTTTAATTAAAAAAAAAAAAAAAAAAAATGTTTTCTGCTAGTGTTAATGTATTTAAAAGTACCGTTTGCAAGGAAGATGATCAAGTTTGAATTAAAACTTCACCTTATTATTTGATTTTCAAATTATAGCATTTTTTTTTTTTTTTTTTTTAATATGTTTTGCTTTTGATTTTCTCATACTTAATTGCTTGAAATTTAGAAAAATACTGTGTGATTAAATTTAACGTTCTGAAAAGGAACTTGGTAATATTTAAAAAAAAAAAAAAAAAAGTGATAGTATAGTAGGTGATCATGTTATTAGAAATAATTTTTGTTTTGACATTTTTATTTTTCAATTTTCCTAAGAAATACTGTAGGAATTGACTTGAACGTTAAACATGAAAATATCATTTGCAAACTCATATTTTCCAGCAAGGTTTTAGTCACGAGTACAATTAGGGAACTAATAAAAATTTGAAGAAAAATAAAATATTTCAGGGAAATCTGTATATCATAAAAAGCTACAAAATATTTATAACTTTAACTCACGATTTCAGTACTGTTTACAACATTTGTATGCTTTTATGTTGCAATAGCACATATACATATATATATATATATATATATATATACCCTTTGTCATAAAAATTTGCGCACCAAGAAAGAGTTGTCAGAAATCAGAATAAAACGGAATTTTACATACGTAAGTGCAACGTTGATATAAGTAAATGATTACAAAATCAAAGCGAAATGATCATTTATTACAGGCAAAATTACAAAAGAATTGATTCTTAAATACCCTTCCCTAACAGCACAAAATGTTTCAGAAACGTAACAAATATATAACATGGAAAACTTTTTAAATATTACAGAATCGTTAAGTTTGCTTTCCGATTACTTTCATAAACGTAGAAATGTCCGCGATCGTAACAAAAAAATCAGATACGTAACAGAAACGTTTCAATCACATAACAAAGAGAACATAGAAAAGGGCGAATGTTTCAAAAATGTATCAGAAAGCATATTAAAATGTGTTACGTTTTTGAAAGTTTGTAAGCATTTTGAAACATAACTGAAACATTCTGTGCTGTATGGGTTTTGGACTACCTCTATAGTAAATACACGATGCGATACGAGTGGGTACTGTGACATACAAGTTCCATATGATGTCTTGCAGATTACAGAAATTTCTACCGCCAGATGGCGCTGTAATATTTTCAAATTTCAATATTTCAATTTCTAATTATGATTAAATTATTTTTAATACATCATTCGAAAGATATTTTAAAGTTATTTTACATTATAGAAAGTTTTCACCAGATTTACACGTTTTGAGGTCTCCTGAATTAGTTTTCTTTTATATCTCAGCTACTAATTAAAATATTTTCATAAGTAATGCATCATTAGAAAGCTTTTTTGATTTGGAATCGAACAGTGGAATACAGAAATTTGTACCGCCAGATGGCGCTGTAATATTTTAAAATTTCAATATTTCAATTTCTAATTATGATTAAATTATTTTTAATACATCATTCGAAAGATATTTTAAAGTTCTTCTAAATTATCGAAAATTTTCACCAGATTTACAAGTTTTGAGGTGTCCTGAATCAGTTTTTTTTTATCTCAGTTATTAATTAAAAAAAGTTCATAAGTAATACATCATTTGAAAGCTTATTTTAGTTGATACACATTTTAAAGTACTTTTACATTATCGAAAATGAAATTCGAGATTTCACCCGATTTACACATTTTGAGGTGTCCTGATTAGGTTTTCTTTTGTATCTCATCTACTAATTAAAATAATTTCATGAGTAATACGTCATTTGAAAGCTTTGTTGATCTGGAATGGAACAACAGATTACAGAAATTTCTACCGCCAGATGGCGCTTTTTTTTTTAATTCAATATTTAAAATTCTAATTATGATTAAATTATTTCTAATACATCGTTCGAAAGATATTTTAAAGTTCTTTTATATTATCGAAAGTGGAATTCGAGATTTCACCTGATTTACAATTTTAAGGTATTCTGATCAGGTTTTCTTTTGTATCTCAGCTAATTGAGTAAGACCGTTCGAAATTGGTATATGTAAGTTAATTAGGAGGGGCTGGAAGGGTGGGGAAGGAATAGGCGCGCAGCGCGCATGGGTTTGGGACCCGGTGCGAGTTTTTACCCGATGATAAAAGATTTTTTTTTTAATTTTATTTTCTTAATAATAAAAGTTTGAGTTGAGAAGGAATATGCGTGTACAGTGCACGTATATCCTCAAACGTGCGCGCGCAGCGTGCATGGGTCTGCGCTGCCGAAACCAGTGGGGTCCGGTGTGAGTTTTTACCCGATGCTAAATGATATATATTTTTAATTCCTTTTCTTAAGAATGAAGTCATAAGGATGGTGAAGGAATTCGTGCGCTTAGTGCACGGGTCTACGCTGCCGAAGGCAGTGGGGACCCGGTGCGACAATTTTCGCGATGAGAAATTTTTTTTCTCTTTTTTTATCACATGATAAAAATAAATGCAATTTTGAGAATTCATTAATTATTGTGATTCATTTAAAAATAGTGACCAGCGAAACGGGCGTAGCCTGCTAGTCATAAATATTATATTGCAAAATAAAACATGTTTGGATTATTCTCTGAAATTATTATATAAATAAATATTTAATTCTTTTTGATTCGATTTTCCGTAAAAACAATACCTATATCGATTACCGAAGGGGGGGGCCATCTCCTCCACGTAAAATCAAAGTTGCTATGCCATGTCTGTAGTTTACTCATACTGGTGAATTCCATACCTCTGCTGATTTCACACTGCATAGTTCTAGTGCAATGTTAAACCCACTCACTCAACCAGTACGACTGTGCACGAAATAGGCATTTATATTTGAAAATAATACGTGATAATGATCTGTGGTATTTGTGTATGTTGTAAGGCAGTTTTAAGTACGCACTTTAAACAAAATTTGTTAAAATGAACGAACTAGACCCTTAATTGTACGACATGGCAGGAAAAATAACTGGTGAGCTATAATCGTCTTTGTACAGTATATGATATGAAAAACCAATGATTCATCATTTTACCACAAAGAGTGTGAGGTAGTGAAACTTCATTCACTCGAAATTGCACTGGGATTGTAAATGTAAATTGTCTATGGAGAGTTTGGTTAGTTGAGGGTGAGATGTCAATTCGAGTTTCGTTTAGTTGGTATTGGCTTTGTAGGAAGTACGAAAAGTACTTAGAGAAAGATTCTGAATGTTGGAAAGTTTAAGAATTTGCTTACATGTCAGCATTTTTAGTTTGGATGTTTTAAGATGAACGAAGTGAAATATTCCTCCAGTTCAACTATTTAAATAAATACCTGTGAATGTTCGCGTCTGCTTTTGAGAGCAGAGTGTGCTAAGAAATAGTGCGAGAAAATTTCTATTAGATTGTCATCCTCCTCACTTTTAAGCTCTTTAATAAAAGAATTGATTTTATATCATTGGTTCTTCTTTAGCACTTGTAGCAGCAAAAATGGAAGAAATTGAACGTTCTGCAATTAGCCAAACCTTACTAAGGGATAGATAAATGATGTATTAAGATACTCAGAGAAGGAATTATCCTTTGTCAAAACAGAATATATGACTCTTACTTTGTTACGTTCATTATTATTGAAAAAAATGCTGAATGATATTATTTGGTTACTTGATAATTGTTGATAATATATTGTTTATAAAATAAAAATACATATACCAATTTATAGGTAAATGTAAAGTGCCAGAAAAATATACATCCTCTAGTCATTATTAAGCTATAATCTTATTAAGTTTTACATAAATATATACTTATTGAATGTGCATCAAAAATTCAACATTCAAGATTATAAACTGCTATGCCCTCAATACTAGAAATTTTTATATGTGCTATTGCTCCCTAAATTATAATTAATAAACATTATAGTAATTTTCAGTACATCATGACACATAAGTGTTTTTTTATTTTTCATTTCTTATTTGAAAATGAGAAAATTTTTTTTATTTACACAACACACGTGATGTTAAAATGCATAATTTTGAAAAATATGAAAAGTACGTTTAACAAATTCTTTTAGTAAAATTTGTGTTGTTTGCATAACAAGTGAATAATTACCGTAGTGCCGGATTTAATAAACATAATTAATGAAGGAAAAATCTATAACTGCTATATCCACCAAAATCTATACATTTCGGGCGACGGTGATATATATAATGTGTATACATTTTTTGATCAATCATATAAGGCTTTTAATCGCTATCGCACTTTAAATTGTTTGAGCCCATAAACCATAATGATAACGAATTTTTCTTCGGTAAAAAACTACAAGTGCTAGATTCACCAAAATCAATAGGGTTCGTACTATAATGACCTATAATTTACGTACCACATTTCAACTCATTCGAACAAAGCTATTAGACTCTATCGTTTTTACTCCCATACATATATACAGTCGGTAACAAAAGTGTCCGAAAACTAGCAAAAATTCCTATGCAATAAAAGCGCACTTCATAAGGTTTTGTTAAATAAATCCTTATCGAATCATGTTCTTAGTCAGTATAAGAACAGGATTCGACAAGGATTTATTTAACAAAACCGTACGAAGTGTACTTTTTTTACATAGAAATTTTTGCTAGTGTTCGGACACTTTTGTTACCGACTGTACATCACCATAAAAATAGCAAATATGAACTCAGGTCACCTGAAAACGTGTAGACACAGCAAAATCTAAAAGTCGAACTTTTGTCATGACTACAATATTTTTCTTATACATGTATGTCCGGAAAGTAAAAATTGCAAAAGAGTTACATAATAAGTCATTAATAAGTCACAGAAGCTATAGGTAAAAAACAATAAATGCATTCCCTTGCATTCATTGATTTTATGAACGAAGCATATAATTACACTAATTTCATTTTATACAAACGCAATTGCATCATTAAATTTGTAAAATTTTCTTCGACATAAAAAGAAAAAAAAAACTCCTAAAGCTTTTTATGAAAGAAAAAAGTAAACTAAGTAAATAATTACACAACTTATGTATTCAAGAAACGCGCATAATAATGGACATTTATGTGTAAAACGGTTCACGATTCCCATTAAATCGATAATGTTCCTCATTATAATGTATAAAGTATTTTTTAAAGTAATCATCTTGCACAAATGAAGAGATTTGTTAAACATACGTTAATACATCTTTTATGACACAATATATACGAAACACAAAATGATAAATTTGGTAAATGAAACGTTTCATTACCTCTTGCTTAACTGACTGCGCAGTATGGATGAGATAGGGATATATTGATCGAATATGCAGTCACACAAGAAATGTATATCATAGCATATAATGTATTACTCTGACACAGTTTCTAATCTAAGTAAATATACATGTATTAGCTGACTACGTTAAATTTTGGATTACGATTATGGCTCGAGAAATTCTTAATAGCTTTTTTAGGTTCATTATTTGTTCCATAGGTTGAAGAATCATATAGTAAACAAAACTTTATTCAATTCAACTTAAAAAGTCTTTTTTTCTTGATTATTATTCCCCAAATGTCTGATCGATTTTCCATACACTCGAAAATGTTTATTATTATCATTTACGTTTTCATATTTTGTTAGTTTTTCCCGTTTTCTCCTATTTTAAACTACAGTCGGTAACAAAAGTGTCCGAACGCTAGCAAAAATTCCTATGTAAAAAAGGTACACTTCATACTGTTTTGTTAAATAAATCCTTATCGAATCATGCTCTTACACTGACTAAGAACAGGATTCGACAAGGATTTATTTAACAAAACAGTATGAAGTGTACCTTTTTTACATAGGAATTTTTGTTAGCATTCGGACACTTTTGTTACCGACTGTACGGTGATCGTAATAGTTCAAGGTATTGTTTTAGATTTTTACATGTATCTTGCCTACTTCCTAATAAAAACCATCTTAAAAAAATTATAAAACTACAAAAACTGCAGATTATTTAAAGCTATTTGAAAAATAAAAATAATAATAAATATAATCAGGTACAAAAACCTTTTTATCTGCAGATTTTGTACAGATTTTTTATTCCAAACTGCAGTTTTTTCTGCTGATTCCTGTTCCAAATACATTCCGATTAACTGCATTTTTTTATGTAGTTTTTCTGGAGTATTTATTTTTTTATTTTTTTATTTATTTATTTTTTTTTTTTATTGGGAATGAAAATAAAATAAAACAACAATTTTTAGAGCCGTTTTAAATAATTTTGTTTTCTAAGCATCTAAAAAACATATTTCTGTATATTTAATCTAAGCGAAATAACTAATCGCTAACATTTTTTTAATACATTCTGAAATGAAAGTAAATACTTTTTTTAAAGAATATTTAAGTAGAAAATTCTACAAATTCCTTAATAATGAAATTTGATTAGTCAAATCTCTAATGATAAAAATTTAAATATTTGAGTAAGATGCGATGCAAAATGCTTTGTTGCCAGAATTGAAAAAAAAAAAAAAAAAATGAATTTACATTATAAAATAATCTTAAACTATGGAAGAAATATCACAACCTAAGGAAGTGACGTACGTTACAATAAAAGCTTTTTTGAGCTCATGAAGACGACATTAAAGTGGAGAAAAAAAAAAGTCTATAATTTTAAGGACTCTGAATTTTAATATATTTAAGTATAAGTTTGAGTAAATTCATTAAAATCATATTTTTTTTTCCTTGATGTTTATTGAGTTTAATATATTAATAAATTTTACATAAGTTCGGAATTTATTCTTATTGTTTTACATTATTGCTTTTTACTAACTGTTAATTTTTGAAAATTATATTACTAATCCAAAGTTTTCAACAATTTATATGTTACATATATATATATGAGCAACAGATATAAGAGATGGAAACTAGGCGCATAATCCATACCGTTAATTGTTTTTTTAAAAAAAATTCTATAAAATTGTCATTTTAAGAAAAAAAGATTTTTGTTTCATAGAAAATGGTATGAGATTTACGTTATGTTCCCATCCTGCACTGAGGAAAAAAATATACCACCTTCATCTAGAATGAATAAGTGGTCATTTTCTAAGTCCCTTAACTAGAAATATAGATTTCCGAGCTATGCGCATAAGGCCCGCCAATAAACTGAATAGACGGAATGATCGAGAATTTCTAGTGTACACATTTATAGATGGTGAAACAATATTCTGAGTATTCTGAATCTTTTTTATTGCGAAAAATTATTGCTTTATTATCTAGAATTGGGTATTAAACCAAGATCATAGTTGCTGAAACCCGCCTCTTGTATTCGCATTTATTTGCAGAGATTTTTAAATAACTTTGCCCTCGAGAATATAGGCAAACGTTCTAGAATTTTAATAGGGATTTCTAGAACTCGCTTTCAAAAAGGACTAGAAAGGACTAGTATGACATGGAACTATTTTTTCTAGAGCCACAATTTAGATTCAGTAACAGAATTTTTTCTCTGGGTGCAGATATTATTATTATCATACAGAAATTATTATTATTATTATTTAACTAGATTTTCTTTCTCCAGATTTTCTTAAAGTATTAGTCTTTTGTTAGTATTTTGTAAAAACACCAAAAGAAATATATTGTACTTCCCTATTCCAAGTTCCTATGAGTTTCTTTTAGAGAGAATTTTCACTTGTGGGTTATACGCTGAAGCGAATTATGCGATATTTTTTCTTTAAAAGTCGCATGAAATTCCCATCGTTGGATTATACGCTGCCGCAAATTATACGCAGTAACTTGGGGAATATCTTTATTTTTATGTTAAGATCTATTTTGAACCCATTTTCTACATCTTTCATAAAACATTATAAACGGAGCGAAGATAGCACGTCAAATACTAACTTTCGTAAACTAAATATTGTCTAAATAACTGTACAAATATTATAAATGAAAGCGTCAGAATAATATAATGAAATTAAAAATCAGTAAAAATTTAAAATTCTTAATATAAAATCAAAATATTTTATGAATGTGACAAAATTATTTTTTGTACACCTTATTGTTTCTTGACATTTCATATTTAGTCCGTCCAAAGGTAAATTTTATCCCAGCACATTATATTTTTTTAAATGACAGTTCCTAAATTTTAATCTCCTCTAAAATAAAAACTTAAACAAAAAAAAAATAATAATAAGTATTAAAAAATCGTTCTGGAAAATTTTAAATGAAGTGTCAGTTAAAGAATTATTCCCCCAATATACATTTTTTTCTTTTTCTTTCTATTTTTTTTTTTTTTTTTTCTTTTTTTATATTTTCGTATTATGAACTTAGATGGTTCTTCAACATTACGATTTAATTAAAAATATTTCTAGTTGTCTTTTTTTTTTTTTTTTTTTTTTTTTTTTTTAAGAGTACAATATATTTTCCTTTTTCAAAATACTCTGTCACTCTTTTATTTCAAACGGATATGTCGAAATACAGTTGATAAAGAAAGATTTTAAATTATCTCTCTCTTTTATTAGATAAGACCAATATGACTGTAAATTTTCTAAAATATATCGGTTATAGAAATTTTATACGTCTACTTCGTTTCTTTTAGCTTTTTATTAAATGAATAAAAATGAAGTTATAAATCTTAAAATCAAAAGGAAATGATTCATTATTATTATTATTATTATTATTATTATTATTATTATTATTATTATTTTCAATATATATCATCATAATATTTGAAACGAACTTTTCTTTCTTTCGTTTTCTTTTTTTTTAACAAAATGTTGCAATAGAAGACACTTTATAAAATGTCGTCTATAGGTTACAAAATTGATTTTCTTTCAATAAAGTTATAGTTTTCTGAGATTAAAAGCATCTGCACTGCAGTCAAAATGGAAAAAAAAATTGATAAACAGTGATGTTACTAATTAATTTGAATTACCTGAACTTGTATAAAAAAAATATAGAAGAAAGTTTTGTGTGGACTAAATTACTATCTATCTATCTAACTATTATATATATATATATATATATAGTACTTTATTTTTATTTTTATTTATTTATTTATTTATTTTTAAGATATTGATACAAGCAAATTTGTTTCAAAATTCTCATATTTTGTATGCCCGCTTTGCTGGTCACATTATTAAAATGAATTATCAAAAGGGTACTGCGGAATTTTTATCTTACATTACAGTTAAAAAACTAAAAAAAAAAAAAAAAAAAAAAAAAAAATTCAAAAGTCCCATTAAAATTACTCTGGATATCAATTCAGGTGCACGCTACCTTCGACACGTCTTTATTTCCTATGCAATACCAGGTTAGGTCTCCCACTGCATGCAGCAACGCCTTTTCCAGGCGTTTAAATTTAGTTAATTATCGGACGACAGACAGAGCTGTTATTATTCAAGAACTACGATTTTACAGAAGGATGTATGTCAGCATCAACTAAGCGTTTTAGATTTGGTACCATGTATTAGCGATACCCAATCACTCGGTTCTTTTTTAGCCCTCACTAAGTAATAATAAAGTTATAAGTAGAATTTATTTTTATTATTATAATTTGTAATATTATAAAAATTATACATAAAAAAACAGTTATTAATGTTTTTTGAAATTTAAAATTATATATATATTAAAATGAAGAAAAAAAAATCCTATAATTTTAAGGACTCTGAATTTTAATATATTTAAATATAAGTTTGAGTAAATTCATTAAAATCATAATTTTTTTTTTCTTGATGTTTATTGAGTTTCATTTATTAATAAATTTTACATAAGCTCGGAATTTATTCTTATTGTTTTTCATTATTGCTTTTTAATAACTGTTAATTTTTGAAAATTATATTACTAATCCAAAGTTTTCAGCAATTTGTATGTTACAGATATAAATATGAGCAACAGATATAAGAGATGGAAACTAGGCGCAGAATCCATACCGTTATTTGTTTAAAAAACTTTTCTATAAAATTGTCAGTTTAAGAAAAAGAAATTTTGTTTCATAGAAAATGATATGAGATTTGCGTTAAGTTCCCACCCTGCACTGAGGGAAAAATATATACCACCTTCATCTAGAATGAATAAGTGGTCATTTTCTAAGTCCCTTAACTAGAAATATAGATTTCCGATCTATGCGCATAAGGCACGCCAATAAACTGAATAGAGGGAATGATCGAGAATTTCTAGTGTACACATTTCTAGATGGTGAAACAATATTCTGAATATTCTTAATCTTTTGTATTGGGAGAAATTATCTCTTGATTTTCTAGAATTGGGTAATAAACCAAGATTATAGTTGCTAAAACCCGCCTCTTGTATTCGCACTTATTTGCAGAGATTTTAAATAATTTTTCCCTTGAGAATATAGGCAAACGCTCCAGAATTCTAATAGGGCTATCTAGAACTCGCTTTCCAAGGGGACTAGAATTTATAAAAATGACATGGAACTATTTTTTCTAGAGCCACAATTTAGATTCTAGATGTCAGTTACAGAATTTTTTCTCAGTGTGCAGATATTATTATTATCATACAGAAAATATTATTATTATTACTTAACTAGATTTTTTTCCCAGATTTTCTTAAAGTATTAGTCTTTTGTTAGTATTTTGTAAAAACACCAAAAGAAATATATTGTACTTCCCAGTTCCAAGTTCCTAGGAGTTTCTTTCAAGAAAGAATTTTTTACTTGTGGGTTATACGCTGAAGCGAATTATACGATATTTTTTCTTTAAAAGTAGCATGAAATTCCCGTCGGTGGATTATACGCTGCCGCGAATTATACACAGTAAATTAGGGAATTTATTTTTATGTTAAGGTCTATTTTATGTTAAGGTGCTATATCTTTCATAAAACATTATAAACAGAGCGAAGATAGCACGTCAAATACTAACTTTCGTAAATTAAATATTGTCTATATAACTGGACACATATTATAAATGAAAGCGTCAGAATAATATAATGAAATTAAAAATCAGTAAAAATTTAAAATTTTTAATATAAAATCAAAATATTTTATGAATGTGACAAAATTATTTTTTGTACACTTTATTGTTTCTTGACATTTCATATTTAGTCCGCCCAAAGGTAAATTTTATCCCTACACATTATATTTTTTAACTGACAGTTCCTAAATTTTAATCTCCTCTAAAATAAAAAATTAAACAAAAAAAATAAATAAATAAATAAATAAAATAAAAAAAAAAAAGTATTAAAAAATCGTTCTGGAAAATTTTAAATGAAGTGTCAGTTAAACAATTATTCCTCCAATATATATATATTTCCTTTTTCTTTCTTTCATTTTATTTTTTCTTTTACATTTTCATATTATGAACATAGATGATTCTTCAACATTGCGATTTAATTAAAAATATTTCTAGTTGTCATTTGATGTTTTTTTTTTTTTTTTTTTTTTTTTTTTTTTAAGAGTACAATATATTTTCCTTTTTCAAAATATTCTGTCACTCTTTTATTTCAAACAGGAATGCCGAAATACAGTTGATAAAGAAAGATTTTAAATTATTTCTCACTTTTATTAGATGAGAACAATATGACTATAAATTTTTTTAAATATATCGGTTATAGAAATTGTATACGTCTGCTTCCTTTCTTTTAGCTCTTTCATAAAATCAGTAAAAACGAAGTTAAAAATATTAAAATGAAAAGACAATGATTCATTATTATTATTATTATTATTATTATTATTATTTTCAATATGTATCATCCCAATATTTGAAACGAAGTTTTCTTTCTTTCATTTTTTTTTCATTTTTAACAAAATGTTCTAATAGAAAACAATTCGTAAAATGTCGTGTACAGGTTACAAAATTGATTTTCTTTCAATAAAATTATAGCTTTCTGAGATGAAAAGCATCTGCACTGCACTCAAAATGGAAAATAATTTTGATAAACAATAATGTTAATAATTAATTTGCACTACCTGAACTTATATAAAAAATAGAAGAAAGTTTCGTGATGACTAATATATATATATATATATATATTACTTTTTTTTTTCTATTGATACAAGCAAATTTGTTTCAAAATTCTTATATTTTGTATGCCCGCTTCGCTGGTCACAGTATTAAAATGAATTCTCAAAAGGGAACCGCTGATTTTTTATATCACTTTACAGATAAAAAAATAAAAAAAGAAGAAGGAAAGTCCCACTGAAATCCCTGTGGACACTAATTCGGGTACACGCTGCCTTCAGCAGCGTCTTTATTTTCCGTACTATACGGGGTCAGGTCTCTTTCTGCTTGCAGCAATGCCTTTCCCAGGCATTTAAATTTAGTTATTTATTGGACGACAGATAGAGTTGCTATTATTCAAGAACTACGACTTTACAGATGGATCTCTGTCAGCATCAATTGAACATTTTAGTTTTGGTACCATGTATTAGCGATACCTAATCACTCGGTTCTTTTTTAGCCCTCACTAAGTAATAATAAAATTTAAAGTAGATTTTTTTAAAATTACAATTAGTTATATTATAAAAATTATACATAAACATGACAGTTATTAATATATTTTAAAATTTTAAATTATATATATGTTACTGTATTACCATTTGATTTTAATAAATAAATAAATAAAGATTTATCCTTTAAATGAATGAATTAAATAAAAAAAAAAAATCTGGTGTGAAACAACCACACGACTTCCATTACCCGCTATTACACGTATTATATGCATTTTTGAGAGATAATGTGATCAGAAAACATAAAAGTGACCTAAAGAGAAAATCGTTAGAGCCGTTTCTAAGATGCCAACATTTACAAAAAATCAATTATTGACAGGAAAGCAATAATTACATACAAAAGCATATTCAAAAGCGAGTTAAAATGGCGAGTTTGAAAAAAATCCGTGCAACCGTTTTTAAAGGAATGCCTTTGCGAGGCCTGAAATTGAGCTATTTATACAGGACGCCTATCAATTTTCCTGAACTAACCAACTTTATCATTCGAAAGGACATCTAATAGAGTGTTTATATAGCAAGTTTGAAGAAAATCGTTAGAGCCGTTTTTGAGATACGGACTTACGGTCCCACTTCCGGTTTCCGATGTCCCACTTCCGGTTTTTCAATTTTAACCAAAATTTGGAAATTTCATCTGTACGCCAGACGTATTTCAATTCTAAAGTTTCGTAGCTCTATCTTTATTAGTTTCTGAGGTATAATAGCCAGAAGATTCTCCACATACATACATACACACACACTCATACACACATACACACTGACCAATTGCCAAAAACCACTTTTTTGGACTCAGGGGACCTTAAAACGTGTAAATCAGGTGAAAACCCGATATCGAATTTTCAGACCGAATACAATAATTCCATTACCTACGGTACGGTATTGGAAGTAATAAAATAAAAAATATTTCAAACAGTTAATTTACTTAAATTACCCAAAACAGGAAAGTGATTCCTATATTTTTATCAGATTACAGTAAAATAAACTTTCATTTATCAACAAGGATAGTGAAATCATCTAAAATAAATATGTTTCGATGGAAAAATGTCTATAGATTTCAAAGTTATTCATTTTGAATCAGCGGGAGTAATAGATGGTAAGAAAGAAAATCTGAAATGCTGTTATTCCAATTGGCATCACGGGGAATGGAAGGGTTAATTGACGTTTATGCTAAAAGAAAAAATTTTAAAATCAATAAATTATTAAAATTAATTCAAAAAGCCTCTCTGCAAATAATAGCCACAGAAATTATTGAAATACAATAAATTGTTTAAAATGCATTAGAAAAGCTTTCAAAACATATGCTACTCTGTATTTTAATACAGGGTCTCAATTAGATTCGCGAAACGGGAATAGATTAAAGGAGCTAAATTAGTTAAAGAATTAAAAAATATATATATAGTTTATGTTTTTAATCTACAAAATTGTTTTCATAATTCTAATTCTATAAAACATTTAAAATACTCTAGAGTCTAATCTAGAAAGGTTCCGAATAAGTCAAAATAATTTATAACTACACTTCACTGTGATTCTTGGGAATTTTAAATCAATAAAAAATGAAAGGAGAAAAAACTAATAATATTATTAAAATCCATATATAAAATAGTTTAAATAAACGTTTTTTGTGCTCTATTTTAATTTCCTCACCTTCTGCCAATATATTTCTTTTTCAAAGTAATTCTAGCGAATCTTATTAATTTTTGATTCAATGAAAAAAAAAAAAATTCAAGGTTTTATAAATCTGTCTTGTCTTTTCAGCAGAGTCTATTGCTCTCCAACCTTCATTTAAAGAACCATTTCGTTTAAAAACTTTATAAAGGCAGAAGAGGAGAAAAAAAAATCTAGAGGTAATAAAAAAGAGCGGTCGAGTTTTTCTTGGCTCGTAGGAAAGTCAATTTCATCGCTTTCGTCCTTTCTTCTTTTTCTTTTCTTTTCTTTCTTTTTCTTTTTTTTCCCATACTTAACTATTTATGTTCTTTTAAAACTTTCCTCTTGAAAAATCGTGTTAAGGAGGAAATTATTATTATATTTTTTTCTATACGATACAGCTTTTCTGTCACAGGTAGTTTTATATATTTTGTTTTTACAAGAGTATACATTTTGTTATAACATATTATCAAGCATTGTACTTTTATTTTGGTTTATACATTTGCGGTAATTATTTAGTTATTTTGAAATGAGCTTAAGGATTGACTTTTATATATAAAAATATACAAAAACGTTTGAAAAGGTTGAATGTATAATGCGAATGTTTTTTTTATAAAGTGGGTTTTAAAAATTTAAGGAAATGCTTAGCTTGAAAAATTTCTTTACATTACCTCGGAAATATGTAGTTTATGAAATCTTCCATTATCAGAGATCGCAGTGGTCCTATATTTTTTCGTGAATTTTATTATTTTGCCACCACTATTTCAGAACAATAATTTGTATTGTAATATTATTACTTTATAAAACCTTGTGCTTTTATTATTAAGAAGATGCTAATAATTCAGCAAAAAGTAATCAAACTTACTGATAGACAGCACTCTTTTTTATTTATTTGTTTATTTATTTATTTTTATTTACATTTTGTAATTTTTATAAAGAATATGCGCATTAAAAATAGATTCATTAAAAAAAGTTTTACAAAACAATGTCCTATAAGTAATAACGGTTTAATGACGCTGTAGACAACAGTGATAAACGAAAAATAAGGATCAGGATCAGAAAGATAAAGATGTCGTCGAAAACCAATGAAGAATGTTATATTTAGCTCAAAATTTATATTTTGTACAAAACAGAAGTGGGTTTAATACGGTAGGAATCTTTTAGTCTATTATTCTATACATTGATACGGGGCATCTGTGTTGCGCTCCTTAGCAATGGTTATTGTATGTATTTCTTAAAATTTCTTGGATAGAACATTAGTGTCAGACACTTTTCCAATTTAATTTTTGTTGGCATTTTCGTGGGAAATTAAAATGGCTATCGTGACTGCGTAAGTAAAGACATTGTCGGGAAACATCCGAGATACTTCGGTGACAAATTTCAAATTTCTCTCCAGTGGGGTCTATTACAAAAGCTGTTCCATTTCTTTAACACGATTTGTCTCAATTTTACTTTAAATATTTTATTTTAACTATAACGAGAGGGTAAAAAAATGATAAATAGACAAAATACTGGTTTGGATGTATTCGGACACCTGTCCCTCTTTATACAAGGTGGGCTGATATATTCTTCTAAAATATTAACATAACATCTAGTTCGGAATTTATATTAAAAAAATCTCCAGGAGAAATGCTATCCCTTTTTTTTTTCAGTTTCCAGTTCGGAATTCATCTTAAAAAAATCTCCAGGAGACATACTATCCTTTTTCTTAGTTTGCAGTTCTGAATTCAGCCTAAAAAATCTCCAGGAAAAATACTACCCTTTCTCTTAGTTTTCTGTTCAGTTTAATGTTATAAAGAACATATGACTAAAGTACATTTTCTTTATCAATGACACTCTATAAATTAAATTAAATTAAATTATATTGTTCCGTTTTATTTCATTTTCCACGCGTACTTCTTATTTTCTAAATTCAATATTACATAAATAATAAAAATTAATAGTATAATAATAATAATAAAAGAACGCATTTCTTTTTTAATTAACTTATTTTTCTTTTAAATAATTTTAAAATTAAAATGGTGCTATTATTTAATAACTTTTGAACCAGTTATAGAATTGAACTTAAAAAATACGGCGTTAGATAGATTTTGTTTTGATTATAAAGTGTACCAATTTTCGTAGCAATCCTTTGAACAGTGTAGTTTATATAGCGAACTAAAACTTAACATTACATGTGTGTGTGCTTAATTCAAGGTGGACTGCAGCAACTTTCTACAATGCTAAAATTGCTATCTGAAAACAATAGTCTTGTCCTACTAATAATTTATCATTTGGTATTATTGTATATAAAAAAATAAATAAATAAATAAATAAAAATTGATGCTGATATATTGAGAGGTAAAATTTTCCTGACTACAACATTGTAATGTTTGACAGATTTCGTTTTGATTATAGAGTATACTAATTTTCGTAACGATCGGATGAACAGTGTAGTTTATATAGCGAATTAAACCTGATATTACATATATATATATGTGTGTGTGTATGTATGTATACCTAACTGAAGGTGGCCTACTGTAAATTTCTGCAATTCTAAAATTGCTTTCTGAAAACAATAGTTTTGGCCTACTTATTAATTTAACATTTGGTAGTGCTGTATAAAAAAAAAACTGATGCTGCTATATTAAGGCGTAAAATTTCATTGCGTACAATATTTTAATGTTAAAAAGTTTCGCATCATAAAACGTACATAAACAAAAAAAAAAGATAATTTCTTCACTTAACTGAATAAAAAATTCAGTTTTAGAAGAAAATAGATTTCTATATAATAAGATAGATGTATTATACTTTTTGAGAGAACTGATTGTTCAGAAAAACATTTTATCCTTATAATATTCTTCAATCTATAAATTGTTGGATTTTGCAATGTTTTTGTGTGCATTACATTTGCTAGACATCTATATTAGATTTGAAATATTTCTTCCCCAGGCGAAACTCATTCTATTTTGTTTTATATAAACTTTGTTTTATTTTCTTTCTTATAATAAGCAAAAATAAGACGTAGATATATATTCCTATTTCGGATGACTATTTCAGTGTTTAAAAAAAAAGTCAATATAAAAATTCAAAGTATAAATTTTGTTATATATTCATAAGAGCAAGATATATTTTCAAAATAATATAGAGACAAAATTTCTTTTATTAATCTTTCGCAACTTACACTGAGAAAACAAAATATACCGTTTTTTTCTAGAACGAATTGGTGGTACTTTTCTAAATCCCTAAACTAGAAATATAGATTTCCGAGCTATGAGTATAAAGCACTCCAATACACTGAGAAAAAAAAATCTATAACTGACATATAGAATCTAAATTGTGGCTCTAGAAAAAATAGTTCCATGTCATCCTTATAAATTTCTTATAAAAATTTTTCGATTCCCCTTCGAAAGCGAATTCTAGAGACCTCTATTAGAATTCTTGAGCGTTTGCCTATGCTATCGAGGACAAACCTGTTTGAAAATATCTACAAATAAATGTGAATACAATAGGCGGTTTCAGCAGCTATAATCTTGGTTTATGACCCAATTCTAGAAAATTAAGCAAGAATTTCTCGTAATACAAAGGATTCAGAATATTCAGAATGTTGTCTCACCATCTAGAAATGTGTAGAATAGAAATTCTCGACCATTTCATCTATTCAGTTTATTGGCGTGCCTTATGCGCATAGCTCGGAAATCTATATTTCTAGTTTAAGGATTAAGAAAATGGCCATTTATTCATCCTAGATGAAGGCGGTAGATATTTTTTCTCGGTGTATTATGCAATATTTTTTAATATATACCCCTTATAAGACTTTATGATATATAATTTCAGTGTATTATTTTTACATGTGTTTCATTTAAAAATGTTTATATCAATTAAAATGCAAAACAATTATTTTCATTGATACTTAACCCAATAAACGCCGTTATATGAATCCCAATGAAAAATTTTCAATTTTCATATATTTTGGGTTTCAATGTGCATTTCTAATCATATATTGTTTAAATAATTTTAAAAAAAAATGTTATAAGATGTTATATGTTTCCAAAATAGGAGATTTGACACCTAATAGTGGCAGAACAGATGTTGAAAAACTGCAAAACCCATTTGAATTAGTTTTTCTGATCCCTGTTTGTTTTAATTTAAGAAAAGAACTGTTTTATTTCATATCCATTGTTTTAAACCCATGCACTCGAATTATTATTTTTTTTTTTCTGATTTTTTTTCTTTGCTGATGTTTTGCAGAAAAACAAACATCTTTATTTGAATAATTAAAAAAATAAATAAATAGAAGTTACATTACAAACTTTTTGAAAAAGTTACCAACGAAGATAGGCGCTTGAATATTTAATGTAAAAAATAAATATATATTTATCTTAATTACTTGCAGAGAAAAAAATTCTTAGGCAATTGTTCCCGCAGTGGGAGTTTTGGCACCTAATGGGTTAATTTAACATTATAAAAATTGAAATTGCGTATAATAGAAAAGTTTTAGTCATATAAAATTCTGTAAATATTAAACATTAACAATGATACAAAAATAAATAAATCGACACAAAATTTAGAATTTGTTATGAAAAGTTGATAACCCTCAATCACTAAAATGTCATAAATGTAATTAAACATTAAATCGAAAACTTTTGGGGGGAAATATTTGGATGTTTTATTTTATTTTACTTTTGCATATTGAAATTTTGTAACTTGATTTTTTTTTTTTTTTTTTTTTTTTTTTTTTTTTCGTAATGATATATCACCGATGGTTTGAGTAATGATTATATTTAATGATCCAAAATTTCATGTATTTAAATCGAAAACTGACACGAGATTTTCATATGCTGTTTAACGAAATATAAAGAGTAAGGATTTAGAAAAAAAAAAAAAAAAAAAAAAAAGAAGAAGAAGAAGAATGAAAATGAGAAGAAGAAAGAAAGAAAAAAACCGAAGCTTATTTTTGTGTTCTTAGTAATAGAAATAAAATTCTGTACAAGACAGAACTTAAATATGGACGACAGAACTCTTTTTATTTTTTTTTATTTTAATTAGACTTTTCTTTCGTATAAATAGATGTGGTAGCTGAGTTTCGTTCTCTGACAATCGTTGCTATATCCATTTCTAAAAATTTCTTTTGCACGTTTTCTCTCAATAAATATTTCTTTAAGCACAGAATACTTTCGAAAAAAAAAAAAAAAAACATGATATATTTCTGAGTTGGTCTAAATGCGGAAAAGCGTTACAAAAAAGGGGGGAGGAGGAGAGAAAAAGAGACAGTTGAAAATATGAAGTTGTGCTTCTTAGCAACGATTACTATAAACATCCATTAAATTTTCCCGTTTTCTCTCATTTTTATTTTTAATATATTTTCGAAATAGCTTTTAATATATTTTAACATATTGCTAAAAGAAAAAAAAGTTTTGTGTTCTATTTTAAATGAAAGCGGTAGTTTGATCATCCCAAATAATAGAATTGAAACCAGTTCCGTACAAATGAGATTCAAAGTACAATAAAACAAATAGTATTAGTATTACTAGTAAATTTATGAAACAAGGCAAACTACGACGTCTGGAACGCCAAATAGAAAAAACAAGAAAGCAGACAGCTGTTTCGGTAGCATTTAGCGTACCGTCTTCAGTGCTTAAAGAAATGAGAGAGATATGCTCTTATATATAGAAAAGGAATCGAATTCTGACCAACCAATAGAGTTACGCGGTATGCGTTTGATTGACCAATATGAATTTAAGAAACATTAGTTGTGAAAAATGTGGACTGAATGTAAAATTTTAAACAATCAGACAAGTGGGGTACAGCGAAATTACAATTAACAATATTTTAAAGATTTTTATAGATATAAAAAGCCTCAAAGAAATCGAGTTCATGACCAGATTCAGGCCTGTAAATTACTTTAGCTGAATCAAATTTAAAATTATGATTTTTCCTCCCAGCAATACTTAGAAATAGCCGATTTATTGGTTTCTTGCTTACGAACGTAACTAATATGTTCTTTTAGACGGAATTTAAGACTGCGTTTAGTTTGACCAATGTATGATAAACCACATTGGCAGGAAATACTATAGAAATCCCAAGAATTACGCACATCTATGGGATCTTTTAACTGAAAAAAGTGAGTTTATTGGAAGGCAAAAAAACTATTTTAAAATCATATTGTTTCAGAATTTCAGCTATGGAATGACTAGTTTTAGGAAAATATGGTAAATCAATACTGATGCTGGAAGACACTGATTTAATAAACGAAGTACGAAGAAGTTGTTTTAGTAATGTTTTAGTAATCCCACGCCAGGTCTTCTTTTAATATACTAGTAAATTTACTCAAGTTTTTATCACTAAGAGGAATTATACCACAAACCATGTATATAAAATTCGATAAATATAATTATAGAAGGTGGATTTTTTTTTTTTTTTTTTTTCAAGAATATGTTAGAAAGAATATGAGGGTGTAAAGGTAAAGAAGGAGAGAAATATTTACTAAAGTCTGTGGTCAAGATCCAAGCATTTTATTTATGAATCATGACGTCATGAAAAGGTAGACAGTAATCATCTTCAATTCCTCAGTCGTATTCAACACTTGAACATAATCTGTTAGTGATCAATTAGAGTTATTCCAAAATTAAAATTTTTAACTATATTAAAAATTTCGATCTTTTTCACGAGCTTCTCTAGAATTAAATATCATACTATCGTGCTGTTTTCAGAAGTTTTTTGAAATCTTAACCTTTTAATTTTCTGTTACATTTAGATCACTCTATTTTTAAAAATACTTTTAAAGGAGAAAATGATAAATCATTCCCACATATGCAATTAGTCATTAATTACCACGATGCGGATCGTATGTTCTGATTTGATAACACTAAACTAATCTGTAACAGATATCAGTGACAAATAAATTAATAAATAAATAAAAATAGTTATTTTGTTTTTCTCCTTTTACATCACATATGAAGTTTAAAAACCTATTACAATCAAATAATAATATATATTACTCTTAATTCCTCATATATTAATATCTTCTGAATACCCCATAAATCTATCGTATATTTATGAGGCCTATAGAAAATAATATATAACAAAATATAACCCATAAAATATTAGTACGGGAATATTTATCTAACTCTTTAGAAAACTAACTCTTTTAAAAATATTTAGTTACCGCTTTTAAAAATGGAAACTTCATAAGAATATTCATTAAAAGTCTTTTTAAGAACCCCAACACATTATAAAAAAACATACAGAAAAACAAAAGAAAGTATATTAAAAGTTTAATAAATTCGCTATATACCTTTAAAACTCTTTCAAGCTTTCATTTTAAAAAGCATTCTTTTAAAAATCTTTTAAAAGCAATGGAAGTATGTACGGGAAAAAAAGTAATAAAAAGTAAAAGAACAAATAGTAAAGGAACAGTACTTCTTTTAGATGGGGGCGATTTTTTTCTTTTTTTCAATTTCTATCATTTTCTTTAGCTGACTTCTTCCGTATTTCCTTTTTCGTACGTAAAGAAATTTTATCAGGTAGAATACAGAAAGGCATCGGAGCATTCTCTGAAGCAAACTTTTTGTGCACTTCTTTTATAAATTTCATTTTTTTTTTTTTTTTTTTTACTCGCTTTACCGAAATTCATAGTTGCGTTTCTTTAATATCTATTTGTATTTAATTTTGTCTTTAAAAAAAATAATAATAAGTTATGTATATTTATGTACAGAGTGGATAAAAAATGCATCCATGTATTCAAATAATCAAGTAAATCAAGTAATTGTTGTGTGATAGTATTGTTTGGTCTACAATTATTCTTAAAAGGTAAAATTTTTGTTTAAAGAAATAAAAATATTAGTTACAAATTTCGTTCATAGAGGATGTTGTAGAGTAAGAAGTGGCTGGTGTGGACATGAGGGATGTAATTTGCACCGCCTCCTCTCTCGCAAAAGTAAATTGCATACAAAAAAGGAAATCTGCGTATTGGAATAAATATGTTATGTTTATTCCACGTTTTTAATGTGTATAGAAATTAGAAAAAATAGGGTTCTAAAATACTTTTGGCCACAAATTTGCGTCTGCATGTCTGCGATTTTGGCGACATTTGATGACTTTGTGATAATTGTTGGTATTTTGGTGCGAACACTAGCTAACATATATTAAAACACAAATCTGTTTTTTTTTTTTTTTTTTTTTTTTTTTTAAGACCAACTTGGTGCATTGATCATGCGCAAAAACCTTTGAGCCAATCTGAAACTATCACAATCCTCTTATTAGACAGTGTACAATACGAAACCCTTGACGAATCAACTAACCAATTTGAAATTGAGTGTGTTAAATGTTATACGAGATATACTCAGTGAGCGGTTGGCGACGGTCTGGAATTCACAATGGGGGTCGTGAAAAAAACAAACAATAATAATGTAAGGTAAAGTGATCGTATGTCCTCACAATCTGATGGTAGTCTATATTTTAGAATCTTTTTTTTAAGTTTAAAAAAGAAAAGTTGCAAGCAAATTAATTAGGGGAAGCCGGGGTAATAAGAGACAGGGGTTATAAAAGACGCAGTCAAAAATCCCACCAAAAAATATACTTAGACAACTTTAAAAATATGTAATATTAAATATCATGTGTATTCTTTACTACAATACACTTATTGAGAAGTTTATAACACATTTTGAATTCTTTTTATACGACGAAAGAAAACCTTCACTTTGAACTTACACTGAAAATTCGTGACTTTTTCTAAATTTTTCTTTATTTTTCTTTCTTTCTTTCTTTTTTTTTTTTTTTTTTTTTTGTAGGTAAGATGTTTGGGATTTATTGATGTGTAACCTTTTGACCAAGACTATGACTTTGATGTACAATTTTTTAAAACCTTGAAAGCATTCTTTATTTACATGTTCTAGGCATGTTTCTTATTACCCCATTTTTATTTTTTGTGGGGGTAATAAGAAACATGAGTCTCTTATTACCCCCACTGTTAATTACTGTGCCCCCCACCCCCCATTGTAGTTTCTGTTAATTGTGCCTGACTAGTTTACGAAGAGTTTACCAAGTGTTAGGCCCAGTCTAAGTTTACCAAGAGAACATTTTTTTTTTTTTCACTTTAAATCAAAAAGCAGTTTTACTGATTTGGCTAGACAATATTTAGTTGTTATGATTATGTAAATTTATGTTTAGAATGTGTATAAGTTAGTATTTAGTCATTAATACTTCATTACATAATAAATAAGTTCATTTATAATTACTAGAAAAATCCTTTATAACATTTTGTTCGCTTGTATACACTTCAAAGATACGTCTTTTTTGCCTACACTTTAGAAAATGGGTAAAATATTTTCTGCCCATTTTAAAAATTATATTGATGTTTTTGGTTAATCCCTAGGTTATGTTGATTATGTAGAACTATCATTAAGTACAATATTATATTATTTAGGCCCTAATATTAAAATAAATGAATTTCACAAACACATTTATGACAGTTAATTTTCGAGAAAACATATTTTTTGGATGGATGTAAATAATAAAAATTAAAAACAGTTGGCTGATTCAGAATTGTTTCCAGATGTCTTTTATTATCCCACATGATTTTACATTGTTATATATGGACAGTTACAAGCCTGGTCTCTTATTACCCCACGTGGGGTTATTAGAGACAAGGATTTAATGAAAATTTAAAAAACAAAATTAACAAAAAATTTAAGTTCAAAAATCACCTAAAAAATCACGAGGAGTCCATTTAATGAAATTAATACGAGACATTTATTTCAAGTTATTTAGATTAATAGTATAGATTTTATTAATATTTTTTGTCTCTTATTACCCCTTTTGTCTCTTATTACCCCGGCTTCCCCTATCATAACTATTACATTTTTAATTCAGAAATTTAATTCATCAACCTGGAAATTAAATTCTTATAGAATGGAGTAGAAGGCTGATTTTTTACCAACTATGTGAAAAATACCAGAGCCGGGAGTCGAACCCCGGGCCTTCCGCTTAACGCGCGGATGCTCTAACCCCTGAGCTACCCTGGCTTTGTGAGAAGTGCCGATCTGGTTATCAGCCAGGGTAGCTCAGGGGTTAGAGCATCCGCGCGTTAAGCGGAATGCCCGGGGTTCGATTCCCGGTTCTGGCATTTTTCACATAGTTGGTAAAAAATCAGCCTTCTACTCCATTCTATAAGAATTTATTACATTTTTAGTCCTCATTTGCTTAGCATAAACTATACTTACGTATTAGTAATTGTAATAATTTTTAATTCTAATATATAATAAAGGTTAATAATGCTCGTTAATTTGTAAAGTTTTATTTTTACGTTTTATAAATTTTTACCTGCTAAAGGTTTATGATAATTACGTCATGATTTAAATTTTTTTTCGTACAGAAAAGGGAAAAAAAGAAAAAATTATATATATGTACATATATTATATCTTTTTTGATTGTCGCACTGGATGCAAATTTCTTCAGAATGTTCTACAAAGTGCGTATACTTCAAATGCATTGCTTTTAACATAGGTTGAGGTTGAGGAGGTTGAGGGGGCACTAAAGATACACAATGAAATATTGTGATAGCTGCCAACCACCCCGTATTTTAGACACCAGTATATCTTTGGAAATTTCTTTTATAGCAGATTTCTATGATTAAATTAGGGGAATTTTTTTAATAAAAATATACCAGTATTCGGTATCCAAAATACGAAACAGTTGGCAGCTGTCTATTATCCATGGTATGGAATACACTTATATAATATGTCCAGAGACATGGCACTGCAATTTTATTCCTCCAGGTAGGGAATGACTACGCATCATAGTTAACCACAAAGGTACGGAACATAAAAAAAAATATTGAAACCACGTTGGATTTTACATGATCCAGTTAGCATAAATTTACACGACGGTCTAGAGCCAATTTAAATATCAATCCCACAATTTTTCGATTACACGTTAGACGCTCTACCAACCACAGCAACTGCGGACGACTTGTATGTCGCAAAAAGTATTGTCAGGCAAATAAAAATTTTTAAGCCAAGTAACCGAGATTTAAATTTAAGATAGACTTACCTAACAAAGGAAAAAAAAATCCATGAATTATGAATAAAATATTTCTGATTTTTTTCCTGTTTTTTCTTTGAAAATAGAAATACAGGCGAACATAAATGACTCTCGAAGTCTTTCGGTTATAATATAATAATTATTTGTGATGCTATGTTTGGTGAGTTTCCATATATTATGCAGATCATGAAAAGCATGCACTAACTTTGTGATATATTTCAAAATACTTTGACCTTTTAAAAATCTTATGCTTGAAGTTTAGTACCATTACATGCATATACCTCTCATTAAATGTGCTGTAAAGCAGTTTCGTCGATCGAAATAACATAGTTTTGCGCTATTTTATGCGGCAAAAAATTGTGACATTTCTATAGCTATCACACAATTTGCGATAACAGTGGTATAGTGTTGCCACCTATGAGAAATATAAATCACATTCTGATCCTCAATAATTAATACTCTGTGTAATAAAACTATAAGTAGATATAAATCATTGTGCCTGTAAATCATTAAGTTTTAATCATATATTTTTGTGCTATAGAACTTGCAAATACAGTATCACACCTGTACAAACGGAGAAAATTTTCTTTACTCAAATCGAATTAAATCCAATTTGAATGAGCCGATATTTACTGTAAAACGTGTGAATCTATCAAAACGTGAAAGTTGAAAATTTTCTCTCTCTCTCTCTATATATATATATATGTATTATAATTATAGAATGAAGTTAAGTATTGTCTGCTGAATATAAATGCATAAATGTATTAAAATAACAAGTTTTAAATTTTATTTAAATAAGAGGGCTTTAGAAGTTCTACAATAGAATATTGATACCAATGTATTAGATGCAGATGAAGAAAAAAAAACCCTTTATTTAAATAATTCTTTTTATGTTAATATGTGTATCTTCATCAAATCTTGATTAAAGTAGAGGTAGAGAAAGCACAAGTATCCCCTTTAAATTTAAGAGAGGCCTCGAAATGACTGAAAAACAAAAGCACCAGTTCTAGATTTTCAAATTGAAATTGACATAAATTTCCCCTAAAGAATAAGAAAACAAGCACAATTTTGAGAAAGTTATATTGTTTAATCACAAAAATCTGAATCTTTTAAATAAATAGTCTATTAATCAATCATACGCGATCTTGAGGATGTGATTAAAAAACACCAAGATATATAAATGTAGAACAAGTATAGACCCAGCCAGTGATTTCAGCTCTATAATATTTTTTTTGTGTGAAAATTTGTAGGAGAAAAAGGAAATTTAATCTGAAACATGTTAAAACGCATGAAAATTAAATTTTATCAAATTTCTTTCTATATATGTAGAGACCATAAAGCTTTCCTTAACCGTTTGAATGCTGAAGCATTTTCAGAAATACATCCTTAAATTGCTATCGCTATTTCAGGCCTCAATAAAAGTTTTTCCGGTGTGAATATTTAATTTTAGTTTTGTAAGTAATTCGAAACCCGATTATGCCAACTGGAAAACCACGCCTTGCAGTAAAAATTTCAAGAAATCCGAGTAAGCAGAAAACAAAAGAAAATGTATAAACGTGTATTTTTATGCCTAAATTATTTACCCGCGATAGCTCTTTATACAGAAATAAAATATGAAATTTTCTAATGATCTATAAAAACACACCTAATCAATGAAAACTACGCCTTACTGTAGCGTTTGTAAAAGGCCAATTTAAGTATCATTAAAGGATGAATGAAAAGAAAAAACGTGTTTTACCATTAATAATTTTCACACACAATGTTTTACGAAAATTTAGGATCAGCGAAAAATTCCAATTTTGTTTTCCAAATAAGCAATTCAGCGTAGTGAAGGGCGTATTTTGATAAAATGTTATCGAGACTCCGCCCATTCTTATTTTTTTTCAACTTATTTCACAAATGTAATTATATATATTTTAAAAATGATGAAACGAGCGTCGTAATATTGTATGCTTCAAAAGTCATGTTAGATAGTTCTCTTTCGAAAGAAATACATTTAATTGATTTCAGTGATTAGAGTATTGACGTTGTTTTCTGGTAATATTTTTTTAGCATTAAAAAAAAAAAAAAAAAAAAAAACATAATCACTCATACTATTGTCAGTTAATTTATTAATTCTTTTATATTTTACAAATAAATAATGAAAGAAAAGAACTTTATAAAATAAATAAACAAATATATATATACAGAGCTGCCAACCTAATCCGGTTAATTGTTTGTACCGCCCATTTTTCTACACCACTTAATTTTTAGAGTATATGTTTTCTTAATCATCGTAAATATATTTTAAGAAAATTACTCTATTTAAGTGGTGTAGAAAAATGGGCGGTACTAACAATTTACCAGATTAGGGTAGCAGCTCGGTATATATATATATATATTTACTTCTTGTAAAAGAGAATAATGAAAAGATAATGTTTACCAACTATGTTTTGGTTCTGAATGGTTGATTTTATTTACGTAAAAAATTTAAATTAAAATTCCGGTGATATCTGAATTGTACCTCACGCAGCGCGATAGCGCTGCTTCGCAGTTTTCGAGACTGAACATTGCAGCGCTATCGCGCTGCTTAGCAGTCAAACGGTTAAATATAAGAGGCACCATAATAATACTGAGCTTTATCTACCTTAATACTTTAATTAGGCCCTCATTTTCATACTAATGTATCATCAAAAAGAATTTCTAAAAAATCCTAAAACTCTGCTGTATAATAAAAGAAGATGTTTGTGTGTGTGTGAGAGAGAGAGAGAATGTCGGTCGCTTTTTAGGCAAATGGCCAGGGTCCGACTTAGACTACCTGCAGCCCCGGGGCAAGCCTATTCTGGGGGGCCCCCTTGCAGTGACATAAGAGGTCTTTAGGTTGCAGAATTTCTGTATTTGCCTGTAGGGGGGCCCCTTTCAGTAGGGGGGCCCAGGGCATTTGCCCCGTATGCCCTGCCGTAAGTCAGGCCCTGCAAATTGCTGATTACAAAGCTACAGAAACTTGCATGGAGTTTCGTTTGGACCTCTTTTAATGCACCTCGAAGCCCAATTTCCGGATTTTTTATTAAAGATTTTTAAGTTAATTAAAACATCTAAATTTCTGAAATGGCCGACTATGGAAACGTAAATCTTTCCGTGGCCTATTATCTCAGTTTGTCAGAACGTCATGCTAATAACGCGAAGGTCGTGGGTTCCATCCGCTGCGGGCCAATGTATTACATTTTGCAGATACTTAATGTAAAAGGTATTAATAGATGAAATAAAAAGTTTAGTGTCGTCACAGTATTTTAAGCCGCATAGATAGCCAGAGCGCCAAAAAACAAAATTAAACTTAAAGGTCTATTTTCGCTTTGTAGGCAAATGGTTGATCCATAGCTGCAGAGTTTCCCATCAAATTTCGTAAAATTTTTATCTCATTTTTGGTAAAGCTCTTCATTGTTTCATGGAATCACTTCAGGCACCTTATGCAATTTATTTTTCTTGACATCTGTATGTACGTATGTGTGTGTGTACGAGTATATCTCACATAACTCCAAAACTGTTGAAAGCAGTTCATTGAAAATTAATATATAGGTTTGTTATAGCATCTAGTTGTGCACCTCCCTTTTTGTTCTTTCTGTGACTTTCCGTTTTGGAGATATTTACGAAAATTATATTCATAATAACTAAATATACGAAGTATTTAGCCATTATATATGACCTACTTACTATCTTACAAGGAAACATTCAAAAGGTGTCATCTTCAAAAAGTATTGAAAAAAATATATGTGATTCTACTCTTCATAAAACATCAGAAAATGAAAAAATTATCGGCTGAAATTAATTACAGCGACCACAAAAAATTATCAAAATTAAGCATATTTGGCGATTTAGCGCTGTTAGGCGATACGTTTGCTAGAACCGAGATTGCCGTGTACGAACAGAACCGTGTTTTGCTTTTCCGCCAAGTACTCAAAATCAATCGCCTAGCAGTGTGAAATCGCCAAATATGCTTCAATTTGATAATTTTTTGTGGTCGCTGTAATTAATTTCAGCCGATATTTTTTTTCATTTTCTGGTGTTTTATGAAGAGTAGAATCACATATATTTTTTTAAATACTTTTTGAAGATGACATCTTTTGAATGTTTCCTTGTTAGAGATTTCAAAAGAAGCTAATGATAGAACTTATAATGATGTTGTTATGAAAGAGAATTGTAGACATTTTCGTTTCTAGCAGGTAATTTGGAAAGATATGTACATTCTAGTTGACAAATGCACTTTATTTTAAGAATATTCTGTAAACAATTGAATAAAACTGTACCACAAAACTCAATGATAAACAAAAATCTGCGAAATATTCAGTAAAACAGTCATTCGTAAAACAGAAGAAGAGTAAACAGGGTTAAATATATAACAGAGCAGAATTTTTGCTTATTCAGGAACAATGATTAACAGCACAGTACGAATTCAATAGACATTGTATTCATCAAGAATCTTGTTAGGACTAGGAGGACTATTAGTTTCAATCTGGGTAAAAACTTCGTCGCCAGTTTCGTAGACCAGTTTTGTGTAACACCAAACTAAATTAGAAATATCAGTCCTATCGTTACAAATTTGGTACCAAATGAAAGGGGCGATTTTTTTTTTAATCCAGGGGTGCAAACAGTCTTTTGACACGATAATTAAATTTTTTAAACTAACTAAAGTATGAAATTTAGGTGGAAACACTTCATTTTAAATTTATTTCAGTCATTTTAAAATGTACGTGGCCCAGTTTTATGGAAAAAAAAACTGAGATAAAAAAAAATTAAAAATTAAAAAAGAAAAAGAAAAATATATATATACCACCTACCTCTAGAATGAATAAGTGGCCATTTTCTTTCCAAATCCTTTAACTAGAAATATAGATTTCCGAGCTATGCGTATAAGGCACGCCAATAAACTGAATAGACCAAATGATCGAGAATTTCTAGTTTACACATTTCTAGAGGGTGAAACAATATTCTAAATATTCCGAATATTCTGAATCTTTTGTATTGCGAGAAATCCTCGCTAGATTTTCTGGAACTGGGTAATAAACCAAGATTATAGTTGCTAAAACCCGCCTCTTGTAATGTCATTTATTTGTAGAGATTTTTAAAGAACTTTGCCCTCCATAATATAGGCAAACGCTCTAG
The DNA here is from genome assembly GCA_963930645.1 of Salticus scenicus. Taxonomy (NCBI): domain Eukaryota; kingdom Metazoa; phylum Arthropoda; class Arachnida; order Araneae; family Salticidae; genus Salticus; species Salticus scenicus. Next base: position 142,154,318 of record OZ005654.1, read on the forward strand.
AATTCTAATAGGGGCTTCTAGAACTCGCTTTCCAAGGGGACTAGAATTTATAAGGATGACAAGTAACTATTTTTTCTAGAGCCACAATTTAGATTCTAGATGTCAGTTACAGATTTTTTTCTCAGTGCAGATTGAAATTAATAGTCCTCCGTACTAAATTAAATTCTGTCTTTGACAGAATTTTTACTATTTTTATTATTTAATAATGATTAAAAAATATGTTATTGTGTTTTTTATCTTACTTCTTCTTTTTTTTTTTTTTTTTTTTTACTTTAACCGCTGTGTACATTAAAGTAACACTTTTTTTTTTTTTTTTTTTTACATTAAAGTAATATTATTACATTTTTCTCATGTGAATATATCAATATAACAAATATCCAAAAATGTACCCAACAGTAATACATAAATAGAAAATGATAATTTATTACTGTATTGTTTATAGACCTGTAAAACTGATAAATAATGTTATTTGGCACAAATATGTTATTTTTAAAGTTTGGTTTTATGAGTCTTCATCATGAGATTTTCAAATTCTTTAGGTAAACATTATGAAAAATGCGAAGTATTTTAAATATTAATGTGTCGTTGACACGCTTTCTTTGTAAAATAAGTTTTGACAACGTTCTTTTTAATTTTTTGGTTCACTTCACACAAAATATATAAAATGAAAATAGATGAGAAAAAAGGGTTATTTGAATATTTTAAAAGCATGTCGTTATCTTTATCTCTATCTCTTTGATAAAACATAAAAACACAGCACTTTACACGTTAAAATTCAAGTCAAGAGACTTAGTTTAAAAGTTTACAGCATACAAGTTAAAAGGAAGAACAACACGACGTTTCGTCCAAGCATAGTTACTTGTGGACATCCTCAGGTCTAGTTCGCTTACTGCCAGCGTCTTGATCTTTTAATATATCTAGAATGGGTTGCCATACTCTCGCCAATTCCTTAGAATGTACATAATTGATGGCGCGTTTATCGTATTTTATTATCTCTATTTTTTCTTGAATTTCAAGTTTAATCAGATTGGAGGGGGTTGCTATTATTTCAGCTTGATTCCATAAAGGTTTTGCATTTTTATTTTCTAGTATGTAATCTTTAAGAGCTGTATTTCCGTACGGGGATCGTAAAGAATATTGATGTTCAGAAATGCGTTTTTTTAAACTTCTTTTTGTTTTTCCTATGTAATAAACAGTGTCATTTTCAATTTCGATCGGTATTTTATACACGCCTTTTTGAGGAGGGTTAATTCGATGTTTAATTTTTAACAAGCTTTGTAATTTTTGTGTTTTAAATGCTAAATTATAATCGTAATTCTTTAATATATTTCTGATTGGGATAAATTGTTTATGAAAATCTATTGACCCGATGTATTTATAGTTGTCTTTTTTAATTCTAGTTTGATTTAAGGTAATTTTAACTTGATTATGAATTTTATTGAAAACTGATAATTTATAACCACTTTCAAGCATAGTGCGTTTGATGTATTTTAAATCTTTTTGAATAAGAAATTGAAAACTATTATGTGTGTAAGCGCGTTTAATTAATGGAATTATAGCGTTTCTTTTATATTGTAAAGGGGTATTTGAATTAGCAGGTATGATAGAAAGGGGGGAGGAAGGTTTATAATAGGTTTCAGTCCAAATTTGAGAATTTTCGTTATTTCGATGTACAAGAATATCCAAGTATGGGAGCATATTATTTTGTTCTTTTTCAATTGTTAAATTTATAGTGGGAAAGTAGTTATTAAGTTTACTGATGAATTCATGAAGGCTTTTTTCTGTATAATTCCAGATTAAAAATATATCGTCTACATACCTGCGATAAAAATGTGGTTTCAATACTGCTTTCTCCATGGCTGTTGATTCGATATATTGCATAATAATTTCTCCTAAGGTTGGGGCAAGACAGGATCCCATAGGGGCGCCTTTTTCTTGTTTAAATATTTTGCCGTTAACATGAAAAAAATTAGATCTGAAAATTATTTCTAAAGCATCATTTATGAAAGGGACTTCGTTAATAAGAGTTTTATGATTTTTACATAAGTTTATGATTATTTCTTTAGCTTTGTTGAGGGGAATATTTGGATATAGTGAGACGACATCTAGACTGTAAAATTTAGAAATAATTTTCAGATCTAATTTTTTTCATGTTAACGGCAAAATATTTAAACAAGAAAAAGGCGCCCCTATGGGATCCTGTCTTGCCCCAACCTTAGGAGAAATTATTATGCAATATATCGAATCAACAGCCATGGAGAAAGCAGTATTGAAACCACATTTTTATCGCAGGTATGTAGACGATATATTTTTAATCTGGAATTATACAGAAAAAAGCCTTCATGAATTCATCAGTAAACTTAATAACTACTTTCCCACTATAAATTTAACAATTGAAAAAGAACAAAATAATATGCTCCCATACTTGGATATTCTTGTACATCGAAATAACGAAAATTCTCAAATTTGGACTGAAACCTATTATAAACCTTCCTCCCCCCTTTCTATCATACCTGCTAATTCAAATACCCCTTTACAATATAAAAGAAACGCTATAATTCCATTAATTAAACGCGCTTACACACATAATAGTTTTCAATTTCTTATTCAAAAAGATTTAAAATACATCAAACGCACTATGCTTGAAAGTGGTTATAAATTATCAGTTTTCAATAAAATTCATAATCAAGTTAAAATTACCTTAAATCAAACTAGAATTAAAAAAGACAACTATAAATACATCGGGTCAATAGATTTTCATAAACAATTTATCCCAATCAGAAATATATTAAAGAATTACGATTATAATTTAGCATTTAAAACACAAAAATTACAAAGCTTGTTAAAAATTAAACATCGAATTAACCCTCCTCAAAAAGGCGTGTATAAAATACCGATCGAAATTGAAAATGACACTGTTTATTACATAGGAAAAACAAAAAGAAGTTTAAAAAAACGCATTTCTGAACATCAATATTCTTTACGATCCCCGTACGGAAATACAGCTCTTAAAGATTACATACTAGAAAATAAAAATGCAAAACCTTTATGGAATCAAGCTGAAATAATAGCAACCCCCTCCAATCTGATTAAACTTTAAATTCAAGAAAAAATAGAGATAATAAAATACGATAAACGCGCCATCAATTATGTACATTCTAAGGAATTGGCGAGAGTATGGCAACCCATTCTAGATATATTAAAAGATCAAGACGCTGGCAGTAAGCGAACTAGACCTGAGGATGTCCACAAGTAACTATGCTTGGACGAAACGTCGTGTTGTTCTTCCTTTTAACTTGTATGCTGTAAACTTTTAAACTAAGTCTCTTGACTTGAATTTTAACGTGTAAAGTGCTGTGTTTTTATGTTTTATCAATTTGATCTATACACGTGTTGAAAACAATTACTCATCTCTATCTCTCTCTAAAAAAAGAAAAAAAAAAGTTTTTTTTTTCAATCTAAGCCATTTCTTCTATTCTCTACCTGATAAAACGATACTCCTAAAAAAAAGTTACATATATACAACTTTACAATTTATGAAAAAAAAAAATCTCAGTATATGTGACTCATGTATTTTATAAATGAAATGGGTATATATGTATTTTTTTAATAAATAACCCTTAGTTATGAGGTAAAAACGTATATCTAATCTTTTTCATGCATAAACGTAAAAAAAAAAAAAAAAAAAAAAAAAAAAAAATAGAATGTGCGGGCAAATAAAAAATCACAAAATTCTTTTGTGATAAATTTCAAGCGTGTTTTAAAAATTACTGTTAAAAAATTTATGCAACTCAAAAACACATAATACACATTAAATAAAATAAAATAATCAGGTTTGGTCAACCAAGAATCGAACCAATGGTGTATGCCTTGGAGACAAAAACGTTATCAGCAAACCACCCATCCACGTGTTAAATAATGAATGTAATTTTGATTTGTTAAAAATATTTCATAGTTCAGTGCATATGATTGATTCATTTCGTAATAATAGAGTATTTACAAGTTCAAGAAAAAAAAAAAAAAAAAGAAAAAAAAAAAATCCTCCAAAAGTTCAACTGCAGTCGATAATGTTATCGTACGTTTTAATTTAGCTTGATACAAAAGTAGATGAATGCAATGTTTCATTAATATTGAATGAATCCGCGTAGGAGGCGAGAATGTTACCGATAAAACACCGACCCATGTTTTAATTGGCTCTCCTGGATTCCTTCGGAATTTTGAAGTAGAATTTTATAGTGGGGATTTCGAAATTCGATACTCGCTTCTGATTGGTCCTCTGGAATCCTCTCGGAACAAGATTCTGGTTGGTCCTCTAGGATCCGTCAAAGCCCACTGTTTTATTTTCATTGCGAATTTCCTCTAATTTTAATTAAGATATACGGCCACACTTCCTTTTTACTAATTGCGGGATTTTGAGCGCTTTCCTGTGATTTTTGGAACGCCCTGCCCCAGGTGTTAATTCCTATTCGCCGTCGAGACTCGTGTAGACAACGCACGCAACAGTTTCTCTGTTGCACTTAGGATTTTACAAAGAATTTCTCTCTCTCTCTCTCCCTCTCTCTTTTTTTTTTTTTTTTTTTTTTTTGTGTGTGTGTGAAACTCCAGGTGCTTCGATCTGAAATTTTTCTGTTCACGTGGGGAATTTTTCAGAGACTAAATTCTAAATTAAAACCCTTCTGGATGTTTTTTTTTTTTTTTTTTTTTTTTTTTTTTTTTGAAAAAATGTTTTTATTTATTTTTTCTTTTTTTGTACACCGGATCACTCACGTTGACGTTGACCGATTCAAGTATTAAAAACTGGAATGTGATTTTGGTTCGTTAAAAATATTTTATGGTTCAAAGCATATGATTCATTTTGTAAAAATGCACTCCCTACAAATTAATAATCAATCAAACCTTCAAAGGTTTAACTACAACCCCATAATTTTATCGTACACTATAATTTAACGTTGTACAAAAAAAGACAAATGCAATGTTTCATTAATACTGAATGATTCATGTAGGACGTGAGAACATTACCATTAAAACACCAATCCACTTATTAAAAACTGAAATGTAATAAGCTGTGATGGCATGTTTCCGGACCATTTTTTAGGGGTATGTCCCATACCGTCGCCAATTGCCCATCGTACAGTACGTTGAAACCCAACCAACCAACCGAAATGTATTTTTGATTCGTGAAAATTATTTTATGGTTATGTCACGTCGTGCTTTTCTTAGAACACTTTTAATTCACTATCATAGTATAGAATTAAAAATTTCTAAGAAAACACCATAAATCGTAAATACAAACAACCATTCTTTCAGTTCAAAATAACTACATACGGACCATCCTGAGGCTGCAAAATATATGAATATATTTGTAGCATGGAAAAAGAACACTATTTTACTAAATAAAGTTGAGACCCATTGATTATATATTAAATTGCATTAAAACAATAATTTGTACTCATTTCCGTTCTCAACAAATTTTGGTAATTTAAATATCATAAATATTTTTTAAAACGTATATAAAGGATAAGTTAGGCGTGTACCATCGACTATGCATATAAGTATAAACTATTATGAAAATCACCAACAATTTAAATGTGTATTAAAAATGTTCGATTGATAAAGTTTCTTCTACTTCAATTCTTTCATAAGAAATATTCGATATATAAATATCGAATAAATATATTGAAGTCGGGGAAAAATCTGCCAGTCCACATGTTTCAAAGATTAAAATTTCTCTTGCGATTTTTTTTTTTTTTTTTTTTTTTTTCAATTCATTCTAAAATCGTCGGCATCTAAATCTCTCTCTGAGATTAAAAAAAAAAAATGTTATTGAAATGTATTTCGCTTGAATAAACGTTTTTACGCCTCAATGTGATATATATATAGAGAGAGAGATTATATATATATTTTTTTTCTATTAAGGAATTTCCATAATCATAAAAGGATTTACCTAAATTCCTTTTACTTTCATAGGCATGTAGAATATTTGTATTATCATATTATTAAAAAAATAAAATCTTTAGTAATCCATTCTCATAATGCATATATATTAATGCTCCTCTATGATAATCTCCTTCACAAATTCGAAAATAGAAATAATATATTTCAGATATGTTCAATAAACATGATAAGTTTTGATTGGAACACTTTTCATTTCGCATTTTGGTTTGGCTTTTCGGAATTAATTTCTTTTTTCTACAGAACAACAGAATAAGATGAATAGAGAATTGGCAACGCGATTCTAAAATTTAGGGATAAATATGATTGACGTACAGTGATTTTCGGGATAACATATTTTTTATTTAATTTATCTCCTACATAATCAACTTCTAAATTTTTAATGTTACGTTATCGTTAATCTACAACTTAAAAAAAATTTAAATTGAAATAAATATCGAAACTAAATATTATTTATATTTACAAAATATTAGCAATCACACATTTTAAAACAAAAGTAGCGTATAAATTTTCTATGTCAATAGGTAAATTTCTTAATGTAAATGTAACTTTATTAATCCATGAGATTATTTTAAAATGTATTAAAGAATGTATAAATAGTAAATTTTACAAAAGTAATACAATAATTAAAAAAAGAAATCGTATATATAATATTTTTTGTGTGCTTATTTCTGTCTAAAAACTTTCTTTTTAAATGGCAGACTATCCGCTAATATTAAAGGAACAAACTTACATCCCTTAGATTTTAATTAAAAGTTTATTTAACATATTTAAATTCGATTTATTTGCTTTTTTTGATGACAATTAAAAAAAAAAAGTACAGATTTTCTTATAAACTAATAGTTTTATTTTAATTCCTATTCTCTAAAATAGAAATAAAATTTATTCATATTAAGTCACTGTGTCATCTAAAGGTTGAACTGAAACAACTTACATACATAAAAAGTGTTAAAAAAAAATATTTTGCATATTTAATTTGCGCTTTTTTTTTTTTTTTTTTTTTTTTTAATAAAATTATTGATACGATGTTCTAAAAATTTTCAAAAATACTTGCATGCAATGGTTAAACTTGATACAACTTTTGTTTAAGACTCCTTGGCGCATTTATTATTATTATTATTTTATTTTTTTACTTTGGCAATAATTTAAAATGGCTATTCCAACTGCATAAGTAAAGACCTTAACGAGGAACGTACAAGCTACTTTGATGCCAAATTTTAAATCTCGCCAAGGGAATCAAATACTAAAGCAGTTCTCTAAATTTTATTGTTTTCTAAGCACAATTATATAACTTTTACAAATATTTGTTACTGTAGAATATTATAAACTTGTTGGCTTCCACCCGCCTAACTGTCGATATTTCCAAATTAATCTGTATTCAAATTCTGTGCTTGCTAATTATTCCAAAAAGCCATAGTCACGAAATCAAAGACAGCGGTCGAATGTCACGATAAATTAATAATAATAATAAAATAAAGGTAAAAAATTATACAGACACGACATTATTTCATTATTTAAAACATGAAAATCTGACATTGACAGATTTTAATTTAGTGCCAGAGGCCTACTGCTAAACTTGTTAATATCGACAAATTCTTCTTTAGTTAATTCGTGACGATCTAAATTCCATGATAAAGTTTTCATTAAATCAAACCAATGTGTTTCAGCTGTAGATATTGTAACAAATAACGTTGGAAGTCCAAACTGTCTTATAGCCGCAAAACAACGTTTTTTCTATTTTTCCCAATGAGGGGGAGGTGTGCCTTGGGGGGGGACTCATGTCAAAGGTGTGCCTTGGGGGGGGACTCATGTCAAAGTTGTACCTTGGGGGGGACTCATGTCAAAGTTGGGCCTTGGGGGGACTCATGTCAAAGTTGGGCCTTGGTGGGACTCATGTCAAAGTTGGACCTTGGGGGGACTCATGTCAAAGTTGTACCTTGGAGGGGACTCATGTCAAAGTTGGGTCTGGGGGGGGACTCATGTCAAAGTTGTGTCTTGGGGGACTTCATTCAATAAATCCCCATTCAATAAACCGACTGAAATAGGCCCTTAGCACTATTAAGAGTGTATTATAAAAATTCGACAACGCTGTACCGACTGAAATAGGGGTACCTTGGGGGGGGGACTCATGTCAAAGTTGGGCCTGGGGGGGACTCATGTCAAAGTTGTGCCTTGGGGGGGACTTCATTCAATAAATCCCCATTCAATAAACCGACTGAAATAGGCCCTTAGCACTATTAAGAGTGTATTATAAAAATTCGACAACGCTGTACCGACTGAAATAGGGGTACCTTGGGGGGGACTCATGTCAAAGTTGTGCCTTGGGGGGACTTCATTCAATAAATCCCCATTCAATAAACCGACTGAAATAGGCCCTTAGCACTATTAAGAGTGTATTATAAAAATTCGACAACTGTACCGACTGAAATAGGCCTCTAGCACTAAAAAACAAAAGATAATCTAAAATCAAATTTTGTTTTTTATAAAATTAATAAAAATAGAGTACTCTGAACGACTGCAAATTTCGTAATTTTTATCGAGGTCTTAGAAAAAGCCAAATCGCCAAGCGGCAGTTCATATATAGGACACCTGCTTGCTAGCAAATGTGTCAGTGCTAGCAAATGTGTCGGGCTTGCTAGCAAATATGCTTACTAGCAAATATGCTTGCTAGCAAATATAACATTATGTCTATTCTTTTAAATTATCTTTTAGAGTTACTTTATTTGTCTAATAATATCACACAATCAGTAGATTGGGAAGAAAATCATATTTCTTGAAAATTTATTTTTCCAACTGAGTGAAAATAATGCCCGGACCGGTCGTCAAATCCCGGATCATTGACTTACAAGGTCAAAGTCCCATGTAAATCAAAGAAAAAACAATCAAAGAAAATAAATTTTCAAGATATTTTTTATTTGTTTCAATTTACGGATATTTTTCTCAATACATTTTTGCAACTGTGACATTTTCTTCTGCTAAATCATTCTTCTTCGATTATTTAATTCCTCCAATCCAAGGACAGAAATTTATTTATTTTTTATTTCAAAACATTTTTGCGCTTATGGCGCTAGTTTTGAGCGATAACCATGTGGAACTTCGGCTTTTGTTGATAAGAAGATGAGAAGCTATACTTGTGATCTTTCAACTCATTTCTTTTTAAAAACAGTACATATCACATATTTTGCTTACTTGTATTTCGCATCACTTTAATATCATATCGTACGCATATTTGAAAGATTCAAGCTGCCAGAATTATATTATATTTTCAGCTTACTGAAACTGTGAATTGAATTTCCATCACAAACAAAATATTATTAGGCACATCCTCCAGTTTTACCAGACGTATACAATGTAAAATGTCGAAGTGTGCTGCTAATTGCACATCAAAATTCTCAAAAGTCGCACTTTGATTATCTAGTAGGCAGTTGTGAATCATTAGGGACGAAGTGTAAAATTTATATAGAAGGTTGTGTTTTATTATTAGATTATTTTGTATTTGACATTCTTCAGATAATATTTGAAATTATATCTCAAATCACTATGAATATATTTTAAAGTATATAATGGCTTAACATTTTTCATACGTTTTATATTTACAGTCAATAATTAAGGAATCATTGCTCATTGAAATGAAATACATTTATGGATATTGTTGTATAATGTACATTTTGCATATTTAATTTAATTATTATGCCTTACTAAATCAAAATAATTATTATTCCGTTGATATACCATTAAATATCTTTTATTCAGGTGGTCATAGTACAAATAAAATAATCTGCCATCTGTAATTTTAAAAAGCTGTCGTTCCAATATTCCTAATTTGATTCGTAGTATTGCTAGTACCACTTTTTTCATTTTTTTTTTTTTTTTTTTAGAATAGTAATGTTTTCTAGTACGTTATTACCATATTAAATAAGAAGAAAATCCTTCTTGAAAAATAAGTAGTGTAAAAAAGAAGAAAAAAAAAAAAAAAAAAAAAAAAAAGAAGACGAGTTAGGAACAATGTTCCAGAACATATCAGAAAATTTGGCATGCTACAATAATTTTACTTTACTATATATGAATATAAATAAAATTCATTGTATGTGTGGGGCTGGGTATGTTAGTCTAACATCTCCCAAATAACTTTACCGATTTCAGTTGAACTTGGCACAGTTACTGCTTATGACCAGGGTTTAAGTACCGGCTATGTTTCAAATTTCTAGCGCATGCACGATACGGGGAAAGGAATGAGGAAAAACCCTCTTGAAAAACATATTTTTCGCTGAGACAAAAAAGTATACCGCCTTCATGTAGAATGAATAAGTGGTCATTTTCTAAATCCCTAAACTAGGAATATAGATTTCTGAGCTATGCGTATAAGCTGCCTTATACGCATATTCAGCTTACTGACGTACGCCAATAAGCTGAATAGTCGACATTATCGAGAATTTCTAGTCTATACATTTCTAGATGGTGAAACAATATTCTGAATATTCTGAATCTTTATATTACAGAAAGTCTCGCTTCATTTTCTAGAATTGGGTCATAAACCAAGATTACAGTTGTTAAAGCTCGCCTCTTGTATTCGCATTTTTTTTTTTTTTTTTTTTGCAGAGATTTTGAAATAAGTTTGACCCCTCGATAATATAGGCAAACGCTCTAAAATTCTAATAGGGGTTTCTAGAACTCATTTTCAAAGGGGATCAGAATTTATAAGAATGACATGGAACTATTTTTACTAGAGCCACAGTTTAGATTCTAGATGTCAGTTACAGAATTTTTTTTTTCAGTCTTGTATGATGTCTATAGAAATAATGTAGCTATAAACTTCAAATGTGATATATAGCCTACCTCTGATGTATATATTCTCTGTCAGTAGAGGTTTATGAAAATTCTAACTTAAAAAGCGGTAAAAGGATTAAAAATAAATAAATAAAATTACGCTTTCGTCCAAATTTAAGGTTCAAATTATTTAAAGTGCGATAGCGTTTAAGGGCCTGATTCCAGTTGATTGAAAATTTATATATATATATATATATATATATATATATATATATATATATATATTATAGATCACCGTCACACGAATTGTAAGAATCTTGGAGTTACTTACGGTTTTTACAGATACACAACAAAATTTTACTATCACTTTGGCTTATGGGCTCAAATTATTTAAAGTGCTACAACGTCTAAATGCTTTTCCGATTGAGTTGAAAATGTATGTACCTATTAAAGGTTACAGTCGCACAAACTGTATAGAGTTTAGTGAATCTAAGCATTTATAGATTTTTACAGAGATACAATTATGGTTATGATCTGTGGATTCAAATTACTGGAAGCGCAACAGAGTAAAAACAAATAAGATACTATATAGAGAAAAATACTCAAGCAACCTATTATAATTTTCCCTTTTGTTTATTTAACGACTTCTCTTCCTTTAATTTAATTATAAACCCGTTAATTACTTAATTTTTAGAAAGGGGAGTGGAGTCACTCCACATTTTTTAATACAGTAGCTAAAATATTGAGACTTATTATTATTGAAATGATTCCTTTAAATGTAGTGACCAGCGAAGTAGGTAAAGCTAGCTGTTATTCTCTAAAATGAAAGACAATTTTCAGATACACTATCTTTCCATAAATGACCGGGTACTTTCGATATCAGAAGTTTTTTTATATATCTCAAAAAGTCCTAAACAAATCATCCTGAAACTTCAGGAGTGTAAAAAAAAAAACATAATATGCCTCATGTACTTCAGTTAAAATTCTGCGCCAAAAGTGAAAGGGGGACCAGTAAAAAATTAAAGAAAAATGAAAGTATTTGGCATCATCCTGAGAAAGTAACGTTTTAAATACGATTTGGCTGTAGCATGTGATTATGGGGCTCTTTCTCATTTTCTGTATAAATTATAAACTCTCTTGTATCCATTGAGATACAGTGAAACTTGAGTAATTTGAACTTGTTTAATTCGAAATTCTAGATAATTCGAATCTTTTACTCGGTCCCTTGAATTTTGTATTAAAATAATGTTAAAAAATCGTGGATAATTCGAATTCTATTTTGGATAATTCGAATTTTTCATACGATTACCATTAAAATATTACAGTAAAATGTGTTCTCGAGATTTTTCTCAGCTAAAGTGCATTATATATTTAAAAATTTTTTTAAAACAAGGATAAGAAAGTACAGGAGAAGCCTCTAGCTAGTGCATCAGAAGATATGCTGCATATACATAAACTTCGGGATTTTTTTAATTGAAGTTCATGTCTAATGTTGAAGATTCTATTTTTGTATCAAGCCATACGCTATGACACAAAGGTTGTACTTAAAGAAGAAATCAAAAATATCCGACTATTTTTTAAAAAGTGTTGAATAATTAAGCTCGTAAAAAATATTGATTTAATGGGCGGGGGAGGAGAGGATGTAGCAGTATTCTTAGATATAAATTTTATGTGTTCAACCTTTGATCGTAGAATTTTAATTTTTTAATTTATCTCTTTTTTTTGTGTGTGTGTGTGTGTGTGTGACAAAAAAGTATATGTAATTCGAATTTTTGGATATTTCGAATTTTTCTCTGGTCCCTTCAACTTCGAATTATCCAAGTTCTACTGTATATAGGTTTCTTTAAAAAATTGCCAAAAAAGTTTCACCTTTTTAGCTATAACACGCATGGTATTAAACCCAGTGCAAAGCTATTTTCGAGAAACCTGACATACAATATTAGACACAGCATACTGCAATTAGAATGAAAAAATATTAAATATCTAATGAAATGTAAGCATTTTTATTAAATAATTTTCAATTGCGCACGCGTAAGATGTAGTGAAATTTCATTTGCATAATTTAATAGCCAAATGCATTAAACTACTTATTATATACGAGTAAAAACCCCAAACAAGTATCGTGTAAACTCAAAAAATTCTACGCCATAGAATGAACTGCTATTCAGTATCTCTCGAAAAGAAGCTAAACTATAAGGGGTTTTACTCACATTTATATTTTGATTAAATAAATGGTAATAAAGTTTTCTGTGATTGTAAATAAATATTGAGAAAACCCCCTTATTAATTTCTTATTTTTGGGAACAGCTGAAATTCAGTTCATTCTATGGCATAGAACTTTTTGAGTTTACACGATACCTGTTTGGAGTTATATAAGTAGCTCAATACATTTGGCTATTAAATTATGCAAATGAAATTTCGCTAAATTTTACGCATACGCAATTAGAAAGTATTCAGTAAAATATTCATATTTCGTTAGATATTTAATATTTTTTTCATTTTGATTGCAGTATACTTTGTCTAATATTGCATGTCGAATTTTCTGAAAATAGCTTTACACTGTGTTTAACACCTTTCGTGTTATACCTAAAAAAGCGAAAATGTTTTTTTGCAATTTTCTTAAAGTAACTTTTATATATCCCTGATTATATAAAAGTAGAGACATAAAAATGTAAACAGACAATGAAAAAGAATACCATAATCACATGCTACAGCCAGATCGCATTTAAAGCATAAATTTTTACTGGGCGATACCAAACACATTTATAATTATTTAATTTTTTACTAGTCCCCCTATCACTTTCGACGCAAAACATTAACTAAAATATATGAGGAATAACCTGTTCATTACACTCTTGAAATTTCAAAATGATTTGTTCAGTAGTTTTTGAGATATATTCAAAAACGTCTAAAATCGAAAGTGTCTAGCGATTCATGGAAAGGTAGTGTATAACGATTTACAAACCGTCTAAAAAAACTTTAAAAATATCACATCTCATATTCAGAATTTACGATTTTTTTATTTCTTACAAACAGATTTTTGATCATATTTTTAGAATTGAGAAAAATGCATGCAACAACTAAATCTGATTATTTGCTACTTACAATCATATTACAGTTACTATTTGTTACAGTTAAATGATTTAAATGAGAAACCATGTAAGTCATCTCCTAAATTATTACTTTTTGATTAATAAATATACGTATATTTTGCCTACTTAGTTTTCGCATCATTCTAACATCATATCGTAAGCAGGTTTGACGGAATTGTTTGAGTTGCCAGAATTGAATTATATTTTCAGCTTACAGAAAACTGGTAAGTGAATTTCTACCACGAAGGAAACATAAATAGACACATCCTTCAGTTCTATTTGACGTGTACAGGGAAAATTGTCGGAGTATTGCTGCTAATTGCACATCAAGATTCTAATTAAAAGCTAGACTTTGCTTATCTGGCAGACATTTACGAATCGTTAGAAGCTAAGTGTAAAATTTATACAAAAGTTGCGGCTTTGCCATTAAATCCTTTTATGTTCAACATTTTCCTCCTAAATTTCTGAATTACATTTAAAATAATCATGACTATATTATAGTACACTATATATAGTTGCTTAACATTTTCCAGTTGCTTTATGTTTAAGTTCAATAATTAAGCAGTGTTTATCGAAATAAAAAACGTTTATAGACACTGTTTTATAGTACTAGTGGATCTACAGATCAGGAACTTCAACTTCTTATTTGCGTCACTCATAACTCAGCAGATCATTTTTATTAATCCATATAAGTCAAAATAATAATAATAATAATAATAATAATAATATATATATATATGTGTGTGTGTGTGTGTGTGTGTGTGTGTACATCGCTGCCACATGGAACTTTTTTTTTCATTCTTTCCGTACAACTACTTAAAAAAAAAGATTTATAATATATTTATGCAGTTAAATCTACTGTTAGAATATATAAATTTACTACAGATTTCATGCTATGAACATAGTAGTACGGAAAAAATAAATAAAGTCGCCTGTGGTTAGCCTTGAATATATATATATATATATATATATATATATATATTATTATTATTATTAACTCGCTACTTAACCATATACGTTTCTGAGGGAGCTGTCGCACTCCTCAACCCCCCTTTTTATCTGTCTGTTTATATATAACTGTATCTAAATATTACAGGAAAAATATTTGTGAAAAGTTGTAAAAACGTTTTGCCAATAAATCCATCATTTGGCTGTCATTTTATAATTCTTTAAATTGAGAAATATTGTATTCAGCTGTTCTTAAATTACATTTCTCACATTTAATTTAGATATATTTCAAAATTCTACAATATTTTGTGTTAAAAGTTGCGGCAGTTTTAAACTTTATTTTAAAATTATTGATACCCATTAGTTCTCTAAATATAATGAACCTTTAATGGATCTTTAATTAGATATCTTTAATATATTTTAAGTAAAGTGAAAATTTCTATATGTATATATATATATACATATATACATTAGAATTAAATCAAATTTAATTTATATGGTTTAGTTGTTAAAATACTATTAATTAAAATTTATTTTATTTCCAACTTATCAATATAGAATTTAATTAAGACTCTACATCTAACTGCGAAATTAACTGCATTTAGCCTTCTGCGATGTTACAGGCAGAATAATTGAAATATGCGATTGTAATGTAAGTAATAATTTTATTTTTAATATTTTTCCTTAGGAATCTTTTTACTTTTTACGTAACATTGGCATTGTAGTTTTTAAAAGTCTGCTTATCATCTTTTTTTTCTTATTATTATTGAGTTTGAAATTCTTTACACGTCTTTTGGGTGTTATTGGGCTCAGCATACTGTAAATGTTTAGCAAACTGCATACAGTACGACAAAAGTAACACCTGATTTGTATGCAACATTTAATCAAAGCCCTTGAACATGTTTTGATGTTGTATGTTTTCATTAAAGGGATGCTTAATTTTTCATAAGTCTGTCTAGTTGTTCATGTGATACTTGGTTTCATTTTTTGCAACGTTTGAAAAGGTTTTCAATATATTTAGATATATATGGACGGCTCATTGTAAAAGTGATGTAACTCCATATTTTTAAACATATATATTTTTGCTTAATTGTATCACATTTAGTCACACCTTTCATAATAAAAATTTAAAAATTTTAATTATTGCAATAAAATCCCATAAATGGCATTACTTGTTTTTTATCAGAAAACTGAAACTTCTAAATATTTAATATAAAAATAAAATTTCTAAGTTATTTTAAATTATTTTTATTATAAATTGAAAGTTCTTATAATTCCGATTTGTTTTAACCCTTTCAGCGTAGGCCGTTTTTTGGTATATCTGTTTAATGATTCGTAAAATTAATACTATGCACAGTAGTAACATGAGAATTTAATACTGTACACTACACATATTTATTATTCATATTTTATCAAAAAAAAAGCAACATATATTTCAAAATTTAGCCACACCAGCATTTTATTTTGATTATGCATGACAGAAAAACTCTGGCTTAACGCTGAAAGTTTTTTAAATACTAAAACACGATAACACTTACAGAATCTTGACTTTTTTCCGACACATAATTTTGCAAAAAACTCGTTATTTTAAAATCTATTTACAGGTAGATAATTCACTTTTCGAATAAACGACCCATATATATATATACCAGGTGTATAAACTTAAATCCGCTGTTTGCGTATAGATGGCGCTAGTGAGTGTATTAACAGCGGACATTTAAATGTCTTATTGTTTTTGTATTAGTTTGACGTCTGTTCACATAAATCAGTGCAAATCGTTAGTGATTTCATATAAAAACATTAATTTTTCTTCCTGTAAACATGTCTCGTTTTGTACCAAAAAAAGAGCATATGCGGGAAGCTCTGCTTTTCTGCTTCAATTTGAAGAAATCAGCTGCCGAATCGCATAGAATGCTTGTGGAAGCTTATGGTGACAGTGCTTTGTCAGAAACAACTTGCAGAGACTGGTTTCGTCGGTTCAAAAATGGCTATTTTGACTTAATGACAAAGAGCGTGAAAATCGGCCCCGAAAGTTTGACGACCATGAATTACAGGCTCTTTTGGACGAAGATGATACCCAATCGCAAAATATGCTTGCCGAGAAGTTAGGTGTCACTCAACCAGCCATTTCTATCCGTCTACATGCCATGGGAAAGGCCTTATTATCAACAAAGACATGACAAACTGATTTTTCTTCATGATAACGCGCCAGCACACACGTCAAAATTGGTCCAAAATTATCTCAAAACACTTAACTGGGAGGTGTTACCCCATCCCGCTTAATTCACCAGACCTGGCTCCTTCTGATTATCACCTGTTTTCATCAATGGGCCATGCACTCGCCGAACAGCACTTCGTTTCTTACGAAGACGTTCGAAAATGGCTGGACGAGTGGTTTGCCTCAAAAGATAAGGAATTCTTTTGGCGTGGAATTCACCAATTGCCCGAAAGATGGGGAAAATGTATAGTTAGCGAGGGAAACTATTTTGAATAAGATTTTGTTTTGCTTTATATAAAAAATAAATGTGTTTTTATTACTAAAAAACAGCGGATTTAAGCTTATACACCTGGTATATATATATATATATATATATATATGTATATATACCTGCATTCAAACATCGTAACATTTGGCAGCTGTGATTTTTAGTTGCATGAAATTTGATAAAATAATTTTGTATTGAAAATTCAAGGAAAAGGAATCTTCATTTCACATTACATAATTTTTGAAAAAGGTTTGATGTCCAAAGGTTACACTGTTAAAAATGAAGTGCTCAATAATGAGTAAATGAATATAACGCATTTCGAAATGGAGCATTTTGCTCTAAAAAGGAAAGCATGCTTGTCTTCTCATTTATGAAATATTGCATATTTTCAAATTAATATCTGTTCCACTTCATAATTTATTATAAACATGCAAGAAAGTAATAAAAGAAGATTTTTAATGGAATTTAAATTTCTGTTTAAATTGTGTTTAAATTTCTACACATTTGAGAAGAAAGAGTTTAAACACAAAATTTATTTCCTGAAATATCCAATACTACATTTCATGGTTGTTTCATACTGGTTTACGGAAGATTCCATCAATGCGTATCTATATTTGGGATATTGGGATTCTCGATGGTTGATGCCAATTTGCGATCATGGTAATATACTCAATAATAAATACATGAAATTTTGAAATTCGAGTATATTTGCTACGAAGCTACTTTGAGCGTTACATATAACATACTCAAATTTAACATAATTTTACTAATTTTTGAGAATTCTTGCTACTTTTTTTTTTTTTTCAGTTTACGTAATTATATGTACAAAAATATTTTAACGCCTGTTTCTTTCAACCAATCTCATAGTTTGTGTAAATTCATGTATTTTGTCATAAGTAATTCATGTAATTGCTAATGACTAACCATAATCTGAACATTGTATAAAAAGGCAAATATATATATATATTTTTTTTTTAACTTTAATCTTTAATCTTTTATTTATTTTTTTTTTTTTTTTTACTTAAACGGCCAATCTTTGATTTTGTAAACTGTTTCGTAATTCCTTTTTTTATTCAGTGCAAATAATATATTTGTTTAAAAAAATGGATGATTCGGATTCCTCCTACCTATGTAGAACCTGCAGCGTCCTTCTGCAAGAGGATCCGTTAAGTCAGTCAGCTTCGATCAGCGATCAGCTGCGGACCACGGTGGCCCCACGGATCCTTTACTTCTTATGTTTAAGAACCATGGGGCACTGATTCTTTAATTATATTGTGCTATGGTGCACACAGCAACTTAAAATTATACATGCATGTAAATATTTCAGTTTTTCCTTAAATATCACTTAGTAATTAATTTAGTTTTTAATTAATGAACCAGTTAGATACAGTCCACCATTTTACAATGAATTCAAATTGATTCTGAAATGTTACTTTTAACATAGGCTGACCAGATCAAAGTACCTTTATAATAGAGAAGCGTAAAAATTTTCTACAATTATCCAATTATGGATGTATTTTTCATTCCTAATAAATAAAGACTAAAAATAAAGTATTACTGATTAATAATTTACTTTCTACATTTTTTTAAAACTTAGAAAAATGCCTTGAAAAAAAAGTAAGTCCCCTTTTGTCCCCAGAAAATGGGGACGTTTTGTCAGTATATTTTAACATCGTTAAAAACCTCATATTACCAGAGGTTATTCGAGACTTACGGATATATTTAAAATTTTTCAAACAATACTTTTTTTTCTTCTGATGAAAAGGGTGTTTTTTCCAAACATTTGTAAAGGCTGAATATCAGACCAGTTTACTTCTCCCATTAAATTCTAAAAATGTTTATATCTTTCAATGAAAACAACTTGAATAAAACTAACTTTCTTTATTTCGAACTTTAGATAAAGGGTAGACTTTCACATGTGAATTTTACCTTAACTAAACTTATAACGGAACATAATCTTAAAGAAATTATAAAATAAATGTCTTGCCTAACTTTCAGTAAGGCTGATAATTTTTATTCTGACTAGTCTCACGAGAAGCGTTTTCGCGTTACTTTGACTTTAGAAACGATTAAACTTCAAAAACTTTTACAATCTAAATATCCCGATATAACAGCATGGTCCAAACACAAGGTTACAGAAAAAGAAAAGAAAAGCGTCCTGATTTATGAAGTTTCTTTTTAAAGAATAAACTAAAGAAACGATTAACTGCATTTTCCTCAAAACATCTCTCTTGATAATACCAAAATTTAACTGAACTTCAAAATACCAAAACTTCACAACTTACTTTAATACTTCTCGTATTTCTACTGGAACCAAACGCCAAGCTAAGCTAAACTATATAGACTGTCAACCTTCTCTTACACTAACTCAACTCTTCCATGGACAACCTTACGCTTTCTCCAAGACCAACGCCAACTGCAACTAGATTCGACGGGTAACCTTATCTCATCCAACCTAACTTTGCCTGGGTAACTAAGCGCGATATCGAGCAATTTAAAATAAGAGAACTTGCATGATACCTCGCATCATTACAAGTTATTTAATTGAAATCATTTATAATAAAAATAAAAAAATGAAGACTACTATAACTGCGTTACAGCTACGTAATTTAAAAAAAAAAAAAAAATGAAACACAATTTTATTCTTTAACCCGTTAACACCCGAATTAATTTCGCAAAATATTATTAGCTAATTATTTCACATCTAAATTAATATAGACAACTGACAGTAAAATATATTAACTTAAACAATTCTTCTGATAGTTTTAAACTGAAAGCCTATCCTCATTTATTGACGTTTAGTGTTCTAGAGAGAAAACTTCGAGATAGAAAAAGTTTGAGATAACAGATTAATTTCCTATTATATGTTGACAAAGATCTCGAAAGTAAAGTTATTCAACTTGATTTAAGTTAGTATACCTGCGCAAAAAGTAAAGATATGTGCGACGAATGAAAAGTCATAAAATGACTATCCAAATTATGAAATAATAATTAATAGTAGGCACATAAAACTTTCAGGGATCACTTAGAGTGACGCTATAAACTGTCACTAGAAAGAAGAAATCATTCCAAGAAACCACAAAAAATATACTTGCCATTTTATTAGCTGTCCTCAAATGAGGACACTGGAAGCCAAAGGGTTAAAAGTAAGATTTTCTACTTTTCACGTGATTAAAATTATACACTCGGCTGCAAAATTATTCGAGCGCTAGCAAAAATTTCTACATAAAAAAGTACACTTAATACTGTTTTGTTAAACAAATTCTTGTCAAATCATGTTCTTAGACTGAACATGATTCGACAAGTATTTATTTAACAAAATAGTAGCAAGTGTACTTTTTTTAAATAGAAATTTTTGCTAGAGTTCGAATAATTTTGCTGCCGACTGTATTTCTTTTTCATTATAATGAAAAGTTAAAGTTGAGTGGGCTCAATGTCGCACTAGCACTACGCTGTGAGCAATTACCGATTGTCTTCTATTCATTTTTAAGGTTGGTCCGGATACTCACCATAACAATTTTTATCTTCTGTGTAGAGAATCTCTGCACCGCTTTGGTAAACCCAGAGGTATTAGTTTTACGGAACATATATGAAAATTGAAAAAAAATTCTGTGAGAAGTAAATGTAAAACGTTGAATTTTCAGTAAGTTGGTTGTTTATTTAATCGAGAAATGACAGTGTATCAAAATATCTTTAAAATATACATTGTAAAACTTATAGAATAATTTTGATCCAAATTTAGCGTTTACCCTCTTTCTCTTACAAAAAAAAAAAAAAAAAAAAAAGTTAAATGTGGATTTTACTGCATTTTTTAACATCAAATCAAATGTCGAGATATATGCAAAGTGGTCTTCATTAATCTGACAATTCTCAAAATGATCTGTAGTACTATCTATTTGCGAGAATGGCGCCTAATTTCGTAGAAAGATTAAACAAGATAGAAGTTGAAAGATTCCGAAAAAAAAAAAAAAAAAAAATAGTTCCAAAAGTTCTCGCTAGGAGAATATGTAGCACTATTTTTCTAAATAAACCTTTTGTCTCAATTCATAATTTAAAATTGATAATTGTGTACTTTTTAAGTACCGCTTTTGTCTCCATTGTTTATTTTGAAATTCTAAGATACCACACTAATTTGTTGCCATTATTTCATTAATTTTTTAACTTTCTTTTTTTATTATACAGCACCAACAGCACCACATGTTCCCCTTTCGGAGACTTTTGGAACTTTATTTTTTTTTTTTCGAGGACTCCTTCGACAACCGTCTTTTTTAATCTTTCTACAAATTTTGGTGCCACTCTCGCAATTGGATTGCTTTACAGAACACTGTGAGCGCTGTCAATTTAATTATGTCCACCTCTATTTTAAATGGTGTGGGTATCAATTTATTTACATAAGAAATTGGAGAATTCTTACATTTTCCGACAAGAATACATTTTCCGGCATAAATAAAATTTAATTACTTTCGCAACATATTAATGTCAAATAAAAATATTTTTTGCATGTCTTTTTTATGTTATATTTCATAAAGTTTAATTTTGAATTATTATTATTATTATTTGTTGTTGTTGTTGTTTAGTAATATGCTAAAAGTATAGCTTATAAATATATATACAATAAAAATATGTTAAGAACTAATCAAAAATATGATTTTTTGAAGATATGTACTTCCGATTCAAAAGAAAAATATTATATCGCATTCGTTATAATGAGTACAAATAAGCAACTTTTTCTTTAAAGCGTATTCAGAAAAATAGTTGAGAAATCGATATTTTGAAGAAAAATGTGAGGTTTAGAAAAATCAGTATAATGACCCAATAGCACTTTTTTGTGCAAATATAGAGAAACCTGGAATTCTTTTGATATCACACACTTCCCTATCGGAAATTGAATATTTCACGGAACATTCAATTTGTTCCGGAATGGAATAAAAGACGGTATAGAACTATCGGTTTTATAAGAATATGAAAGTTACAAGCGATAGATGTAATTTTACTTAAAATGAAACTGCTTTAGGTGTTTTCCAATATTATTAGAAATGCAATCCAAATAAAATATTTAGATGTAAAATGTAAAAAAAAAGTTAACAATGCGCAACAGAGTTTTGTATTTCATTATACTTTTTACTTAAAAAGAAGTCAATACTTTGTACATAACTTGCATTATTTATTTATTTATTTATTTCATGAAATTATTAGATGTAAAATATACTCGAAAAGAAATTAAGCACCCGATCCCACCTACCCACTAAACTCATATTCTCAGATCTGCTAACATTTGTAATTTTATCTGACCCATACTTATTACTCACATTCTACTTACATCACGTTGTTTGTAGAATAATTTTCTACAATGTATAATTGCGATTAAATAATAAGGAAAGTACTCTACAAAAAAAGGGGTATGAATAAGAGTCGGGTATTAACAATGCAACGGAATAAATTATAAATGTTGACAGCTCGAATTTACCTCACCTTACTTTCCTATACTTTTCTACTGGTCTTAATATGTATAATGTATATATGTATAATGTATATACGTTTAAGGGATTTATATGAAAATGGGGATATTCACGTGTTTACGCAATACGTATCAATAAAAAGACAAATGGAAAAAACGCAGTAAAAAACAAATAAAACCAAATTTATGTTAAAACAACTAGAAATATTGCTGCCAAATTTTAGCAGTACATTTTACGGTAAGCCCTACATTTTCTTGTAGTTTATTTGCTTTATATTTATCTTTATATTTTCTGCAATTCATTTGCAGCATATTTTCTAGTGAAGCGTGGATAAGGCTTGGAGTATATATTATTCTATTTTACGGACAAAAAAAACCTAACCTAATAAGCCCGTTCACTGTGACTTCCTTTATGAACTACGGGCAGAAAATAAAACTCGCCGTGAATGCACACCATGATGGTGTGGCGTGTGGGGAATGTTGTGGTGGTTGTCGCACGGCTTGGGGATTGCTGGAATTGCATATGCACAATTTATATATGTTCGCAGTACCATTTAAGTGAGAATGAGCCCCGGCTGTCCATCAGATATGCAGTGGCCAGTATTCATCTAGTAGCATCCTCGCCAGACAATTTCAAATTTAAGACATACAGAATACAGTCGGCAGAAAAATTATTGAAGCACACATTCACACTTTTCATATATATATTTGTTAGTTTGATCGCTAATTTTTATCATCAACTCATTTTTTTTTTTTTTTTTTTACAAACAGTACTTAAGACTAAGATCATGACTCGACAAATATTTACTTAACAAAACAGTATTAGGTACTCAGCTATTAAGTAGGAATCATTGCTAGTGCTTTAATAATTTTGCTGCCGACTGTAGTCTTGTGGTGTCAGTTGTTGCACGACATGCATTTTCTAAAGATAGAGCTTTAAATTTTTGCGTAAAATTATGCGCACATTTACCCACGGTAGGTCCAGTGCTCCTGCCATTGAGCTGCCACTTATTATTTGCATTTGATTAACTTGTAGATGATGCAATTTGTAGACTGCTACTTTTTTCAGAATTACCGGCTCAGTTGCACATCGCCCTGTTCTCGGTGCTACATATATATAACAGGTTTCTTCAAAATTTTATGAGTTATTCCACTGAACACATTTTTTTGAATTTGAGTCCTCTCCTTATATTTTTCAAGAACTTGGATTGATGCGAAGTCTTGCTCTCGTTCTATCTTCATAGCAAGTGAATGATTTCTTCGAACCATACGTCTCGCGTTATAACAAAATCCCGTAAACTACTCATTAGCGTATGATTTTAGAAGTACAACTCTATCATTGACAAAATTTTAAACTTTTTTTTTTCAATAGGAATTTTATTTACATGATATATATCGTAGAAACATTGTAGAACTTGAGCAACAAGTCTCTGAGTTTAACCTTAACCATCCTGTATTAGCTGGCTTTATCTGCTTTGCCGGATATTAAATTACAATAATTAAAAAGAAAAAAAATATATCACTTTATGAATAACTAAAAAAAAAAAAACTTTTAATTCGCTCAAAATCTAGTTTTGAGCGATTACATATATTTTTTACATTTTGAGATATCTATATCCTGCTGCTAATGGTTATATTTTGATTTTGTCGCCAAGTGATTCAAGCAGTTGGCGCTGCTGTAGGCGGACGTTATTTTAACTGTACATTTTGATACTTATCCTGTACTCATTTTGGGTTTTTAATTGATTCTAATTTAGATGGTCAACTCTGAATACTTAGGTTCTTCTTGATCTTTCAGAAACTTTAGCGATGAGCGATCGTGAGGAGATTTTAATAGTACAATTTATACACACACACATATGTGTATGTATGTATAAATTCTTTAATTGATAAAATTGGAATGAATAACCATAGCAAATAATCATATCATCCGCCATCTGACGAATATATTGATCCATCTGATGCCATCTGAATTATATATCCGGTCGTGTCTAATAAAATTCAAATTTTGAAATTTTAAGATTATACGCGCCTTATGTCCTATACTGAGGATTTGGTGTAAGTTTCACAATTAGTCGTATTTCTATTTCTTACAGTTTAAAAGCTGTATTCTTATGAGGTTTTGCGTATCTCACTTTAGCTTGTTTCGATGTCTCCCTTTATTTAATCTCCTATAAAAACATGAAATTGGGATTTGTCTACTTGTGAGATCGAATATTAGATATTCGATATCAAGAAGTTAACAGATTCACCAAAAAACGCATGGTTGAAACTCTAGCTTTGAAGTGCATGATAATGACTTCTACTCTTTAACTACATTTCTTGCGACCATGGAAGCCTCTGCGCAAGTGCGAATTCAACGAGTCCACTAGTAAAATAGGGAAGACAAGCTTTTCGTTGAGAGAAAATAAGCGATAAGATAATACCGAATGACTGGATGCTTACTAAATTCAAACCTGTTGGTCAACTTGGAAACCCTCCAAGATTTTCGACTCGTCCTCACTGCTAGGCGTAGGAAACGTGGTTACACTATAATTCTGAAAATTTACTCAAATAATGATTTCTGTTTTTAAACAGTGACTGTAAAAAAACGGAAAGTGCTATCCAGCTCTTTACATTTTCATGTTTCCATCAAGCAGTTTCATTTCAGATCATTTATTTGAGTTTCATTATAACTGAAATTTAGTTTATATAATTTTTAAGGAGTCTATTTATGTAGTTTAATAAAATCTTTTTTGCATTATAAGCTTTAAAAAATAAACTAAATGGGGAAACAATGCCGATATATCAGCAGAAATCAACTAAATTTTTCACTTCTTTTCAACAAATTGAGTATATAAGAAACTTTTAAGAAGGGTGAATGGAAATATATTTTTCAACAGGCTCCTGGGAACACGCTGTTTCCCGTTAAAGCAATATAAGCAATATTTTTGAGTGAAACAAATAAGATAGAGAGAATTTTCTATCACCAAAGGAATCTAACGCTATTGAAATTTCTTATTTTTCAATTTGATATCGGCACTTTGTTCCCCAGAGTATTTCTAGTAAAAAAGTTTAGGAAATGTCCAGAGGCTTAATTCAAACCAATCATGTTCTGTATTTTTTCTTTTTTCTTTTTTTTTTTTTTTTTTCGTATGTGTTTGTATTTTAAAGAAAGATTTAAAAATATCTTTCAAGCAAAGATGACTTTCTGAATGTAAGCTTTATGTTTAAAATATTATTAATGAAATTCCTTCTTTAAGTTTTTTAACTGACATTCAATGTGTTTTTATAATTAAATAAAATATTGTTGTGATAAGTTTTGATTAATGAAATTTTTAAAAACTTTCTATGATCTGTAATAATTACAGTGTTAACCAAATTATTAGGTTTTTTTTTTTTTTACATTTTTTCTATTTTCTAAAAAAATACTGTACAAAATGGCCTTGAATTTTATACATGCAAAGAACATTTACAGACTCATACTTTCCCTTATCGATTTAGTCAGGAGTGCAAATAGAGGACCAATCACAAATTGAAGAAACACAAATAAGTTGGATTGCCCTGTATCATAAAATGCTTACAAATGACTTAACACACAATTCCCCTTCCTATTTATAGTATTTGTATGATTGTTTTTTTTTTTTTTTTTTTTTGAAATCGCATGATTATTTACAGATTTTATTTTCAAAGATTATTATTATTTTTATTATTATTATTATTATTGTACGTTTTCTGCTTATAACAAGTATGAATCGCAACAAAAATTTACAAAACTTTCCGAAAACTTGACAAAACCCTTATTCTCTGAAATATAAAATTCACGCGTGTAATTTTTACTGAGATATGAATGTTTGTAGTAAGTATTTTTTACTGCGCATTAGCGAAAGATAGAAATGTTTTTGTTGCGTAGATTGAAAGATAAATATATTGGGCAATTTAT